>OX638134.1:77377678-78577678 GCA_951804985.1 Dryomyza anilis | reverse complement strand
GGTCAAAGTAGGCGCATTTTATAGTGATTTCAAAGTAGATTATTTCCTGCAAACTTCATTAAAATTGGTCCAGTGATTCTGGAGAAATCGGCTGATGAGTCAGGTTTTTCTTAAAACCTTCATATCTTCTAAACGGAGCGTCCTAGAGGGGTCAAAGTAGGCGCATTTTATAGTGATTTCAATGTAGACTATTTCCTGCAAACTTCATTAAAATCGGTCCAGTGGTCCTGGAGAAATCGGCTGATGAGTCAGGTTTTTCTTAAAACCTTCATATCTTCTAAACGGAGCGTCCTAGAGGGGTCAAAGTAGACGCATTTTATGGTAATTTTTGGGTTTTTTAAAACCGATTTTTGAAAATAAAATTTCTTAATTCTTTAATATCTTCTAAACGGAGCGTCCTAGAGGAGTCAAAGTAGGCGTATTTTATAGTTATTTAAAAGTAGATTATTTCCTGCAAACTTCATTAAAATTGGTCCAGTGGTCCTGGAGAAATCGGCTGATGAGTCAGGTTTTTCTTAAAACCTTAATATCTTCTAAACGGATCTTCCGAGAGGGGTCAAAGTAGGCACATTTTATAGTTATTTAAAAGTAGATTATTTCCTGCAAACTTCATTAAAATTGGTCCAGTGGTCCTGGAGAAATCGGCTGATGAGTCAGGTCTTTCTTAAAACCTTCATATCTTCTAAACGGAGCGTCCTAGAGGGGTCAAGTCTACGCAGTTTGTGGGTTTTTTTAAAACCGATTTTTGAAAATAAAATTTCTTAATTCTTTAATAGAGTTGTCAAAGTAGACGCATTTTATAGTGATTTGAAAGTAGATTATTTCCTGCAAACTTCATTAAAATCGGTCCAGTGGTCCTAGAGAAATCGGCTGATGAGTCAGGTTTTTCTTAAAACCTTCATATCTTCTAAACGGAGTGTCCTAGAGGGGTCAAAGTCTACGCAGTTTTTGGGTTTTTTTAAAACCGATTTTTGAAAATAAAATTTCTTAATTCTTTAATAGAGTTGTCAAAGTAGGCGCATTTTATAGTGATTTGAAAGTAGATTATTTCCTGCAAACTTCATTAAAATCGGTCCAGTGGTCCTAGAGAAATCGGCTGATGAGTCAGGTTTTTCTTAAAACCTTCATATCTTCTAAACGGAGCGTCCTAGAGGGGTCAAAGTCTACGCAGTTTTTGGGTTTTTTTAAAACCGATTTTTGAAAATAAAATTTCTTAATTCTTTAATAGAGTTGTCAAAGTAGACGCATTTTATAGTGATTTCAAAGTAGATTATTTCCTGGAAACTTCATTAAAATCGGTCCAGTGGTCCTGGAGAAATCGGCTGATGAGTCAGGTTTTTCTTAAAACCTTTATATCTTCTAAACGGATCTTCCGAGAGGGGTCAAAGTAGGCGCATTTTATAGTGATTTCAAAGTAGATTATTTCCTGCAAACTTCATTAAAATCGGTCCAGTGGTCCTGGAGAAATCGGCTGATGAGTCAGGTTTTTCTTAAAACCTTTATATCTTCTAAACGGATTTTTCGAAAGGGGTCAAAGTAGGCGCATTTTATAGTGATTTCAAAGTAGATTATTTCCTGCAAACTTCATTAAAATTGGTCCAGTGGTCCTGGAGAAATCGGCTGATGAGTCAGGTTTTTCTTAAAACCTTCATATCTTCTAAACGGAGCGTCCTAGAGTGGTCAAAGTATGCGCATTTTATAGTGATTTAAACGCAGACTATTTCCTGCAAACTTTATTAAAATCGGTCCAGTGGTCCTGAAGAAATCGGCTGATTAGTCAGGTTTTTCTTAAAACCTTCATATCTTCTAAACGGAGCGTCCTAGAGGGGTCAAAGTAGGCGCATTTTATAGTGATTTCAAAGTAGATTATTTATGGCAAAATTGATTAAATTCGGTCCAGTGGTCCTGGAGAAATCGGCTGATTAGTCAGGTTTTTCTTAAAACCTTCATATCTTCTAAACGGAGCGTCCTAGAGGGGTCAAAGTAGGCGCATTTTATAGTGATTTCAAAGTAGATTATTTATGGCAAATTTCATTAAATTCGGTCCAGTGGTGCTGGAGAAATCGGCTGATGAGTTAGGTTTTTCTTAAAACCTTCATATCTTCTAAACGGAGCGTCCTAGAGTGGTCAAAGTATGCGCATTTTATAGTGATTTAAACGCAGACTATTTCCTGCAAACTTTATTAAAATCGGTCCAGTGGTCCTGGAGAAATCGGCTGATGAGTCAGGTCTTTCTTAAAACCGTCATATCTTCTAAACGGAGCGTCCTAGAGGGGTCAAAGTAGGCGCATTTTATAGTGATTTAAACGCAGACTATTTCCTGCAAACTTTATTAAAATCGGTCCAGTGGTCCTGGAGAAATCGGCTGATGAGTCAGGTTTTTCTTAAAACCTTCATTCTCTAAACGGAGCGTCCTAGAGGGGTCAAAGTAGGTGCATTTTATAGTGATTTTAAAGTGGATTATTTATGGCATAATTCATTAAATTCGGTCCAGTGGTCCTGGAGAAATCGGCTGATGAGTCAGGTTTTTCTTAAAACCTTCATATCTTCTAAACGGAGCGTCCTAGAGGGGTCAAAGTAGGTGCATTTTATAGTGATTTCTTTAAAATCGGTCCAGTGGTCCTGGAGAAATCGGCTGATGAGTCAGGTTTTTCTTAAAACCTTCATATCTTCTAAACGGAGCGTCCTAGAGTGGTCAAAGTAGGGGCATTTTATAGTGATTTTAAAGTAGATTATTTGCGGAAACTTCATTGAAATCGGTCCAGTGGTCCTGGAGAAATCGGCTGATGAGTCAGGTCTTTCTTAAAACCTTCATATCTTCTAAACGGTGCGTCCTAGAGGGGTCAAAGTGATTTTAAAGTGGATTATTTATGGCATAATTCATTAAATTCGGTCCAGTGGTCCTGAAGAAATCGGCTGATGAGTCAGGTTTGTCTTAAAACCTTCATATCTTCTAAACGGAGCGTCCTAGAGGGGTCAAAGTACGTGCATTTTATAGTGATTTCTTTAAAATCGGTCCAGTGGTCCTGGAGAAATCGGCTGATGAGTCAGGTTTTTCTTAAAACCTTCATATCTTCTAAACGGAGCGTCCTAGAGTGGTCAAAGTAGGCGCATTTTATAGTGATTTCAAAGTAGATTATTTCCTGGAAACTTCATTAAAATCGGTCCAGTGGTCCTGGAGAAATCGGCTGATGAGTCAGGTCTTTCTTAAAACCTTCATATCTTCTAAACGGAGCGTCCTAGAGTGGTCAAAGTAGGTGCTTTTTATAGTGATATAAAAGTAGAATATTTCCTGCAAAATTCATTAAAATCGGTCCAGTGGTCCTGGGGAAATCGGCTGATGAGTCAGGTTTTTCTTAAAACCTTCATATCTTCTAAAGGGAGCGTCCTAGAGTGGTCAAAGTAGGCGCATTTTATAGTGATTTCAAAGTAGATTATTTCCTGGAAACTTCATTAAAATCGGTCCAGTGGTCCTGGAGAAATCGGCTGATGAGTCAGGTCTTTCTTAAAACCTTCATATCTTCTAAACGGAGCGTCCTAGAGTGGTCAAAGTAGGTGCTTTTTATAGTGATATAAAAGTAGAATATTTCCTGCAAAATTCATTAAAATCGGTCCAGTGGTCCTGGGGAAATCGGCTGATGAGTCAGGTTTTTCTTAAAACCTTCATATCTTCTAAAGGGAGCGTCCTAGAGGGGCCAAAGTAGGCGCATTTTATAGTGATTTCAAAGTAGATTATTTCCTGCAAACTTCATTAAAATCGGTCCAGTGGTCCTGGAGAAATCGGCTGATGAGTCAGATTTTTCTTAAAACCTTCATATCTTCTAAACGGAGCGTCCTAGAGGGGTCAAAGTAGGCGCATTTTATAGTGATTTCAAAGTAGATTATTTATGGCAAAATTCATTAAATTCGGTCCACTGGTCCTGGAGAAATCGGCTGATTAGTCAGGTTTTTCTTAAAACCTTCATATCTTCTAAACGGAGCGTCCTAGAGGGGTCAAAGTAGACGCATTTTATAGTGATTTCAAAGTAGATTATTTATGGCAAAATTCATTAAATTCGGTCCAGTGGTCCTGGAGAAATCGGCTGATGAGTCAGGTTTTTCTTAAAACCTTCATATCTTCTAAACGGAGCGTCCTAGAGTGGTCAAAGTATGCGCATTTTATAGTGATTTAAACGCAGACTATTTCCTGCAAACTTTATTAAAATCGGTCCAGTGGTCCTGGAGAAATCAGCTGATGAGTCAGGTTTTTCTTAAAACCTTCATATCTTCTAAACGGAGCGTCCTAGAGGGGTCAAAGTAGGCGCATTTTATAGTGATTTCAAAGTAGATTATTTATGGCAAAATTCATTAAATTCGGTCCAGTGGTCCTGGAGAAATCGGCTGATGAGTCAGGTTTTTCTTAAAACCTTCATATCTTCTAAACGGAACGTCCTAGAGAGGTCAAAATATGCGCATTTTATAGTGATTTAAACGCAGACTATTTCCTGCAAACTTTATTAAATTCGGTCCAGTGGTCCTGGAGAAATCGGCTGATTAGTCAGGTTTTTCTTAAAACCTTCATATCTTCTAAACGGAGCGTCCTAGAGGGGTCAAAGTAGGCGCATTTTATAGTGATTTTAAAGTAGATTATTTATGGCAAAATTCATTAAATTCGGTCCAGTGGTCCTGGAGAAATCGGCTGATGAGTCAGGTTTTTCTTAAAACCTTCATATCTTCTAAACGGAGCGTCCTAGAGTGGTCAAAGTATGCGCATTTTATAGTGATTTAAACGCAGACTATTTCCTGCAAACTTTATTAAATTCTTTCCAGTGGTCCTGGAGAAATCGGCTGATTAGTCAGGTTTTTCTTAAAACCTTCATATCTTCTAAACGGAGCGTCCTAGAGGGGTCAAAGTAGGCGCATTTTATAGTGATTTCAAAGTAGATTATTTATGGCAAAATTCATTAAATTCGGTCCAGTGGTCCTGGAGAAATCGGCTGATGAGTCAGGTTTTTCTTAAAACCTTCATATCTTCTAAACGGAGCGTCCTAGAGTGGTCAAAGTATGCGCATTTTATAGTGATTTAAACGCAGACTATATCCTGCAAACTTTATTAAATTCGGTCCAGTGGTCCTGGAGAAATCGGCTGATGAGTCAGGTTTTTCTTAAAACCTTCATATCTTCTAAACGGAACGTCCTAGAGAGGTCAAAATATGCGCATTTTATAGTGATTTAAACGCAGACTATTTCCTGCAAACTTTATTAAATTCGGTCCAGTGGTCCTGGAGAAATCGGCTGATTAGTCAGGTTTTTCTTAAAACCTTCATATCTTCTAAACGGAGCGTCCTAGAGGGGTCAAAGTAGGCGCATTTTATAGTGATTTTAAAGTAGATTATTTATGGCAAAATTCATTAAATTCGGTCCAGTGGTCCTGGAGAAATCGGCTGATGAGTCAGGTTTTTCTTAAAACCTTCATATCTTCTAAACGGAGCGTCCTAGAGTGGTCAAAGTATGCGCATTTTATAGTGATTTAAACGCAGACTATTTCCTGCAAACTTTATTAAATTCTTTCCAGTGGTCCTGGAGAAATCGGCTGATTAGTCAGGTTTTTCTTAAAACCTTCATATCTTCTAAACGGAGCGTCCTAGAGGGGTCAAAGTAGGCGCATTTTATAGTGATTTCAAAGTAGATTATTTATGGCAAAATTCATTAAATTCGGTCCAGTGGTCCTGGAGAAATCGGCTGATGAGTCAGGTTTTTCTTAAAACCTTCATATCTTCTAAACGGAGCGTCCTAGAGTGGTCAAAGTATGCGCATTTTATAGTGATTTAAACGCAGACTATATCCTGCAAACTTTATTAAATTCTGTCCAGTGGTCTGGAGAAATCGGCTGATTAGTCAGGTTTTTCTTAAAACCTTCATATCTTCTAAACGGAACGTCCTAGAGAGGTCAAAATATGCGCATTTTATAGTGATTTAAACGCAGACTATTTCCTGCAAACTTTATTAAATTCGGTCCAGTGGTCCTGGAGAAATCGGCTGATTAGTCAGGTTTTTCTTAAAACCTTCATATCTTCTAAACGGAGCGTCCTAGAGGGGTCAAATAGGCGCATTTTATAGTGATTTTAAAGTAGATTATTTATGGCAAAATTCATTAAATTCGGTCCAGTGGTCCTGGAGAAATCGGCTGATGAGTCAGGTTTTTCTTAAAACCTTCATATCTTCTAAACGGAGCGTCCTAGAGTGGTCAAAGTATGCGCATTTTATAGTGATTTAAACGCAGACTATTTCCTGCAAACTTTATTAAATTCTTTCCAGTGGTCCTGGAGAAATCGGCTGATTAGTCAGGTTTTTCTTAAAACCTTCATATCTTCTAAACGGAGCGTCCTAGAGGGGTCAAAGTAGGCGCATTTTATAGTGATTTCAAAGTAGATTATTTATGGCAAAATTCATTAAATTCGGTCCAGTGGTCCTGGAGAAATCGGCTGATGAGTCAGGTTTTTCTTAAAACCTTCATATCTTCTAAACGGAGCGTCCTAGAGTGGTCAAAGTATGCGCATTTTATAGTGATTTAAACGCAGACTATATCCTGCAAACTTTATTAAATTCGGTCCAGTGGTCCTGGAGAAATCGGCTGATTAGTCAGGTTTTTCTTAAAACCTTCATATCTTCTAAACGGAGCGTCCTAGAGTGGTCAAAGTATGCGCATTTTATAGTGATTTAAACGCAGACTATTTCCTGCAAACTTTATTAAATTCTTTCCAGTGGTCCTGGAGAAATCGGCTGATTAGTCAGGTTTTTCTTAAAACCTTCATATCTTCTAAACGGAGCGTCCTAGAGGGGTCAAAGTAGGCGCATTTTATAGTGATTTCAAAGTAGATTATTTATGGCAAAATTCATTAAATTCGGTCCAGTGGTCCTGGAGAAATCGGCTGATGAGTCAGGTTTTTCTTAAAACCTTCATATCTTCTAAACGGAGCGTCCTAGAGTGGTCAAAGTATGCGCATTTTATAGTGATTTAAACGCAGACTATATCCTGCAAACTTTATTAAATTCTGTCCAGTGGTCTGGAGAAATCGGCTGATTAGTCAGGTTTTTCTTAAAACCTTCATATCTTCTAAACGGAGCGTCCTAGAGGGGTCAAAGTAGGCGCATTTTATAGTGATTTCAAAGTAGATTATTTATGGCAAAATTCATTAAATTCGGTCCAGTGGTCCTGAAGAAATCGGCTGATGAGTCAGGTTTTTCTTAAAACCTTCATATCTTCTAAACGGAGCGTCCTAGAGGGGTCAAAGTAGGCGCATTTTATAGTGATTTCAAAGTAGATTATTTATGGCAAAATTCATTAAATTCGGTCCAGTGGTCCTGGAGAAATCGGCTGATGAGTCAGGTTTTTCTTAAAACCTTCATATCTTCTAAACGGAGCGTCCTAGAGTGGTCAAAGTATGCGCATTTTATAGTGATTTAAACGCAGACTATATCCTGCAAACTTTATTAAATTCTGTCCAGTGGTCTGGAGAAATCGGCTGATTAGTCAGGTTTTTCTTAAAACCTTCATATCTTCTAAACGGAGCGTCCTAGAGGGGTCAAAGTAGGCGCATTTTATATTGATTTCAAAGTAGATTATTTATGGCAAAATTCATTAAATTCGGTCCAGTGGTCCTGAAGAAATCGGCTGATGAGTCAGGTTTTTCTTAAAACCTTCATATCTTCTAAACGGAGCGTCCTAGAGGGGTCAAAGTAGGCGCATTTTATAGTGATTTTAAAGTGGATTATTTATGGCATAATTCATTAAATTCGGTCCAGTGGTCCTGGAGAAATCGGCTGATGAGTCAGGTTTTTCTTAAATCCTTCATATCTTCTAAACGGAGCGTCCTAGAGGGGTCAAAGTAGGTGCATTTTATAGTGATTTCTTTAAAATCGGTCCAGTGGTCCTGGAGAAATCGGCTGATGAGTCAGGTTTTTCTTAAAACCTTCATATCTTCTAAACGGAGCGTCCTAGAGTGGTCAAAGTAGGGGCATTTTATAGTGATTTTAAAGTAGATTATTTCCTGGAAACTTCATTAAAATCGGTCCAGTGGTCCTGGAGAAATCGGCTGATGAGTCAGGTCTTTCTTAAAACCTTCATATATTCTAAACGGAGCGTCCTAGAGGGGTCAAAGTCATTAAATTCGGTCCAGTGGTCCTGAAGAAATCGGCTGATGAGTCAGGTTTTTCTTAAAACCTTCATATCTTCTAAACGGAGCGTCCTAGAGGGGTCAAAGTAGGTGCATTTTATAGTGATTTCTTTAAAATCGGTCCAGTGGTCCTGGAGAAATCGGCTGATGAGTCAGGTCTTTCTTAAAACCTTCATATCTTCTAAACGGAGCGTCCTAGAGGGGTCAAAGTCTAAGCAATTTCTGGGTTTTTTTAAAACCGATTTTTGAAAATAAAATTTCTTAATTCTTTAATATCTTCTAAACGGAGCGTCCTAGAGCGGTCAAAGTAGGCGCATTTTTTAGTGATTTTAAAGTAGATTACTTCCTGCAAACTTCATTAAAAATCGCTCCCGTGGTCCTGGAGAAATCGACTAATGAGTCAGGTTTTTCTTAAAACCTTCATATCTTCTAAACGGAGCGTCCTAGAGGGGTCAAAGTGATTTTAAAGTGGATTATTTATGGCATAATTCATTAAATTCGGTCCAGTGGTCCTGAAGAAATCGGCTGATGAGTCAGGTTTTTCTTAAAACCTTCATATCTTCTAAACGGAGCGTCCTAGAGTGGTCAAAGTAGGCGCATTTTATAGTGATTTCGAAGTAGGTTATTAATGGCAAAATAATAAAAAACGGAGCGTCCTAGGGTGGTCGAAGTGGGTGCATTTTATAGTGATATAAAAGTAGAATATTTCCTGCAAAATTCATTAAAATCGGTCCAGTGGTCCTGGAGAAATCGGCTGATGATCCTGGAGAAATCGGCGGATTTGTCATGTCTTTCTTAAAACCTTCATATCTTCTAAACGGAGCGTCCTAGAGGGGTCAAAGTAGGCGCATTTTATAGTGATTTCAAAGTAGATTATTTATGGCAAAATTCATTAAATTCGGTCCAGTGGTCCTGGAGAAATCGTCTGAATAGTCAGGTTTTTCTTAAAACCTTCATATCTTCTAAACGGAGCGTCCTAGAGGGGTCAAAGTAGGCGCATTTTATAGTGATTTCAAAGTAGATTATTTATGGCAAAATTCATTAAATTCGGTCCAGTGGTCCTGGAGAAATCGGCTGATGAGTCAGGTTTTTCTTAAAACCTTCATATCTTCTAAACGGAGCGTCCTAGAGGGGTCAAAGTAGGCGCATTTTATAGTGATTTTAAAGTGGATTATTTATGGCATAATTCATTAAATTCGGTCCAGTGGTCCTGGAGAAATCGGCTGATGAGTCAGGTTTTTCTTAAATCCTTCATATCTTCTAAACGGAGCGTCCTAGAGGGGTCAAAGTAGGTGCATTTTATAGTGATTTCTTTAAAATCGGTCCAGTGGTCCTGGAGAAATCGGCTGATGAGTCAGGTTTTTCTTAAAACCTTCATATCTTCTAAACGGAGCGTCCTAGAGTGGTCAAAGTAGGGGCATTTTATAGTGATTTTAAAGTAGATTATTTCCTGGAAACTTCATTAAAATCGGTCCAGTGGTCCTGGAGAAATCGGCTGATGAGTCAGGTCTTTCTTAAAACCTTCATATCTTCTAAACGGAGCGTCCTAGAGGGGTCAAAGTCTAAGCAATTTCTGGGTTTTTTTAAAACCGATTTTTGAAAATAAAATTTCTTAATTCTTTAATATCTTCTAAACGGAGCGTCCTAGAGCGGTCAAAGTAGGCGCATTTTATAGTGATTTTAAAGTAGATTACTTCCTGCAAACTTCATTAAAAATCGCTCCCGTGGTCCTGGAGAAATCGACTAATGAGTCAGGTTTTTCTTAAAACCTTCATATCTTCTAAACGGAGCGTCCTAGAGGGGTCAAAGTGATTTTAAAGTGGATTATTTATGGCATAATTCATTAAATTCGGTCCAGTGGTCCTGAAGAAATCGGCTGATGAGTCAGGTTTTTCTTAAAACCTTCATATCTTCTAAACGGAGCGTCCTAGAGGGGTCAAAGTAGGTGCATTTTATAGTGATTTCTTTAAAATCGGTCCAGTGGTCCTGGAGAAATCGGCTGATGAGTCAGGTCTTTCTTAAAACCTTCATATCTTCTAAACGGAGCGTCCTAGAGTGGTCAAAGTATGTGCATTTTATATTGATATAAAAGTAGAATATTTCCTGCAAAATTCATTAAAATCGGTCCAGTGGTCCTGGGGAAATCGGCTGATGAGTCAGGTTTTTCTTAAAACCTTCATATCTTCTAAACGGAGCGTCCTAGAGGGGTCAAAGTAGGCGCATTTCATAGTGATTTCAAAGTAGATTATTTCCTGCAAACTTCATTAAAGCCGGTGCAGTGGTCCTGGAGAAATCGGCTGATGAGTCAGGTTTTTCTTAAAACCTTCATATCTTCTAAACGGAGCGTCCTAGAGTGGTCAAAGTAGGCGCATTTTATAGTGATTTCGAAGTAGGTTATTAATGGCAAAATAATAAAAAACGGAGCGTCCTAGGGTGGTCGAAGTGGGTGCATTTTATAGTGATATAAAAGTAGAATATTTCCTGCAAAATTCATTAAAATCGGTCCAGTGGTCCTGGAGAAATCGGCTGATGATCCTGGAGAAATCGGCTGATTTGTCATGTCTTTCTGAAAACCTTCATATCTTCTAAACGGAGCGTCCTAGAGGGGTCAAAGTAGGCGCATTTTATAGTGATTTCAAAGTAGATTATTTATGGCAAAATTCATTAAATTCGGTCCAGTGGTCCTGGAGAAATCGGCTGATTAGTCAGGTTTTTCTTAAAACCTTCATATCTTCTAAACGGAGCGTCCTAGAGGGGTCAAAGTAGGCGCATTTTATAGTGATTTCAAAGTAGATTATTTATGGAAAAATTCATTAAATTCGGTCCAGTGGTCCTGGAGAAATCGGCTGATTAGTCAGGTTTTTCTTAAAACATTCATATCTTCTAAACGGAGCGTCCTAGAGGGGTCAAAGTAGGCGCATTTTATAGTGATTTCGAAGTAGGTTATTTATGGCAAAATAATAAAAAACGGAGCGTCCTAGGGTGATCGAAGTGGGTGCATTTTATTGTGATATAAAAGTAGAATATTTCCTGCAAAATTCATTAAAATCGGTCCAGTGGTCCTGGAGAAATCGGCTGATTAGTCATGTCTTTCTTAAAACCTTCATATCTTCTAAACGGAGCGTCCTAGAGTGGTCAAAGTAGGCGCATTTTATAGTGATTTCAAAGTAGATTATTTCCTGGAATCTTCATTAAAATCGGTCCAGTGGTCCTGGAGAAATCGGCTGATGAGTCAGGTCTTTCTTAAAACCTTCATATCTTCTAAACAGAGCGTCCTAGAGTGGTCAAAGTAGGCGCATTCGGTCCAGTGGTGCTGGAGAAATCGGCTGGTGAGTTAGGTTTTTCTTAAAACCTTCATATCTTCTAAAGGGAGCGTCCTAGAGGGGTCAAAGTAGGCGCATTTTATAGTGATTTAAACGCAGACTATTTCCTGCAAACTTTATTAAAATCGGTCCAGTGGTCCTGGAGAAATCGGCTGATGAGTCAGGTTTTTCTTAAATCCTTCATATCTTCTAAACGGAGCGTCCTAGAGGGGTCAAAGTAGGCGCATTTTATAGTGATTTCAAAGTAGATTATTTATGGCAAAATTCATTAAATTCGGTCCAGTGGTCCTGGAGAAATCGGCTGATGAGTCAGGTTTTTCTTAAAACCTTTATATCTTCTAAACGGAGCGTCCTAGAGGGGTCAAAGTAGGCGCATTTTATAGTGATTTCAAAGTAGATTATTTATGGAAAAATTCATTAAATTCGGTCCAGTGGTCCTGAAGAAATCGGCTGATGAGTCAGGTTTTTCTTAAAACCTTCATATCTTCTAAACGGAGCGTCCTAGAGTGGTCAAAGTAGGCGCATTTTATAATGATTTCAAAGTAGATTATTTATGGCAAAATTCATTAAATTCGGTCCAGTGGTCCTGGAGAAATCGGCTGATGAGTCAGGTTTTTCTTAAAACCTTCATATCTTCTAAACGGAGCGTCCTAGAGAGGTCAAAGTAGGCGCATTTTACAGTGATTTCAAAGTAGATTATTTATGGCAAAATTCATTAAATTCGGTCCAGTGGTCCTGGAGAAATCGGCTGATGAGTCAGGTTTTTCTTAAAACCTTCATATCTTCTAAACGGAGCGTCCTAGAGTGGTCAAAGTATGCGCATTTTATAGTGATTTAAACGCAGACTATTTCCTGCAAACTTTATTAAATTCGGTCCAGTGGTCCTGGAGAAATCGGCTGATGAGTCAGGTTTTTCTTAAAACCTTCATATCTTCTAAACGGAGCGTCCTAGAGGGGTCAAAGTAGGCGCATTTTATAGTGATTTCAAAGTAGATTATGTATGGCAAAATTCATTAAATTCGGTCCAGTGGTCCTGGAGAAATCGGCTGATGAGTAAGGTTTTTCTTAAAACCTTCATATCTTCTAAACGGAGCGTCCTAGAGTGGTCAAAGTAGGCGCATTTTATAGTGATTTAAACGCAGACTATTTCCTGCAAACTTTATTAAAATCGGTCCAGTGGTCCTGGAGAAATCGGCTGATGAGTCAGGTTTTTCTTAAAACCTTCATATCTTCTAAACGGAGCGTCCTAGAGGGGTCAAAGTAGGCGCATTTTATAGTGATTTAAACGCAGACGGAGCGTCCTAGAGGAGCGTCCTAGAGGGGTCAAAGTAGGCGCATTTTATAGTGATTTCAAAGTAGATTATTTATTGCAAAATTCATTAAATTCGGTCCAGTGGTCCTGAAGAAATCGGCTGATGAGTCAGGTTTTTCTTAAAACCTTCATATCTTCTAAACGGAGCGTCCTAGAGTGGTCAAAGTATGCGCATTTTATAGTGATTTAAACGCAGACTATTTCCTGCAAACTTTATTAAAATCGGTCCAGTGGTCCTGGAGAAATCGGCTGATGATTCAGGTTTTTCTTAAAACCTTCATATCTTCTAAACGGAGCGTCCTAGAGGGGTCAAAGTAGGCGCATTTTATAGTGATTTCAAAGTAGATTATTTATTGCAAAATTCATTAAATTCGGTCCAGTGGTCCTGGAGAAATCGGCTGATGAGTCAGGTTTTTCTTAAAACCTTCATATCTTCTAAACGGAGCGTCCTAGAGTGGTCAAAGTATGCGCATTTTATAGTGATTTAAACGCAGACTATTTCCTGCAAACTTTATTAAAATCGGTCCAGTGGTCCTGGAGAAATCGGCTGATGAGTCAGGTTTTTCTTAAAACCTTCATATCTTCTAAACGGAGCGTCCTAGAGGGGTCAAAGTAGGCGCATTTTATAGTGATTTCAAAGTAGATTATTTATGGAAAAATTCATTAAATTCGGTCCAGTGGTCCTGGAGAAATCGGCTGATGAGTCAGGTTTTTCTTAAAACCTTCATATCTTCTAAACGGAGCGTCCTAGAGGGGTCAAAGTAGGCGCATTTTATAGTGATTTCAAAGTAGATTATTTATTGCAAAATTCATTAAATTCGGTCCAGTGGTCCTGGAGAAATCGGCTGATGAGTCAGGTTTTTCTTAAAACCTTCATATCTTCTAAACGGAGCGTCCTAGAGTGGTCAAAGTATGCGCATTTTATAGTGATTTAAACGCAGACTATTTCCTGCAAACTTTATTAAAATCGGTCCAGTGGTCCTGGAGAAATCGGCTGATGAGTCAGGTTTTTCTTAAAACCTTCATATCTTCTAAACGGAGCGTCCTAGAGGGGTCAAAGTAGGCGCATTTTATAGTGATTTAAACGCAGACTATTTCCTGCAAACTTTATTAAAATCGGTCCAGTGGTCCTGGAGAAATCGGCTGATGAGTCAGGTTTTTCTTAAAACCTTCATATCTTCTAAACGGAGCGTCCTAGAGGGGTCAAAGTAGGCGCATTTTATAGTGATTTCAAAGTAGATTATTTATGGAAAAATTCATTAAATTCGGTCCAGTGGTCCTGGAGAAATCGGCTGATTAGTCGGGTTTTTCTTAAAACCTTCATATCTTCTAAACGAAGCGTCCTAGAGGGGTCAAAGTAGGCGCATTTTATAGTGATTTCAAAGTAGATTATTTATGGCAAAATTCATTAAAATCGGTCCAGTGGTCCTGGAGAAATCGGCTGATGAGTCAGGTTTTTCTTAAAACCTTCATATCTTCTAAACGGAGCGTCCTAGAGTGGTCAAAGTATGCGCATTTTATAGTGATTTAAACGCAGACTATTTCCTGCAAACTTTATTAAAATCGGTCCAGTGGTCCTGGAGAAATCG
Source organism: Dryomyza anilis (assembly GCA_951804985.1). Taxonomy (NCBI): domain Eukaryota; kingdom Metazoa; phylum Arthropoda; class Insecta; order Diptera; family Dryomyzidae; genus Dryomyza; species Dryomyza anilis. The sequence goes on along the minus strand of OX638134.1, from coordinate 78,563,298 downwards.
GCTGATGAGTCAGGTTTTTCTTAAAACCTTCATATCTTCTAAACGGAGCGTCCTAGAGGGGTCAAAGTAGGCGCATTTTATAGTGATTTCAAAGTAGATTATTTATGGAAAAATTCATTAAATTCGGTCCAGTGGTCCTGGAGAAATCGGCTGATGAGTCAGATTTTTCTTAAAACCTTCATATCTTCTAAACGGAGCGTCCTAGAGGGGTCAAAGTAGGCGCATTTTATAGTGATTTCAAAGTAGATTATTTATGGCAAAATTCATTAAATTCGGTCCAGTGGTCCTGGAGAAATCGGCTGATTAGTCAGGTTTTTCTTAAAACCTTCATATCTTCTAAACGGAGCGTCCTAGAGGGGTCAAAGTAGGCGCATTTTATAGTGATTTCAAAGTAGATTATTTATGGCAAAATTCATTAAATTCGGTCCAGTGGTCCTGGAGAAATCGGCTGATGAGTTAGGTTTTTCTTAAAACCTTCATATCTTCTAAACGGAGCGTCCTAGATTGGTCAAAGTATGCGCATTTTATAGTGATTTAAACGCAGACTATTTCCTGCAAACTTTATTAAATTCGGTCCAGTGGTCCTGGAGAAATCGGCTGATGAGTCAGGTTTTTCTTAAAACCTTCATATCTTCTAAACGGAGCGTCCTAGAGGGGTCAAAAGAGGCGCATTTTATAGTGATTTCAAGTAGATTATTTATTGCAAAATTCATTAAATTCGGTCCAGTGGTCCTGGAGAAATCGGCTGATGAGTCAGGTTTTTCTTAAAACCTTCATATCTTCTAAACGGAGCGTCCTAGAGTGGTCAAAGTATGCGCATTTTATAGTGATTTAAACGCAGACTATTTCCTGCAAACTTTATTAAAATCGGTCCAGTGGTCCTGGAGAAATCGGCTGATGAGTCAGGTTTTTCTTAAAACCTTCATATCTTCTAAACGGAGCGTCCTAGAGGGGTCAAAGTAGATTATTTATGGCAAAATTCATTAAATTCGGTCCAGTGGTCCTGGAGAAATCGGCTGATGAGTCAGGTTTTTCTTAAAACCTTCATATCTTCTAAACGGAGCGTCCTAGAGGGGTCAAAGTAGGCGCATTTTATAGTGATTTCAAAGTAGATTATTTATGGCAAAATTCATTAAAATCGGTCCAGTGGTCCTGGAGAAATCGGCTGATGAGTCAGGTTTTTCTTAAAACCTTCATATCTTCTAAACGGAGCGTCCTAGAGGGGTCAAAGTAGGCGCATTTTATAGTGATTTCAAAGTAGATTATTTATGGCAAAATTCATTAAATTCGGTCCAGTGGTCCTGGAGAAATCGGCTGATGAGACAGGTTTTTCTTAAAACCTTCATATCTTCTAAACGGAGCGTCCTAGAGGGGTCAAAGTAGGCGCATTTTACAGTGATTTCTAAGTAGATTATTTATTGCAAAATTCATTAAATTCGGTCCAGTGGTCCTGGAGAAATCGGCTGATGAGCCAGGTTTTTCTTAAAACCTTCATATCTTCTAAACGGAGCGTCCTAGAGTGGTCAAAGTATGCGCATTTTATAGATTTCAAAGTAGATTATTTATGGCAAAATTCATTAAATTCGGTCCAGTGGTCCTGGAGAAATCGGCTGATGAGACAGGTTTTTCTTAAAACCTTCATATCTTCTAAACGGAGCGTCCTAGAGGGGTCAAAGTAGGCGCATTTTACAATGATTTCTAAGTAGATTATTTATTGCAAAATTCATTAAATTCGGTCCAGTGGTCCTGGAGAAATCGGCTGATGAGCCAGGTTTTTCTTAAAACCTTCATATCTTCTAAACGGAGCGTCCTAGAGTGGTCAAAGTATGCGCATTTTATAGTGATTTAAACGCAGACTATTTCCTGCAAACTTTATTAAAATCGGTCCAGTGGTCCTGGAGAAATCGGCTGATGAGTCAGGTTTTTCTTAAAACCTTCATATCTTCTAAACGGAGCGTCCTAGAGGGGTCAAAGTAGGCGCATTTTATAGTGATTTCAAAGTAGATTATTTATGGCAAAATTCATTAAAATCGGTCCAGTGGTCCTGGAGAAATCGGCTGATGAGTCAGGTTTTTCTTAAAACCTTCATATCTTCTAAACGGAGCGTCCTAGAGGGGTCAAAGTAGGTGCATTTTATAGTGATTTCAAAGTAGATTATTTATGGCAAAATTCATTAAATTCGGTCCAGTGGTCCTGGAGAAATCGGCTGATGAGTCAGATTTTTCTTAAAACCTTCATATCTTCTAAACGGAGCGTCCTAGAGGAGTCAAAGTAGGCGCATTTTATAGTGATTTCAAAGTAGATTATTTATGGCAAAATTCATTAAATTCGGTCCAGTGGTCCTGGAGAAATCGGCTGATGAGTCAGGTTTTTCTTAAAACCTTCATATCTTCTAAACGGAGCGTCCTAGAGGGGTCAAAGTAGGCGCATTTTATAGTGATTTCAAAGTAGATTATTTATGGCAAAATTCATTAAATTCGGTCCAGTGGTCCTGGAGAAATCGGCTGATGAGTTAGGTTTTTCTTAAAACCTTCATATCTTCTAAACGGAGCGTCCTAGATTGGTCAAAGTATGCGCATTTTATAGTGATTTAAACGCAGACTATTTCCTGCAAACTTTATTAAATTCGGTCCAGTGGTCCTGGAGAAATCGGCTGATGAGTCAGGTTTTTCTTAAAACCTTCATATCTTCTAAACGGAGCGTCCTAGAGGGGTCAAAGTAGGCGCATTTTATAGTGATTTCAAGTAGATTATTTATTGCAAAATTCATTAAATTCGGTCCAGTGGTCCTGGAGAAATCGGCTGATGAGTCAGGTTTTTCTTAAAACCTTCATATCTTCTAAACGGAGCGTCCTAGAGGGGTCAAAGTAGGCGCATTTTATAGTGATTTCAAAGTAGATTATTTATGGCAAAATTCATTAAAATCGGTCCAGTGGTCCTGGAGAAATCGGCTGATTAGTCAGGTTTTTCTTAAAACCTTCATATCTTCTAAACGGAGCGTCCTAGAGGGGTCAAAGTAGGCGCATTTTATAGTGATTTCAAAGTAGATTATTTATGGCAAAATTCATTAAATTCGGTCCAGTGGTCCTGGAGAAATCGGCTGATGAGTTAGGTTTTTCTTAAAACCTTCATATCTTCTAAACGGAGCGTCCTAGAGTGGTCAAAGTATGCGCATTTTATAGTGATTTAAACGCAGACTATTTCCTGCAAACTTTATTAAAATCGGTCCAGTGGTCCTGGAGAAATCGGCTGATGAGTCAGGTTTTTCTTAAAACCTTCATATCTTCTAAACGGAGCGTCCTAGAGGGGTCAAAGTAGGCGCATTTTATAGTGATTTCAAAGTAGATTATTTATGGCAAAATTCATTAAATTCGGTCCAGTGGTCCTGGAGAAATCGATTGATTAGTCAGGTTTTTCTTAAAACCTTCATATCTTCTAAACAGAGCGTCCTAGAGGGGTCAAAGTAGGCGCATTTTAAAGTAGATTATTTATGGCAAAATTCATTAAATTCGGTCCAGTGGTCCTGGAGAAATCGGCTGATGAGTCAGGTTTTTCTTAAAACCTTCATATCTTCTAAACGGAGCGTCCTAGAGGGGTCAAAGTAGGCGCATTTTATAGTGATTTCAAAGTAGATTATTTATGGCAAAATTCATTAAAATCGGTCCAGTGGTCCTGGAGAAATCGGCTGATGAGTCAGGTTTTTCTTAAAACCTTCATATCTTCTAAACGGAGCGTCCTAGAGGGGTCAAAGTAGGTGCATTTTATAGTGATTTCAAAGTAGATTATTTATGGCAAAATTCATTAAATTCGGTCCAGTGGTCCTGGAGAAATCGGCTGATGAGTCAGGTTTTTCTTAAAACCTTCATATCTTCTAAACGGAGCGTCCTAGAGGGGTCAAAGTAGGCGCATTTTATAGTGATTTCAAAGTAGATTATTTATGGCAAAATTCATTAAATTCGGTCCAGTGGTCCTGGAGAAATCGGCTGATGAGTCAGGTTTTTCTTAAAACCTTCATATCTTCTAAACGGAGCGTCCTAGAGGGGTCAAAGTAGGCGCATTTTATAGTGATTTCAAAGTAGATTATTTCCTGCAAACTTCATTAAAATCGGTCCAGTGGTCCTGGAGAAATCGGCTGATGAGTCAGATTTTTCTTAAAACCTTCATATCTTCTAAACGGAGCGTCCTAGAGGGGTCAAAGTAGGCGCATTTTACAGTGATTTCTAAGTAGATTATTTATTGCAAAATTCATTAAATTCGGTCCAGTGGTCCTGGAGAAATCGGCTGATGAGTCAGGTTTTTCTTAAAACCTTCATATCTTCTAAACGGAGCGTCCTAGAGTGGTCAAAGTATGCGCATTTTATAGTGATTTAAACGCAGACTATTTCCTGCAAACTTTATTAAAATCGGTCCAGTGGTCCTGGAGAAATCGGCTGATGAGTCAGGTTTTTCTTAAAACCTTCATATCTTCTAAACGGAGCGTCCTAGAGGGGTCAAAGTAGGCGCATTTTATAGTGATTTCAAAGTAGATTATTTATGGCAAAATTCATTAAATTCGGTCCAGTGGTCCTGGAGAAATCGGCTGATGAGTCAGGTTTTTCTTAAAACCTTCATATCTTCTAAACGGAGCGTCCTAGAGGGGTCAAAGTAGGCGCATTTTATAGTGATTTCAAAGTAGATTATTTCCTGCAAACTTCATTAAAATCGGTCCAGTGGTCCTGGAGAAATCGGCTGATGAGTCAGATTTTTCTTAAAACCTTCATATCTTCTAAACGGAGCGTCCTAGAGGAGTCAAAGTAGGCGCATTTTATAGTGATTTCAAAGTAGATTATTTATGGCAAAATTCATTAAATTCGGTCCAGTGGTCCTGGAGAAATCGGCTGATGAGTCAGGTTTTTCTTAAAACCTTCATATCTTCTAAACGGAGCGTCCTAGAGGGGTCAAAGTAGGCGCATTTTATAGTGATTTCAAAGTAGATTATTTATGGCAAAATTCATTAAATTCGGTCCAGTGGTCCTGGAGAAATCGGCTGATGAGTTAGGTTTTTCTTAAAACCTTCATATCTTCTAAACGGAGCGTCCTAGATTGGTCAAAGTATGCGCATTTTATAGTGATTTAAACGCAGACTATTTCCTGCAAACTTTATTAAATTCGGTCCAGTGGTCCTGGAGAAATCGGCTGATGAGTCAGGTTTTTCTTAAAACCTTCATATCTTCTAAACGGAGCGTCCTAGAGGGGTCAAAGTAGGCGCATTTTATAGTGATTTCAAGTAGATTATTTATTGCAAAATTCATTAAATTCGGTCCAGTGGTCCTGGAGAAATCGGCTGATGAGTCAGGTTTTTCTTAAAACCTTCATATCTTCTAAACGGAGCGTCCTAGAGGGGTCAAAGTAGGCGCATTTTATAGTGATTTCAAAGTAGATTATTTATGGCAAAATTCATTAAAATCGGTCCAGTGGTCCTGGAGAAATCGGCTGATTAGTCAGGTTTTTCTTAAAACCTTCATATCTTCTAAACGGAGCGTCCTAGAGGGGTCAAAGTAGGCGCATTTTATAGTGATTTCAAAGTAGATTATTTATGGCAAAATTCATTAAATTCGGTCCAGTGGTCCTGGAGAAATCGGCTGATGAGTTAGGTTTTTCTTAAAACCTTCATATCTTCTAAACGGAGCGTCCTAGAGTGGTCAAAGTATGCGCATTTTATAGTGATTTAAACGCAGACTATTTCCTGCAAACTTTATTAAAATCGGTCCAGTGGTCCTGGAGAAATCGGCTGATGAGTCAGGTTTTTCTTAAAACCTTCATATCTTCTAAACGGAGCGTCCTAGAGGGGTCAAAGTAGGCGCATTTTATAGTGATTTCAAAGTAGATTATTTCCTTCAAACTTCATTAAAATCGGTCCAGTGGTCCTGGAGAAATCGGCTGATGAGTCAGATTTTTCTTAAAACCTTCATATCTTCTAAACGGAGCGTCCTAGAGGGGTCAAAGTAGGCGCATTTTATAGTGATTTCAAAGTAGATTATTTATGGCAAAATTCATTAAATTCGGTCCAGTGGTCCTGGAGAAATCGATTGATTAGTCAGGTTTTTCTTAAAACCTTCATATCTTCTAAACAGAGCGTCCTAGAGGGGTCAAAGTAGGCGCATTTTAAAGTAGATTATTTATGGCAAAATTCATTAAATTCGGTCCAGTGGTCCTGGAGAAATCGGCTGATGAGTCAGGTTTTTCTTAAAACCTTCATATCTTCTAAACGGAGCGTCCTAGAGGGGTCAAAGTAGGCGCATTTTATAGTGATTTCAAGTAGATTATTTATTGCAAAATTCATTAAATTCGGTCCAGTGGTCCTGGAGAAATCGGCTGATGAGTCAGGTTTTTCTTAAAACCTTCATATCTTCTAAACGGAGCGTCCTAGAGGGGTCAAAGTAGGCGCATTTTATAGTGATTTCAAAGTAGATTATTTATGGCAAAATTCATTAAAATCGGTCCAGTGGTCCTGGAGAAATCGGCTGATTAGTCAGGTTTTTCTTAAAACCTTCATATCTTCTAAACGGAGCGTCCTAGAGGGGTCAAAGTAGGCGCATTTTATAGTGATTTCAAAGTAGATTATTTATGGCAAAATTCATTAAATTCGGTCCAGTGGTCCTGGAGAAATCGGCTGATGAGTTAGGTTTTTCTTAAAACCTTCATATCTTCTAAACGGAGCGTCCTAGAGTGGTCAAAGTAGGCGCATTTTAAAGTAGATTATTTATGGCAAAATTCATTAAATTCGGTCCAGTGGTCCTGGAGAAATCGGCTGATGAGTCAGGTTTTTCTTAAAACCTTCATATCTTCTAAACGGAGCGTCCTAGAGGGGTCAAAGTAGGCGCATTTTATAGTGATTTCAAGTAGATTATTTATTGCAAAATTCATTAAATTCGGTCCAGTGGTCCTGGAGAAATCGGCTGATGAGTCAGGTTTTTCTTAAAACCTTCATATCTTCTAAACGGAGCGTCCTAGAGGGGTCAAAGTAGGCGCATTTTATAGTGATTTCAAAGTAGATTATTTATGGCAAAATTCATTAAAATCGGTCCAGTGGTCCTGGAGAAATCGGCTGATTAGTCAGGTTTTTCTTAAAACCTTCATATCTTCTAAACGGAGCGTCCTAGAGGGGTCAAAGTAGGCGCATTTTATAGTGATTTCAAAGTAGATTATTTATGGCAAAATTCATTAAATTCGGTCCAGTGGTCCTGGAGAAATCGGCTGATGAGTCAGGTTTTTCTTAAAACCTTCATATCTTCTAAACGGAGCGTCCTAGAGGGGTCAAAGTAGGCGCATTTTATAGTGATTTCAAAGTAGATTATTTCCTTCAAACTTCATTAAAATCGGTCCAGTGGTCCTGGAGAAATCGGCTGATGAGTCAGATTTTTCTTAAAACCTTCATATCTTCTAAACGGAGCGTCCTAGAGGGGTCAAAGTAGGCGCATTTTATAGTGATTTCAAAGTAGATTATTTATGGCAAAATTCATTAAATTCGGTCCAGTGGTCCTGGAGAAATCGATTGATTAGTCAGGTTTTTCTTAAAACCTTCATATCTTCTAAACAGAGCGTCTTAGAGGGGTCAAAGTAGGCGCATTTTAAAGTAGATTATTTATGGCAAAATTCATTAAATTCGGTCCAGTGGTCCTGGAGAAATCGGCTGATTAGTCAGGTTTTTCTTAAAACCTTCATATCTTCTAAACAGAGCGTCCTAGAGGGGTCAAAGTAGGCGCATTTTATAGTGATTTCAAAGTAGATTATTTATGGCAAAATTCATTAAATTCGGTCCAGTGGTCCTGGAGAAATCGGCTGATTAGTCAGGTTTTTCTTAAAACCTTCATATCTTCTAAACAGAGCGTCCTAGAGGGGTCAAAGTAGGCGCATTTTATAGTGATTTCAAAGTAGATTATTTCCTGCAAATTTCATTAAAATCGGTCTAGTGGTCCTGGAGAAATCGGCTGATGAGTCAGGTTTTTCTTAAAACCTTCATATCTTCTAAACGGAGCGTCCTAGAGGGGTCAAAGTATGCGCATTTTATAGTGATTTCAAAGTATATTATTACTTTTATTAAAATCGGCACAGTGGTCCTGGAGAAATCGGCTGATGAGTCAGGTTTTTCTTAAAACCTTCATATCTTCTAAACGGAGCGTCCTAGAGGGGCCAAAGTCTACGCATTTTTTGTGTTTTTTTAAAACCGATTTTTGAAAATAAAATACCTTAATTCTTTAATATCTTTTAAACGGAGCGTCCTAGAGGGGTCAAAGTAGGCGCATTTTATAGTGATTTCAAAGTAGATTATTTCCTGCAAACTTCATTAAAATCGGTCCAGTGGTCCTGGAGAAATCGGCTGAAGAGTCAGGTCTTTCTTAAAACCTTCATATCTCCTAAACGGAGCGTCCTAGAGGGGTCAAAGTAGGCGAATTTTATAGTGATTTCAAAGTAGACTATTTCCTGCAAAATTCATTAAAATCGGTCCAGTGGTCCTGGAGAAATCGGCTGATGAATCAGGTTTTTCTTAAAACTTTCATATCTTCTAAACGGAGCGTCCTAAAGTGGTCAATGTAGGCGCATTTTATAGTGATTTAAAAGCAGACTATTTCCTAAAAACTTCATGAAAATCGGTCCAGTGGTCCTGGAGAATTCGGCTGATGAGTCAGGTTTTTCTTAAAACCTTCATATCTTCTAAACGGAGCGTCCTAAAGTGGTCAATGTAGGCGCATTTTATAGTGATTTAAAAGCAGACTATTTCCTACAAAATTCATTAAATTCGGTCCAGTGATCCTGGAGAAATCGGCTGATTAGTCAGGTTTTTCTTAAAACCTGCATATCTTCTAAACGGAGCGTCCTGGAGTGGTCAAAGTAGGCGCATTTTATAGTGATTTAAAAGCAGACTATTTCCTGCAAACTTCATTAAAATCGGCACAGTGGTCCTGGAGAAATCGGCTGATGAGTCAGGTTTTTCTTAAAACCTTCATATCTTCTAAACGGAGCGTCCTAGAGGGGCCAAAGTCTACGCAAATTTTGTGTTTTTTTAAAACCGATTTTTGAAAATAAAATTTCTTAATTCTTTAATATCTTCTAAAAGGAGCGTCTACAGTGGTCAAAGTAGGCGCATTTTATAGTGATTTCAAAGTATATTATTTATGGCAAACTTCATTAAAATCGGTCAAGTGGTCCTGGAGAAATCGGCTGATGAGTCAGGTTTTTCTTAAAACCTTCATATCTTCTAAACGGAGCGTCCTAGAGGGGTCAAAGTAGGCGCATTTTATAGTGATTTCAAAGTAGATTATTTCCTGCAAACTTCATTAAAATCGGTCCAGTGGTCCTGGAGAAATCGGCTGATTAGTCAGGTCTTTCTTTTAACCTTCATATCTCCTAAACGGAGCGTCCTAGAGGGGTCAAAGTAGCTGCATTTTATAGTGATTTCAAAGTAGATTTTTTCCTGTAAACTTCATTAAAATCGGTCCCGAGGTCCTGGAGAGTCGGCTGATGAGTCAGGTTTGTCTTAAAACCTTTATATCTTCTAAACGGAGCGTCCTAGAGGGGTCAAAGTAGGCGCATTTTATATTGATTTCAAAGTAGATTATTTATGGCAAAATTCATTAAATTTGGTCCAGTGGTCCTGGAGAAATCGGCTGATTAGTCAGGTTTTTCTTAAAACCTTCATATCTTCTAAACGGAGCGTCCTAGAGGGGTCAAAGTCTACGCAATTTTTGTGTTATTTTAAAACCGATTTTTGAAAACAAAATTTCTTAATTCTTTAATATCTTCTAAACGGAGCGTCCTAGAGTGGTCAAAGTAGGCGCATTTTATAGTGATTTCGAAGTAGATTATTTATGGCAAACTTCATTAAAATCGGTCCCGAGGTCCTGGAGAGTCGGCTGATGAGTCAGGTTTATCTTAAAACCTTTATATCTTCTAAACGGAGCGTCCTAGAGGGGTCAAAGTAGGCGCATTTTATAGTGATTTCGAAGTAGATTATTTATGGAAAAATTCATTAAATTCGGTTCAGTGTTCCTGGAGAAATCGGCTTTTGAAAATAAAATTAATTCTGTCATGTATTTTAATTTTTGAATATTGTATGGGGTTTTGAGCGAATGAAAAATTAGATATCAAAATAAATTGTCGTAGAGGCTCCAAATAGTTGCATAATTCATTGGATTTCTAACTTTAAATGGATTCTTCAAAATTTTTTGTAACTAATTATGTTTTATATTTGAAAATCAAATGGAGACCAAATTTTTATAGTCCCTTATTTCGCATAAAGACGTAATTATAAATTTGTTAAAATTAGATTTTTCTGTTTATGATAACGAAATAACCTAGTTGAAGCCAAGTAATTAATAATAGAATTGGTTGGAAAAATGCCAGACATCCGAGACTCCATTAAAAAGTAGACATGGCCACGTGTAGCCATTAGTAACTAACGTATTTGCCCGCAATGGTTTCCCCAGAACTCATAGTAATTTTAGCAAAATACATTGCAATAACTACATAATTAAGTTGGACAACAGAAACCAAAAAAAAAAGAAATTTAATTCTTTGCAATTATATTTGTTTTTTTTTGTTATTTGTTCTAAGCATGGAACATTGTGCAAAGCGGAGGAAGAAAACTTAAAAGCCATTAAAGCTTTTAAGCACACACACAAATTGTTCACACTTCATAAACATTTAATTGACTTTATTTTTCTGCTGATAGCGACGCACATAAAATCGTCCAAATAGTACTAAAAACGAAATCATATAGACGATGGTGGCGCAATTGATCCACGTGGGGAAGTCGCAGTCCTGCAGTAGGGCCTGTAATGCCCACAAGAGGCCGATGGTAAATTGTAGCTATGGAAATAGAACAAAAGGGGAATTAATATTTTTTTTTGATGTTTTCTGATTGTATTAATTACCAATTGCAACGCTGTGAGGTGTCGCTTCCACCAGAGGTACTTTTGGAGGCGGGCGCCGCAGGCACTGAGTCCATAGTAACTGTACATAATTACGTGTACGAACGAGTTTAAAGCAGCAGGAAAAAAGGCTACAGGATGGGACATTTATAAACAATTATTAATACGTGGGTTAATATTAAAATGTTCAAGAGTTTTTGAGGCATAAAACACAGTTTTTTATTAACAAATATTTTGATTATTATGTCCTCACTGATGTAGGAGCGCTTGTACCCTAATTTTTTTTATATTTTTTTGATTTATTTGTCGTCAAAATAATTTTTCTATGTTATTGGGTCATTGGCAACACTTCCATGTCGCTGCCCAACACTGTTCAACTGTGGGTGAAGTTGGTTGAATTTCAGTATTCGTTTCCCTTTCTATTTTCCTCCTTTCGTTATTTTCTTGGAAATCATATTTTTCGAAGAAAAATTTTCTATAAAAGAGAAAACAGCAAAATTTTCAATCCTTTTGCTGATTGTCGTTGCCGAACAAAATATAAATCTTCACTAGTTCTGTGAAATATAAATATATTTTGTATAACAAAAATGTAAGTTTTTCAATTAATTTTATTTTTATTTGTCCCTAATTTTCTGCAAATTTTTGCAGTATTTTATTTCCATATTTTCCGGATTTTAATTAACTCTCGGAATTCTCCTAAAATTCTATAAAAACATTTATACGAATTTATTACAAATAAAAAGTGAGTTTTTATTTTTCTAAGTTTTTAATTAAATTCATTTTAAAAATAGTAAAATTTCTTTAAATAGAATAATTTTATTGCCAATATAATAGACAACGCAGCAATTGGATTCGGCCTATTTTCATTTCAGTGCCAATTCCTATACGGGTAAATTGCTCTCTTTGTATTATCCATATATTTTATTTTTTTTAATTACAAATCTCTCAATAGATTTGGCACTTAATTATGCAATAATTTTAATTGCTCTCATCAGCATATTCCCAACTTCACACACACTTAAATACATGCGTAGGAGGATGAGAAAGATCACCTCTGACTAATAACGCATTGCAGCAGAACTTCAGTTGGTGACAAACGAAGCAACGATTAAAATCGACGGACCGATTGCACCATCGAACCGCATCTCCACCCGCGAGCCGCATCTCCACCAACAGTGTATTGGTAGAAGGTGAAAAAGATCCGCGATCCGACCACAAACCGCGATCCGACCACAAACCGCGATCAACCCAAAATCCGCCCCAAAAGCGTAGAAAAAAAAAATATTGTGAAGTGGCGAAAACAAACAAAAAAAAATATATATATAAAACTAAAATTAAAAACATTTATTAAGTGATTCCCAAAAGAGACAAAAGTCCATAAAAAAAAAAAACACGAAAATCGAAATGTAACAAAAAAAAAAAAGTTATTAAAATTATTCGTGACAAAAAGTAATTATGGGAAAAAGGTGAAAAGAAAATTATTTAAAATACAAAAAAATAATAAAGAAAATTAGTAATACAAAAATATATATTATTAAAAGCTTAAATTTTATTAAAAAGTAAAAGAAATTCTGTTTAAAGAAAAAAATTTGGTAAATCTTCTTTAAAATCTTCTTTTGTCATAATTTAAAATAATTAAATATATATGTTTTAATTAGTTAAAGTTAAAATAAAATTATGCGAAAATGGTGATATAAAAAAAAAAATATGAAATGAGTGCAAAAATAATATATAAGTTCAAATTCATATAAAAAAAAAAATATATTATTATGTATATAAAAAAAAAAAGTATGTATATAATTCTGCAAAAAAAAAAATGTGTGTGTGCAAAATTAGCTTCAAAAATGTTCGTGCAAAAATAAGCCAAAATAACCTTGAAAAAGTCAACGCTATATAAAAAAAAAAAGAACGGTTGGTTTTTATGTATTTCGGATAATACTGTTTTTTTTTAATGCGAAAAATTCAAAAAGAATTTAAAATTTTCCGAAAGTGTTAAAAAAAAAAATATACATATATAATTTAAAAATTAAATATATATTTGAAAATGAAGAATTATGCAGCGTGCATATTTATTATTTGTGTAAAGTTTGATTGAAAAAAAAAAGGAATTAAAGGAGATATAATCTCTTATACGCATTGGTTCGGAACCTTGCTATACTTCCCCTCAATTTAATAATGAAAATTCCCCATATGGCGTGTATCGTAAGCCATTTAATTGCTTTAGCTCAGCACCAGCAATCGTCAACCATCGTGAAAGATCTTTCATCGTGGGAGCGACTCATCGGCTGTTTCAACTAATGTAAGTCTCTCTTTGATTTTTTATTGTATTTGGTAAAGTGATAGTGTATACTTATTGACAAAAGAAATTCACCACACTTCATAAAGCTTTGAGTTTTTGGCATGTACGCTCAATAGCATTGAGAGCTTAATGCATATGAAATGCAGTACACGCTAAGAAATTAAAACTATATGAATATTTTTTTTTAATCTTTGAAAATATTAAGATTTAATTCATAAAAGGTTATGAAGGTGAACTAAATTGTCTATTTGTATTTCAATCACAATTTTAATTTTATATAATGTTATAATACTATTTTAAAACCAAAAATAACAAAAAAAAAAAAAAAAAATGAATTCGAAATTTTAAAACATCAAATATTATTTTTTTGTTGTAATCGCGGAAAAAAAATCATTAACGTCCAATATAATGAGAGCATAAAAAAAAAACCAAACCTAATTTTTGTTATAATTAAATTTAAACAACAACAAAATGAACAGATTAATTTCACTAAACATACAACTGCGAGAGAGCATAAAAAGCTCCATATCAATTTACACCAACATTTTGAGCGAACGGCTTCAATAACAAACTCAAGCATTTGTTCAACATAAATATTTTTTTTTAGAACCTGTTTGTCGCTAAACAAACACACTGCGAGAAATTATATTGAAATTATTTCGCGTTATTTTATATTTGCACATACTTATATTTTTTTTATAAACTATATTATTATAATTTTTTTTGCACACATATAATATATACATGCTGTAACCATTTGATTTTCAGATATTTTCCCCATCGAATTTTTGCACCCATTTAAAAAAAAAAACAAACTTTAGAAAAAAAATAATAAATCACCCATAATTTATTCTCGTTTGAAACATTCGCAATTACCATACGATTTAGAAATTTAATTAGCCATGATATGCTAACACCAAATTTTATTAAAACATTTATAATTTTTACAATTTTTTTTCTCTCTATTAAATAATGTAATATGTATTTTAAATTAGTTTTTATTTTGCCATGGTTAACTACTTTTACTTATGAATTTCATTCAAATTTGTTTAATTTTAAGATTCCTTAATAAATATTGTTTTCTGTTAATAATGATGAAGCACTAAATATTTTTCGTTTGACTTCTCGCTAATTGCGTTAATTTTGTTGCTGTGTTAGGTTAATATTTGGGATCATCGATAATCAATTTTTTTGAAGTGGTAAAAATGATGATCATGGATGGGAGGGCTTATGGCGTTGCAGTAACACCATCGCACACGTCACCAATATCAATGTTGAGTTTCTTTTTATTTCCGTTTCCTTTCTCTCACTTTTGGTTTTACTTCTCTCTGTTATCGTAAGCTTTTCTTTTCTCTTATAATGCAAGCACGCAATATTAAATGAATATCTAGATCGTACCAAGCGAAGTTAGCACCCGAACTCCTCCCCTAGCCGACGAGAAAGAGCCGGAAACAAATGCGTGCTTCCGCTAACGACACTTGCAAAAACATCAACATTAACATTCGTTACATGCTACACTGACATGCCAAAGGGACGAATGTGCATTTTAAAAATGTTGAAATTAGTATTTTTTTTTCAAATTTTTTGGTTTATTCATCAACTAGCATAATGTATATAAAATTTTAAAAACATACTGTATAATAAATACGGATTTAAGTGTGGGTGGCTCCGTTGAATTAAAGTGGTTTGCAAGTTTAAATCAAGCATTTTTCTCAATTTATTGAGTTGAGAATAGCGTTGAGAAACGTAATTTAAAAAGTTGAAAAATATAGCATTCTCCATCAAAACGTCTTTTTAATATCTATCCTATTTATCAAATTATATTCCAATGTACAACTAACTTAAAATATACACGCATATCGAAGTTCAGGGAAACTTTGAATTCTATTTGAAATACACTAATATATCAAGCTGAGCTATATACTTGCTAATGGCTTTAATTTTAGCTTATGTCATAGTTTAAAAATAGCTTAATAGATCACTTGATATTCATATTAAAATAGACAATAAAACTACACTTGTTTGAAACTTGATGTTGAGAAAAATACTCAACATATTCGTATACTGCATTTTTCTATATCAAAACAATATAAAAGGGAATTGGAAATATAATAGGGAAGTGAAATGTAACATGCATGTTAAATCGCAGAAGTATTACATATTGATCATCTGTTTCTCGGGTCTCCGTGGTTCGATTTTCATAAAAAGACACATGAAGTTGCGGGTTTTCGTACACCGTATGCAGAATTTCATATTTAATAATTGAGACGAAACAATTGTTGATTTCCGTAGTTAATAATGATATATCGGCTATAGTTATGATTATTTATAATATTCCAACTCGAATGAAAATCATTGAAACATATTTTTTCTGTTTGAAGCCTGAGAGCAACGCCTTCTCATAAAAGAATGAAATTAAAATAAAGCTTACATATCACTTCAAACCAATCTCAAGTCAATTACTAGTGCATTACAAGTGTAGAAAGTAGATTTAAATATAATTGTTGTACAAGTTGATCTAAAGTTTTAAAAAGTGTAGAATATTCATATGTTATTGAGCTTATAGAACACAGATATTTAGCCCAAATTGCTGTTTATTATACGTGATTTCGAATTTATTATTAAAGCTTGGGGAATAGTCAAAAAATATTATTGAAAACTAGGAAATTCAAAAAATAACTAATTTGTCTTATACCAATAAGAAGTAATCGTTTGCAAATAGCAAAATTCGAAACATTTTTAAGCTTATCATACCTAAAGGGCGAATCTTTTCGTTTTTTTACCATAACTTTTTATTGGTGCAAGATAAAATAATGGTGTGAAGCAACTAATTGTTTGCTTTTAAAGCATCTATCGATTGGCATTATTATTTAAATATAATTTTTCGAATTTTTGTTATTTGCAAGAACAGTGTTTGGCAAATTATTTTTAAATAATGATGCCAATCGAAAGTTCCTTAAAAACAAACAATTCACGCCTTTACACTACTATTTTATAGTGTACCAGTAATAAGTTATTGCAAAAAAAACGAAAAGATTCGCCCTTTTGGCATGACAAGATTTTACAATTTTTCAAATTCGCCCTTTTGGTTTTGTCTTTCGTGGCTAGAAATATCAAACACAATCACACACTAATTTTGGCACAATATACTTGAGGAAAAACTGCATTAAAAATGTAAATAAACGCAAATTTCAAAAAATTCAATATTCGCCCTTTTAGCATGATTGTGACGATATGTTTTAGTACAATTGGAATATAAGAAGACTAACACTTAATGATTTGATAATTAAAGAAATAACCACTAAATTTAACAACACGAAAAACGTCAAAAACGCCAGAAAGTTATGGAAAAAAAACTTCTTCGAAATTAAAATAATATATGTGGTTTTATTTGGTAACCAAGCAACTAACTTCTTAAATTCAAGTATGATCAAAACTGGAAAATAGATCATTTTTCAATTCAATTATTTGGATATTTCAATTCGAATAGACGAGAAAAATCTTTAAGGGCGAGTTTACACGATAGAGAAAATAGCTAGAGATAGAGAAAAAAATCTCATAGAGTTGTGTAAACACTACATAGAGCTCCACGGTAGGGAGCTCTACGGTATATTTTTTCTCTATCTCTAGCTAATTTCTCTATCGTGTATTCGAACCTTAAATTAAAACTTTTCATTATCTTTTCAAGAAGAAAAGACTCAATGATTTGATATTGGTTAACAATGAATAAGCACGTTATTTTATTTAGAATTCACAGAAATTAATTTATTGTTCATTAAGAAATAAAAAGCCACAAAAATAACTTATAAGAATCGAGCAGAATATTCTAGAAAACTTTTTTAATAGTCACACACTTAACTTTTGCAACTCAAGACGATTATTCAGGATTATTTTCGTAAAAGTCAATTTGTTTCCAAAATTTTATCATATTAACCGACAAACACACAGACTAACCCATAGATTGACAAATGGACATCGCGTTGACAATGGAAATCAGTATTAAAATTATATTAAACTAGTTGGGAAGGTTAGGTCACATGGGAAATTTTAAAGTAGGTGTTATTATGATAGTTAGGATTATCCAAATTATAGTCGATCTAAACCGACTACAAATACCCTACACATATGTGTGGTTACCATTACAAGTGGTATATAAGTCACCAGGATATACGAATCCCGAATCCCGAAACTACAAACTTTCAATCGCTGAAGTATTTCCATTCATTTGATACCCATATTAACAAATGGGTAGGTGTACCGAATTTCGGTTTTTTTTGTTGAACCACAAGTCGTTTCGCCGGAAACCATTATTTTCATGTATTTGAGCATGAGTCAATATATATTTTACCAAAAAAAGTTTACCTAAGCACGTATACAGTAAAATTGATCTGTAGATATACATTTTATATGAGATATTTGAACACTACTTGGTCGGTTCTCAGGTCACAATAGACCGATCATGCCAATTTTCTTGTTCAGACAGCTTAGATATATAAGTAATCTAAATCTAAAGTGCCATTGCTCTAGCTCTTCTACTTTTTCTGTAATCGTGATTTCAACAGACAGACAGAGGGACAGACAGACAGATGGACGGACATCGACTCAGAAGATCATGCTGATCAAGAATATATATACTTTTCCATACCGGAGATGATTCCTTCTGGGTGTTACAAACGGCGTACCAAACTGAATATACCCTTTCACTCTTAGTGTAGGGTATAATAATCCAATGGAAATAAAGTATAAATATGTTGAAATAAAGAAATAATAAATTAATTTCTTCGAACCCAGCAGAATATAGAATGTTTTCAGAACAATTCGAACAGACAACAAATACTTAAAATTATTATTTTTCGTTTAATACAAATTTTAAATGTTTTCTTTAAACATGTAAAATGTTGGTATTGATATTGGCTATTAAAAATAAGCAAGATATATTATTAAAGATTCGCAGAAATAAATTTATTAATCATTCTAAAACGCAAAGTCATGAGAAAAATATCGCACTTACTTAATGCTAGTAACAAAATCAACTTCTGCAACTTAAGAAGATTATTCTTGATTATTTTATTTTGATATTGTATTATTTTTGAAGACATTATTTAATAATATCGACAGACAGACACAGAAAGATTATAAACTTGCTACGCTACATCAAATCAACAAAGAAAAAAATAAATATTGACAAAGTATGTAAGTCTATATCGAAGAAAAGAGAGGTTTTACTGAGATTTGTTTAAATTATGAATTCAGGAAACTAACTTCTTTAAATCAATCAGTTTTCTTAGATACAGGCAAAGTAAATCAGATCCTGCGTCGAAAATGAACAGTTTAACCAGTCAATAAAGTTTTTTTTTTTTTAAATATATCGAAATGAATTGCATACTGGGTTCCTCAGTATGTCATTTATTTCTGTATCATTATCCGGTAAATGCGAGGAAAACGAGAATCCACACGATATCGGTCACTTTCCCGTAGCGATATAGATCGTTAAATTGGACCTAGATGGTAGCACCCAGTAGCCATCCCCAGACAAAATTTTTGGCAGGGTCGAGGCAGTTCAGAAACATTTCCTCGACATATTTCAAAACATACAAAGGCGGAGTTTGTATCAAAAGCTATCTGTTTTCTGCTCGTTCCCCAAATAAGGCGTCAATCTGCTATAAAAATTCCACAAAAATTTACAACCTGCTATACAATTCCCAAAATATTCTATTTATCTGTGCATTTGCCAGAAATATGCCCGAAATATTCCTGAAACATCCCCAGACAAAATTTTTGGCAGGGTCGAGGCAGTTCAGAAACCTTTTTTCGACATATTTCAAACATACAAAGGCGGAGTTTGTCCCAAAAGCTGTCAGTTTTCTCTCGGAGCTCTTCGATGTTGGAAGTTTTATCGAACTAACTGCGAAAAAGTTCGAAAAAGTTCGATTTCGTTGCTTTATCACTACTAGTTTTCTTAATTTTTCGAGCAATAAAATTCAAGAAAAATATACGATATTCAAATATTTATCACATCGATTTCGCAATATTTTTTAAATCAATCTCGATATTCGATGCGATAAGGATCCAGAATCGTTTTTTTATCGTTTCGAATAAACTTCATTATATCGTTACGAAATCTACGTACATCATAGAACAAATTGTAGTATAATATAGATACGAAATCGTAATCGAGATCGAATAAATTCCTCGACATCTCGAAACAGTCTCGAAGCGATATCGAATCGAATGGCAGACTGGGGTGATACGTGGTGCCTTTTATCGGTACGAAACAATTTTTGACATCAGAATGATATCGACCAAAAAATAATTGTTAATAAAGTTTGATGCGGAAAAATATTGCGATACGATAAATATTTAAATATCGCATTTTGTCAAAAATTGTATGTACGAGAAATTTATGAAATTAGAAACGATAAAGTAGCGAGAACGAACTTTTTATCGAAAGTTTCGAGACAGCAGAGGTATCCGAGACATGGCAGACTGACAATAATATAGAGATTTTTTTATAAAAACAAAGACTCCAACCTCTTTTAATCAATATGTTTTCATAATTTAAAGTGCAGGAACTTTATCAAGGAATGAAACCTAAACGAATATCGGTTACGGTTTCGGTTTTAATTTTTTAAAACGAAACGTTTTTGGTATACCGGTTCTAAGTTACGGTTTCTGTTTCGATTTCGATTTTTTTTTTTTATTGTTATTTTTTTCCATATATTTTAAATATTTTACTAACAGAAAACTCACAAAAAGCAATAGCACTCAAATGTTGGTATACTGTTAAAATGTTTGTGCACGACTCGTGCCAAGATTTTGTGAATTCAAAGATATGGAGCGATTTTATTAATATAAAAAACATTTTTATTATTTATATGATGAATTTTAATGTGATGAATTTTATTGTTGTGAGTTTTAGTGTGGTGGGTTTTAGTGTGGTGAAATTTAGGGTGAATTTTAGTGTGGCAAGATTTAGTGTGGCGAGTTTTAGTGCGGTGAATTTTAGTGTGGTGAATTTTATTGTGGTGAATTTTAGTGTGATGAATTTTAATGTGATGAATTTTATTGTGGTGAATTTTAGTGTAGTAAATTTTAGTGTGGTGAGTTTTAATGTGGTGAATTTTAGGGTGGTGAATTATTCTGTGGTGAGTTTTAGTGTGGTGAATTTTAGTGTGGTGAGTTTTAGTGTAAAGAGTTTTAGTGTGATGAGTTTTAGTGTGGTGATTTTTAGTGTGGTGAGTTTTAGTGTTGTGAAGTTTAGTGTGGTCAATTTCATTGTGGTGAGTTTTAGTGTGTTTTTCTTTTTCTTTCCTTTTTTTTTGTTTTTCCTTTAGTTTGGATTTTAGTTTTATGTGATTGCTTTTGTTTTTGTATGATTTCTTTTATTTGTTTTGTGCTTTTTTGTTTTTATACCCTACACCTATGAGGTACAGGGTTATTAACTTTGTGCATATATTGTAGCCCCTTAGGAGTCGTGTCCGGTATGGAAAAGTATATATATTCTTGATCAGCATCACTACCCGAGTCCGTTTAGCCATGTCCGTCTGTCTGTCTGTCTGTCTGTCCGTCTTGCTGTCTTGCTGTCCGAATACAGAATAACTTAAGAAATACTGATCAGAATGCGATGAAATTTCGTCTCAATATATTTTAGCCAAAAGTAGGAACTGAGTTTGAAAATGAGCCAAATCGGTCAACGGACACGCCCACCTCCCATACAAGTCACTTTTATATAACTCTTTCGGAACGAATAACTCGAAAAGTATTCAAGGTATAGTTATAAAATTTAAAAGGTATTGTTATAATTCACCTATAAATATGTGGTCCAAAAATGGGCGTGATCCGCCCACTTTTTTTTTCATTATTTCCCGGGTTTTCTTAGTGGAAATTTGATCCGTAAATTATTAAAATCAAATCTATGAAATATTAACCTTTCAAAATTTTAAATATAGGCGTGGTCTTTTTTTTTTTTTTAGTTGTTTATACTTTTGTATAAATTTTTTAATTTATGGGGATATAAGACGTAAATTTCTGATTTATGAATAATATTCTGAGGGTGGGGAGGTTCAGCATAATTAAAAACTTTAAAATTAAGGTACGCAATTAAATATCCCACATTAATATCCTCACCAAAGGTGTAGGGTATTTCATAGTCGGGCCCGACCGACTATAAAAATCCGCCCCATGTGATCGAACTTACCCATGTGACCTAACTTTCCCAACTCGTTTGTTTCATGTTCGTAGCTGGTGAAAGTGCCGAGTTATATCGTATTGAAAGTTTAGGTTGTATGGGAGGTGCCACGCCTCTTTGTCCAATCCCGCCCATATATAGCCTATCATTCCTTCCGGATCATACCGCATATGTGGTAAAAATTTCAAAAATTTCGGATCAGCCGTTTAGTGGGAGAAGCGGAACTAACGTAGAAACAAACGAACAAACAGATTTATTATATTAATAGGATATCTTTTTTGTTTTATAAATTAAAACGTAGAATTCAACTTAAGAAAACTTCATTATTTCGCAATTAAAAAAAAAAAATTAAAAGAAAGCAAACAAATATAATATTGTTTAATTTCACTGCAAGTACGTGCTTCACAAACAACGAACGACACTAGCGTACCATGTTTTTTTGTAGTTGTGATCGAAAAAAATTGACAAAATGCATGCATAATAGCACTACGGACGACACTAGCGTATCGAAGAAAGAAGAAACAAATAGCTTTGTCTATTTTGTTCTTGGAGTTTCGTTTGTTTTTTTGTCGATTTACCATGATCACAAGTGATCGATGAAAACAATAGCAAAAGAAAGTTCTGACCAATGTCCGTCGACGTTGTAAATATTGTTTTTTTTTTTAAAATAAACATGTGTTCTCAAAATGTTGTTTCGGAAAATTCGATTTAAAGGACATTTGTATATTAAATAAAAAATGTGTTTGTCGTTTTTCATAATTTTAAAAAAACCGGTATAAAACCGAAATCGTTTACATCGATTTCGGTTTATTTCTGATTTTCGTATAACTGTTTCGGTTACGGTTTCGGTTTTAAAAATGAAACGGTTTTAAATGGATATCGTTTCAATCCTTGATTTTTATTATAATTTTGTTGATATTAGTGTAACTCTGCTATTTTACGAATTATTGATAAATTATTTTTTTTGATGCGTATTTCATTGCTTATTTCGCATATTTAACATTTTGTTAGTTAGTTAGTTAGTTAGTTAAAAAGAAGGTATTATAAATATGGTATTAAAAATTCAATTAAATAGTTACTCACTCGACCCCGTCGGTACCCATTTGATCGCTATCCACCAAAGCGGAAACATGCTACTGTGATGATAAACATGAAGAAAACTCAGCTGTTGCTTTTTCTTACGCAGTATAAAGAATAATGTATCGGCAAACTCTAAAAGTTTGGAGAAATAAAACCACCAGACGGCGCCAGCGATCTTTAAAGCAAAAAATATACAAAAAAAAATATTTAAAAAATTCAGTAAAAAATAAATAATAAAAAAAAACCTTAATAAAAAAATACCTTTAGCTCGTCTTGTGTATAAATATCACGACAGGGTTGACACCAGAAATTATAGTTGAGCCGCCAGGCGGCGCGTAGCAATGTCTGACAAATGTGTGCATTTAAGGCGGCCATCGAAAGGTTGTATAAGAGCAGTAGTGGCTTTATTTGCATGGGTTTTCGTCTATTAATAACAAAAAAAAACAGATTTACTAAATTGAGAATTAGGAGATTTAAAAAATACGTTATTGAAGATCTATAATTTCTGCATCAATTTTCGTAAATTTTTGCATGGCCCATGTCCGTTAGAAACAATTATTTTGAAAGTTTTTTGGTAAATGAACGCTTTTGTATCAAAAGTTTTCGTATTTCTGGTCGATCTTAAGTTATACCGCGAATCTGTCTTTATAATTCCACAAAAATATGATAACTACCATATACTTTCTACAAGAAATACTTTTCTCGATATTCGAATGATATTTAATATCTTACCGCGCCATCCACCGGGGCAAAAGTTGCACGAGCAGCAAATAGGCACCCACTATAATGGACACATTCCAACCGGAGTCAACCAGCAACCAACCACGGGTCCGTTTGTCTGCGAGCGCAGCATAGGCGGTGTTATAGGTAAATGTAGATGTTGTATTCTCTGTCCTACCGTTGATCACTTGGGACATTTTTTTTGTTATGTTGTACTTTATGGTTTGCAGTCTATGGGTCAAATAAGTTCTTGTGTGTCGTGTGTGCGTGCTTTTTAAGCAAAAAAAAAATTGTAGACATTACGTCGATTGTTGATCACTGATGCGTTGTGATATAGCATGATTTAAAGTTTTTTTTTGTTGTGTGCATTTAGATTGACTTAAACTTGACCATAACCTTTTTGGTGAGGTCTTTCACATATCGTCACTGTCATGCAAAGGGGCGAATGTGCAAAAAACGAAGAAATTGGATAAATTGAAAATCTTGTCATGCCAAAAGGGCGAATCTTTTCGTTTTTTTTTGCTTTAAATCTTTAATGGTACAAGATAAAATAGGGATGTAAAGGCAATTTTTGTTTGTTTTTGAGCACCTATCTATCTACATCATTAATTATAAATATTTTGCCAAAAAAAAATTCCTGCAAATAACAAATGGCAATTTAATGCTTGGCAAAATATTTTTAATTAATGATGCATATCAATAGGTGCTTTCAAAACAAACAATAAATGTCTTTACACCACTATCTTATACCAATAAAAAGTTATGGCGAAAAAACGAAAAGATTCACCCTTTTGGCATGAAAATATTTTCAATTTTTCAAATTCGCCCTTTTGGTTTTGTCTTTTGTGGCAAGAAATATCCAACAAAATGACACGAGATTTTGGCACAGCATACTTGAAGATAAACTACATTCAAAAATGTAAAAATACGCAATTGTCAAAAATTGCACATTCACCCCTTTGGCATGATAGTACCGATATAAGGTATTTCACATATAAATAATTAATATTGGAGAAAAATCTATATTTAACTTAAAACTTGTTCAGTAAATTTTTAAGAATTAATGGGCAATATTCAGTTAAGTATTCCAATTTTATATTTACTATGGGTTAAAGTGACAGTTAGTGCAAATTGAAACATGTTGAAATAGGTGAATATGACTCTTTAAATACAAAATTTCATTATATAGTAAAATTTTTAAATTGATTTAAAATTTTTCATTAAGCTTAACATTCGATTTCTTGAATGAGATTAAATTTTTTGTTGTTTCTTTTCGAATAACCTTATTTGTGACAGAACTTATTGCGCACTGCAAAATCACTGAATAAATCTCATGTTTCGTATTCTGTTTATACTTCGACTTCTGTGACACTTGTCAAAAGGATATCATCTGAATTTTCTGCCAAATTGCAATAAAGTTGAAATACCGCGAAAATAACAATACAAAAGGTGTCAAATTTTCAGTTTCATGTCTTGTAAATAGCGCTTTACTTTAACCCATACATGACTGAACTTTTAAAGCAAATCTATTGGAACAAATATACGCTAAGAAAAGTGTGCATGCAGGCAACATATCTATGTTTGCAGTCATAAATTTTCAGACTTTAAATGGCTGCTACTTTTAAAGAAATTGATTCGAAAAAAAAATGTTTAAAAAAAAAATATTTTTTTTTTCATAAATATAACTTTTTATTAATAAAAAGTAGTAATTATAATAAATATATTATAAAACATTTTACTAATTTATGCATGTCGAGCAAGCATTATATAAGAAGTAACATACAAGCACTACTTGAGAACTGAGAAGTACGGCAAACTATGAACGAAAAAAAAACATTTTGATAGAAATTTGGTTTAATTAACAGAGTTCTTCAATATGAAGAACTAATATGTTGTATTTTGCATTTTGGTTCATTTATATGATGAAACGTATTCTTCACATACAGTTCATCATATTGAAGAACACATTTTCGACAGTACTAAACAAAAATCATAAGTTTAAAGATATCCGATACCGATATATTTTAGAATATATTCATTTGTAACATGCAAGTATTGTATATTCTTGATATGCGTGACCTCCTGTATCGATTTAGTTATGTCTGTCTGTTGAAATAACATTTATAAGAAAACTAGAGGAGCTTGATCAATGAAACTTCGAAATTAAATGATGCTGTCTAACATTGGAAAATGGCATGATTAGTCTGTTTTGACATGTGACTTGACCAGTTCAAATACTTCATATAACATTAACATCTATGGACAAATTTTACTTTATACCGGCCGAAGTGATTTTTTTATAATACGCATACTCAAATGAAAGGACATTTTTTAGTGATTGCAAGTTTGCGGATATATTCAGGATTCTTAAAACTTGGTGACCTCTCGACCACTTTAAATTTTAAACATGTTTGATTTTTATCTTTACCACACATTATCACATATTTGTAGGGTATTTATAGTTGACTTAGTACGAAAGATCTTTTATAATTCATAATAATTATTCAAATTTTCCATGTCCTAACATTTTTTAATGTTTTATGTTTAAAAACAAATAGATAAAATTTTATTTTAGTCAAATACTTCAGTTTTTTATTCAATAAATTGATAATATTGACCAACGTAAGATTAATCAAAAAACTGTATCGAAATTGTAACGTAAAACCGGTACAGCTAAACTATTTCTTTATAGAACATAAAACCAAAACCGTATCCGAAATCAAAACTTGTGAGAAAACCGCAACCCACATTGAAGCCGTTACTTTGTTTGTGTTTTAATCTTCAGTTTTTTATTGAATAAATTGATAATATAGACCAACGTACGATTAATAGAAAAATTGTATTCAAAACGGTAACGTGAAACCGGTACACCTAAACTATTTCTTTATAGAACAGAAAACCAAAACCGTATCCGAAATCAAAACATGGGAGAAAACCGCAACCGACCTTGACCCGTTACTTGGTTTGGGTTTTAATCTTTGGTTTAAAAAAATCTTCATCTTTTTTTGATTTAACTATATTATTTATACACACAGAAGTACGAAAGTACGAAAAAGTACGTATTTTAGTACGAAAAAGACTTAAAATAGTACCATACCAAATTGGACTAACATTAAGTCCGCGGACTTAACTTAAGTCTCTGCGGACTTAATATAAGTTTAATTTCGTATGGTGTTATTTTAACTCTTTGTCATACATAAATAGTGTATTTTTTCTGTGTAAGTATTTTTATAAAAAAACATAATTTTAAAAGTTATTCATTTGAATAAATTACTTCGAAACCATATTGAAAAACATCCATACAATTTAAAGTGAATTGAAAAAAGTTTTCGTATATTTTAATTCGTGTAACTACGGTGTTAAGACCCCATTGTTGACATATTAAAGCGAACCAGTTGAACTGTACACAGAAAAAAATAAAAAGGCGACGACTAAATTATTAATTGTATTAGCGTACACATTCATCATATTAGCAATCGCATTTGCTGGCAACGCCATACCGCGTTATTGTTATAGCAGTGCGTGGTCGCTATAGCAGTGAGTGGTCGTTGAAGCAGTGCGTGGTCGCTATAACAGTGCGTGGTGTGTGTTCGTGTACTCGCTTACAGCGCTGGTGAATTCGTGAAATTGGTGGAATTCGCTTAGAATTAGAATTTTCAGTTGGCGGTTGGCGAGCATATCAGTTCACATTTGGTTCATGTCAAAAGAAACGCTTAAAGAGTTTGATCATACTCTAATGGTGTCGTTGAAAATGATGATGATGGCAATAGTTGCATATTTTATTATGCCATCAGAAAAGTATATTTGTTATATAATTTCACAAGAATTTATATTATTCTTTTTTTATAAACTAAAAAAGAATTATAAGAATACTGTGAAAATACAAAATTGCTTTTAAAACGTCGCCCATACCAATTAAATAATTTGCTACTTAAGCAAAATCATTCATTGGTATATTTTTGAACACAAATAACATTTTTAGCGAATGTGTTTGCTCAATACATGAAAATGGCAAAAATGTCATTGCTAGATGTCATGAATGGTGTACAATTAATTTTGATTGCTGTATTTACGTTGATTATTTTTTTCTGTGTAGTACATTTGACTGCAATTCTTGCCTGCGGGATTTCCCATCGAATTCTGTCCTATTTTGTGTCGAAACGTCAAAATGCTTAAATGCTTCAATACACAGGGTGCCGGTTGTCAAAGCGGATGCGGAAATGAAAAACCGATGCTGAAAATATTGACATTGATGCGCATCGAATGGGAAAATGACACTCAATAAAATGACGGTTTCTTAACTAAAGTGCGAACGGGTGTAATATAGCAGAAAGTTGTATATAAAATAAAAATTTTAATTCACAATAAGAGAATAAAAAGTTTGAAATTAATAGAATCTTATATGGGTTAAGATTAACTTTGTAACACAATTTTGTATAATTTTATTTTAATTTTGTTGAAGCATCTAAACTTGGCATGACAAAATGAAAAAATACAAAAATTGAAAAATAGAATTGAATATATAGTATTTACATATTTATGTCATGGTTACTTAGCTCTATTATATTAGCTAATTTTTATTAATTTAATGTAAAGTAACAAAGACTTAAATGCTTCAGTAAATACGATTGTAGTAGGTACTTGAAAGGAAATATTAGGTATTGTTATCGTGCGATTAACATTAATTTGTTAAAAACATAATTTTATTTTAATTAGAAAACAATTATGTTACACAGAGAAACTGTATGTAGTTTACTACATACATTTTTTAAACAAATGTGATAGTTTTACTACATTTTGTATATTATTTAAGTACATTTGTATTCAATTGATTTGATTATACTACACAATGTATTTCAAATTAGTTTGCAACATATTGTAGAGACTGTCCTTAGTAGAAATTTACCCGATGCGCCATCGGGAAATGATCGGGTTTTCGTTGGGTTAGCCCTATTAGAGAAAATATGATCATTGCCTTTGCATGCCCTTATCATGCTTACCATAGCAGGGTTTACATTATCTAAACAGTCAATGTTCCCGATCATAGCTACATTATTTGTTCCTCATAACGAAATTAGTATCAGGCAATGATCGAGATTAATGAGAGAAACCCTATTATGCTCGGGCTCAGACAAGGCAATTGTCGGGTAAATATTAAAATGGGGAATTGCCCGATCAGTACATGATCATGGCCTGAGGTCAATACATGATCAGGACACTGCGTTACAAGGACATTATGGGCCTCGTCATATCCCGATCATCTCAAATAATGACCTGATAACTTCATGACCATGGTCCTACCAAAATTTCTACTAGGGGTTGTCAATTTTGATTAATCAGATGAATCCGAAACTTGGTTATTCGGTTAATAAATGAATCAGCATTCAGTTTAATATACATTTTGAGTAATAGATTAATCACATAGTCTCCATGTTATCGCTTTTTAATGAAAACACAAATAAATCCCAAAATGTCACCCAAACGCATCGCTGTTCAAATTAAATAATTAAATTATTTATAAGGTATTATTAACCTTTGTCTGTTAAAGGTGACATTTTAACATTTAGCAGGGATTTGAAATTTTTTTTTTTTTGTTTCTTTCTTTTTGTTGTTATACGTGTGTGTGTCAGGCAGGATTAGATGCTATAAAAACAGGATTTACTTATTTCATTATGTCTTTTATTTTTATTGCTTTGTTGTGTCGTGTTTTTCGATTTTATTTATTTTTTGTTATTGTTCAGATTTCTTTATTGTCATTGGCATAAAGTAATGTCCTGCTGTGTGTAACGGAGCACATGTGGAAAGAGAAAAAAACTACAAAAGACACTTTTGAAAAAGAGAGTGACAGTGAACAAGAGAAGTTTTCATAATTTAAAAGAGCAAAGAACTTGCGCTCTTTTCCGAAATGTATAAAGCTTTTATTAAAAAGCACAATTTATGATTAAGATAAATAAAAAAAAAAAACTATAAAAAATTAATAAAAATATTAAAAAGTTATAGTATTAATTTTAATAAATTAAAATACAAAAAATCTTTAAAATATATTTATAATTTTAACAATAAAAACTTATTTTTTTTTTTTTTAAATAAAAAGTCGTAAAAAATGTTAAACAAAATTATTTTTTCGAAAATTTACTTTACGAGTTTTATAATTTAAAAAACTCAATTATAACCCTACTAATTACAAATTTTGACATACCGCGTGTACGTCTTAGAATAATAATGTAATACTCTCCTTGGCAAAAATGTTGCCCCTAAAAAATGAGGTGTGGTTCTTCAATAACAAAATTGCTTCAGATCCACCAAATAAACAGAATAATAAAAAAAAACAATAAAATAAAGTAGAACGTTCTACAAACAATGGTAATTTTCAGTCAACTTTCAGTCAAATATGAAAATTTTGGTTCTTTAAAGACAGTACAAATTTTATATTTAATATCAAAAGATATTGGTTTGTTCAGCAATATTGTTTATCACGAATAGACGCTATTTTGTTAAACCATCTTCCTATCTCTATCCTATAACCTTTGTTTTTTTCGAATATTAACCCTACTAATTAAAAATTTGGACATACCGCGTGAACGCCAGAGAAAAAATGTCATACTCTCTTTGGCAAGAATGTTCCCCATAAATAATGGGATGGGGGCTCTCAAACAATAAAATTACTCCAGATTCAGCAGTTAAACAGACCCCAAACAAAGGGTCGAGGCAGTTTAGAAACATTGTTTCAACAGTTTAGAAACAGTTTAGAAACATTGTTTCAACATATTTCAAACAGACAAGGAGTCTGTATCAAAAGCTGTCTATTTTCTGTCCGTTCCCAAAATATGCCGTGAATCTGCCATTATATTTCCACAAAATATTACAATCTGCTATACACTTCCCAAAATATCCCATTTATCGGTGTTTGCCGGAAATAGGCCCGAAATATTACTGAAAAACGACATAAATGTTATCTCGGGGACCCGGAAAATACACAGATAATTGTAATATTTTGTGAAGTGTCTACTACGGACAAAATTTTTGGCAGGATCGAGGCAGTTCAGAAAAATTATCTCGACATATTTCAAACATATGTTTGTTTCAAAAGCTGTCTGTTTTCTGCCCATTTACAAAATATGGCGTGAATCTGCCATTCAAATTCCACAAAAATATAGCAGGATATACTTCCGGTGATATTCCATTTAGCTGTGCGTTTGCCGGAAATATTCCCGAAATATTCCAGAGTAATGCCAGACATTTTGTTTCGGGTAGCAGACCCAGACAAAATTTTTGGCAGGGTCGAGGCAGTTCAGAAACTTTTTATCGACATATTTCAAAAAGACAAAGGCGGAGTTCGTATCAAAAGCTGTTTGTTTTCTGCCCATTCACAAAACTTGTCGTGAATTTGCCATTAAAATTCCACAAAAATTTACAACCTGCTATACACTTCCCGAGATATTCCATTTAGCTGTGTGTTTGGCAGGGCCGAGGTAGATTAGAAGCATTTCTTCGACATATTTCAAATAATTAAAAGCGGAGTTTGTAGCACAAGCTGTCTGTTTTCTGCCCGTCCCAAAATATACCGTGAATCTGCTATTATAGTTCCACAAAGTTTTAAAATCTGCTATACACGTTCCAAAACATTCCATTTATCTGTTTGTTTGAAAAATGCCAAAAATTTTGTTTGGGTATCTGTAAATTTTGAATATATTTTTTGTATGTTTTTGTATATATTTTTTTCACTTTTGACCCCCAAAGTGTGAGAAACCCAGAAGTGATGGAGTAAAACAAACTTCAGATTCGAGATCAGCGAATCTGATGGGAAGATAGGAGCAAAATTTGCACATTTGATGCACTGTGTAATAGGGGTTGATTGATTCTGAAAGATCTGTTGTACGTGACTTTTCAAAAAGTCCGACTTGCAATATATCGTTGACCTCAATTGCGAAATATCGCCTTGATAAACCAGCTTTGTCAAATTATTATTATTGTTGCCAACGTAAAGCGTTGACACAATGATTGATATCGCGTTTTGTTGATATTACAAGATGTTGATACATTTTTCGATACCGATGTCAGTTCTCTCACCGATTTAGATAAGAGTTATATTAAAACTATCGGCCTATATAAAATTGAGAGGTCGAAAATGTATCGAAGTTCGATAATAGAAATACTTTCAGAATATAACTCGATATATTAACGAGTTTATGTTTTTTTTCTTCGAAAAAGTCAATATGAAAATCTGAAATCTGATATAGCGTTACAAAACATTTGTAAAACGCTTGCAAAACACAGAGTAAAACTAATTAAACTAAATATATTACATATTTAGTTTATATATACAAAATTTTATTAAAATAATAAAATTCAGTTTAATTAATTGAAAACTTCTAATCCAATTAAATCACCAGAGCAACTAAATTATAAAAACGTGCCCACAAATTATTTGCCAACCCTTGAGTAAAATCCAACTAATTGCGGATCAACGACAACAATTTAACCTCAAAAATAATTATGGCAAATTTTAATTATAATGAAAACGATACCAAATGCTGCTAGTTGCTGAGTATTGGAAAGGGTTACAAAATGAGGCAGAGAAACAACAAAATTTTCTAATTAAGCTTTAGAATATTATTAATAGTTATAGAGCTGCAAACAAACAAATGGCAACACTCACGCACACATTGAGACAGACGTACAGACAGACAGACAGACAGACAGACGAGAACAACGTTGCCAACCGTAAACAGACAATCCGACCATCAAACCAACCAACCGAACATTCAACCGACTGCCAAACAGACGTATTATGCATTCGGTTACCCACATGAATTGCGTTATCAGCAGTGGTCATGGGGTGAGGCCTAGGGTTGGCTGAAAGGTTTCCGGCGTTGCCAACAACAATATCATATTTAATAGAACTTTAAAGGGGTAACTGATGGATATCAGTGTGTGTGTGTGTGTTTGCATGTGTGTTTGCAATTATTAAATGCAAAGTCAGTCAGTGGTCTTCGAGGTTAAGCCACATCATCAGCAGGCGTCACGAACTGACTGCCTGCCTGACTGCCAGCCATCGGCTTTAGCATCACGCATCCGAAACTGTGACAGTAACCGTAGGCGGATGTGCGTCGTCGACGTTGATGACGACATGTTGAATTAACTTGACTCAATTCGACTCGCATAGAGTTTTCGGGTTATGTGTTACGGTCTCCGGTTCGCGTCATGCATGCATGGAGCGTGGCATGACTGTGGTGGGAGTGGGTATTACAGATGGTGGGTATTACAGATACCCTACACTTAAAATAAAGCACTTTGCATAAGTCTTCCATTTCTTGAACATTTTTAGGAATTAAATTCTGGTTTACGAAATGACATGGTCGTCTTTTTCTTTTTCTTGTTCTTGCTTTGTTTTTGTATTGGCAGGTCGATCTAGATCTTGTTCTTGCATAGGCATATCGATCCTTTGTTTTTTTGTTATCGCGAGGTCAGTCTTGTTCTTGTTGAAAGAGTTTTGCATTTCTTGCATTTTAGGAGTCAAATTCCGGAATAAGAAATGCAATGGTAGATTTGTTATTGCTCTTCTTCTTACATTGGCAGGTTGTTCTAGTTCTTGTTCTTGCATAGGCAGGTCAATCGTGTTCTCGCTGAAATTGTCTTGCATATCTTGTACATGTTCGTTCTGCAAGACTCTTGTATTTCTTACAAAGTTTAGGAGTTAAATTTTGTTATACGAAATTATATGACAGTCTTGTTCATGTTCGTGCCAGTTCAGTCTTGTTCTTACTGCAATAGTCTTGCATGTCTTGCAAATTTTAGAACCCAAATTCTGTTATACGACATGACATAGTAGTCTTGTTCTAATTCTTGCCCTTGTTCTTGCATTGGCAGGCCAATCTAGTTCTTGTTCTTGCATAGGCAGGTCGATCTTGTTATTGTTATAGTGAGATCAGTCTTATTCTTGTTATAGCGAGGTCAGTTTTGTTCTTGATGAAAGAGTCTTGCATTTCTTACAACTTTTAGAACCCAAATTCTGCTATACGCAATTGCATAGTAGTCTGGTTCTTGCCTTGTTTTGTATTGGCAGGTCGATCTAGTGCTTGTTCTTGCGAGTGCATATCGATCTTTTTTTTGTTATCGCGAGGTCAGTCTTGTTCTTGCTGCAATAGTCTTGCATGTCTTGTAAATTTTAGAACCAAAATTCTGTTATACGATATGACATAGTAGTCTTGTTCTTATTCTTATTCTTGCTCTTGTTCTTGCATTGGCAGGTCGATCTTATTCTTGTTATAGCGAGATCAGTTTTGTTCTTGTTATAGCGATGTCATTCCTGTTCTTGCTGAAAGAGTCTTGCATTTCTTACAACTTTTAGAACCTAAATTCTGTTATACTCAATTGCATAGTAGTCTGGTTTTTGTCTCTGTTTTTGTATTGGCAGGTCGATCTAGTTCTTGCACAGGCAGGTTCTATCTTGTTCTTGTTATAGCGAGGTCTGCCTTGTTCTTGCTGCAATAGTTTTGCATTTATTGAACATTTTAGAGCCCAAATCTTATTGTACAAAATTACATAGCGGTCTTGTTCTTGTCCCTTTTTTGGCAGTTCAATCTTGTTTTTGTTATCGATTTGGAAGGTCGATCTTATTCATGTTCCTGCTGCAAGTGCCTTTTATTTATCTCAAATTTAGGAGACACATTCTGTTATACTAATAGAATCTTCTTCTTGAATTGGCAGGTCGATCTTGTTCTTGTGGGGTGAGTCAGGTTCTTTCAGCAAGAGTCTTGTTTTCTTGCAAAGTTTATACATATTATTATTTTATTTTATTTTTAATAAAGTTATAACTTATATGTTTTATCTTATAATGCATTCCTTCTGATTGTAGGGTGTTTTAGTGTCATTCGAGATTTACTAATATTTTTCTGCATGTTTTAATTTGGTTTTATTACTTAGTACAAACGAGACAGACATTTGATGTGACATCGGGGTAACGTTACCGAGATGAGTTTTTGGCGCCAGTACTAATTTTGTTTTAGCCATATTTGCCGTATTTATGAATTTTCTATTCAACTTACTCAAAATACAAAATGTTGCAAATTTAAATGACAGTCAGAATTTAGTTTTTTTTTTTTATTCTATGTTGACATACGTACCTACTGCATGTGCTGTCAGTATTTTATGCCAAATATAATCACAACAACAAGATGAAAATAATTTCCCATGCAACGCATTTTGCAAATTAACGCAGCTGAATTTTATGACGACGCCGCTGACAACGGAGTTGCCAACGACATAGTCAAACATGGCGTTGCCATATGTTTATTTTAATTTTGTTTAACTTTTTATTTTCATTATATTGTCATTATTTTGTTCTTGTTGTTGTTGGTGCACATCGCACATGTTGCAAAAACTTTTTGCATTTTTGCCAAACTTTATCCATATGGTCTGGGTTGTGTGGTATTGGTGTTCGTGGTGTTGCCAACATGTTGTATATCATTGTTGACCAACTTGTGGACGCGCGCAATTTAATGTTGTTGCTTGTTTGCATCAATTAAAATGCGTTTTTAATTTATTGTCACATACACAGTCTATTTTTTAAGGGGAATTTTGTGGCACAAAAAAAAAATTAAAGTATTAAAAGTAAAATTTAAGATGTTTCACGTAAAATTTTAGATTTATAAATCCATTTTTCTTCAAGACATTGACATTTTCAGAAAATTTAAAGTAAGTTCATAAATCACAATTGCAAATTACTTAAAATTTTTTGCTAACTTAAAACGTACGTAAAAAAACTACGGTTAAAGAAAAACCATTTTATAAAAAACGACTCTCGTTACGCTTGGCGATGCATAATGCGAAGATGATTTACCAGCGTGTGAAGAAAAACATTGCATCCGACGGATTTATTTACGACAATGAAGATGAAGTTAGTAAAAAAAGGCGGCAAGGACGATTTGAAACGACGTTGATGCGAAGAAATGTGCGCACATTTAGGGCAAAGCTGAAATATGACAGGGTTGATATATAAAAGGTTTGGAAAATGGTATGCTATAAAAGTTCTAAAATAAATCGAATGAGAGATAAAAGTAGAATTGGTTAAAGAAGCAGATGTAAAAAAAGAAGGAAAAGGTGGAAAAGGAGGAAAGGAGGAAAGGAGGAAAGGAGGAAAGGAGGAAAGGAGGAAAGGAGGAAAGGAGGAAAGGAGGAAAGGAGGAAAGGAGGAAAGGAGGAAAGGAGGAAAGGAGGAAAGGAGGAAAGGAGGAAAGGAGGAAAGGAGGAAAGGAGGAAAGGAGGAAAGGAGGAAAGGAGGAAAGGAGGAAAGGAGGAAAGGAGGAAAGGAGGAAAGGAGGAAAGGAGGAAAGGAGGAAAGGAGGAAAGGAGGAAAGGAGGAAAGGAAAAGAAAGATAGAAAGATAGAAAGATAGAAAGATAGAAAGATAGAAAGATAGAAAGATAGAAAGATTGAAGGATAGAAAGATAGAAGGATAGAAAGATAGAAGGATAGAAAGATAGAAAGATAGAAAGATAGAAAGATAGAATGATAGAAGGATAGAAAGATAGAAAGATAGAAAGATAGAAAGATAGAAAGATAGAAAGATAAAAAGATAAAAAGATAGAAAGATAGAAGGATAGAAATATAGAAAGAAAGAATGATAGAAAGATAGAAAGATGGAAAGATAGGAGGAAAGCAGGATTGAAAAATATAATGAAAGAATGATAGAAAGATAGAAATATAGAAAGATGGAAAGAAGGAAAGATGGAAAGAAGGAAAGAGGAAAGAAGGAAAGAGGAAAATGGAAAAAGATGGGAAGGTGGAAATGTAAAAGGAGATAAGTCATTGCCCTTTAAACGTGGATTGTCATTATATTTTTGGATCGGTATCTGAGGCATATTTCTAATATTCGTTATTGGTTCTTCTGGATGGCGGGTTTTTCCTTCTTCATCTGTTTGCTCGGGATAACGAACTTCACCAACGCAAAGGTGAACATACGAATTGTATACGTGAGTCTAAGGTAAACTAATTGTAAGCAGTTTACTGATACGCATGCACTACATAACTCTGAAAAATTTAAATAAATATTGTTAAAAAATGTTCTTCTCAATTGCACTCATTCACATTGCATTCGTGAAAATCCCTGAAGCCCTGTAATTTCTACACCATTTTTAAAAAGTTAATGTTGACAAAACAGCTCATTTCAATGTCGGCACCTCAATTATAATTTGAGATATAACAGCATTGTCGTCGTCATCAACAGCAGCAGCATCATCATCTTCTGAAAAGCATCAGTTTCAGCTGCAACTTTAGCATTAGCTCCATATCCTGCTACTACTAAATCTTCAGTTTTATCATCAGTTCCGCCAACAGCTACAACCTAATCTGCTGACGCTCTGTCATTCAGCACTGTCTCAGTTTTCATATCTTTAACTTCATTATAATCATCTACGGGAACAATACCTCATCGTTGTCGTCGTCGTCGTCATCCTCATCATCATCAACATCGCCCTAGTTAATGTGACAGTCGCCGGTATCTCTGTGATTTTCGTGTTTGCTGCATGTCGTGACATCCTTTTTTTTCTGTTGCTGGTTTTGCTTTATTTATGTTTTTTAACATCCGCTTTTGCACATTCTGTTAACTACTTCCACTTCACTTCCGGTTTGCTTTAAATTTATTATGTCAAAAAGTTGTCAATTCAACATGTGTTGCTGGTTACTGCTATGCTTGCAACATTTATCATTTGTCCTTCGCTTTGGATACTTTTTGGGGTGAGATTTTTTGGAATGAAATTCACCAGCTACTTCTTTGTTTAAAGAAAATAATTTTTTACCTTTTTAAAATCCATTTGTATTCTAAAGAGTACAAAATTTAAGTACGAAAAAAAGTAATTATAACTAAATAAATAAATTTTTTCATAAATCCGAAGATTTAATCTTTTTTATTTGATTAATACGAATTGAAACATCGGTAATGCCAATTTATAGAAAATAACCCCCGAGAAAATTTCCATGTCAAAACATTTCCATGTCAAAACATTTCAAACATCATCTAATTTATGAGAATTTTAGGAGCACTTTTAGGGAGTCATAAAAGTATCTTATTTATGCTGGTTATAGGAACCTACTGCTTAAATAAAATTGATATCGTTTTGAATTTGAAATCAAATGGAAATTAGCTTTTTTAGTGTAACTTCAACAGACAAACCTACATATTTCATGTATGTACTTGAAATGGATGTATTTTGCACGGATGTCTGGACTAAGAAAAACATGAACTATTTACTATGTTGGATTTATTTAAGATACATTCTATATTTCTAAAGGGGAGAAAACACCAAAAATGAAGTAATTGTGGTGTCTAGAAATTCTCAAAAATGTGAATGTTTAAAGAATATTTAAAATGATCAAAAATTTGCTGATTTTTCGGCTCATCAAGGCGTGTCCACTACCCAAATTTATTTAGCATTTTGGGGCTCTTTTTAGTACTCAAATATGACTGATTTAGTGGTAATAAAAGTCTCATATATATGAGTGTTTTTGAGTTCATAAAATCGTGCCCTCTACCCAGGATTCGGGAGCTTTTTTATGCTGTTTTAAGTGCTCATATATGAGTATTTTTGGATTTTAAGATGCATAAATATGAGTGTTTTTGGGTTAATAAAATCGTGCCTTCTATTAAGAAGTCGGGAGCCTTTTTGGGCTCTTTTTGGTGCTCAAATATGAATGTTTATGGAGTATTTAAGGTCTCATAAATATGTGTTTTTTTGGGCTCATTAAATGGGGCCCTCTACCCAGGGATCGGGAGCCTTTTTGGGCTGTTTTAAGTGCTCATATATGAGTATTTTAGGATTTTAAAATTCATAAATATGAGTGTTTTTGGGTTAACAAAATCGTTCCTTCAATTAAGTAGCCGGGAGCCTTTTTGGTATGAATGTTTAAGTAGTATTTAAGGTCGCATAAATATGAGGGTTTTTGGGCTAATAAAATATGGCCCTCTACAAAAGGATTGAGAGCCTTTTTGGGCTGGTTTAAGTACTCATATTGACGATAACACTCATAAATATGCCAAATTTAGGAGTCTTAAAAGACTCATAATGTTTGCTGGGTAAGATAATTTTTCAATACTTCTTGAAGACAACATTTGGAAAAGCAGTTTTATAGCAGGCACATATAAGGAAGAGTTATCCTGTCTGTAACGGGAAACAAGTATGAATATACCTCACATTTTGTTTCCAGCCAAATGCCTGTTTGATCCTATTAGTATTGTCTACTATTGCCTGCCATTTTTATACCAACCAAAGACAGGGTATTTAGGACGGTTACATTAAAAACTGCCTAATTGTTCCCATACTTAAAATATGCCAGAAATCTGCCTTTAAAATGACAAAATGACGTCAAACACTTCCCAAAATCTTCCACTTACCAGTGTGTTTACCGAAAATAAACCCAAATACCGAAAAAATGACCTGGTCATATTGATTTACAAATGTAATTCAGAAAAGATCTATTGAAATTCAAAAGACATCAATTGAAATTCAGAAATTCCATTTAAAATTCAAAAGACAGCAATAAAAATTCAGAAATTCCACTTGAAATTCAGAAAATTTCCATTTGAAATTTAGAAAATTTCCATTTAAAATTCAGAAATTTCATTTTAAAATTCAGAAATTTCATTTTAAAATTCAGAAATTTCCTTTTGAAATTCTGAAAATTTCCATTTGAAATACAGAAAATTTCCATTTGAAATTCAGAAAATTTCCATTTGAAATTCAGAAGTTTAATTTTAAAATTCAGAAATTTCCATATGAAATTCTGAAAATTTCCATTTGAAATTCAGAAATTTCCATTTGAAATTCAAACATTTTCCATTGAAATTCAGAAATTAACATTTGAAATCTTCATTTGAAATTTAGAAATGTCCATTTAAAATTCAGAAATTTCCATTTGAAATTCAAAAATTTTCCATTAAAATTCAGAAATTTCAATTTTAAATTCAGAATTTGAATTTCAAATAAAAATGCCTGAATTTTAAATGAAAATTTTTGAATTTCAAATGAAAATTTAAGAATCGAATTCTTTATGCAAAAATTCTAACTTAGAAAAAACAACTTAGAAAAAAATTTAGTATTTTAAACTAAGGTCTGAAATTTTCAAAAAAATTATATTCCATTTTTTCTTAAAATTCATTTACTTCAAATAAAAAATTTGCATATGAATTATTGTTATTTTTTTTACATTGTTTTTACTTTTGCATAACGTCTAAGGCTGCCTTGTCTCCACTGAGGACCTTCGGCTGTGGTTAGACTATATCCTGGCAGCCATAGCAGCCACATTCTGCCGCCGCTCTACGATGCCATGACATGTCAAAGAGCAGCGCACAAGTAGATTTTCTTACACATTGTTTTCAATAGCAGACAATCTATATAGTAGGATATAATGAAAAATTCCTGTAGTACGTATAAAAGAGAGAATATACTTGGCTTGATGGTTTTTGTCCACCGATGCCGATGTGTGCAAGACAGACAGACATATAACAAGTCGACCACACAATGGATTTGCGCCAAAAGGTTTGGCAAGTGAAACAAGACAAAAAGGACGAAAACGCGGAACAAGTGACAATGGAATTTATTATGTTGCTGTAAAAATAATGAAGTTCTTTCAACTACAGCCACGTCTTATTATTTGTGAAGTTTTCTAAAAAAAAACTTTTGACTCATGCTGTCACTGAGAACAAATTATAACCGTAGGTGATTCACATAATATCGGACAGAGAGGGAGAGCGAGCGAGTCCTTTGAACATGGACAATTTTCTGCAGTATCAACAAGTTTTTAACAGGCTGCTTCTTTTGTCATCATAATTTATTGACTGTTCGATTGAACACTGAACACTGAGAATATCATGTAGTGTTTGTCTTCTGCCCCCCAGCATCATATGTTTTGGTTAACAACAGGATCAAGACGGACATTCTTGTTGACACTTTACATGACCCGCACACTTGGTACTTGTTCTGGTTCTGGCGCTTGTCTTGTGCACACTTTAG
The DNA here is from genome assembly GCA_951804985.1 of Dryomyza anilis. NCBI lineage: Eukaryota > Metazoa > Arthropoda > Insecta > Diptera > Dryomyzidae > Dryomyza > Dryomyza anilis. The sequence continues at coordinate 78,523,093 of OX638134.1, read as the reverse complement.
AAAATGTTTAACGCAGCAGATTTTTCTTAGATGCATCCTTTTCTTTGCTTTACCATCAGCATTTTCTTGTGGAAAATGTGTCTTACTTTATTATGTTAGTTTTATTAAATTAATTAATAGAAGATCAACAGTTTGTAATGTAAACAGGTTTACGACTTTGTTTGTCTTCATATTTTGGACTTTAGTTTTTTTACATGATAAATACATAATAAACAAAATAAATTATTCGCGATCTTAGTATAATAATCAGATACACTTCAAGATTATAATCAATACCTCATTCTCATTTTTTGATATTGCCCAATGATTTGAAGTGTTTTTCTATATATTTTGGACCAACTTCATCTATAATTTCTTTTTATGTTTTTTTTTTTTTTTCATATTACACTTTAAGTTTTGAGTTGAAAACCAAATTCACATATTATAAAAATGAGTTATCTTGTTAAATTTTTTACATCTTTACATGGTTTATACCAATACTGTATTTGGTTATTACTCTTTCCAATCCCTCCACGTGTGTGTCAACTGGAAAATATCTCCCCAGTGTCCTATTTCCAGAATGGTGTTAACCAAGATCAGGGAAATTGACAGTCATATAAACCGGTTGATGTTCATTAATGCTTCAACTTCCCTCACATGCTCTCTGACCATCTGTTTTATAGGCTCTCCTCTCACCTACCCTTCATCACAAACTTCCTCTCTCACCTCTTCTATTCCATGGACTGGATATAGATACCCATGCAGAGAATCAAATGGTCTCTGTTTAAATTAGCAGTAAGAGGAGGTATGGGATAAGAAAAAATTTCTTGCATTTTTGAGGAATATTTTGGAAGTGTATATATAGCAGCTGCCAGGTTGTACAATATTAATGGCAGATTCACGTAATATTTGAGAAACGGTTAGGAAACTGAAAACTTATGATACAAACTCCGTCTTTGGCTGCTTGAAAACTTTCTATAAAATGTTTCTAAATTGCCTTGCCTTGCCTGAGAATAGCCTTCTCCACCCGGATGTCTCTGCAGGTGGACATTTTTTTACTCTACAACTCGTGGGACTCAAAATGGAAATAACAACAAGAAAAGAAAAACAAACCAATTTAAGACCTGCCAAGGTGGGGACACCTCTCACCTACTGACCGGCGACGTTATATTTGACCCGCTTGTAGCAACACTTTCGACTTCGAAAGCCTGAACATAGACGGTGCTAATAAGGGATCAAATCCATTAGCAGACTTCTCCCTATAACCCGATACAGAGGAAGAGCTACTAGCGGGAATCAGAAACAGACAACGACACGACATTCATTAATATACCCAATTCGACACCCGGGAAAAATCACCGAAGGTATGCAGACTCGATGAGAATTTTGAAGAAAATGAGCTCTAGAGACTAGGCTATCTCACTGGTCAAGACTTGGAGCTTATTGCCGAACCCCAATAAGCTGTCAGGAGTTACAAACGTCGGCAGCCCACCAGAGCCTTCGCACCTGCTGTCGCATGGACAAAACTGCCATCCTACCAGTCCCTTTAAAGGCGAACAAGAGAAAAGACTCTAAGATAACAAGGGAGTGGCAAGTAATATTTTTTATTTTTGATTCTCTTGAGCATCGTAGGACCGTCGGGTGTATAAACCGGTTTTATAGGTATTACAATGGTAAGTGTTCAATGGAAATACATGGCCTGATTCCACCAGGTCGTGTTTTCTTTCGGGCATTAAACCAAACCTACCCTTTCGTGGCACACTCGGTTCTCAACAGAACCATGCATTACAGAGATAATTTATTATTCAGTCGCACGGTACGTTTGTGGTACAATCTCCCTGTGTCTACTCCACATTTCCTACTCCATCTATCCTCACTTCCAATAACCTATAGTCCTTTCTTCGATCAACACTAGGCATTTACATATCAACTCCTGAGCGTTGGTTGATATGTAAAAAAAGTCCGTTAGTTTCGAGGCAACTCCTACGAATCTAAAAGTAGCTAACTATGATTTTACATATAATTTTGCCAAAAAAATGTTATTTTATATAGAAAAATATATTTAAAAATGCTAAGATCGTTTTGAGAACTCTGAGATATTGATTAATATTTCATGAAAATTAAGAATTTCGTACAACTTTAAATTATATATCATAATATGATTATTGGTTAGTTTAATGATACATACTTACAAAAAAAATATCGTTTTCTGTAAACACTTTCTAAAACAAACACTAGCAAGCTCATTTGTAGGAAATAATCGAAGTGTTTCGCATGAATGATCAGTAGTGTTTCCCAAAAATATATTTGTAGTGTTTCCTACAAATATGAAAAGTATTTCGCAGAAATATTTAAGTATATCCCACAAATACGAAAATTGTTTCCCACAAATACTTGAAATGTTTCCCACAAATACTTGAAGTGTTTTTCACAAATAATTGAAAATTTTGTAGTTTTTCCCCATATTTTCAAGGATATGTTTACACTCGGATGTTTGTCATTGTCCGCCGAGATGCAGCGTCCTATTTCTATATGTTGACAAGTCCCCAACGCATAATTGAACATGGACTATGCTATGTATTTTTCGTTTTTTTCTCCTTGTTCTTGTTTTTTTCTGCTTGTTCTTGTTCTTTTTGTTCTTCTTGTTCTTCTTGTTCTTTTTGTGCTTCTTGTTCTTCTTGTTCTTCTTGTTCTTTTTGTTTTTCTTGTTCTGCTTGTTCTTCTTGTTCTTCTTCTTCTTTTTGTTCTTCTTGTTCTTCTTGTTCTTGTTCTTCTTGTTCTTCTTGTTCTTCTTGTTCTTCTTGTTCTTCTTGTTCTTCTTGTTCTTCTTGTTCTTCTTGTTCTTCTTGTTCTTCTTGTTCTTCTTGTTCTTCTTGTTCTTCCTGTTCTTCTTGTTCTTCTTGTTCTTCTTGTTCTTCTTGTTCTTCTTGTTCTTCTTGTTCTTCTTGTTCTTCTTGTTCTTCTTGTTCTTCTTGTTCTTCTTGTTCTTCTTGTTCTTCTTGTTCTTCTTGTACTTCTTGTTCTTCTTGTTCTTCTTGTTCTTCTTGTTCTTCTTGTTCTTCTTGTTCTTCTTGTTCTTATTGTTCTTCTTTTTCTTCTTGTTCTTCTTTTTCTTCTTGTTCTTCTTGTTCTTCTTGTTCTTCTTGTTCTTCTTGTTCTTCTTGTCCTTCTTGTTCTTCTTGTTCTTCTTGTTCTTCTTGTTTTTCTTGTTCTTCTTGTTCTTCTTGTTCTTCTTGTTCTTCTTGTTCTTCTTGTTCTTCTTGTTCTTCTTGTTCTTCTTGTTCTTCTTGTTCTTCTTGTTCTTCTTGTTCTTCTTGTTCTTCTTGTTCTTCTTGTTCTTCTTGTACTTCTTGTACTTCTTGTTCTTGTTCTTCTTGTTCTTCTTGTTCTTCTTGTTCTTCTTGTTCTTCTTGTTCTTCTTGTTCTTCTTGTTATTCTTGTTCTTCTTGTTCTTCTTGTTCTTCTTGTTCTTCTTGTTCTTCTTGTTCTTCTTGTTCTTCTTGTTCTTCTTGTTCTTCTTGTTCTTCTTGTTCTTCTTGTTCTTCTTGTTCTTCTTGTTCTTCTTGTCCTTCTTGTTCTTCTTGTTCTTCTTGTTCTTCTTGTTCTTCTTGTTCTTCTTGTTCTTCTTGTTCTTCTTGTTCTTCTTGTTCTTCTTGTTCTTCTTGTTCTTCTTGTTCTTCTTGTTCTTCTTGTTCTTCTTGTTCTTCTTGTTCTTCTTGTTCTTCTTATTCTTCTTGTTCTTCTTGTTCTTCTTGTTCTTCTTGTTCTTCTTGTTCTTCTTGTTCTTCTTGTTCCTCTTGTTCTTCTTGTTCTTCTTGTTCTTCTTGTTCTTTTTGTTCTTCTTGTTCTTCTTGTTCTTCTTGTTCTTCTTGTTCTTCTTGTTCTTCTTGTTCTTCTTGTTCTTCTTGTTCTTTTTGTTCTTCTTGTTCTTCTTGTTCTTCTTGTTCTTCTTGTTCTTCTTGTTCTTCTTGTTCTTCTTGTTCTTCTTGTTCTTCTTGTTCTTCTTGTTCTTCTTGTTCTTCTTGTTCTTCTTGTTCTTCTTGTTCTTCTTGTTCTTCTTGTTCTTCTTGTTCTTCTTGTTCTTCTTGTTTTTTCTTGTTCTTCTTGTTCTTCTTGTTCTTCTTTTTCTTCTTGTTCTTCTTGTTCTTCTTGTTCTTCTTGTTCTTCTAGTTCTTCTAGTTCTTCTTGTCCTTCTTGTTCTTCTTGTTCTTCTTGTTCTTCATGTTCTTCTTGTTCTTCTTGTTCTTCTTGTTCTTCTTGTTCTTCTTGTTCTTCTTGTTCTTCTTGTTCTTCTTGTTCTTCTTGTTCTTCTTGTTCTTCTTGTTCTTCTTGTTCTTCTTGTTCTTCTTGTTCTTCTTGTTCTTCTTGTTCTTCTTGTTCTTCTTGTTCTTCTTGTTCTTCTTGTTCTTCTTGTTCTTCTTGTTCTTCTTGTTCTTCTTGTTCTTCTTGTTCTTCTTGTTCTTCTTGTTCTTCTTGTTCTTCTTGTTCTTCTTGTTCTTCTTGTTCTTCTTGTTCTTCTTGTTCTTCTTGTTCTTCTTGTTCTTCTTGTTCTTCTTGTTCTTCTTATTCTTCTTGTTCTTCTTGTTCTTCTTGTTCTTCTTGTTCTTCTTGTTCTTCTTGTTCTTCTTGTTCTTCTTGTTCTTCTTGTTCTTCTTGTTCTTCTTGTTCTTCTTGTTCTTCTTGTTCTTCTTGTTCTTCTTGTTCTTCTTGTTCTTCTTGTTCTTCTTGTTCTTCTTGTTCTTCTTGTTCTTCTTGTTCTTCTTGTTCTTCTTGTTCTTCTTGTTCTTCTTGTTCTTCTTGTTCTTCTTGTTCTTCTTGTTCTTCTTGTTCTTCTTGTTCTTCTTGTTCTTCTTGTTCTTCTTGTTCTTCTTGTTCTTCTTGTTCTTCTTGTTCTTCTTGTTCTTCTTGTTCTTCTTGTTCTTCTTGTTCTTCTTGTTCTTCTTGTTCTTCTTGTTCTTCTTGTTCTTCTTGTTCTTCTTGTTCTTCTTGTTCTTCTTGTTCTTCTTGTTCTTCTTGTTCTTCTTGTTCCTCTTTTTCTTCTTGTTCTTCTTGTTCTTCTTGTTCTTCTTGTTCTTCTTGTTCTTCTTGTTCTTCTTTTTCTTCTTGTTCTTCTTGTTCTTCTTGTTCTTCTTGTTCTTTTTGTTCTTCTTGTTCTTCTTGTTCTTTTTACCAACACAAAATGCCCTTGCAAAGTCCTTTACTGTAAACTGTTTCCAACACTGTTGACGTTTTTTGTGCTTTGTCTTAGCTGTTTGAAATTGCTGTTGTTGTTGCAATCATTGTTGTTGTAAAACTGACAGTGTGTGACACGCAGTTCATGGCAAGTGCAACATGGATGCCGGAAAGCGATGCAGCCGGAAGTTGTTAAGTGCCTCTCTGGGTAGTGTGTGATGTGTGTGTTTGCCTGTCAGTCTGTATGTGTGATGATGTCTTTTTGTGCGGTTGCTTTGCTGTGGTGTTTGAGCATTTGAGCTGCGCCATAAGCGTCGAACTTCTTAAAAACTTATTTTTCAACTTGGTCAGCTTTCGATGTGCGTTTCACAACAGCACAAGCTGCAAACAGAAGCAGCTTTAGTGTCCTGCTCAATTTGTTGTTGCAGCCATCGATAGCAATCGAAACATTTTAATTTGACGTTAAGATAAATATTGAACTGATGCTGCTGGTACTCGAACTCGTACTGGTGTCGTTTGCTGTTTGTTGCTGGTTGGTCTCACTCTGAGAGAATAATAAATATTGTCAGGATATTTGAACATGATGCTTTTTGTTGTCATCGTTGTTCTTGTTGTCCTTTTGCTCCTTGTTGTTGTTGTTGCGCTGTATTCAGTGAATAGGAAAATGAAAAATAAATAATGCACCGCAAAGAGTTGCCGACAATGGCATCGTTAAACAGCTAAAATAAACTAAAAGAATGGGTTGATTAAAAAAACACATTGAGGAAAAAAAACTATTATCAAAATAATCGAACTTTAATTGAAACCATTATCAAAATCGATGCAAGGAAAGCATTTTTTTTTAACAAAAATTAAAACAGTCACTAAAACTAAAAAAATTAAGAATACCCAGTATCGGAATCGGTAGAAGGAAAGTCTTTTCATATCAAAAACGAATAAAAGACTTGAAATTGAAAGAAAATTGCTTTGAAATGAAACAATTACGGACACTGCCACAAATACTGAAATGCAACAAAATCCTGTAAACGTTGATTTCTGCTTTTCCATTTCAATTATTCGCCTGAGGTCCGAAAATGTCGTTTAATTTATCAAAACCTCTGTTGTTGCAAGATTTTAACAAATTGCATTATTGACAGCTCGGAAAACAAGACTTTTTATAAATAAATCAAACAGCAACATAATTATTTCGTATTACAAAACCATTTATCTAGCCAAAACTGAACACATTACCCCCATCAATATACTTAAATGATCTATAAACGTAATAAATTGCAATGTTTGTAGTAAAACTGACTGACTACGTTAATGTTGTTGATAAAATATTGCATTGTAATCATTCTGACAACATCAATGGACACTGAGTAAAGTTGGTGATGCCGACAGCAACAGCAACAGACAATGTGACAGTAACATTGGCAACATCATCAATAGCAACATCTTTAACAGCAACAATAATAAATAAATTTGTTGTACATTTTGTCGGAGCAGAAGATTGCCTTAAATACAGAGACTGGACACTACTTGAACATGTTGGCGACTGCTTTAGTTGTTGATGCTGTTCCTGTAGTTGTTGTTGATGTTGCTGATGATGTTGCTGCTGCTGTCATAGTCAGTCTAAATGATGTCATGTTATTTATGATGTTTATATCTAGGAAATGTCACTGCGTGCATCCTTTTTGGAGTCTTTGTAGGATATAGCAGTAGTGGTAGTTTAAAACTAATAGTATAAAATTTGATGAGGTAAGAGAAAAATAAAAAAAGAAGAATAAAATAAATTAGAATAATACATTAGAATAAAATTAAAAGAAAAACAAAAAGAGACAAAAGCAAGAAAAATGTAAAGAACATGAAGAACAAGAAGAAAGAGAAGGAAAAGAAGAACAAGAAGAATAAGAAGAACAAGTAGAACAAGAACCAGTTGGGAAGGTTAGATCACATGGGAAATTTCAAAGTGGGGACATTTTATAGTAGGTGTTATTATAATATTTAGGATTATCAAAATTATAGTCGGTCTAAGCCGACTATAAATACCTTACACATATGTGTGGTTACCATTCAAAGTTGTATATAGGTCACCGGGTATACGAATCCTGAAAATAACTACAAACTTTCAATCGCTGAAGAATTTCCATTCATTTGATACCCATATTTAAAAATGGGTAGGTGCACCGAATTTCGATTTTTTTTTGGGAACCAAAAGTCGTTTCGCGGGAGAGCATTATTTTCATGTATTTGAACATGAAGTCAATATATATTTGACCAAAAAAAGTTTACCTGAACACGTATACAGTAAAATTCACCAGTAGATGTGTTTTATATGATAAATTTGAACATAAGTGGTCGGTTCACAGGTCATAATGGACTGATCATGTCCATTTTCACTGACAGACAACGTAGATATATAAGTTGTCTAAATTAGGAGTTTCATTTATTTAGCTCTTCTAGTTTTTCTGTAATCGTGATTTCAACAGACAGACAGGCGGACATCGCTAAATCGACTCAGGAGGTCATGCTGATCAAGAATATATATACTTTTCCATACCGGAGATGCTTCCTTCTGGGTGTTACAAACGGCGTACCAAACTGAATATACCCTTTCACTCTTAGTGTAAGGTATAAAAACAAGAAGAATAAAGAGATCAAGAAGAACAAGAAGAAAAAGAAAAACAAGAAGGACAAGAATAACAAGAAAAACAAGAAGAAAATGAAGAACAAGAAGAACAATAAAAACAAGAAGAACAAGAAAAACAAGAAAGACAAGAAAGACAAGAAAGAGAAGAAAAACAAGAAGGAGAAGAAGAACAAGAAGAACAAAAAAAAAAAAAAAACAGGAGGGACAAGAAAAACAAGAAAAACAGAAAAAAGAAGAACAAGAAAAACAGAAGGATAAGTAGAACAAGAAAGACAAGAATAACAACAAAAAAAACAAGAAAAACAAGGAGGACGAGAAGAACATGAAGAAAAATAAGAACAAAATGAAAGGAATAACAAAAAGAAATGATGAACAACAAGGACGAAAAGACAAGACGAACAAAAGAACAAGAAGAACAAGAAGAACAAGAATAACAAGAAGAACAAGAAGAACAAGAAGAACAAGAAGAACAAGAAGAACAAGAAGAACAAGAAGAAAAAGAAGAACAAGAAGAACAAGAAGAACAAGAAGAACAAGAAGAACAAGAAGAACAAGAAGAACAAGAAGAACAAGAAGAACAAGAAGAACAAGAAGAACAAGAAGAACAAGAAGAACAAGAAGAACAAGAAGAAAAAGAAGAAAAAGAAGAAAAAGAAGAAAAAGAAGAAAAAGAAGAACAAGAAGAACAAGAAGAACAAGAAGAACAAGAAGAAAAAGAAGAACAAGAAGAACAAGAAGAACAAGAAGAACAAGAAGAACAAGAAGAACAAGAAGATCAAGAAGAACAAGAAGAACATGAAGAACAAGAAGAACAAGAAGAACAAGAAGAACAAGAGGAACAAGAAGAACAAGAAGAACAAGAAGAACAAGAAGAACAAGAAGAACAAGAAGAACAAGAAGAACATCAACCAGTAAGAAAGGTTAGGTTACATTAGTTATTTTGAAAATGCAATTTTTGATAATATGTGTTATGATATGATTAACATTGTAAGTGTTCCAGGAGTCATCAGAGTTTATAAATCCAGGAAATATCTGCGAACAATTTAAAAATTAAAAGAATTTTCTTTCATTTGAGTACCCATATGTACTATGAGTAGGTGTACCGAATTTCTATCCCTCTTAAGGGTTTCAATTTTTATATATTTAACTATAAAATAAAGGGGATTGTTTAACCCTATTACTGTCACGATACTACACTTTTGGATTTTTGAATTGTCATAACTTCTAAAAATATTAATATTTAACTTTGGAATCTAAATGGTTTCCTTAACTCATTCATTTTCTTCAATCAAATGTTATTTTTTAATTTTTTGGATGCAATATTTCCTGTAGAAGTGGTAACGTAAAAGTGAAAAGGACGTGAACTGTCACGTTGTGACTCAGAGTCACTCCATACAATATAGGACCACTGGGGAGCAAATAACTATAGAGAAGCGTCAACAAAGTTGTCTTACCACTAAGAATATTTATAGAAATAGCTGCAGATATCTCTTATTTATTTTTCGATGATTTAAAACTTACTATGACCGATGCAAATTTGAACGCATTCGAATCAGTGCACTCAGACAAAAATAATATATAAATAATAGTTTTTTACTATTAAAAATAGTCAATAGGATAAATTATTATTTTAATCGGAAAATACCATTAAATACTAGAAAATACCATGCCATTTCCATTGATTTTATATGAAAATATTTATTTTTTGTATACTATTAAATCAATAATTATCCCACTGACGAATTTTAATGGGATTTGAGGTAATTTTTTTCTGGGTGTGGGTCAAATATAAAAGACAACGGATGCACATGTGTTTTATGACTACATGGTTTATAAATGCAGAAGTTCAAACAAAAGTCTTAGTAAATTAAAAAAAAAAAATACATATAGATAATTAATTTGGTTGCATATATGTTGTATCGAGCTTGTTTCTTAAAATTTAGATGTATTGCTTTGTCGCGATATTTTTGGTTCCATGTTCTCAAAAACAAATTCTCACCAATAAGAGCACTGCCAGAATAATAAGTATTATTTAGAGGAATAGTGTTTTTTTTTAAATATAAACCAAAAAATAATGTTGGAACATGCAATAGTGGAAATATGTTTGGGATACCAATTCTGGACAAAGGAGACAAAAGAAAGAATAATTAGCACGGCATATCGCGAACAGGTTTAAAAAACGTTGAATGGCAGTTTATATTTTTTGGTATATTTCGGAAAATAAAAGATACATTGCGGAAAATTTAATTACAATATGTAGAAGAATTAAATATTTTGGAGTTTCGAAAACTTTTTCTATTGTGATTTATGAACTTATTAGCTATATTATAATTATTATTATTATACCAGATAAATCACTGTCAAATTTTAAAATTTTATTAATGCATCTGAAAGAGCAGCATACACCATTGCGATGAATACAAATCTTGATGGAATAAAATAAAGAACAATTCTCATTTGAAATGATTTTTGATGTAACTGGTCCAAGCGTTGGACTTTCCAAACATAAAACGGAGTTTGTATAAATTATCAACGCCAAAAGTACGACTGATACTTCACCCTGATCAAATTTTAGCCCCCGTAGGTGCCAGAACTATCCATTAATGTAAGAATTGCCTCAATTCAATATTGCGCCAAATACAATTAGAACTTTTGCGGAATGGCGAAAATTTCAGAATAAACTTATTACAATTCATTATTTCTCATTTATACTTTAAATTGAAACATCAAATAACTACACAGAAAAAAATTTACATCATATTGATGAATTCCGTTCTTCAAACCATGATTCATTGTATTGAAGAGCCTTTCATAATATTAATGACTAACGCCATCAATGTTATGAATACTATTATAAATATGAAGAACGCTTGGTAACTGTATAAAATACAACATGTTAGTTCTTCATATTGAAGAACTCTGTTCATTAAACCAAATTTCTATCAAAATGTTTTTTTTCGTTCATTGTTTGCCGTACTTCTCAGTTCTCAAGTAGTTCTTGTGTGTTATTTCTTATATAAAGCTTGCTCGACATGCATAAATTAGTAAAATGTTTTATAATATATTTATTATAATTACAACTTTAAAAGTTATATTTATAAAAAACTATATTTTTGAAAAATATTTTTTTTTTAAAAAATGTTTAAAAAATTTGTTCGAAAATTTTTTTTTCGAAAAAATTTTTTTTCGAACAAATATTTTTTTCTAACAAATTTTTTTTTTGAAAAAATTAATTTTTGAAATATTTATTTTTTTAAAAACATTTTTTTTCGAAAATTTTTCGGATAATTTTTTTTAAAATTTTTTACAGTTATTTTTTAAATAAAATTTTTACAACATTTTTTTTTCGAATTATTTTATAAAAAAAAAAATCTGAAAAACTATTATGAACAATTCATCAATATGACAATTCAAATTCATTGTATTGAATATTTTGTTTATATATATAATGAATACATTCATTAATATGTCATTTAATGAACGGTGGTATCAATATGATGAATCTGGTAGTTGGTGAAAAATTTCATAATATTTATGAATAAATTCATCATATTGAAGAATTTTTTTCTGTATATGTTATTCGAACAACAGATGAGTGTTCTTACGTGTGACACGAAGTCACTTTACGACAGTTTACGTGCGTAAATTACGTGACAGTAATAGGATTAAAAAAAATGTTCATTTCGGCCGCTAAAGAAAAATTCGACCATGTATTTTTGTGTTACATGAGATGTACAATAGACATCTGTACAAATGTATTTAAAGTTCCCTCTGCAAAATATTCACTACAGTATTTTGCAATGGCACTACACAGTATTATAGTGAAGTCTCTCCAGCGAATTCACTTGATTGCAGTATTCGTTTTTTGTGAAGAGTGTCAAGACATATTTTTTTCAAGACATTCAATGTATTGAAAAAGAAAACCAAATGAAACTACAGTCGCTGAAATTTGCAACAAGTACAGTGAGTGCATTGTATTTATGTGTTTATTAAAATTACAACAATAACTCCAACAATTTTTTTTTTGATTTTCTTCTATATTTTGATTTTTTTCTATATTTCAATATTAATAAAAATTACTTAAAGTAAGAATAATAAAAAAATGTAAAATGCACTGAGTACTCAGTGTCATAAACAGTTCATTTCAGTGTTTGAAATTTTATTGCACACCATTGCAGACTCTTCACTACAACTACGTCTTGTTCGTGTTTTGTTTTGACAGTACTTGTGCTTTGTTGTTGTGAGCAACACATTCATTTGATTTTAAAGCATGGAATCGGCGGCAGTACATGTCTTGAAATAAAATTAATGTCTTTGAGCAAATGTCTAGTGTACAATCAACCGATCACACCTATTTTTAATATCGGATAGCAGTTCTACAAGTATTATAAGTTTAAAGTTTCATAATTTTGCATTTACTGCTTTTCCAGCAATCGTGATTTCAATAGACAATGCGACATATGCACTGACTCACTAAATCGAGTCTGAATAAACATTTAAATCTTTTGTAGTAGACAATAAAAACAAGAATAAAAAGGTATCAAGTATAATGATATTTGTAAATTGGTTTTAAAACAAAAAATAAATATATTAATAAAAACGAAAAATATTTAATAAAATTTAATTTATTTATATAAACAATAAAGAAGAATGCTGAAATTTTTTAAAATAAATATTATTATTAAAAATTTACAACATCCTTGTTATGGCCATCATCGTCCACGTGCTGCTGCAATTATATAATGCGTCTGCCACTGCTACTATTAAATACGCGCCTGAATTATGTTGCACTTCATATGCGAACCTCAATTAATTTTGCTTCGTTGGTTGCGGCCTCATGTGCGGCTTCTGCTGATGCCGTACATATGCACTGGTAGATGCATCTATATACATATATACTACAAGATACATGTTTATATTTAAGCTTATACAGTCAATGGACATGATGACCCAGAGAAATAATTTTAGGTCTGTGCCAATTTTTTAATATATTTTAAGAAATCTATAATAGAACTCTATAATATTCGAATTCCTAAAGTTAATTTCGATGAAACTTGGAGTGTAAAATTACAACATAGAGGATTTATAGCGCATGTTACAAAAACTGGGCATGATCCGTCTATTTTAAGTTGAGTTAAAACTGAAAAATTGTGATTTTATTGTACAATCGATGATTTCTAATTTGGTGACATTTAAAATTATACTTGTCTATTAGAAAGGCTTCACTTTAATTATATTATTTTTTTAACTACTAAAATGTCGTCGTTTGCACTATTAATTAGTGCGTTGGACTATTTTTATTATTGCAAATTTACAGACAGAAAAGGATCTTTTTGCATGAGGTTGAATCTGTATTCATCAAATTTTTTTTTTTTTTTTTTTTACAAGTTAACCAACGCTCAGTGGATGCCCCCTATTCATGCAATGCATTGTGTTGATCGTAAGAAAAGATTATAGGTAAGAGGAGGGAGGAAAGATAGAGTAGTGTCAGTGAATGTTTGTTTTGAACTTGCCAATATCAAAAATGTCGGGAAAAACAGACGCAGGGAGATTGTTCCACAAACGTATCGTGCGACTGAGGAACGAATTCTCTCGGTAATGCGTGGTTCTATTGAGAGCCGAGTGAACTACGAAGGGGTGGGCTTGGTTCGATGCCGAGTAGAACGAGAGGACACACGACCTGGTGGAATCAGGCCATGTATTTCCCTCGAACTCTTACCATTGTAATACCTATAAAACAGGCTTACACACCCTACGGTCCTTCGGTGCTCAAGAGAACCAATAGAGGATGAAATATTTTCATCCCCTATTAAATATATTGCACGCTGTTGGATTCGATCCAGGAACTCCAAAGAAGATTTTGAAGCCCCTGCCCATATGTGCGAATTGTATTCCATTTTAGGCCGAATATAGGTGGTGTAGACAGTGCGCAAGTCAGCAAGAGTGAAGTATGTCTTACACCGTTTTAAAAAACCGAGGCACTTGGCCGCCTCTTTCGACACGTCAAATATGTGATCATTCCAACGGAGATCACATTGAAATGATATGCCCAGAACGTGAAGAGCAGCTGACTCTGCAATATCCACAGCAACCATATTAAGGGGAGGTAGGGTTGAATCCATTCTTTTGTGAGATAACAGACAACATTGGGTCTTGCGTGTATTAAAATCAACTCTATTTGCAAGACCCCACTCGGAGATTGTTTTAAAGCCATTATTGAGTGTGTCATTCATAGTGCGTCTTTTACTCTCAATCTCCAAAGAGGTTGGGCGCTTTTTGAACGAGTATGAATGACAAATGTTGCTATCATCTGCAAAGGAATGGATTGGGTTCTGGGTCATTGGTCATTGATAAATACCAGAAATAGGGACGGGGATAGGACGGAACCCTGCGGAACTCCAGAATTGATGTTGTTCCGAAGAACACCATCCATCGCAACTCGTATTGAACGATCCTGGAGAAAACTCGATATCCATCGAGTAAAAGAATTACCGACACCATATGCAATTAGTTTTGATACGATGGCTTCGTGCCACACTCGATGAAAGGCCTTGGAAATATCAAGAGCAACAACCTTACCCTCCACGAAAAGGCGAATACAATTATACGACTTTTCGAAGAGGACCGCCATTATGTCGACGGTGGATCTGGTCCTACGAAAACCATATTGCCGGTCACTAAGTAATTCATTCTGCTCCAGATAGTTCACAAGGTGGAAGTTAATTACGCTTTCCATTACCTTGAAAAGTGCAGAGCATATTGCAATGGGTCGGTAATTGGCAGGATTCGTAGCCTCCTTTTTCTGAACTGACTGGACATTGGCAACCTTCCAACAAGATTGAAAAACTCCTGTCGTGTAGGAGATGTTGAAAAGGTTACGCAACGGACAAGCCAGCGTTAACGCACACTTCTTCAACACATGGGCAGATATGCCATCTGGGCCAGAGGCTTTGTTAATGTTGAGGTTTGCTAAAACCTTTTTAACTGCCCGAGTTCGAAAATGTATCTCCGGCATTGCAGAAGAAACAAAATCGACGACAGGTTGATTACTATCTGGGAGCGTTGAATTATTTGCAAATAATGCTGCCAAGAGAATAGCTATATCAACCGGGTCAGTGAAGGTCTGGCCATTCATACTAGGAGTTGGAGTAGACGATGTCGTCTGATTCTTCACCCTTTTTACAAATGACCAGAAATTTTTACTACCCCTGTGATAGAGTAGGACCTTTTTGCGCGCGTTTTGTTCGTGAAGAAACTTTTCGCGCGAGATCACGGCATTACAGCCATTCCTAGCCTGTATACGAAGTCTTTCAGTATCAGCATTCTTGTTAGAACGCCAAGTCTGAAAGGCTTCCTCTTTCGACCTGACTGCAATCCTGCAAGTCTCATTAAACCAAGAGTGGTCCTTAGGTTTAATGCTAATTTTTTTAGAAGGTATGAAGGACCGCATACCTAATAAAATAATATTTTGTACCATTAAACCCGCAGCATTTATGTCTCTGTCAGCGAAACATAATTTCCAATTAAAGTTGCGAAAAAAATCATTTAACGCAACCCAATTTGCTTTTTCGTAAAGCCATCCAGTCCTCTTCGGGGCTTTAATCGAAGAGGCGCGTAAACTAGAATACGAAGACTCAGCGGAAACAGTCCAGTGGTCGGAGTTTCCAAGAGGTGCATGGACTTTTACATCATATGTTTCATGATGTGAAGTCAGAAAAAGGTCTAGGACTTTTGGGCTTTGCCCGCCGACGCGTAGAATATACGTCGGATCCTTCACCATTTGAGTGAGTTGGTTGCACTCGGCAAAAAGCTCAACATAACAACCCTCCTGTGTTGATAGACCCGAGTGGCTCAACCAAGTGGCGTTGTGCACATTAAAATCGCCGGCAACAACAATTTCACTGCCTGGAAATTGCTCCAATATATTTGAGATCGAATCAGATAAGTCATCAAGCTTATTACAGGTGGAAACCCTATCTAAATTCGGACTCCTATAAAGAAAGCACAAGTGCATGATGTGTGTTTGGATTTTGAATTTAACCCAAATAGTATTAAATTCATTATCCGACACACTATGTTGTTGCTGCAGTTGATACGCAACGTCACTCCGAATAAAAAGAGCTATGAATTTCTTTTGTTTTTATTGAAAGAGTTATTTTTAATAATTCTATTTAATTAGTTACTACGAAATGTTTACAAAATTTGTTGATGAAACTCACATCTTCGGTTCTCACATCAAAAGGCATCATAGACATAAACCACATTGTTTTGTATTTGATGAGTTTAGTTCCGTTTGAATACATCTTGATACTGGTCCCATATTGGGACTGGAACAATGAATAGTTATTTGTAATAACAAAATCGGTTGAAACGAAATATTTCTAAATATCTTGTCTGTTATTTTCGGTAGTCACAACAAATAATCATATTGATATTATTAAAGAATATTTATATTCAAGTTGTAATAAAGAAGGGTTATTTGTTATAATCAAATTAGATTAATTTAAATAAAATAATTATAATTTTGTTCATAAATCGGTTGTAACAGCAAATTTATCATAGACACGAACCTAATTGTTTATTTGTGTACATTAAATTTTCGACATATTTTTGATACCCAGCAATTTTTTGGAAGAAAGTTTCACTGAGAAAAAAAACTCATAAAATCCCATTAAAATTTGTCAATAGGAAAGTTATTGATTTAATAGTATACAAATAATAAATATTTGCATACAAACTCAAATAAATTTTATAGTATTTTGTAGTATTTGTTAATAGGATTCACCGATTGAGTTAATAGTTTATCGGACAAATATCCTATTGACTAATTTTAATAGTAAAAACTATTAATTTTATGGTATGTTTTTTCTGAGTGTAATGAACAATTTATTCGGTTAAAACGTTTTTTTTTAATTCGGTAGAAAATAACCATATCAGAGACACAAACCAAATTGTTCAATATTTGATGTACTTGGTAAATTCGGTGTTTTCGATTACTTCTTGCTCCTATATTTTCTACTGGGCACTATCCAAACTCGACTGCAAAACCCGACCAACAAACACGCTGGTCTTGAAATTCATTTGCTCGACACTATTAACGTTGCTGCATTTAACCAACACTAACAGATGCACTCAGAACCGCAGAAACACCCACCCACACATACACACGAAGGACAGACAAATATATAGATATAACGTCAGCTTTATTAAAATTAAAAAAACAAAAAATTATGTAATTAAATTTAATTAAATATTTTGCAATGGGTTGCGTGGCGTTGCATCGCTTCGTGGTTGGCAACGCATAATATTTTGCATTAAATTTATAAAATATTTATTAATTAAGTAACGCTTGCATAAAGTGTGTGTAAACTGTTGAAATTATGAATTAAATGTGCGAACATATTCGACGCTTTTGCGTAAATTTCATTAAATTCATGTTGCACATACGTCAGAGTGGGCGATACCACAGTTATTGTGTGGTGGTTTTCCCTGGGTGTTTGTGTGTGAGAGAATTTTTACGGTTTCACAAAAATCTTATTTAATTAAATTTTATTTACAAAATTTTATAATAAAGCATTGTGATGTGGTATGCTTTTTAAAGGATATTTTTATTATTTTTAAAAATGTTATTTTGTAAATTACTTGAAAAATATGTACGAATTTGTAGCAGAGATTGAAACCGTAACCGAAAGCAATATCTGTTTAAAACTTTATTTTTTTATCAAATCACAAATGTTATACAGAAATCAAAAATAAAACTGACAAATTTTGATTTGAGAGTATTAAATTGTAAAATATACTGCAGAAAAACAAAAAAAAATATATATTTTCTTAATATTTAATTATTAAATACTTACTTGATGCTTACATTATACTTGCTAAACACTTAATTAAAACTAACTTTATACTTACTTCATATTTACTTAATACTTACTAAATACTTGTTTAATATTTACTTAATACTATCTTAATACTTACTAAATTCTAACTAAATCCTTCATAAATTCTTACTTTATACATACTTAATATTTGCTGAATTCTTTCCTTATATTTACCTAAAACTTACATAATACTTACTTAATACTTTCTAAATGCTTACTTAATTCTTATTTAATAATAATTAAATTATTCTTGTCATTAAGGGCCAGTTTTTCAGTGCTAGTTGAACTTTGTTTGTGGTTTAAACTTCGTTTGAAATCAGAATCGATTTTTTTAGTGAACTTCAACCGTCGTTTAAACTTAGTTTAAACGACCGATGCTGATGGTTTAAACTACGTTTAAACTTTCAATGTTTTTGGCATGAATTTTTCTCACAATACTTTTCACTATTTTTTGTAGCTGCGTTGTTTCACAAATTATTATTAATTTTTATATTTTTGCACACTATATATATAAAAAAACTCTCACTCTTATATATTCAATTTATATATTCAATTTTTCAGTAAAAATTCAATTTTTCAGTAAAAATTCAATTTTTCAGTAAAAATTCAATTTTTCAGTAAAAATTCAATTTTTCAGTAAAAATTCAATTTTTCAGTAAAAATTCAATTTTTCAGTAAAAATTCAATTTTTCAGTAAAAATTCAATTTTTCACTAAAAATTCAATTACTCACAAAAAAATCAATATCCCCAAAAAATTCAGTTTTTCAATAAAAATTCCATTTTTTTTTTACTAAGAATTCAAATATTAACTAAAAATTGAATTTTTCACTAAAAATTCAAATTTTTACTAAAAATTCAAATTTTTACAAAAAATTCAAATTTTTACTAAAAATTCAAATTTTTACTAAAAATTCTATTTTTCATTAAATATTCAATTTTTAACTAAAAATTTAGTTTTTCAATAACAATTAATTAATTCAATTTTTCTGTTTTTTTTTAGCAAAATTAATATTTTCCTTAATTTTTCATTTTTTAGTCGTTACTGATTTTTAAAAATTCGAAAAAAACAGCTAAAATACTTTACCATAATGGACTTAAAAAGAAAAACAAATTTTGTTTAAGTAAACCTGAACTTTTCCGAACTGGTAATGCTTGCAACTTTCAACTATCTCGAATGGATGTGCAGTACATCTTTCATATCCATGCATAACCTAAGATTTGTTTTTTCATTCGATTAAAGTACTGAGATCTTTAGTTACATGGTATACAAGCTGCAGGTATCGATGTGCAAACTGCTCATTATGCGCTTCGCATCCTGCAATCACTTAAAAATCTTTATTGATGCCGCAGGATATGAGTGCGCGCCAGAGAATACTTACGTTGCATGTGGCAGACTGGCAGGCAGGCGGGATATGGAGGACGGGAGTTTGGTAAAAATAAACGAGAGGTAGGTGTCGGAAGGGTTTGCTGCCTTCAAAAAGGATGCTCCTGCACGTGCGTTCCTTGCAATTGCTGGCAGGATAAGAAATTGCATTTATTTATGCTACGAAGCTTAGTGCAAAAGTGCAGCAGTCAGAAAAAAATGTGTGTTGTGCAGTGTAGCGTATGCGCAACAACGCATTAAACTCTTCAGGTAATAGCTTGCTGAAAGTGCGACAGAAAGAGATAGTTATACGCGAGTGAAACCAAAAAAAAAAAAAAAAACTGGAGTTGACACAGCGTAAAAACTGTTAAAAGTTGAATTTAATTTTGTGGAAAATATCAAGCTTAGAAATGCGTTATTTATTTTAATATCATACTATATTTTTAATGGCTATTAGAACTTGGAGGAGATTTACATTTTTAATTAAATTGAATTGTTTGCTAAAAGATTTAGGATTTATTTATTATTTAAATAACTAAGGTCTAAGTTATGATTTAGAAAGTTTGTTTGTATTTTCAAGTTTTTATTAATGAAGTCATTGATTTTTCATAATTGGTTCATGCTGTAATAACACTGTTCTGCAAATAATTCTTCCGGTCTTCATTCATATTTCTTTTCAAATTCAAAAACGAAATCTCATCAATTTCAATCCCGTTTTATTTAAAAAAACCGTAACGTCAAAATTCGGAATACGATATATAAAAAGTGAAAAGTTTTAAAAAACGAAATAATAATTATTAAGCATACTAAATTCGTAGAAATATTATTAATTCCTATTATTTTTACTCTTTTACAATATTATTGTGGTAAGTGAGATAGTTGGGTCAAATTTACCAATTCATTGGACCTCTTAATACCATGATATAAATCCTGATTCTTAATAATAATATTTTACGAATACGGAAACCTTATGGGTTTCCGGTATCAAAAGGTCCAATGACTTAATAAATTTGACCCAACCATCTTCCTTACTACAATAATATTGTAAAAGAGTAAAAAAAAACGTACGAGTTACTAATATTTCTACGAATTTATTATGGTTAATCATTTTTATTTTATTTTTTTTAAACTTTGGCCATTTTTTAATTCGTATGCCCAATTTTGACGTTTACGATATTTTTGAATAAAAAAGTATTGAAACTGATGAGATTTGCTAATTTATAATGTAAAGACCAAGAATGGTGCACACCTGGGAATTGAGAAAAAAATGGCAAATAATTGGATTTTTTTTAGACCAAAAATGAGTTCTTTTTGCTTCATATCTCAGGTCCTATTAAAAATCAAAAATAAAAAAACCTAAAAAAATTAAATTTGTACACGGATAGAAAATATTTGTTTGAATATGTTTGAATATAATTAAAAAGTAATTCGAAATTACCATACATGTATTAGGAATGAAGTGTATTTAAATTATAATCGAAATTGAATTTATTTTTGTTCACGTGTAAACATTATTATATTTTCCAGCAGAATCTGTCAAATTTACCATAAATATGTTACAATACCAACATAAAATTTTAATTGCATTTGAATAAACTATTTCTTGGCAATTTACTTGGTTAAAACTATGTTTCGAAACACAGAAAATGATAATCAAATCTAAATACAACGTATGTTCGCAACGCTCATCATAATTCGATAATTTATCGACTGACGAAGTTGGCAACGTTGTGCAGCATTTTCTACTTACGCAATCTTTTGCTATCGTTTGAACATATTAATGTTTAAAAACAAACAATAAAGGAATTGGATTTAAATAAATGTATTCTTCCAAAATTCTTCTTGTATACGAAGTTGGCACTCGTTGAGCAAAATTTTCTACCTACGTCTCTTTTGTCGTGGTTTGAAGTATGTATATCGGCATTTTCTGCGTACTTGTCTTTTGTTGTTCGTTGAGAAAACGTGTTCGCGTCGGTAATAATTTTGTTATTTGTAAATTAAATAAATATAAAAATTGTGTTACAAAAAGTACTAAAAGTAACAGAGTATAATATATAATTTAATAGTGAAGTATATAATTTCTGAAACTAATTCGAAAAAACTACAAATAAAAATCAGTGTTTCAAACAGAATTCGGCATGTTTTTTAACAAAAGCCTCCATGAAGTCCTTGCCTAAGCTATGTGCTGTACTGAGACCAATTATAAATTCCCACTGTGCAGATTTTTAATAAAAATAAATAAAAAAAGACAACATTTTATTTTATTTTCAGGATGTTTTTTTTCCAAAAATATTTAAATATGTTTCTATGCAAACATACTACTTTTTGAACTGAAACAACTGATATGTTTCACTGGAAACATATTTATATTCAGGCCGTTAAAAATTATGTTTTAAAATGAACGTATTTATGTTTCGGTTCAAATATTTATTTTGTTTGGATGTAGTAATTATTATGTTTCCATACACCACATTTAGGGAACATACACCATTTTTAGGGACAACATTAAAATGTTTCCGTGATATTATAATGTAAATCAGAGCTCATTACAACACTGTTCAAGTCTCAATACAACCCTGTTTACAAATGATTTATGAGTCAATTATATATTATGTTTACATAAAATTCCAAACATACATGCTAATGCCTGCAAAATTATGTTTGGGAGAGCCCTTTTTGTTGCAACGTGTAGTAAAAATTAATTTTCAGTAAAAATTAAATTTTTCACTAAAAAGTAAATTTGCCACTAAAATTCAAAATTTTCACTAGAAATAATATTTTTCACAATAAATACAAATATTCACCAAAAATTCAATTTTACACTTAAAATTTAAATTTTTCACTAAAAAATCAAATTTTCATTATAAATTCAATGTTTCACATTTTCACTAAAAATTCAAATTTTCACTAAAAATTCAAATTTTCACTAAAAATTTAAATTTTAACTAAAAATTTAATTTTTCAATAAATATTCAATTTTTCTATCAAAATTCAATTTTTCACTAAAAATTATATTTTCACTAAAAATTAAATTTTTCACTAGAAATTCAATTTTTCATTAGAAATTAAATTTTTCATTGGAAATTCAATTTTTCCCTAGAAATGAAATTTTCACTAGGAATTAAATTTTCACCAAAAATTCAATTTTTCACTAATTCACTAAAAATTCAAATTTTCACTAAAAATTAAAATTTTCACTAAAAATTCAAATTTTCACTAAAAATTCAAATTTTTACTAAAAATTCAAATTTTCACTAAAAATTCAAATTTTCACTAAAAATTCAAATTTTCATTAAAAATTTAAATTTTCACTAAAAATTCAAATTTTCACTAAAAATTCAATTTTTCAATAAAAATTCAATTTCACAAGAAATTCAATTTTTCATTAGAAATTCAATTTTTCATTAGAAATTAAATTTTTCATTAGAAATTCAATTTTTCACTAGAAATTAAATTTTCACGAAAAATTTCATTTTTCACTAAAATTTCTTTTTTTTACCAAAAATTCAATTTTTCAATAAAAATTCAATTTCACTAGAAATTCAATTTTTCATTAGAAATTCAATTCTTCATTAGAAATTCAATTTTCACTAGAAATTCAATTTTTCACTAAAATTTCAATTTTTCACCAAAAATTCAAATTTTCACTAAAAATTCACATTTTCACTAAAAATTCACATTTTCACTAAAAATTCAAATTTTCACTAAAAATTCAAATTTTCTCTAAAAATTCAAATTTTCACTAAAAATTCATTTTTTCAATAAAAATTCAATTTTTCAATAAAAATTCAATTTTTCACTAAAAATTAAATTTTCACTAAAAATTCAATTTTTCACTAAAAATTAAAATTTTCACTAAAAATTAAATTTTTCACTAGAAATTCAATTTTTCAGAAGAAATTTAAATTTTTCACTAGAAATTCAATTTTTCACTAGAAATTCAATTTTTTAATAGAAATTAAATTTCTCCTTAGAAATTCAATGTTTCACTAGAAATGAAATTTTCACTAGAAATTAAATTATCCCCAAAAAATCAATTTTTCACTAAAATTTAATTTTTCACTAAAAATTCAATTTTTCACTAAAATTTAATTTTTCACTAAAAATTCACATTTTCACTAAAAATTCAAATTTTTACTAAAAATTCAAATTTTCACTAGAAATTCAATTTTTCACTAGATATGAAATTTTCTCTAGAAATTAAAATTTCACCAAAAATTCAATTTTTCACTAAAATTTCAATTTTTCACCAAAAATTTAAATTTTCACTAAAAATTTAATTTTATACTACAAATTGAATTTTTCATTAGAGATTCAATTTTCACTAGAAATTCAATTTCTCACCAAAAATTAAAATTTTCACTTAATATTCAATTTTATACTACAAATTGATTTTTTCATTAGAAAATCAATTTTCACTAGAAATTCAATTTTTGAACTAAAAATTAAATTTTTCACTAAAATTTAAATTTTTCACTAAAATTTAAATTTTTTCGTTAAAAAAAAGTATTCGATTTCGGGAAATATCTATTGGTGGAAATATCTATTCGAGTATTTATACAATTATACAGTGAAGTATCCCTTATTGTCCATTTGGAGAAAAGTCAATTTTGAAAAAATGTCTATTCAGTTAAATGTCCAGTCGTGGATATATCCATATCCGAGATTTATACAATTAATGTGTAGAATCCCCACTTAGGTAAATACCATTCGGATAAATATCTATATGGGAAAGTGTCTACACAGAAAAAAAAAATTCTCAACATTTATGTATTTGTACATTTATTTTATGTGTTTTGTCGAGTACCTCAACCAAGGACCAATATCATCGTATTAATGTATCAATTCCATATATTTTATGTACACATTTTCATACATTTTATGCACACAATCTCAATATTTATGTAATTTTACATTATTTAATATTATTTAATAAAAAAATATTTTATTGTTTCGTGGTGGTTCTGTACAGAGCTGTTTTATTTATTTAATTTTGTTTATCTGACACTTTTACTTTACCTTTACACTATAGCATATATTTTGCCAACACCAAGTACTTCTCCTCCGACTCCATCGACTTCATCTCAGTTGTTACGCATTCGTTTTCTTAACATATATTTAATAAAATGCTTATTTAAATAAAAATGTTTACGAAATAAAACCAACGAATTGTATACACTTGTATATTCGACTGAAAATATTCGATTTCAAATATTTTCGAGTATATTTCGAATATCGATATTCGAATATTCGATTATATAGTTTGTTCCCAAACCAAATATGTCTTATACACAAACCAACTCTACAAGCTCTTCAGAAACCCCAAATCAGAATTGTGTCTGTAAATAATACATAAAATATATGTATCTGGTTGTTAAATCAATGTTCTTAGTATATTTGGATTCACCGTTATTATGTACAATTCATAAATATTAGAATTTATACATAAATAGTATGAACAACATTTTTATGTTCTCTATACATAATATTTACGCACATTTTTTTTTCTGTGTATATAAGGGTACAATTCGATGATGCTTTGAGAATTCTTTGAGGGATCTGGAGGCTCCGAGTTTTAGTATATTGAGCTTGAATATTTATCCTGCGTTTCGACTTTCTAGATTTCAATCATTTTTTATGAAACATAAATCAGCTGTTCTTTTCTTTTGCTACATTTTGTCTTTTAGTCATTATTGGAATCAAATTCAACTGTATTTGTTTCTAAAGAGTACTAATATGGTCTTTTGTGGCAACAATCGAAAATACTGGTGATCTTTGACTTTAGTCTAAATTTTCCTTACAGTTGAAGTTTTGTTTGTCTTGTAATAGATTTCTTCAAAATGATATGGTATTTTTTTGGAGTATTCTTCAGTTTGTCTAACTTTTTCGAAATCCTCAAGTCTACCTTTTAGTGTTTGCTGCATAGAATTTCCCCAATTGTTTGTCAAATCGTATGATCATGACGTCCTTCATTGACTGCTGACGTTCAAAAAAGATTAAATTGTTGTTGCGCCCCTTGTAATTTTGGATGTTTGTGCTCGCCTCCAAATTGTTGTGTTGTCCTTGCAAAGGATACTCTCGCGCATATATTATGCATGCAAATCCAATGTCCTAAAAAGTAGAGGGGGGGCGTGGGGGCACAGAAAGCAAGGGGATACCGAACAGAGAGTGGGATGGTGTATGAAAGAAGAGCTTTTAATGTTATGTTAATTTTATGGTGTAACCAAGTGCGGTGTTTGTTGTTGTTGTAATTTGTTGATAGTTGTTGTTGGCAATTGCTGTTAGTAATTTTGTTGTTGTTTTTTGTGTGATGTAGCTGTTGTTGTGCTTGACCAAAGCTGCAAATTAAACGCGCATACAACCGAGTTTTTGTTGTCCGCTATGTAATTTTTGTTCTGGCTGTTGTTTGCTCTTCTCTTTGTTGTTGTTGTTTTTCCATTTGCAATTTTTCTTCGGACCCGTACTGTTGTCAGCACAACTAATTAAATGCTGCATAACTTTAGGCGCTTCGCACAAAACAAACAAACAAAAACACAAGGCACAGACAGGTTAATAGTCGCCTGACAAAATAGATTTATTTATAAATAATTAATTGCCGCACGTTGACAACACATGCAAACATTTGAATTTATATGGAGAGTAGCGGCTGCTGCTGTCACTTCAGCTGCTTAAAATAATGATGTTGTTGAAAATGCTATTGAAAGTGGTGATGATGACGATAATGTTGCTGTTGTTTTTAATGATGATATTGCCTCTATTGCTGATTATAATGTTGCTGCTGTTGTAGACCTTAATGTTGCTGTTGGTTGTGATAAAGTTGCAGTTGTTGCGTTGTCAGTTGTCGCTGTGAAAGTTCATTAACTGGTTTTTTTTTTTTATTCACAAAAAGCACTTTGCATGACGCCTAAAAGTATGTCACTGGAATAGCGGTCAACAAAAATAGTAATTTCTACTTTTAATGAGTGTTTGGAAATTTTGTTCTGACCTGCGGTCAATTGGCTGGTCAACTGAATGTCGATAATATGTTTCAACTTTGCGCAAATGATATTCGACTCAATTTGTAGATAATTTTCTGGCAATGATAAATTTTAGTTTCGTTGCATAAATTACAAAATAATTAGAAAGTTTTTCGATTGCTGCTGAAAATTAAACCTTTTGGCATGAGTTTGGAACGAGTTTTCTATAAATTTGTTGGCGGCACAATCATATTCGGTTAGCTCTTGAAATATTTTCTTATACAGTCTTCAAATTGTTCTAATACAGATCGAAATTGTTCTGTAACTATTCGAAATTGATTGTCGTCCAAACTACAGCTCTTCTTTTAGTATTGACTATAGAACCGACTAAGCGGTTGATAGAACCGAACAAGTTGGTTGGGCATAGAGATTAGTTGGCGCAACTAATCTCCATTCTTTGTGTGCACACTGAGCACTAATTTGTGCGGCAACTAACTAAATTGCTCTACCGAATCATTCGGTTGCGGCAACAACTAATAAAGTAGTTGCAACACCCTCTTAATTCGGTTATGCCAACCTCCTAGTCTGTGTGAATGAGGGTGTGGCATCCACCAAATCGGTGATCATGAGGTTGTGATAACCTCCAAATCGTTGATCATGAGGTTGCGACAACCTCCAAATTGGTGAGCATGAGGTAGTCGCAACCTCCTTGTCGGTAAGCATAAGGTTTTCTAAACCTCCAATTGAAATTTTATTATAACATAGTTATTTATGTATATAAAACTTATGTATTATATAAGTATTATAATTAAGTAAAAATGGCACGCACATAATTTAGAAGTATATCTACTAATCCGGCTCCCTGAAAAAAAAAACTATGAAAAGATTCATGTATCTGCATGCATTTGTTTTTTATTTCCTCATAACCAATAAATAAAAGAAACTATTTCCATTGGTCACATATTTTTTATTTATATTATATTTCACTAGCTAATGAGCAATTTGTATTGAATAAATATATTATTTTATTAATATTTGTATATTTATTTCGCAATGTAACTTAATTAATGAATTTCCTATTGTTTTCGACATGTGAAAATGTTTGACGTTTATTTATTTGTATATAATTGTTGGCAAGAAACTGGCAACCGAACTGACATGAGGTTGCCGTTTGTCATTTATTTTGTTGATACAACATCTTACTCAATCGCCGAAACAGAATGAAATATGCAATCATGAGGTTACGGCAACCGGACGAGCAGTTGCGCGGACTAACATTTCGGTTGTAGATAAATAAGGTACTTCATTTTAATGACATGAGGTTACAACAAATGTATTTCGGTTGCAACACTGAAACGTTCGTTCAATTAACCTCATGCCAAAAGAGGATTTTTCTGTGTGTGCTATCGGTCCCTGATAAATAAAATGGAATAAAACAAAAATATAATTATCGGCTATGTTTCGGCTTTCGATCGAATTCCGATCGAATTTCATATAAAATTTGTAAAGAAACGATTTTGAATTCGATGTCACAATACAAAAAATGTGTTTTTCAAACGAATTCAAATCGTTGAAGTCAAAGCAAACGGATTGAATTCATTGAGAAAACAAATTTTTCTTCTGAGACGTCGAATTCAAAACCGTTTGTTAACATATTTTATATGAAATTCGATTGGAATTCGAAGTAGGTAACTTAATATTTTCTTTTATTTTTAAATTTTTAAATGAAGCCTTAAAGTTTTGACAACAAAAACCTTACACCGAGAATATAGATTTGTTGCGCCAACCAACTCTTTGCCCAACCAACTTATTTAGTTCTCTCAACAGCTTAGTCGGTTGTTATTGTCAACACTAAAAGAGTTGTAGTTTGGACTAAAAACAATTTCGAATAATTTTATACAATTGGGAGTGTGGAATGACTAATATTTCAAGCGCTAACTGAATATGGCAGTTCCGCCAACTAAATTGATGACAATTCGTTTTAACTGAATGAAATAGGTTGGCACAACTAACTTGTTCGTTCTTCCAACCTCAAGCCAAAAGTGGATTTTTCTGTATGTAATATTTAAATTTGTTTAATGTTTTACAGTTAATATTGAACTTCTATTTTAATTCTAAAAATGCATATTGTCTTTCGATTAAATTCTTTTTAAATCACACAGAAAAAAAATTCTTCAATATGATGAATTTATTCATAAATATTATGAAATTTTTCACCAACTACCAGATTCATTATATTGATACCTCCGTTCATTAAATGACATATTAATGAATGCATTCATTATATATATATGAACAAAATATTCAATACAATTAATTTGAATTGTCATATTGATGAATTTGTTCATAATATTTTTTCAAAAATAATTTTTTTTTTATAAAAAAAGTGTTGTTAAAATTTTACTTTAAAAATAACAGTAACTAATTTAAAAAAAAAAAATTATCCAAAAAAAATACCGAAAAAAAATTCCAAAAAAAAATCTGAAAAAAAAATTCTCAAAAAAAAAATGTTTCTAAAAAAATATTTTTGAATAACAAATAATGTAATAATGTACTTTATTGATGTACATTTTTTGTTCTGTGCACTTTGGTGGCCTTAAAAATGTTTATAAATTTTTGCTAGATTTTCATATTTAAACCTTGAATTTTCCATTTAAAAACAGCAACTAAAATAAAGAAAAATCGCGGAAAATTAAGTTTTCCGCAAAGTTTCGCCAAAAATTGAGTTGTCGCCGGTAGAAAACACATCGAAAAAAAATTATACTAAATAAAGAGCAAATAATACAAAATAAGCAAAAACAAAGACATAATGAAAAAAAATAAAAACTAAAAACAGTTGTAAAAAATTCGAAAAAATAATGAAAAGATACCAGCAATATTGACAAAAGTAAACAAAACAAAAAAGTGTAGCATACTTTTAGGATGCAGTCAGCTAATGCCTTTGATAGGTTCTTTTATTTGTGTTTTTTTTTAGTTTTGAATTTTTTTTTTTGCTTTTTGTAAAGTTTTGGTATATTATGTTATTTTCTTTTTGTTTTTATTTTTATTGCTGTTGTTAATTTTCGGGTTACGGAATGCGTTTGTGTTGAACTTTGCTCGTGTGTGTTTCGTGTTGGTTAAGCGATTTAAGTGTGTGTGTTACAGGCTGTTAAAAGGAGTCTGTTGCTGGCTTCGTTTTTTTCATAGAGTTCTTGTGTTAAATGAACTGCTGCAAAGTCAGTGAGTCTCTCACAGGACTTTAGACTGTCTGCTGTCTGAAGTTCGTTGGCGAAGTTTCGACGTAGCCAACCAAAGTTGTTTCGATGCACTGTTTTTGTTTGTTGTGGATCATGTGTGTTTTTGTTTTTCTTGTGGTTTTCAGTTTTTGTTTTTATTATTTTTGGTTTTTTTTGCAATCTTTTTTATTTCATATATTTTGTCCTGAGATTGAGAGTTGCGCCCAAAAGACCGACCGACACTGCAGTTAATGGATTTTAATTTTGTGTCTGTTAAATTGCGTTGGTTCTTTGGTGAATTGCGCTGCATCGAAAACTATTAAATGCAGCTGGCAGACTGTGTGCTAATGGAAAATTGCAAAAGACTTTGCAACAGTTTGAAGATGTCTGAGCAAAGATGACACAGAACAACGAGAGGTAAAAAGTGACACAAAATTTATTTTAAAGCAGAATTTTTTTTTTAACAAATATTGAGATTTGCACTAAAAATTCAATTTTAAATTAAAAATTAATTTTTCAGTGAGAATTCAATTCTTCACCAAAAAATCAATTTTTAACAAAAAATTAAATTTTTTACTATAAATTGAATATTGCACTAAAAAATAAATTTTTCACTAAAAATTAAATTTTTTACTTTAAATTAAATTTAGCACTAAAAATTAAATTTTTCACTAAAAAGTAATTTTTTTACTAAAATTTTTCAATTCTTCACCAAAAAATCAATTTTTAACAAAAAATTAAATTTTTTACTATACATTAAATTTTGCACTAAAAAATAAATTTTTCACTAAAAATTAAATTTTTCACTAAAAAATAATTTTTTTACTAAAAATAAAATTTTCACTAACAATTATATTTTTCACTAAAGTTAAATTTTTCACTAAAAATATTAAATTTTTAAATTCACTAAAAATAATTTTTTTCAAAAAAAAAAAAAAATTAGTAAAAATTCCAATTTTCAATTCACTAAAATTAAAATTTTTCAATTTTATTTAATTACGTTTAATTTTTTTTTAATTAAATTTTTTATTCTATGTTAAATATTTTACCCCCAAAAATCTATACATTTTTCAATGTTTCCCAAATTTTCTACATTATAAGCTGAAGTATATGTTTGTGCTTTCATTACACTAGATCTCCCTTTCTCGTTCTCTCTCCGAGCTCGTACTAAATCAAGCACTTTGTCGCCGCAAATTATGCTACTTTCGGTGGCACAATTGAGCATGTTTATGATGGTAATTCTTTCGTTCATTTCATTCTTCGTTATTTTTCTACTTTCTTAATTTCTTCCATACTTTATATCTCTCTTTATCTCACTCCAATGCTTGCCGTACCCGAGCAGCTGTCATCGTTTTAATTTCTTGCTCTACGTTTAGAATTTTAATGCGTTTTTATGAAGTTGTAAATATATCGGTTTCTATGCTCATCCTCCTCTACTTCTTTAGACTGTCGTTGCCTTCCTAAAGTCTATGATTTGATGTCTTTTTTGTTTTGCTGGTAACAAGTTTTCAATAGCTTTATGTGTGGGATAGAGCGTGGTTTCTCTGAAAGCTTCATACATTGTCTGTGTTTGCCTGTGTGTGTTTGAGTGTGTTGAATTTAATCTCATCAACTTAAGTTTAATTTTGGCTGAATGAATATTGAAGCTGAAATTGCGCATGAAATTTAGCTTTTGCACCATAGAAATAGCAATTTTGTATTTAATCCAATGTGCTCATTATAAAATTTTACAAATTAGAAATTCATTTATGATTTAATTCTCATAATAAATAATCTACTTATAATATTAGAAGAATTCATATTTTGTTCACATGCTTTTCACATGTTTCTCTCTACCTTTACCTTTACCTTTACCTTTACCTTTACCTTTACCTTTACCTTTACCTTTACCTTTACCTTTACCTTTACCTTTACCTTTACCTTTACCTTTACCTTTACCTTTACCTTTACCTTTACCTTTACCTTTACCTTTACCTTTACCTTTACCTTTACCTTTACCTTTACCTTTACCTTTACCTTTACCTTTACCTTTACCTTTACCTTTACCTTTACCTTTACCTTTACCTTTACCTTTACCTTTACCTTTACCTTTACCTTTACCTTTACCTTTACCTTTACCTTTACCTTTACCTTTACCTTTACCTTTACCTTTACCTTTACCTTTACCTTTACCTTTACCTTTACCTTTACCTTTACCTTTACCTTTACCTTTACCTTTACCTTTACCTTTACCTTTACCTTTACCTTTACCTTTACCTTTACCTTTACCTTTACCTTTACCTTTACCTTTACCTTTACCTTTACCTTTACCTTTACCTTTACCTTTACCTTTACCTTTACCTTTACCTTTACCTTTACCTTTACCTTTACCTTTACCTTTACCTTTACCTTTACCTTTACCTTTACCTTTACCTTTACCTTTACCTTTACCTTTACCTTTACCTTTACCTTTACCTTTACCTTTACCTTTACCTTTACCTTTACCTTTACCTTTACCTTTACCTTTACCTTTACCTTTACCTTTACCTTTACCTTTACCTTTACCTTTACCTTTACCTTTACCTTTACCTTTACCTTTACCTTTACCTTTACCTTTACCTTTACCTTTACCTTTACCTTTACCTTTACCTTTACCTTTACCTTTACCTTTACCTTTACCTTTACCTTTACCTTTACCTTTACCTTTACCTTTACCTTTACCTTTACCTTTACCTTTACCTTTACCTTTACCTTTACCTTTACCTTTACCTTTACCTTTACCTTTACCTTTACCTTTACCTTTACCTTTACCTTTACCTTTACCTTTACCTTTACCTTTACCTTTACCTTTACCTTTACCTTTACCTTTACCTTTACCTTTACCTTTACCTTTACCTTTACCTTTACCTTTACCTTTACCTTTACTTTTATTCTTTGTCTATCTATCTAGATTTTTTATAATTTTAAATATAAAGACGATTTTTTTATTTTCTGCCATAATTTAAACTTTTGAATTATCTGCGAATATTCAACATAATTTGTTGCCGCTCGCAGGCAGCTGCAGTTATTCGTTGCAACATAATAAATGCCACGTAACCTGCAATTTGGTTGCACCACCAACAGCTACAGCAACAAATACTCGTGAGCAACATCCACGGAAATCCTTTTAAAATTACGTCCGCGTGCATGTTATGCGATTGCGATCAGAAAGTCAAGCAGCGGAGAAATACAGCCAGCTACAACAAACAGCAACAAAAGTGCCTAAGGCTCATACATGGTACGAAAGGATAAACTACATAATATTCACACATACAGTCACACGCATTGCAGTGGAGGGTCCTTCGTGTTGCGAGTGCAACAAGAAAAAAAACCAAACTGCACACGGCCAAAAACCACAATGTTTTCATTTGTTTGTGCATCCCATTCGCACAACTGTATTAGTGTGTGTTTGGTACTAATTTTGTTCCTCTCACTCTTTCTCTAGCTTTGACCAACTCTTTTGAACATACAGCTACATAGGTACTTATTGCATGTTTTGTTGCAAATGAATTCACAGAAAGCAACCAAATGAAACACATATGAAGTTCGGGAATTGCTGTTGGGAGAACTTTTCCAACACTTGTAGGTTTGAAACTAAAATTTTAAAAAATCTCTAAAGAACAATGTATACATTTTATTAGAAATTATTAGAAATCATTTAAACAGTAACAATTCTATAACTAAATTGTAACAAAACATTTACAAAAATGTAACCAAATAGTTGTCAAACATTGACAAAACTGAAGAAAGCCTGTTACAAAAATGCAACAAAAGAGTAACAAATCTGTAATAAATCTGTAGAAAAACTGAATCACAATTGTGCCAAAACTGTTACTTATATGTAACAAAACTGCAACAAAACAGTTTCAAACCCGTGAAAAAACATTAACCAAAATGTAATGAAACTTTAATAAAAGTCTAAAAAATTCTCAACCAAACTATAAAAAAATGAAACAAACCGTAACCCGAAACTGTAACAAAGCGGTTAAAAACGTAAAGGGATCTATTAAAAAACTGTAACAAAACTTTTAAGAAAACGTTAACCAATATGTAACAAATCTATAACTAAACTGTGACCATATGGTTTATTCTCGTAAATGGAATTGTGACAAACTGTAAACAAACTATAATCAAACTTTCACATTATACGAACTCGAAGAACAGTTTTCCGTAGACTGAATTTTCGTAACTATATATTATTCTTTCGTAAAAGAAATTGTAATAGAAAATAATATAACGAAAGTTTCGTAATTTAAACGAAATATTGGTTGTTTTAATTTTACGAATATTGATTTGTAACATATATACGAATCGTTCGTAAATAATAATTTGGGAAAAACAAGAAATTATAAATGCTTTGTGTATTCTACGAATTATACGTATATTTTACAAAATTAAAGATTAGGAAAAAATATTTCTAAAAATGTCCTAGAAATTATTTTGAGTGTACTATTATTATCTGTGTATTTTACAAAAAAAAATCGTAGATTTTATCGATTCATTCATAAAATATGAAATATTATGCACTAGTTTGATACTTATGAACACATTTTAACGCTTAAATGCATACTGTACCATATATGGTACGTGACTTTATTCTAACAGTAATCCAGCCAATCAATCTAAATCGGTCTCTAATGAGTTCAGGTCTCTAGTGATTTTGGTAAATTGTCAGTAAGCTGCAAAATTTGTAGTATGCACTTTTTGGGCATAGTTTACATTTGGCTTTGTTTTACCTAAATATAGTGAATATTCATCATATTTGATATCTTGGAATAGTTATTTTGCCATATATGGTACACCATGCATTTGCGACGCCATCTGGAACGACAATATCAGTTCATTTGTCTATTTGCATCCACGAGAAAGGATTTAATTCATTTCTTCGACTGTGGATGATTTTATTGAAAATGCTACAACTGAAAATGCTCTCATCGATCAAAATGAAAGTTGGCCCATGTACGCAAAAAATCATGCGAGTTTAACTTTCAATGACATAACTTTCAATCATTTTGAAAGAGCTTTTTGGAAAAAGCTCTTTCATACCCCAATTTAAAAAAACCCTTCCAGCTTCGGAAAATGCAAATTTTGTGATATTTTAGCAAGAATAATAGAATAATAAGATTACGCATTGCGCATGTACACCCTATAATGCTGACGTCAAAAAGTTCAGAATGTCAGGTAACGGAAATTCAAATTTGAAATTTAGACATTTCAAAAATTACAAAAACATTATTTTACTGTTGTTTTTGTGTTGAAAATTTTAATAAAAAAAATTTCAACACAAAAAACTGCACTAACACCAACTACAACTCGACTAGTTGGCTAACGTCTCGCAAAACATTGATAGGCAGCCCAAAAACATGGATGGGCAGCAGGCCTGCGGTAGTTTCCTAAGTGGTTGCATCAACTATCGTTCATCAAAACATTTCGGCACGAAAATATATTTTCGTTATCCTGAGGGATCGGAACGACTCAAAAACTGTTATTTTATTATGTTTTTAGCGTATTTCGAAGTAGATTTCTTATTTTTTTCTTTTTACCTCCACAATTATTTATAAAATAATAACACTGTTGTTGTTTTCTTTGCAACAACATTCTGACACAATAAAAAAATAACAATTGTCAAAAAACTTCTACGTACATGCGCAGAAGATTCAAGTTTTGAGCAACGTTATGCGCAATCTTTGTTTCTATTATTCTTGATATTTTAGCCTTTTCTTAAAAATCTGTTGTTTTAGTTTTACTTATGGATTTAAGAGAATAAAACAGTATCAAACTTAATTTTTGAATTATTTATTACAGGGACTAAAACCTATTGGAATATCGGTTCCGATTCGATTCCGCTTTCAACCAACACATAAAATGGATTTCGATTCCGGTTCCATACATTTTTTATAACGGTTCCGATTCCGGTGCTTGGCGTTCCCTGACAGGTACTATAATAGCTGTTCCGGTTCTGGTTCCGATATTTTTTAAAATGACGGTCCGATTCCAATCAGAAATAAATATATATGTTTCGATTCCAGTTCCCGTTCAACACATTTTTACTAACGATTCTGGTTCCAAAAATCTAAACGGTTCCGGTGATTTTTTTGTGTTTTGTCGTGTTTTTCCGTGTTTTTTGTTGTTTTTCCCTGTTTCTTCGTATCTTTTAAAACCCCGTGTTTTATCGTGCTTCTCGTACGTACCTGTAATTTTACTCGTCGGGCTCGTGCTCGTGCCTATCAGCGTGCCCGTGCGTGTCCGCGCCATCAAAAACAGGCACGCGCCCATCTCTACGCTGAACGTCGGTAGATACATTGGCATTATTTATTATATGTGAACATTGTAGTCTGTATGACCCGTGAAGTTTCCCGTTTTGAAAATTACATCGTCTATATAGACAATTATTCTACGTCTGTCCATAGCATTATTGATTTATCTGCAGACCCAAGGCAATCACAGCATTAGAACCATCAATCGTAACCTGAACCAAAGAATATGCTAAAAACAATTAGAGGCGTTTCGCCAGAGTTCACAGCTAATATTCAAGGTGCAACGTTAACATCAATATCCTGGAAAGATAACAAGATCGTTAACCTTGTGTCCACTTTCGATGGCATAAAACCATTTCTTTCCGAACATAGTGTTGATGTTGACGTCCGAACAGTTTAACGATGGAATAGGAAACACGACAAGGTAATCACTATTGCCTGCCCCCAAATAACCAAAGAATACAATCTACATATTCGCGATGTAGAGCTTTTGGATTCTTCATTGGTTCGTCTAAAACTGATTAAAAATCAGAAAATGGTACATCAGTATCTTTTACCATTTACTCGACCTTTGCATGGTAAACGCATGCTCTCCATTTTTATACCCTACACTAAGAGTGAAAGGGTATATTCAGTTTGGTACGCCGTTTGTAACACCCAGAAGAAGCATCTCCGGTATGGAAAAGTATATATATTCTTGATCAGCATGACCTCCTGAGTCGATTTAGCGATGTCCGTCTGTCTGTCTGTCCGTCTGTCCGTCTGTCTGTCTGTCTGTCTGTCTGTCTGTCTGTTGAAATCCCTACTACTTTTAAAATTGAAGAGCTAGATAAATGAAAGTTATAACTTAGATTACTAATATAGTTACGCTGTATGTGCGAAAAAATTGGCGAGATCGGTCCAGTGTGACCTATGATCCGACCACTTATGTACATATAAAGATCAATTTTTATGTATACGTGCTTAGGTAAAATTTTTTGGGCAAATATATATTGATATCATGCTCAAATACATTATAATAATGTTTTCCGGCAAAAAGACTTGTGGTTCACAAAAAAAAAATCGAAATTCGGTACACCTACCCATTTGTAAATATGGGTATCAAATGAATGGAAATTCTTCAGCGATTGAATGTTTGTAGTTATTTTCAGGATTCGTATACCCTGGTGACCTATATATCACTTTGAATGGTAACCACACATATGTGTAGGGTATTTATAGTCGGCTTAGACCGACTATAATTTTGATAATCCTAACTATCATAATTACACCTACTTTAAAATTTCCCATGTGATCTAACCTTCCCAACTAGTTTTCATTCATTTTTGTATATTTTTTCAATATTTCTAATAAATAAAAGAATAATTCCCCAATATTAGTATGTTATTGCAAATAAATGGTTTTTCAATAACAGCGCTACAAAAGTTTTTTTCAAGGGTTTTTCAACAGGGACGCTACAAAAGTAGAGCAACAGGGACAGCAAACGACGGCATATTTCTTGCCGTTTTTTTGATATTTCTCTTCAGTAAGGTTTGCCATTTCATGATGGAAAGATATACGAGCCAACAACGAGTCGAAATTATTAAAATTTACTACCGAAATTCGAATTCGTATATCTTTTCATCATGAAATGGCAAACCTTACTGAAGAGAAATTTCAAAAGAGCGGCAAGAAATATGCCATCGTTTCCCCGTCCCTGTCGCTCTACTTTTGTAGCGTCCCTGTTAAAAAAACCCTTTATGTAGAGAATGCATAGTGTACCATAATGATACACATCAAAAATCGTACTTTTTTCGCTTTTCCGGGAAAATCGTCTACTTTCCAGAAAAATGAATTCATGTATAGCAAACGATTTTACATTATGGTACCTTGGTCTCCATACCGGGTTTACCTCATGCATTTAAGGTTTAAAACATACATCGTTCGTAAAAAATGTTTTGGTAAAAATTTAAATTACAAAGGTTTTGTGTATTCTGCGAATTTTTTGTGTATTTTACGAAAAAAAAATTACGAAAAATATTTCGTAAAATGTCCTAAAAATTATTTTTAGTATATTTTGCATAAAACTAATCTCTATAATTAAAATAATTTTTTATTTATTAAATAACGCAAATGTTTAAATATTATTAAATTTTTAGGACTAGATTTTGTGATTTAAAAAATTCGATTTAATAAATTCTTCTCACATTAAATTCGCTTTAAATTCCCGAGTTTATTTCAATAGCAATTTTTATTCATAATCTAAATTCCTTTAAATTTAACGAGTCCTAAACAAATTACGCTAACCCCAAAGTGCAAAAAAAAACAAGAAAATATTAAAATAAGTCGCAAAAAGTAGGCTAAACTTTTGTAAAACCTCGAAATTTGCTTCTTATTTGCTTTGGTTGCCAGTTTTTGCGCCACGCTAATTTCCGCCGGAAGTCATTTGTGCCGTCATGTGCAAGAAATAAAAAAAGAAGATATAAAAAATTTCGAAAATAAAAAATAAACCCAACAACACAAACCAATACAAATGGTAGCTGGCATAATGTGCGCCGAAATCCTTTTTACATTAAGTTATATCATTTTTTTTTTTCTTATTTTTGCTGTTTTATAATACGTTAGAAAGACTGCCGCCAAATGTTGCCGCCGACACTGGCTGATTTGCCTAATATTTTGTTGTTGGAATTTTGCATTTTTTTGCAGTTGTCAATATGAGTCACCAGTTTTGGCCTTCAGTCAAAAATTCGAATTACATTTGCCGGATGTGATGCATGGCATAGCATATGAGTCTCGTGCTGAGTTTCGGGTTCTACTATTGGGAAAATGCTTACAATTGATTTTTTTTTTTCGTACAACGATGTACTGTGACATTGAATAATCCTGTTGTGCAAATAATTTCAATGGATGGTATTGGTTTAAAAATATTTTTAAAATAAATTTTAACAGATTTTAAAGTTTTTTGATAAGAAATATTATCAAAAATTTAATGTTTTGCAGGGACTGTTAGAATTACAAATTTTTGATTCTAGTTCATTTTTGAGAAACCTAAATGCCAAATATATGTTTTTTTTTTCAATTTTAGCTTAAATTAAAATTTTAAAAATTTTGGAATTATGTTTTAAAATGTATGTGCATAAAATGTTACAATTTTGAGAATTATTTTTAGTTTTAAGGAATATTATGTAATTATTTTACACAAATTTTGAATTTTTGCATATTTAAATTTGTAAGAAAAATTTCAATTTATTTAAGAGATTTTATATATTTTTCTTGTTGCAAATTGGAATTTGGAAATTTGGAATTTGGAAATTTGGAATTTTTATTTTACATAATACAAAAATAGTCTTGATTTCTGCGTAAAATCTGATTTATTAATCGACGCATCTAACGAAGACTTACACGTTTCAATTTTGTTACGAAAAACAGCAAGTTTTTCGTAACTACGAAGAGAAGCATAAGTTTAATTTCACCATGAAAACAATTACATCTTTATAATACTCAAGAAATAAAGCATATAGGTTTTTTAGCCACGAAACCAAGCATAACTTTATTTTCGTCACGAAAAGAAACACTTTCACATTTAGCTACGAAAAAAAGCACATCTATCATTTCACCAAAAAAAATAAATCATATATATTTCTTCAAGAAAGTTATTCCAGTAGACTGTTTTGTGCACATGAGCAAACATAGTTGGAAAAATGTCTTCCTTCGGGATTTGGTTCACTTGCGTTCCTTTGAGATGTGCTTTTATAAAATATAAAATTTAAATGTGTTTCGATTCGTGGGAAAGATGAAGTTATGCTTCTGTTCGTGGAGAAAATAAGAAAGTGTTTTTTCGTGGCTAAAAAAATTTATTGCTTCTTTTCGTGGATACAATAAACTTATGCTTGTTTTAAAGAAACATTTTTTTAATGTGCCGTTTTTCGTAAGAAAAATTGAAACCTGTGGGTTTTCGTAAGAGGCTTCGTAATGAACGTTTCTTTTTGTATTGAACATTTTTTTTTAGAAAATTTGATTTAGATTTTTAAGATTTAGTTAAGATTTTTAATGGAACATCTAATTTATACATTTCCATTTTTCGAGTCGGTACATTTGAATTTTATAAATTTCTTGTTATAGGAACATATTTAGTGAACATATTTTAACATTTATCTGGTATATTTTAGGTATTTAAAATTGATGTTATTGAGGAAATATAAAACTCTTTAGTGAAGAGAAAATTTAAGTGTACATTCAAATTTTTTTAATGAACTGTGAACAATTCTAAATATTTTCGTGAATTTGATATAAAAGTGAAAATGTAACAAAAGAAAAATAATAACTTTTTTTTTAACGAAAATTTAAGAATGCATAAAATATAAAATA
This sequence comes from Dryomyza anilis, assembly GCA_951804985.1. Taxonomy (NCBI): domain Eukaryota; kingdom Metazoa; phylum Arthropoda; class Insecta; order Diptera; family Dryomyzidae; genus Dryomyza; species Dryomyza anilis. The sequence continues at coordinate 78,483,272 of OX638134.1, read as the reverse complement.
TTTGCAAAAAATCTATATTCCGAATCAATGTTAACAATATTAATTATAAATAAATAGAAATACTAACTTTAACGTTGTACGAAAACTTCTCATCACTGAATTCCTTTAAAACTCTTGCAGTGATTCACTCACAATTGTAAGGAAATGCAACGTAAGAGGCTTTGAAATTGAGCCTCTTACATGACCCAGTCAAGACAGTATTTGTTGCACTTTGTTTTTGTCAAAAGACAGCTGTTCTCGTTTGAAATTTTAATAGACAGTGCAAAATTTAGAACAGCATAAATTCATGAGGAGTTTTGGTGCGAATTTCAATTTTCTGCAACTGCTGCGTTTTGACACAAAAACACTTACGTGATCGGCTTATGTGGTGACAAATGTGCGACAAAGAACTCACTCAGACGAAGAAGTCTCTCTCTCGAGACTACAGTTTCATGTTTATTTGTGCAGGTGTTTTTCGTTTCCCGACAGATTTTCATTTTATTATTTAATTTGACATTTGTATAATTAGTATACAAGTTTCTTTTTTCTGGTAGGACTATTTTAAACTTTTAATACTTTTAATACTTTTAATACTTTTAATACTTTTAATACTTTTAATACTTTTAATACTTTTAATACTTTTAATACTTTTAATACTTTTAATACTTTTAATACTTTTAATACTTTTAATACTTTTAATACTTTTAATACTTTTAATACTTTTAATACTTTTAATACTTTTAATACTTTTAATACTTTTAATACTTTTAATACTTTTAATACTTTTAATACTTTTAATACTTTTAATACTTTTAATACTTTTAATACTTTTAATACTTTTAATACTTTTAATACTTTTAATACTTTTAATACTTTTAATACTTTTAATACTTTTAATACTTTTAATACTTTTAATACTTTTAATACTTTTAATACTTTTAATACTTTTAATACTTTTAATACTTTTAATACTTTTAATACTTTTAATACTTTTAATACTTTTAATACTTTTAATACTTTTAATACTTTTAATACTTTTAATACTTTTAATACTTTTAATACTTTTAATACTTTTAATACTTTTAATACTTTTAATACTTTTAATACTTTTAATACTTTTAATACTTTTAATACTTTTAATACTTTTAATACTTTTAATAGTTTTAATAGTTTTAATACTTTTAATACTTTTAATACTTTTAATACTTTTAATACTTTTAATACTTTTAATACTTTTAATACTTTTAATACTTTTAATACTTTTAATACTTTTAATACTTTTAATACTTTTAATACTTTTAATACTTTTAATACTTTTAATACTTTTAATACTTTTAATACTTTTAATACTTTTAATACTTTTAATACTTTTAATACTTTTAATACTTTTAATACTTTTAATACTTTTAATACTTTTAATACTTTTAATACTTTTAATACTTTTAATACTTTTAATACTTTTAATACTTTTAATACTTTTAATACTTTTAATACTTTTAATACTTTTAATACTTTTAATACTTTTAATAGTTTTAATAGTTTTAATACTTTTAATACTTTTAATACTTTTAATACTTTTAATACTTTTAATACTTTTAATACTTTTAATACTTTTAATACTTTTAATACTTTTAATACTTTTAATACTTTTAATACTTTTAATACTTTTAATACTTTTAATACTTTTAATACTTTTAATACTTTTAATACTTTTAATACTTTTAATATTTTTAATACTTTTAATACTTTTAATACTTTTAATATTTTTAATACTTTTAATACTTTTAATACTTTTAATACTTTTAATACTTTTAATACTTTTAATACTTTTAATACTTTTAATACTTTTAATACTTTTAATACTTTTAATACTTTTAATACTTTTAATACTTTTAATACTTTTAATACTTTTAATACTTTTAATACTTTTAATACTTTTAATACTTTTAATACTTTTAATACTTTTAATACTTTTAATACTTTTAATACTTTTAATACTTTTAATACTTTTAATACTTTTAATACTTTTAATACTTTTAATACTTTTAATACTTTTAATACTTTTAATACTTTTAATAGTTTTAATACTTTTAATACTTTTAATACTTTTAATACTTTTAATACTTTTAATACTTTTAATACTTTTAATACTTTTAATACTTTTAATACTTTTAATACTTTTAATACTTTTAATACTTTTAATACTTTTAATACTTTTAATACTTTTAATACTTTTAATACTTTTAATACTTTTAATACTTTTAATACTTTTAATACTTTTAATACTTTTAATACTTTTAATACTTTTAATACTTTTAATACTTTTAATACTTTTAATACTTTTAATACTTTTAATACTTTTAATACTTTTAATACTTTTAATACTTTTAATACTTTTAATACTTTTAATACTTTTAATACTTTTAATACTTTTAATACTTTTAATACTTTTAATACTTTTAATACTTTTAATACTTTTAATACTTTTAATACTTTTAATACTTTTAATACTTTTAATACTTTTAATACTTTTAATACTTTTAATACTTTTAATACTTTTAATACTTTTAATACTTTTAATACTTTTAATACTTTTAATACTTTTAATACTTTTAATACTTTTAATACTTTTAATACTTTTAATACTTTTAATACTTTTAATACTTTTAATACTTTTAATACTTTTAATACTTTTAATACTTTTAATACTTTTAATACTTTTAATACTTTTAATACTTTTAATACTTTTAATACTTTTAATACTTTTAATACTTTTAATACTTTTAATACTTTTAATACTTTTAATACTTTTAATACTTTTAATACTTTTAATACTTTTAATACTTTTAATACTTTTAATACTTTTAATACTTTTAATACTTTTAATACTTTTAATACTTTTAATACTTTTAATACTTTTAATAGTTTTAATACTTTTAATACTTTTAATACTTTTAATACTTTTAATACTTTTAATACTTTTAATACTTTTAATACTTTTAATACTTTTAATACTTTTAATACTTTTAATACTTTTAATACTTTTAATACTTTTAATACTTTTAATACTTTTAATACTTTTAATAGTTTTAATAGTTTTAATACTTTTAATACTTTTAATACTTTTAATACTTTTAATACTTTTAATACTTTTAATACTTTTAATACTTTTAATACTTTTAATACTTTTAATACTTTTAATACTTTTAATACTTTTAATACTTTTAATACTTTTAATACTTTTAATACTTTTAATACTTTTAATACTTTTAATACTTTTAATATTTTTAATACTTTTAATACTTTTAATACTTTTAATACTTTTAATACTTTTAATACTTTTAATACTTTTAATACTTTTAATACTTTTAATACTTTTAATACTTTTAATACTTTTAATACTTTTAATACTTTTAATACTTTTAATACTTTTAATACTTTTAATACTTTTAATACTTTTAATACTTTTAATACTTTTAATACTTTTAATACTTTTAATACTTTTAATACTTTTAATACTTTTAATACTTTTAATACTTTTAATACTTTTAATACTTTTAATACTTTTAATACTTTTAATACTTTTAATACTTTTAATACTTTTAATACTTTTAATACTTTTAATACTTTTAATACTTTTAATACTTTTAATACTTTTAATACTTTTAATACTTTTAATACTTTTAATACTTTTAATACTTTTAATACTTTTAATACTTTTAATACTTTTAATACTTTTAATACTTTTAATACTTTTAATACTTTTAATACTTTTAATACTTTTAATACTTTTAATACTTTTAATACTTTTAATACTTTTAATACTTTTAATACTTTTAATACTTTTAATACTTTTAATACTTTTAATACTTTTAATACTTTTAATACTTTTAATACTTTTAATACTTTTAATACTTTTAATACTTTTAATACTTTTAATACTTTTAATACTTTTAATACTTTTAATACTTTTAATACTTTTAATACTTTTAATACTTTTAATACTTTTAATACTTTTAATACTTTTAATACTTTTAATACTTTTAATACTTTTAATACTTTTAATACTTTTAATACTTTTAATACTTTTAATACTTTTAATACTTTTAATACTTTTAATACTTTTAATACTTTTAATACTTTTAATACTTTTAATACTTTTAATACTTTTAATACTTTTAATACTTTTAATACTTTTAATACTTTTAATACTTTTAATACTTTTAATACTTTTAATACTTTTAATACTTTTAATACTTTTAATACTTTTAATACTTTTAATACTTTTAATACTTTTAATACTTTTAATACTTTTAATACTTTTAATACTTTTAATACTTTTAATACTTTTAATACTTTTAATACTTTTAATACTTTTAATACTTTTAATACTTTTAATACTTTTAATACTTTTAATACTTTTAATACTTTTAATACTTTTAATACTTTTAATACTTTTAATACTTTTAATACTTTTAATACTTTTAATACTTTTAATACTTTTAATACTTTTAATACTTTTAATACTTTTAATACTTTTAATACTTTTAATACTTTTAATACTTTTAATACTTTTAATACTTTTAATACTTTTAATACTTTTAATACTTTTAATACTTTTAATAGTTTTAATAGTTTTAATACTTTTAATACTTTTAATACTTTTAATACTTTTAATACTTTTAATACTTTTAATACTTTTAATACTTTTAATACTTTTAATACTTTTAATACTTTTAATACTTTTAATACTTTTAATACTTTTAATACTTTTAATACTTTTAATACTTTTAATACTTTTAATACTTTTAATACTTTTAATACTTTTAATACTTTTAATACTTTTAATACTTTTAATACTTTTAATAGTTTTAATAGTTTTAATACTTTTAATACTTTTAATACTTTTAATACTTTTAATACTTTTAATACTTTTAATACTTTTAATACTTTTAATACTTTTAATACTTTTAATACTTTTAATACTTTTAATACTTTTAATACTTTTAATACTTTTAATACTTTTAATACTTTTAATACTTTTAATACTTTTAATACTTTTAATACTTTTAATACTTTTAATACTTTTAATACTTTTAATATTTTTAATACTTTTAATACTTTTAATAATGTTAATACTTTTAATACTTTTAATACTTTTAATACTTTTAATACTTTTAATACTTTTAATACTTTTAATACTTTTAATACTTTTAATACTTTTAATACTTTTAATACTTTTAATACTTTTAATACTTTTAATATTTTTAATACTTTTAATACTTTTAATAATGTTAATACTTTTAATACTTTTAATACTTTTAATACTTTTAATACTTTTAATACTTTTAATACTTTTAATACTTTTAATACTTTTAATACTTTTAATACTTTTAATACTTTTAATACTTTTAATACTTTTAATACTTTTAATACTTTTCACAACTTTTCACAACTTTTTTTTAAATAATATATTTTTGTCGTCTTGTAAAAGCTAAAAGTATTCAATTCTTTATGACCGTAAAAAAGCACCTTCCTTGAATTTATCCATATATGGCTGAATTCTTTGTAGATAGTGAAAGTCAATAAATATGTTAAATAGTTTTCTGTCAGTTGTCAAGCTGTGCTGCCACCCGCAATAGTGCTCCGGTTTTGAAGCAGTGGCAGCACCGTCTGCACCTGTGTTGCCAACTATTTTAATAAACATTGACTTGGCATTAAATATTTATTGCATTTGCATGGCAAAATTCTATACATATTTTAAGCGTTGTCTTCGATTGTTGGTGGCTGTTTTCAATTTCAATTTACATTTCAATCGCAATTTCTACAAAATATTTAACAATTTATAAACAATTTATATACGAACGAAAATATGATAATTAACTGAACATTTGTAGACTAAACGACTCTAATTTAAGCGATTTAATAATAATTACTTGCATTAAAGTTATTACTATATTTGTTCATTTTATAAATTAAAAATATAAATGGAATTTTTGAATAAATGTATTATATTTTTATTTTAATTAAAATCTAAATTAATTAAATTTTCGTAGTTGAAAGATTTATACAAATAAATGTGAAAATTTGTAGAGCTCGCCGCGCTTTGGTGCGCGCGAAATGTGAAAATTCATGCGACACATGCAACGCGGGCGGTTTCAAAATGTTTTTTCTAGGGGTAATGTACTGAGGTGCAGCATAACCTTTCAGTGTCTGCGTTCCGTTACATCTATATGTGTGTCTGTATATGTGTGTGTGTGTGTGTCTGCGTGTCGAAGTGGGAGAGCACGTGACGCTAATGAATGCGCAGTGATGCTAAATGGCAACGCACCAAAGGTTGCCACATGTTTGTTTAGGTGACACAATTAAGCGGATGAGAGTAATTAAGTTGCTTTGAATTTTTTTTTTTGATTATTTTGAAATAGATTTATTAATTTATAATTCTAATTAAAATTTTAATATAATCATTTTATTATTTTATTATTTTATTATTTTATTATTTTATTATTTTATTATTTTATTATTTTATTATTTTATTATTTTATTATTTTATTATTTTATTATTTTATTATTTTATTATTTTATTATTTTATTATTTTATTATTTTATTATTTTATTATTTTATTATTTTATTATTTTATTATTTTATTATTTTATTATTTTATTATTTTATTATTTTATTATTTTATTATTTTATTATTTTATTATTTTATTATTTTATTATTTTATTATTTTATTATTTTATTATTTTATTATTTTATTATTTTATTATTTTATTATTTTATTATTTTATTATTTTATTATTTTATTATTTTATTATTTTATTTATTTTATTATTTTATTATTTTATTATTTTATTATTTTATTATTTTATTATTTTATTATTTTATTATTTTATTATTTTATTATTTTATTATTTTATTATTTTATTATTTTATTATTTTATTATTTTATTATTTTATTATTTTATTATTTTATTATTTTATTATTTTATTATTTTATTATTTTATTATTTTATTATTTTATTATTTTATTATTTTATTATTTTATTATTTTATTATTTTATTATTTTATTATTTTATTATTTTATTATTTTATTATTTTATTATTTTATTATTTTATTATTTTATTATTTTATTATTTTATTATTTTATTATTTTATTATTTTATTATTTTATTATTTTATTATTTTATTATTTTATTATTTTATTATTTTATTATTTTATTATTTTATTATTTTATTATTTTATTATTTTATTATTTTATTATTTTATTATTTTATTATTTTATTATTTTATTATTTTATTATTTTATTATTTTATTATTTTATTATTTTATTATTTTATTATTTTATTATTTTATTATTTTATTATTTTATTATTTTATTATTTTATTATTTTATTATTTTATTATTTTATTATTTTATTATTTTATTATTTTATTATTTTATTATTTTATTATTTTATTATTTTATTATTTTATTATTTTATTATTTTATTATTTTATTATTTTATTATTTTATTATTTTATTATTTTATTATTTTATTATTTTATTATTTTATTATTTTATTATTTTATTATTTTATTATTTTATTATTTTATTATTTTATTATTTTATTATTTTATTATTTTATTATTTTATTATTTTATTATTTTATTATTTTATTATTTTATTATTTTATTATTTTATTATTTTATTATTTTATTATTTTATTATTTTATTATTTTATTATTTTATTATTTTATTATTTTATTATTTTATTATTTTATTATTTTATTATTTTATTATTTTATTATTTTATTATTTTATTATTTTATTATTTTATTATTTTATTATTTTATTATTTTATTATTTTATTATTTTATTATTTTTTTCGTTATTTATGTTTTAGTTTTATTTGCAATTTTTGTTTTGTATTTTATAACTTTGTAAAAAAGTTTTGCAAAATTATTGCATCAACAAAAACAGCAAACGTGAGTGCTAAAAAAATAAAAATATAAAAAAATAAAATAAAAAACCTTTTGCAAGTTGTTGGTTGTCTTTTGTGCACTTTGGCTGCCGGGTAGCAGCGCAGGTATTTCAAGCATAAAAATATTCAAAGAAGTGTCACGACTTCATACTTCAAAGTTGCACCATGTTGCAGTAAAGTTTTGCACTGCGTATGTAGAACGTATGTGGTGTTTTGCATGTGTGTGCGTGAAAAATGTCAAAATCATGAGCGGAAATAACTTTGGCGCTAAAGAAAAAATTGTATAAATTGCAGCCAAGTGGCAGAAGCAGCAGCCACAGCGAAAAGTGGCAGCACGCAAAAGTTGCAGTTGTTCCGCTGCAGAGCCCCTCAGCGTATGCAACAAACTTTTATTGTTAATAACTTGAATAGCTTAAAGCATTTCGCGCTGCGTGACAACAAATTAAGCAGCTTGACGCACATACGCAGGGGCTTTTGTGGGCTTGTGAAAATTCAAACGACTAATTATAAAGCATTTATGCCCCATAGCTTTTATGGTACTTCAAATTACTCTAGAATTGTAATGTGTTTTTTTATAATTTGTATTTAAAGAATTTCATTATTTTGAATTTCAACTATTTTATATTTTATGAAATTTGGATATGATGATATGATGAAATGATGATATGATGATATGATGATGATATGATGATATGATGATATGATGATATGATGATATGATGATATGATGATATGATGATATGATGATATGATGATATGATGATATGATGATATGATGATATGATGATATGATGATATGATGATATGATGATATGATGATATGATGATATGATGATATGATGATATGATGATATGATGATATGATGATATGATGATATGATGATATGATGATATGATGATATGATGATATGATGATATGATGATATGATGATATGATGATATGATGATATGATGATATGATGATATGATGATATGATGATATGATGATATGATGATATGATGATATGATGATATGATGATATGATGATATGATGATATGATGATATGATGATATGATGATATGATGATATGATGATATGATGATATGATGATATGATGATATGATGATATGATGATATGATGATATGATGATATGATGATATGATGATATGATGATATGATGATATGATGATATGATGATATGATGATATGATGATATGATGATATGATGATATGATGATATGATGATATGATGATATGATGATATGATGATATGATGATATGATGATATGATGATATGATGATATGATGATATGATGATATGATGATATGATGATATGATGATATGATGATATGATGATATGATGATATGATGATATGATGATATGATGATATGATGATATGATGATATGATGATATGATGATATGATGATATGATGATATGATGATATGATGATATGATGATATGATGATATGATGATATGATGATATGATGATATGATGATATGATGATATGATGATATGATGATATGATGATATGATGATATGATGATATGATGATATGATGATATGATGATATGATGATATGATGATATGATGATATGATGATATGATGATATGATGATATGATGATATGATGATATGATGATATGATGATATGATGATATGATGATATGATGATATGATGATATGATGATATGATGATATGATGATATGATGATATGATGATATGATGATATGATGATATGATGATATGATGATATGATGATATGATGATATGATGATATGATGATATGATGATATGATGATATGATGATATGATGATATGATGATATGATGATATGATGATATGATGATATGATGATATGATGATATGATGATATGATGATATGATGATATGATGATATGATGATATGATGATATGATGATATGATGATATGATGATATGATGATATGATGATATGATGATATGATGATATGATGATATGATGATATGATGATATGATGATATGATGATATGATGATATGATGATATGATGATATGATGATATGATGATATGATGATATGATGATATGATGATATGATGATATGATGATATGATGATATGATGATATGATGATATGATGATATGATGATATGATGATATGATGATATGATGATATGATGATATGATGATATGATGATATGATGATATGATGATATGATGATATGATGATATGATGATATGATGATATGATGATATGATGATATGATGATATGATGATATGATGATATGATGATATGATGATATGATGATATGATGATATGATGATATGATGATATGATGATATGATGATATGATGATATGATGATATGATGATATGATGATATGATGATATGATGATATGATGATATGATGATATGATGATATGATGATATGATGATATGATGATATGATGATATGATGATATGATGATATGATGATATGATGATATGATGATATGATGATATGATGATATGATGATATGATGATATGATGATATGATGATATGATGATATGATGATATGATGATATGATGATATGATGATATGATGATATGATGATATGATGATATGATGATATGATGATATGATGATATGATGATATGATGATATGATGATATGATGATATGATGATATGATGATATGATGATATGATGATATGATGATATGATGATATGATGATATGATGATATGATGATATGATGATATGATGATATGATGATATGATGATATGATGATATGATGATATGATGATATGATGATATGATGATATGATGATATGATGATATGATGATATGATGATATGATGATATGATGATATGATGATATGATGATATGATGATATGATGATATGATGATATGATGATATGATGATATGATGATATGATGATATGATGATATGATGATATGATGATATGATGATATGATGATATGATGATATGATGATATGATGATATGATGATATGATGATATGATGATATGATGATATGATGATATGATGATATGATGATATGATGATATGATGATATGATGATATGATGATATGATGATATGATGATATGATGATATGATGATATGATGATATGATGATATGATGATATGATGATATGATGATATGATGATATGATGATATGATGATATGATGATATGATGATATGATGATATGATGATATGATGATATGATGATATGATGATATGATGATATGATGATATGATGATATGATGATATGATGATATGATGATATGATGATATGATGATATGATGATATGATGATATGATGATATGATGATATGATGATATGATGATATGATGATATGATGATATGATGATATGATGATATGATGATATGATGATATGATGATATGATGATATGATGATATGATGATATGATGATATGATGATATGATGATATGATGATATGATGATATTGTGGTTTAACAATTTTATGATTTTTTGGTTTTTAGATTAACTGATTTTATGAGATGTAAAAAGGTTCTTAAAGTAATTATAATTATATATTCCGTTCTTAGTTATATTTAATTACAGCCTATTTATACTTATAAGGTTTTTCTAAACATTTGTTGATAAATGGATTCCTTTTGTTAACCAATGTTAGTCGCTCAACCAGAGTACGTGGTTGTTGTCTGCGTTGCATCATTAGTCAACATGACAAATGACGCCCTCGTCCAGCAGGTAGCACCGCAAAAGCGAGCTATTGGTTATTTTCTTTTCAAGTGTGTTTCACATATAGCCTGGGATATTCGAATAAATATTCAGTTGTGTGAGCTAAAATATTCGTGAAACCAATTTACACTTTTCGTTACTAGAAGGAGCACTGTTTGTACTTGAGACCTCCTTGCGGTTCATGACTAATGAGTAGCTTTTATTTTAAAGATAAAGTCATTAATGAATAAATGAATTTAGAAATAAATAAATTTATGAATAAATGAATTTATAAAAAATTAAATTTATGAATAAATGAATTTCTGCATAAATGAATTTATGAATAAATAAATTTATAAAAAAATGAATTTATGAATAAATGAATTTATAAAAAAATGAATTTATGAATAAATTAATTTATGATTAAATGAATGTGTGAATAAATGAATTTATGAATAAATATATATCTGTATGAATGAATTATAAGTTTGAGTTTTATGAAATTTTAGATTTTTAGTAAATTATGAAATAATGAATTTTATGAAATTACGAATTTTATGAAATTATTAATTTTATGGAATTATGGATTTTATGAAGTTATTAATTTTATGAAATAAAGAATTTTATGAAATTATGTATTTTAGGAAATTATTAATTTTATGAAATTATGAATTTTATGAAATTATGAATTTTATGAAATTACGAATTTTATGAAATTATGATTTTTAATAATTTATGAGATTTATGAAACTATGAATTTTATGAAATTATGAATTTTATGATATTATGCATTTTATGAAATTATTAATTTTATGAAATTATGCATTTTATGAAATTATTAATTTTATGAAATTATGCATTTTATGAAATTATAAATTTTGTGAAATTATGAATTTTATAATATTATGAAATTTTGAATTTCATAAAATAACGAATTTTTGAAATTATGAATTTTTTGAAATCATGAATTTTATGAAATTATAAATTTTATGAAATTATGCATTTTACGGAATTATGGATTTTATGAAATTATGAATTTTATGAAATAAAAAATTTTATGAAATTATAAATTTTATGAAATTATGAATTTTATGAAATTCTGATTTTTATGAAATTATGATTTATATGAAATTATGCATTGACGAATTTAAAAATAATTTATAAATTGTCATATTTTATGAATTTATGAATTCAAGCAACGAATTTTTGATTTCACAGATTTGTGAATTTTATATGTTTTTGAAGTTGACATTAATTAATGATGATATAAATTTCAAATATTTTTGAATTTACGAATTTCATTAATTTCTCAAACTTCAGAATTTATGTATATAGTTGGCTTTCTAAATTTTAAGTGCAAATTTTTCTTAGCCAATTTAAAGCTTAACTTTGGCTAACAAGCTAAAAAAAGCTTTTGGTACCTCGACAAAGTATGGTGTGAAAATCTCAAATAGCTTCAGGAAACCTCAAGAATTTCAGTTTTTATGCAATACAACAGTTTGCAGCGTCTTAAAGCGTAACTTGAAGACAAAAAATTCAAAAATAAAATGGATAAAGTATAGAATATAAAACAAGAGTAAAATAGGATGCCAAGGAAAAACTTTTTTTCTATAAGATATTTGAAAATTTGCAATACTTTTGGGAGTGCAACAAAATCAATAAAAAAAAATAAGAAGCAGCGACAGCAAAGTGAAAAAGACGCAAAGTTTTTCGAAAAAGTACAACATGAAAAGGTTAAAGTAATCAAAGCAGGCAGAGTCCTTCGATGGGTTGGAGAAAAAACTTGAACTAAAGTCAAATAAAAGTAGAATCGAACCGAGAACCTGGACGAAGCAATAAACAGTTAAATAAAAGTGCTGTCAAAGTTATAAACAACAACAAGTAGAAGAACAAGAAACAAATAAATTCAAATTAACGGTAAAGCACTCAAAGTAATTGAAAAATATGGCAACATTCGCGCAGTCAACTGTCGGACGTGTCTGCGAATCAAAGCAAATTACAAAATAAATTCACAAATTTGTTGAAATAAAAATGAGAAATAAAAACAAAATTTAAAAATACTCACAATAAATAAGCAAAAGAGCTGCAAAAAGTGCATAAAGCGTTGCCAGAAAATAAACTGATTAAAAAGTTTGTAAATGCTTTTGGATTTTTTATTCTGTTTGTTTTTGTTTTGTTATTAAATTTTAACTTAAACTTTGTTAAAAAGTACTCAAAAAAATACACAGAGTATAAAACAGAAATGAGGTAAGAAATTATGTTGGTCAAAATCATAACGTGGTAAAAAAAAAAGAAAAGTAAGGCAAAATCAAAACCACAACAGTGCATTTAATTTACAATTACAATTATGTTTCTTGTATTGTTTGCCTGAACAAAAATATAAAGAAAACTACAAAAAAACACATATCGCAAATATGGGAAATTCAGACACAATCCATAGAACGACGGCAGGATAAACAGACCTGCAACGAACTGAGCAAATATTGGTGATGCTGCAACAACAACAAAATGTTATATTTATATTTGGAATTTGCTGTAAAAAAACCGTGGAGAAAAGTTGGAATTAAGTCGTTAAAAAAAATCAGAAAAATTGAAAATTTAATTTTTAGTGAAAAGTTGAATTTTTTGTGAAAAATTTAAATTTTAGTGAAAATTTGAATTTATAGTGAAAATTTGAATTTATAGTAAAAAATTGAATTTTTAGTGAATATTTGAATTTTTAATCAAATTTTAGTGAAAATTTTAATTTTTTGCAAAAAATTTAATTTTTTTAGTGAAAATTTGAATTTTTAGTGAAAAATTGAATTTTTAGTGAAAAATTGAATTTTTAGTGAAAAATTGAATTTTTAGTGACAAATTGAATTTTTAGTGAAAAATTGAATTTTTAGTGAAAAATTGAATTTTTAGTGAAAAATTGAATTTTTAGTGAAAAATTGAATTTTTAGTGAAAAATTGAATTTTTAGTGAAAAATTGAATTTTTAGTGAAAAATTGAATTTTTAGTGAAAAATTGAATTTTTAGTGAAAAATTGAATTTTTAGTGAAAAATTGAATTTTTAGTGAAAAATTGAATTTTTAGTGAAAAATTGAATTTTTAGTGACAAATTGAATTTTTAGTGACAAATTGAATTTTTAGTAAAAAATTGAATTTTTAGTGAAAAATTGAATTTTTAGTGAAAAATTGAATTTTTAGTGAAAAATTGAATTTTTAGTGAAATATTGAATTTTTAGTGAAATATTGAATTTTTAGTGAAAAATTGAATTTTCAGTGAAAAATTGAATTTATGGTAAATAATAGAATTTTGAGTGAAAAATTGAATTTTTAGTGAAAATTTGAATTTTAAGTGAAAAATTGAATTTTTAGTGAAAAATTGAATTTTTAGTGAAAAATTGAATTTTTAGTGAAAAATTGAATTTTTAGTGAAAAATTGAATTTTTAGTGAAAAATTGAATTTTTAGTGAAAAATTGAATTTTTAGTGAAAAATTGAATTTTTAGTGAAAAATTGAATTTTTAGTGAAATATTGAATTTTTAGTGAAATATTGAATTTTTAGTAAATAATTGAATTTTTAGTGATAAATTGAATTTTAAGTGAAAAATTGAATTTTTAGTGAAAAATTGAATTTTTAGTGAAAAATTGAATTTTTAGTGAAAAATTGAATTTTTAGTGAAAAATTTAATTTTTAGTAAAAAATTGAATTTTTTAGTGAAAAATTGAATTTTTAGTGAAAAATTGAATTTTCAGTGAAAAATTTAATTTTTAGTGAAAAATTGAATTTTTAGTGAAAAATTGAATTTTAAGTGAAAAATTGAATTTTCAGTGAAAAATTGAATTTTCAGTGAAAAATTGAATTTTTAGTGAAAAATTGAATTTTCAGTGAAAAATTGAATTTTTAGTGAAAAATTGAATTTATGGTAAATAATAGAATTTTTAGTGAAAAATTGAATGTTAAGAGAAAAATTGAATTTTCAGTGAAAAATTGAATTTTTAGTGAAAAATTGAATTTATGGTAAATAATAGAATTTTTAGTGAAAAATTGAATGTTTAGTGAAAAATTGAATTTTTAGTGAAAATTTGAATTTTTAGTGAAAATTTGAATTTTTAGTGAAAAATTGAATTTTTTGTGAAAATTTGAATTTTTAGTGACAAATTTGAATTTTTAGTGAAAAATTGAATTTTTAGTGAAAAATTGAATTTTTAGTGAAAAATTGAATTTTTAGTGAAAAATTGAGTTTTTAGTGAAAAATTGAATTTTTAGTGAAAAATTGAATTTTTAGTGAAATATTGAATTTTTAGTAAATAATTGAATTTTTAGTGATAAATTGAATTTTAAGTGAAAAATTGATTTTTTAATGAAATATTGAATTTTTAGTAAAAAAATTGAATTTTTAGTAAAAAATTGAATTTTTAGAGAAAAATTGAATTTTTAGTGAAAAATTGAAATTTTAGTGAAAAATTGAATTTATGGTAAATAATAGAATTTTTAGTGAAAATTTGAATTTTTAGTGAAAATTTGAATTTTTAGTGAAAATTTGAATTTTTAGTGAAAATTTGAATTTTTAGTGAAAAATTGAATTTTTAGTGAAAATTTGAATTTTTAGTGAAAAATTGAATTTTTAGTGAAAAATTGAATTTTTAGTGAAAAATTGAATTTTTAGTGAAATATTGAATTTTTAGTGAAAAATTGAATTTTCAGTGAAAAATTGAATTTATGGTAAATAATAGAATTTTGATGAAAAATTGAATTTTTAGTGAAAATTTGAATTTTTAGTGAAAAATTGAATTTTTAGTGAAAAATTGAATTTTTAGTGAAAAATTGAATTTTTAGTGAAAAATTGAATTTTTAGTGAAAAATTGAATTTTTAGTGAAAAATTGAATTTTTAGTGAAAAATTGAATTTTTAGTGAAAAATTGAATTTTTAGTGAAAAATTGAATTTTTAGTGAAAAATTGAATTTTTAGTGAAATATTGAATTTTTAGTGAAATATTGAATTTTTAGTAAATAATTGAATTTTTAGTGATAAATTGAATTTTAAGTGAAAAATTGAATTTTTAGTGAAAAATTGAATTTTTAGTGAAAAATTGAATTTTTAGTGAAAAATTGAATTTTTAGTGAAAAATTTAATTTTTAGTAAAAAATTGAATTTTTTAGTGAAAAATTGAATTTTTAGTGAAAAATTGAATTTTCAGTGAAAAATTTAATTTTTAGTGAAAAATTGAATTTTTAGTGAAAAATTGAATTTTAAGTGAAAAATTGAATTTTCAGTGAAAAATTGAATTTTCAGTGAAAAATTGAATTTTTAGTGAAAAATTGAATTTTCAGTGAAAAATTGAATTTTTAGTGAAAAATTGAATTTATGGTAAATAATAGAATTTTTAGTGAAAAATTGAATGTTTAGTGAAAAATTGAATTTTTAGTGAAAATTTGAATTTTTAGTGAAAATTTGAATTTTTAGTGAAAAATTGAATTTTTTGTGAAAATTTGAATTTTTAGTGACAAATTTGAATTTTTAGTGAAAAATTGAATTTTTAGTGAAAAATTGAATTTTTAGTGAAAAATTGAATTTTTAGTGAAATATTGAATTTTTAGTAAATAATTGAATTTTTAGTGATAAATTGAATTTTAAGTGAAAAATTGAATTTTTAGTGAAAAATTGAATTTTTAGTGAAAAATTGAATTTTTAGTGAAAAATTGAATTTTGAGTGAAAAATTGAATTTTTAGTGAAAAATTGAATTTTTAGTGAAAAATTGAATTTTTAGTGAAAAATTGAATTTTCAGTGAAAAATTGAATTTTAAGTGAACAATTTAATTTTTAGTGAAAAATTGAATTTTTAGTGAAAAATTGAATTTTTAGTGAAAAATTGAATTTTTAGTGAAAAATTGAATTTTTAGTGAAAAATTGAATTTTTAGTGAAAAATTGAATTTTTAGTGAAAAATTGAATTTTTAGTGAAAAATTGAATTTTTAGTGAAAAATTGAATTTTTAGTGAAAAATTGAATTTTTAGTGAAATATTGAATTTTTAGTGAAATATTGAATTTTTAGTAAATAATTGAATTTTTAGTGATAAATTGAATTTTAAGTGAAAAATTGAATTTTTAGTGAAAAATTGAATTTTTAGTGAAAAATTGAATTTTTAGTGAAAAATTGAATTTTTAGTGAAAAATTTAATTTTTAGTAAAAAATTGAATTTTTTAGTGAAAAATTGAATTTTTAGTGAAAAATTGAATTTTCAGTGAAAAATTTAATTTTTAGTGAAAAATTGAATTTTTAGTGAAAAATTGAATTTTAAGTGAAAAATTGAATTTTCAGTGAAAAATTGAATTTTCAGTGAAAAATTGAATTTTTAGTGAAAAATTGAATTTTCAGTGAAAAATTGAATTTTTAGTGAAAAATTGAATTTATGGTAAATAATAGAATTTTTAGTGAAAAATTGAATGTTTAGTGAAAAATTGAATTTTTAGTGAAAATTTGAATTTTTAGTGAAAATTTGAATTTTTAGTGAAAAATTGAATTTTTTGTGAAAATTTGAATTTTTAGTGACAAATTTGAATTTTTAGTGAAAAATTGAATTTTTAGTGAAAAATTGAATTTTTAGTGAAAAATTGAATTTTTAGTGAAATATTGAATTTTTAGTAAATAATTGAATTTTTAGTGATAAATTGAATTTTAAGTGAAAAATTGAATTTTTAGTGAAAAATTGAATTTTTAGTGAAAAATTGAATTTTTAGTGAAAAATTGAATTTTGAGTGAAAAATTGAATTTTTAGTGAAAAATTGAATTTTTAGTGAAAAATTGAATTTTTAGTGAAAAATTGAATTTTCAGTGAAAAATTGAATTTTAAGTGAACAATTTAATTTTTAGTGAAAAATTGAATTTTTAGTGAAAAATTGAATTTTTTAGTGAAAAATTGAATTTTTAGTGAAAAATTGAATTTTTAGTGAAAAATTGAATTTTTAGTGAAAAATTGAATTTTTAGTGAAAAATTGAATTTTTAGTGAAAAATTGAATTTTTAGTGAAAAATTGAATTTTTAGTGAAAAATTGAATTTTTAGTGAAAAATTGAATTTTTAGTGAAAAATTGAATTTTCAGTGAAAATTTAATTTGTGTAGAAATTTTAATTTTTCTTTAATGCTAAATTGAAATATTTTTTGACAAGTGTTTCAGATAACCCGCCTCAAGAAAAACACACGAAGAACGTACACAACACACAAAGCAAACAGCAGGCAACACTGGCAGATGGTGCCGAAAAACAAACAACGGAAAAGATGCATTAAACCAAAAGTGGTAACAGCACACAACAATAGTCAACAATAATATAAAATAAAAATAAAAAAAATTACAACTTCAAGAGCAACAATAGTCAACAAGATGCATGGAAAAACAGAACAATTGAGTTGCCTTTGTACAAATGAAGAGGGCGTTAAAAAATGTAGTAGACGATAAGCAAAAAGAAAACAAGAAATTTAAAATATAAATAAAAAAAGTAAAATGAATTAAGCAACTGTAGTAGAGAATACATATAAATGAAAAAATTATTCTCTGGCCGACGCATCTGGCAATGCTCCGTCCGCATTTGGCTGCGGTCGATGCAAAAACTTTAATAGCTTTTTGATAAAACATTAAACCATGCAAATGAAGTGTGAATGAAGTTGGCAACACCGACCGAATAAAAGATTAAAATGTTTAAAGGATTTTGAGGTTTTTTGCTGTTATGTTTTATATTGTTGCGTTTCTCTTTGGTTAAGTTGAGAGGCATATGATTTAAAAATAGAGAATAGAGAAATGTAGAGCAATATTTAACCCATTTAATATTGACCATAGATTGCTTTGAACGATTTTTATGGAACTTCACACAATATTTTGGTTTTTTATTTATCTGAGAAAAATCAAAAAATGTATCAAATTGAAGATTTATTTTGTTTCATGTATATATATATATTGTCTAAATGACACTTCAACAGTTAAATGAGGTGATTTATAGTCAGACTTCACAAGTTTTATTATATACAAAATTTAATAAAAATTAAATGAATTTATTTTCCTATTTTTTTGAGTACCTCGATTCCCAAACATTTCAAAACTGTTAATTGATTATTTATTTTAATTTAAGAATAATTGCGCATAATTTAGTACAATTAAATGTTAACGTTTTTTATGCCATAAAGCAAAAAAAAGTTTGTATGCATTCATTTTGTTGCTCTGATATTGTAATATTTTATAATATTTATTAAAATTATTCATGCATTCAATGTGGTTAAGTTTTGTGCAAATAATTAACGAATTTTTGCTGAAAATCATTGCGTTACCATTGTCACAGTTTTAAAGTGAGAACCAAATAAAACGTTAGTAATTATGATAAAAACCATAAATTTATTTCAGAGCATGAAAATAAATAGCTTCATTTGTGAATGTTTTTAATAAGTACTTAAAACCATAATTATTACAGTATTTTGTTCATATTATGCGATTATGTTAAATTACGATTTCTTAGTAAGAAAAAAAAATATCTACCATTATTTTTGTTTACTAAAATACTTTATTTATTATTAGTCTAAGTAATTTAAAAATTTATAAAAAAAATATATTTTTATTTGTATTCTATTCTATTTTATTATTTTTTTTATAATATCGAAATTATCTTTACCAATAATTATTTAATATTTCAATAAAACTCTATACATATCAACAGTGTTTAAACGAAAACTCTCGCTCCTTGCATTTTTAATGCTGTCTCGAATCCCAAACTCTTGTTCTTAAATGCTTAAATGCTGCCTCGATCCAAAACTCACGCTCAATGTTTTTCTAAAAGGCAGGTCGATACGAAAACTCTCGCTCCTTGCATTTTTAATGCTGTCTCGATTCCCAAACTCTCGTTCTTAAATGCTTAAATGTTGCCTCGATTCCAAAAATCTCGTCCAATGTTCTTTTAAATGATGTATCGATTGTCAAACTCACGCTCTTTGCTTTTTAAATGCTGCCTCGATTCCAAAACTCTCGCTCAATGTTTTTCTAAATGGTAGGACGATGCGAAAACTCTCACTTCTTGCATTTTTAATGCTGTCTCGATTCCCAAACTCTCGTTCTTAAATGCTTAAATGCTGCCTCGATTCCAAAAATCTCGTCCAATGTTCTTTTAAATTATGTATTGATTCTCAAACTCTGGCTCTTTACTTTTTAAATGCTTCGTCGATTCCTAAATTCTCGCTCTTAGATTTTTAAATACTGCTTTGATTTCAAATCTAACATTCTTTAGTTTTAAATGTTTTCTTCGATTCCACAGCTCTTGCTTTTTGATTTTAAAACGCTGCTTCGATTCGAAAACATTCAACTTTTTGCTTTTTAAATAAATACTACTTCGATATCAAAACTCTCACTCTTTGCTTTTTAAATGATTCACCAAGAGTGAAAAATATAATTTAAATCTTGAAGCATTGCTTAACAAAAACAAATAGCTTTGTTTTATTTCGAAGTATTCCTATGAATGTAATCGGTAATGTAATCAAACTCTTGCATTCGCTCTACAGCAAAGCAATCAAAAGTGAGAGTTTGTGCTTTGCTTTTCAATATTAATGATTTTAGTTTTGAAAATTGTTTTTTGTTTTACAAATTTATATATTTTAGGACATTTTGAACCCACTGTATTTTGAAACGATAATTTGACATCTAAATTTCGTCACACGAATTTTAATTTCATGTTGTTTGACTTTTTAAACTTTTAATAGCCTATCGCTTCGAAATACAGAATGAGGAAGTTTTATACACTCAGAAAACAATTTTATAAAATCAATAGTTTTATATTAAAATTAGTCAATAGGATAAGTTATTTCAATGGGTAAATACAATTAAATATTACAAAATGCTTATAAAAACTATTAAATTGTTTTTGTGTTCATATTAAAATATATATTTTTAGCACCTCACTAAAACTCACCACACTAAAATTCACCACACTAAAACTCACCACACTAAAACTCACCACCCTAAAACTCACCACACACAAACTCATCACACTAAAACTCATCACACTAAACATCACACTAAAACTTCTACTGCGAAAAGCTCTACGGTGAAGAATTCTACCGGTAAAAATTCTAAGGGAAATCATTTTTTGGGAAGTATTCAACGGGGAAGAAGAGTCCGAGGAAAAGTAGTTTTTCGGTCTTTAGGTTTCGGTTTTTTCCGCGTTTCGGTTTCGGTTACGGTTTCGGTTTTAGGTTCTTATTACGAAACGGTTTCGGTATACCGGTTCCAAGTTACAGTTTCGGTTTTGATTTCGGTTTTTGTATAAAATTTCTTTTTATTCCATATTTTTCAAATAACTTAACATTGTTTATATTGTGCTCAGTTATGTTCAAATTGTGATATTGGGGTAAAGTGGGAAACGTAATTTAAACAATGATTATTGTTATTTTAGTGAAAATATTGTGTTAACCAAAAGCAAAAAGAATACATCGGTAAATGTTCTTAAACTTCATGAAAAGAAGAAGAATTATGTACAATTTCCATCTATAAAAGCCAAATAAATTAAATATCAACAATTTTGCAATATGAACTGCAATATCTGCAAACAAATATCTGCCTTTGTACTTGAAATGTTCGAACTTGTCGAACTTGCACTTTATTTTTCGTATTAGTTATTAATTTTTTCTTGCATCACCATTGTTTTTTTATAACCTTTTTATAATTACCTTATTATAATTATCCTTAATATATATGTCCGAAATTCAGGTGTTAGCTGAAAAATCATTCAAAAATCAATCAGACTTATAAATAGTAATCTATTGAATAAATCCTTTAACAGAATTTAAAAATTTTTCAAACGAACTTTTCAAAACTTGTCCCACTTTATTTTACTAATACAATAAATAAAAACCAATATCATTAAAAATTGACTAATTTTTTAACAGAAATAATTGTGCTTGGAGGTCCTGGTGTTTTGTTGTTAATTCGATTTTAGACCAACGACCGTTATTTGTAAACAAGCCCCAGACAAAATTTTAAGTAGGAAAATGGTTTGAAACACGCAGGCAAACAAGCTACCTATACGCATTAAAATCACATTTTATATGAAGCTTTGAGGTAGGCAAAGGTGCGAATGTGGACAAAAGCTGCTAGTTCCCTGCTATAGCATGAAAACAAAATTGGTAGGGAAATAGCAGGCATGGTAGGCTATGGTAGCCAAACAGGTGTAAGCAAAATGGTAGGCTCAGACAGGGTAAGGTAGGTATTGAAATTACATTTTATATGAAGCTTTGAGGTAGGCAAAGGTGGGAATGTGGACAAAAGCTGCTAGTTCCCTGCTATAGCATGAAAACAAAATTGGTAGGGAAATAGCAGGCATGGTAGGCTATGGTAGCCAAACAGGTGTAAGCAAAATGGTAGGCTCAGACAGGGTAAGGTAGGTATTGAAATTACATTTTATATGAAGCTTTGAGGTAGGCAAAGGTGGGAATGTGGACAAAAGCTGCTAGTTCCCTGCTATAGCATGAAAACAAAATTGGTAGGGAACTGACAGGCATAGGTAGGGTATGGTAGCCAAACAGGTGTAAGCAAAATGGTAGGCACAAGCAGGGTAAAGTAGGGAATGTGCTGGAAGCAAAATTGTAGGGAAAGGTAGGGAGCATACACATATAACATATTTCATCAGTTCCTATCCATCCCACAGTAACAAAAACTTCTTGTTGTACAATAACTCCGACGAATTTTGTTTGTTATATTTTCGCGAAAAACTCAAACGCTTCGATTCTCTATTGTTGGATTCGCATATATTTTTTGAAGGAACTCCGCATTGTTTGTTATTGTGTTTGCAATTATGTTAAAAAAGTGATTGCAGAAAGGAATAACAAATCACGTGTGAATTAAAAACAACATGTGTTTGTTTTTGTACTGCAAGAAGTTTTTGTTTCGGGCGAACATGACGTTTAGAACCATTTACTGGGCACTTTTGATGATAATGTTGAAATCAGCAATAAACTTCTGCAATACGCCAAATTTTATTATTTTTATAACAATAATTGGTGTAGAAAAAAGACGAAAATAAACACCGATGTCTACAAATGACAACAATTTTCAATACTGATAAATTTTGAAGGCAAATTCAATATTTGTAAACAAAATTTTCTGTCGACAACTTGTTGATCAAGCTTTACAAATTTTAAAACAGAAATTCCTGTACAATGTTTTTGCCTGCTACTCGCAGGCTACATTTCCCTTCCATATTCTAGCTATAAAGATACTTTTCAAAACTTCAAAACCAAAACTTACAGAAAAAATGCGTTTGCCTGCTAGGGGTAGGCTTAAACATGCCAGTTTCCTTGCATATATTTTGTCTGTGGATGATTTTCAAGAAACAACATGTGAATACTTGGACAAGAAAAAAAAATTATTTTGGGAACTCAAAATTTTATTAAATGACATTAAACATGCCTTGTACTTAAGATCTTCTATGTAAAATAAAATATGTTTTCCTGTTTCTTTTTATGCTTTCTTAAAAAACCGTTTTAAACCGGTATAACACCGAAACCGTTTATTTCGGTTTTGGATATCGATTTCTGATTTTCGTATTTCGGTTACGCTTTTAAAAATGAAACGGTTTTAAACGGATATCGGTTTCAATCCTTGGTTACTACATTTACAACAGAAATAAAAAAACGTCCACAGCAAAGCACGGGTCCCTGCTAGTAACATCTAAAAATTTGCGTTAACTGTTCATAACTTTGGTCAGATCAACATGAATTTCATGTGGTTTATTTCAAAATATTAGTTGAAGTATTCTCAATAAAATATAAAATAAATCAGAGAGAAAATTAAAATTTCTAAGAAGTTAAAGTCTAACATATGTATAAAAACACGAGAATTTTCTATATATTTATTTTACGTATTAACTCAAAAACTTTAGGCAATATCCAAAAATGGAGTATGAGTTCTTCATTCAAATCTTGAAGTCCATCAGAAAACCATCTAAAATCGTGGATAAAAGGACCAACCTTTTGTTCTTATGTTATATTGAAATCATCATCTAATTAAGCCTTCTAGAATATTTGGGCATGACTTTTTAGCTAAATATGAAATGAAAATTACTACGTTTGTACGTAAAATATATTTATAAAATTGATGTATATCAGTTCATAGGAAAAATCATTTTGCGTAGTACAAAATGTCTCTTCTACCTCGCCATAATAAAACTTTAATCCATTCCAAACAAATATAATACAACCTATTAATGCAAAAAAAAACTATTAAAATAATCATGTAGAAATGTATAAATTAAAATATTTACTAAAATTACAAATGCTATTAGCTATTATTAAAAAAAAACATATTAGATATTGCAACAGTAAATTTATTTTAAATTCAATAACTCTAAACAAATAATTTTGCAAATTGAAATTAATTATAAAATATTTCATAGAAATTTTACAATTAAATAACTATTTTAAATACCTTTGATAACCACAGCGAAAACCACAACAAACTAATTTTTGGTTTAGCTATTTAATTATGGAAATACTTTTTCACACACTACTAAAATTTTAATTGGCAACGTTTAATGCATTTTAAATTCTGAAAGTACTAAGTCAATAATTGTCGGAACACGTGTGTAAATAATGCTATAAACTTAAATATTTCAATTGAATTTTATTAAACAATTAAATTTTTAATAAATAAATGAATTTTTAAAAAGTAATTGAATTTTTAGTGAGACATTGATTTTTTTTAGTGAACAATTGAATTTTTATGAAACAATTGAATTTTATTAAACAAATAAATTTTTAATAAGCAATTGAATTTTTAGTGAATAATTGAATTTTAGTGAATAATTGAAAGTTTAGAGAACAATTGTATTTTTAATGAACAATTAAATTTTTAATGAACAACTGAATTTTATTAAACAATGGAATTCTTAGTGGAAAATTGAATTTTAAATGAACAATTAAACTTTTAGTGATTAATGGATTTTTTTAGTTATTAATGGATTTTTTTTTAGTGAAAATTGAATTTACAATGAACAATTGAATTTTATTAAACAATTAACTTTTTAGTGAAAAATTGAATTTTTAGTGAACAATTTAATTTTTAGTGAAAATTTTACTTTTTAGTGTAAAATTGAAATGTAAGTGAAAAATTGAATTTTAAGTGAAAATTTGAATTTTTAGTGAAAATTTGAATTTATAGTGAAAATTTGAATTTTTAGTGAAAAATTAAATTTTTAGTGAAAATTTAAATTTTAGTGAAAATTTAAATTTTAGTGAAAATTTGAATTTTTACTGAAAATTTGAATTTTTAGTGAAAAATTTAATTTTAGTGAAAAATTTGAATTTTTAGTGAAAAATTGAATTTTTAGTGGAAAATTGAATTTTTAGTGAAAAATTGAATTCTTAGTGAAAAATTTGAATTTTTAGTAAAAATTTGAATTTTTAGTGAAAAATTGAATTTATAGCAAAATTGTTGTTGTGAAAAATTTACTTTTTAGTGTAAAATTGCAATTTAAGTGAAAAATTTATTTTTTAGTGAATAATAAAATTTTTTTGTGAACATTTGAATTTAATGTGAAAAATTAAATTCTAATTTTCAAATTTAAATTTTCAATTTTTAAATTATTTAATTTCATTACTTTGCAAAATGTGTTTGCATCTTTGTTGAATTTTGCCGCATTGTTGTTTGCTAAATGGAAATGTGCGCCATTAATAATGCCATTAATTGAAAAATGCATAAATCGTTAAATACGCATTGGCAAATTAAGCAATTAACAGCTGTAACGCTGCACTTGAATTATTTATGAGAACCACCGGCAGCACTATTTCCGGCAGCCCCCACCTACATTTTAAATGTGTTTAGTGTTTTTCCATGACATTGCCATATTCTACTGTTTAGACTAGTTTTAAATTTAGATAATTACACATTGGAATTTATTTTATATTTTTTTCAGTTATTTAATTTTTGCTGCATTTTAATCGCAAATCAAACAATAATAATAATAATTTTTCATTTTAGTGTGGCCTTTACATCACATCGCACATATTTGAGTCAAGTTATTTGCGTAAATAATCATTTTGCCGACAGCGTTTTGGGAATTTCCAGGTATGAGGCAAATACAATTTATTAATTACTATGGGGAATTTTTGTGATTTGCATCGGGAATGTTTTTTTTTCGCTTTGTGTGTTTTAATGTATGGAATGCATTTAGGTGGAAATTATTATTGATAGGGTAGATTTTGCATTACTATGTAGTATGGTTTATGTTTATTGCAGCTTCCAATATCACTCCGAAAATTTATTTTTACTAAAAATACGAGATATTTCTAGAATTACGAAATTCAATTAAAATACCAATTTACTGTTGAATTCTATTTGTTCCAAAGAATCTTTACTATAATTACGTATTGAATGTAACATGAGAATTTCCATTAAATTCGAATTTTTACAACAAAAAAAATACCAATTTTCTCTAAAAATACGAATTCTCAGTAAAAATACGAAATTTCACTATAAATACCAATTTTAAATCAAAATGCAAATTTTCACAAAAAATACGAATTTGCAGTAAAAATATGAATTTGCAGTAAAAATACGAATTTCAGTAAAAATGCGAATATTCATTAAAAAATACGAGTTTTCACTAAAAATACGAATTTCAGTATAAATACGAATATTCATTAAAAAATAGGAGATTTCACTAAAAATACGAATTTGCAGTAAATATACGAATTTCAGTAAAAATACGAATTTCAGTAAAAAGACTTTCAAAAGATTTCAAAAAAAATACGAGTTTTACTAAAAATACGAATTTTCTCTAAAAAAAAAAGACTTTTTTACGAAAAATAAGAGTATTGACCAATATCACGAATTTCCGCTAAAAATACGAATGTAAAGTAAAAAAAATACAAATTTTCACTAAAATACGAATTTTCACAAAAAATACGAATTTGCAGTAAAAATACGAATTTGCGGTAAAAATACGAATTTCAGTAAAAATACGAATATTCATTAAAAAATACGAATTTTCACAAAAATACGAATTAGCAGTAAAAATACGAATTACAGTAAAAATACGAATATTCATTAAAAAATACGAATTTTCACTCAAATACGAATTTTCACAAAAAATACGAATTTGCAGTAAAGACACGAATTACAGTAAAAATACGACTATTCATTAAAAAATACGAATTTTCACTAAATTACGAATTTTAACAAAAAAATACGAATTTGCAGTAAATATACAAATTTTCACAAAAAACACGGATATGGAGTAAATATACGAATTTGCAGTAAAAATACGAATTTCAGTAAAAATATTCATTAAAAAATACGAATTTTCACTGCAATACGAATTTGCAGTAAAAATACGAATTTGCGGTAAAAATACGAATATTCATTAAAAAATACGAATTTTCACAAAAAATAAGAATTTGCAGTAAAAATATGAATTTGCAGTAAAAATACGAATTTCAATAAAAATACGAATATTCATTAAAAAATACGAATTTTAACAAAAAATACGAATTTGCAGTAAATATACAAATTTTCACAAAAAATACGGATTTGGAGTAAATATACGAATTTGCAGTAAAAATACGAATTTCAGTAAAAATACGAATATTCATTAAAAAATACGAATTTTCACTAAAATACGAATTTGCAGTAAAAATACGAATTTCAGTAAAAAAATACGAATTTTCACTAAAATACGAATTTGCAGTGAAAATACGAATTTCAGTAAAACTACGAATTTCAGTAAAACTACGAATATTCATTAAAAAATACGAGCTTTTACCAAAAATACGAATTTACACTAAAAATACGAATGTACAGTAAAAAAAATACTAATTTTTATTCAAAATACGAATTTACACTTAAAATACGAATTTACATTAAAATGAGAATTTTGAATAATAAATATGAATTTCAGAAAAAAGGAAATTATGTAAAAATACGAAGTTTCACCAAATATACGAATTTTGACTAAAAATACGAATGTTTTCTAATACGATTTTTTTTTAGTAAAACACGATTTTTTTAGTAAGAGTACGAATGTGCACTTAAAATACGAATTTTACAAAAAAAAAAATATAACAAAATTTTAAAGTCATTTATCATACTGCTGTATAAAAAAAAATCATGAACAGTTATTCTAAATCTTAAATAGATGAATATCTATAAATTAAAAAATAAAAATTAATGATTTACAAATAACTTTATTTTTATTCTATAATTACAAAATTCATAGAATGATTTTTAATTACATTTGATGAAGTGACTTTTCACAGATTTGACACAGATTTCACTGACCAGTTGAAATAATAATTTTTGCGTTAATTAATTTGTCAAAAATATATCACACACACACTACATTCAGTCTAAAACCAATGGCTTAATGCGTTGAGACTTCGAACGATAATTGAGTTAATTAAGTTATGATTAACAGCAAAATGATGAGGCATTCGGTGCAGTAGGTAGTAGGCTTTTGACAACAGCAATAATTATGACAACAACAACAATAGTTATAACAACAACAATAATTATGACAAATACAAGAACAAAAACTACATCCATTGTCGACACGTATCATGTACAACATGCAACTGCTGTTCGCTGCCAACATCTACGTCAGATGTCACGGCAGGGCAGCTCAATGATACCCTACACCTATATTGTGTGCTATTCAAAGTTCTTTGCGAAACCTAAGATATTTATGAGATCTTAGGTTTTTGCGTGACCTAAATTCATTGCGAGACCTAAGTTCGTTGCGATACCTAATGATTATAAATGACCAAGGATTTTAAATCCAATATAATTTGTGGTTCTATTGTTTTTCCATTTTCAGTTCGGTGTTCCGTTTTTAAACTACGGTTTGAAATTGTGGTAATGTGCGAAATTGCAAATTTTTGGACATGTTTTAGAAAAATAAAAACAATTTTCAAGTGCTTCTTAATATGGCATTAACTTTTTTATCTTTGGTTATAATCAAATTAATGCCATTTTATTGCATTTTGAAAATAATTGAAAAAATATGCCTTATTAATTATTAATAGTATTTCCTATTTAGCCGCGGTAGCTCAGTGGTTAGTGCGTTGGACTGCGAGCCGAAAGGTCCCCGGTTCAAGCCTGGACTGGGGCTAACAACATCTTTTCATAGAAACATTTTTCTATACCGCGCTACCACTCGTCAGTAAATGGCAAACCTACGAGAGTAAAACCATTGCCTATGAAAAAGGTCTCACCCGCCGTTCGTATTCGGCAATAAACTGTAGGTCCCACCACTTTGAGTACAAATATAACACGCACAGCTCAAAATGGTGAGAGAGCTCGGCCGAAGTTCTATACAGGACTGTAGCGCCAAACTATTATATTATTATATTATTTCCTATTTAAAACAATTCTGTGATGATACTATAAATTTAATAGTTTTTCAACTATATTAATAATAGGATAAATCGCATTGACTATTTTTAATAGTAAAATCCTATTGAAACAAAACGATTTTTTTTAAAGGATTTTTTCTGAGTGTAGTATACATTTTTGTACTAGAAAGTTATGTTTAAAATGATCGTATGTTGTAATCTT
The DNA here is from genome assembly GCA_951804985.1 of Dryomyza anilis. Taxonomy (NCBI): domain Eukaryota; kingdom Metazoa; phylum Arthropoda; class Insecta; order Diptera; family Dryomyzidae; genus Dryomyza; species Dryomyza anilis. The sequence continues at coordinate 78,453,086 of OX638134.1, read as the reverse complement.
TTGAAATACCTCCGGGTTTTGCAAATAATTCAACATTGCTTAAATCGTGTTAAGTTCTGATCAAATTGCGATATTGGGGTAAAGTGGGAAACACATTTTGGGGTAAAGTGGGAAACGTAATTTAAGCAATGTTTGCTGTTATTTTAGTAAAAATATTGTGTTATATGAATTATTTAATTGGTTTGGCCAACAGAAAACATCAATCTTGGCCACAAACTAATAAAAACAAAATTTTAATTTTACCTGGGATCAGATTTGAATTGTAGAAAAGCCGAGAAGTAAAGATTCTTCTACTTTATCAGAAGAAGAATTTGAACAATTTGCTTGAAATTCCGAAGAATTTAAATTTTAACAATTTATTGAACTTCCATATCTGCAAATGAGTTTACACTTTTTTTTCTTCTTATTTTTTCTTGCATTACCAATATTTTTATTACCTTATTACATGTTTTTTATCCTTAATATATTTGACTTTATTGTGAAAATAACAAAACATGAAAAAGAAAGACAAAAAAAATCATATTTGTTAAAATTTTGAAGTTTCCCACTTTACCCCAACATTTTTCAACAAGTCCAAAATTGAGCTGTTTTGAAAAATCGCTTTAAAACCAATTAAAAGACACATAAAGGGTATTCTGTTAATGCAAAAAGTTAGATCATGAACCAGTCTATGGAATATACCTTTCAAAAAATTTAATAAATTATTCAAATGTACTTTTTTTGAAGGAAAATCAAAACGTGTCCCACTTTACCCCAGACTCACCTATATAATTTGGACTTCTATATAACTTGTGAATGATGATTTTAAAACAAACAAATTCTGCAACTTTGGTGAACATAATCCAATTTTTAAACTTAATTCATATTGTTAAATTCTTCATTAATAGAAATGGAAATGCTTAAAATATCGAGTTAAATGCTGTAGCATTCAGTTCGTCGATTTGAATTCGTTTGAAATATATCGAACATATCGTCACTATCATGCCAAAGGGGCGAATGTTCAGTTTTTGACATTTGCGTTTTTTACATTTTTGAATGTCGTTTAGCCTCAAGTATGCTGTGCCAAAATCGCGTGTCATTTTGTTGGATATTTCTAGCCACAGAAGACAAAACCAAAAGGGCGAATTTGAATAATTGAAAATCTTGTCATGCCAAAAGGGCGAATCTTTTCGTTTTTTCGCCATAACTTTTTATTAATACGAGATAAAATAGTAGTATAAAGACATTTATTGTTTGTTTTTAAAGCACCTATCGAACTGCATCATTATTTAAAAATATTTTGCCAAACATTTTTCCAGCAAATAACAAATGGCAAATTAATGTTTGACAAAATATTTTTAATTAATGATGCAGATCAATAGTTGCTTTAAAAACAAACAATTAATGCCTCTACATTACTATTTTATCTTGCGCTAATAAAAAGTTATATCATAAAAAACAAAAATATTGTCGTTTTGATCAGGATATAGCCTCACAAAATCCGTATTTATAATTCAGTAGGTTATCCAAATCTAAAGATATTTTATATACGTAATAATAATTGACGAGTAAACTAAAATAACAGAAAAAATTGAAGAAAATATAAATTTTTCTAATTTTTAAAGCACTTCAACTTTAAAATTTGATTTCCCAACATTTTTAAAAACGATATGAAAACTATTATTTAAACTCACTTTTTAGGTAAATAGAACGAATGTGTTTGTTTCAATTTGTGATGAAGTGAAACGATGAAGTAAAAAATATTGACATAACAATCAAATACAAATTTCATTGATTGGTATGTTAAAAAGTAAAATACAAGTTATAAAACCAAAGGTACAATTTTAACGAAAACTGTATTTTGAATTGACTTTAAATTGGATTTCTTTGCATGTTCCAACATCCGATTTAAGTTGTGTTCTGCTGTTGTAGAATTATTTGGTATTTAAACAAAATAAACGTTTTTCAATCAAATTAAAATTTTTTGCTGAACGGCTTCAATACGATTTTTTATTATAGGATTTTGAACCAAAAAATACAAGTAATTTAATTTATCTTTATTGAAAATTGAATTTCGGAACATTTAAAACTTTTTTAAATTAGTTTTTCGTTTTCTGGAATTTAAATTTTAACTAGAAATAAAATATGTTCTATGAAATAAAATATATACAATTGAAAGTTGAACTACTTAATGCAATTTGATATTTCTAATTTTAAATATTGGTTTTGATCGAAACAGAATTTCAAAATATGATATCATTAAAGAGACTATATTATTGTTGCTGCATAGAGTACTTTGTAGTCGACTTGACTTTCCAATTTCACATTCGATTTCATTCATAATTTAAATTAATTGGAAAATCCTGCGATGGTTTACAATAGGGCAATATCGATTATATATATATTGTCGGAACAAAGGGTGCAGCTGGCAATTTGGATGCAATTACAATAGTAATTCGGATTTGTTGTTGTAACTATCAATGCAATTCTCGTTGTTGTTGTTGTACTACAAAATGCAGTCACAGTCACCGACAACGTGACAAGTGGGTGTCACACCCTACATGGGAGCATGGGAGTCAGTCAGCTGTACGTTTAATTGCATGGGTTTGTAACGATTGTGTGTGTAACGATAAATTCATCAAATCACTGACTGCCACATACATCGACAGTTTAGCATAATTTGCATATTATGTTTTTTGTTGTTGTTGCTGGTGTTACTCATTGTTATGTTATTCAATTTATTGTGTTTGCAACCCAAACAACAACAACAACAACACAAATACAACAACATTATAATATAATAAGCCATATCATCATTATACGCATCAACATTATCAAATACTCAATTGGCACCCAGTAGAAAAATTCTGTTGATAACACTGCACACACACAAGTTTTCCAACCAATAATCACACGAAGAAATCGCTAAATCACACATCACCTTGAAAAACGGATCAAAAAAGGAACATCCAGAGTTGCCAACTTGTCCATATTTTTACATCTTAACCCTTAAAGGTTGCTGAATCTGGTCGTGTAATCGGTTTCTCTGTGAAAAATCACGTTCGTGAATTATCGTGAAAACCGCACAAACGTGACTCATTTATCAATTATATCAATTATGACATATCACCTTGAAAAACAGATCAAAAAGGGAATTTCCAGAGTTGCCAACTTGTCAATATTTTCACATCTTAACCCTTAAAGGTTGCTGAATCTTGCCGTGTAATCGGTTTCTCTGTGAAAAATCACGTTCGTGAATTTACGTGAAAACCGCACAAACGTGACTCATTTATCAACATTATGACATATCACCTTGAAAAACGGATCAAAAAAGAAACTTCCAGAGTTGCCAACTTGTCCATGTTTTCACATCTTAACCCTTAAAGGTTGCTGAATCTTGTCGTGTAATCGGTTTCTCTGTGAAAAATCACGTTCGTGAATTATCGTGAAAACCTCACAAACGTGACTCATTTACAAAAATTTTTCATTAAAAAGTCACATATTGAGAAAAATCACACAGTGAGATAAATCACACTAAAATCTATTATTGTGATAAACCACACGAAATCACACAAACATAAACCAGAATTTGAAATGCATTTAAAATTAAAAATAATATTCATTATTTCCAATTTATAAATAAATTTACTTGCAAGAATTGGTTTGCTCTATACATCATTGTCTCGGTTTCGAAAAAAACGATTATAAAGGTTTACATTTATTTTCATAATATTGTTACGAAAAGAGGTAATTTGCTCCACTGTGCAAGCAATCAACAATAATAAATGAGACGCAAGACAATTCAGCGCACTAAGCAATGTGTTAGAAAGAAACGGAAGATCATTCAGCGCACTATGCAATGTGCGAGAAAGAGATGGAAGATCAGCACATTAAAACACATGAGTGCGAATGAGATGCCAATAGCATGCGTCATTCACGAAACGAGAACTGATGCCTGCAGTATATAAGGCCGCGCATCTGAGGCACTGTACTTCAGTAGTGATTGTAAAGTGGTCGAGTGCATCTCGTGTGATAAATGTCAAGTTAAATTGTGGACATGCAGCAGTTGTTAGAATTTGTTATTAGTAAAGTTGTTTATTAAAGTGAATTAATAAAGTTAATTGTTATAATTTAAACCAAACATAAGAGTGTTTTTATTTTGTACACAATCCAGCGATAGGAACTCGTAGAACAGTTTTCCGTAGACTGAATTTTCGTAACAATATATTTGTATTTGCTGCTCATTTGAATTGTAGTAGCATATAATTTTTAGTTGCAGAAAAACTCTAAAAAATATTATGTTTTATTATGTTGTAGTTTATCAACCAGTGGAAAGATGTTATACTATCACTATCGAAGCGATTGTCGAATCGAAAATATCGAACTGGCAGTATGTTTTAACTTTTTCGTTCGACAGACGATTTAGTTATTTCGAACATGTTTCGAACTTTGTTGATACATTTATTTTGTCATTTTTATTAAAATCTGCGTTATTTTTTATGTTACAAATACAAGAAATGTTTAAAAATTAATACTTGATTAATGAAATGCGGTAGGGCGATATATTTAAAAATAATTTGACATACATTTTTCTTGCAAACGATAAAAATTCAAAAAATTATTATTATGTCAATGGTTAGGTGATTAAGAAACAAACAATCAATGCTTCTACACCACTATTTTATCTTTTACCAATAAAGAGTTATCAAAAAAAAAAAAACAAAAAAATCGAAAAATTGAAAATATTGTCATGCTAAAAGGGCGAATCTTTTAGTTTTTTTGCGTTAATTTTTCATTGGTACAAGATAAAAAAGTTATGTAAAGGCATTATTTGTTTGTTTTTAACGCATCTATCTATTGGCACTTGTTATTTAAAAACAAACAATTAATGTCTTTACACCACTATTTTAATTTATACCAATAAAAATGTATGGCAATTTTTCGATTTCGCCCATTTGGTTTTGTCTTTTGTGATTAGAAATATCCACCGAAACGACACACGATTTTGGCACAGTAGACTTGAGAAAAAACTACATTCAACAATGTAAATTTCAAAAATTACATGGCAAATAAATGCATGATAGTGACGATATATAGTTTATTTTAATAAAAAAAAGTAATTTTTAAAAATGATATTAAAGCATTTTTATTATTTTATATTAAATGGATTCATGTCAACCTAGTTAAACTCATAAATAGAGTTTTATTTTAGTTTTTCTTTTATGTAACATGTATTTTTTGTGAAACATATTCGGTTCAGTAAACAATTAGCACTTTTTCCAACTGGGTTTGTGAATTGTCGCACATTCACATTTGCATTGTTATGCATTTGATTGTTGTGCGTGTGCATGCATCTATATTATATACCGCGAAATTTTGCTAATTTGAATTTTAATCAGCTGTCAGAATTGTGTTCTGCTGCTGTTTGTTTTTGATGTTTTCGGTATTTTTTTTTGTTGTTCATTTGCGAGTGTTGACAGATGATGTTTGCATTTTAATTGTTTCCTTTGTTTGACGTTTTAACTGTTTCATATGATTGATTGTAATTATTATTTAAATATGTAGTAATTAACAAGAAAACGAGAGTAAATTGTATGCAAATGATGGTAGAATCTTTTTTTTTTTATAAATCTATATAAAAAAAAATGTATGCTGCATTTATGCCAGAACATTCCACAAAACGATAATACAAATGGATCATATTAAAGCAGTGTATAATATACACCCTACAATAAAGTTGGATGTTTAAGTATAAACTTTTCATATAAATTATTTTTGATAATGCTAAAATTTTCGAAATAATAATTTTTTTTTTTTCATATGAAAAAGAAAAACATTTTTAAAGTGTTTTGTGTGTTCTTTTACACGCAATCTTCCACAATAATATTAAAAATACTTTGGTTGCGTCGTTGGCTCAGAGGTCTGTACATTGGGACGATGGTTCGGACCACCTTCGTTTCCCTCGAAATAATGATCACCATAAATCAAGGCATTTGTTGGTAAATCGTAAATTTTCAAGTGAAAATTTACGAATTTCAAAATTTTCAAAATTTTCACAGAACTCCAGAATGATGTTCTGTGAGAGAGGATGGGGTAAAGTGGGACACGTTTTGATTTTCCTTATAAAAAAATGGAATAATTTATTGAATTCTTTTGAAAGGTATATTCCATAAACTGATTCATGATATAACTTTTTGCATTAACAGAATACCATTTACAGCCTGTTAATTGATTTTTGAGATTTCTGAAAACAGCTCAATTTTGAACTTATTGAAAAATGTTGGGGTAAAGTGGGAAACTTCAAAATTTTTACCGAAATGATTTTTGGTCTTTATTTTTGATGTTTTGTTATTTTCATTTCAAAGTCAAAATTATTTAGGATAAAACATTACAATAAGCTAAAAAAATGGTAATGCAAGCACAAATAAGAAGAAAAAAACTTCATAAGCAAAAAACATCATAAAAATCTCAGTAGTTATGTTCAGAAAATAGGATAAAAATTGGTGCATAATTGTCAGAATATTCTGAGTGGGAATGGACACAGATGTAGTTGCAGGTCGGTAAGTTCGCAAATTTTTAAGTATGCAGGCCATTTGCAGATTTGCTGAATTTTTGAAATTTAATTTTCATGCAAATTATACAAAATTCTTTTTCTTCTGATAAAGTCGACGAACCTGCTATATTCTTTTCGTTATTGTTAAAGGTTCGCTTTTCGGCACTTTCTGCAATTCTGATCTTATCTCAGGTTGAAGTTTTTGCTTGGCTAAACCAATTAAATAATTCGTATAACACTATATTTTTTACTAAAACTACAACAAAGATTGCTTAAATTACGTTTCCCACTTTACCCCAGAATGTGTTTCCCACTTTACCCCAATATCGCAATTTGATCATAACTTAGCACCATTTAAGCAGTGTTCAATTATTTACAAAATTCGTTTGTATTTCAAAAGACATACAACATCCGATCATTTTGGACATAACTTCCTAATTAAAAACTACAAAAAGTCACACTTTTTGATAGGAAACAATAGCACTCTAAAAAACTTTCAAAAACATTTTTTCACATGTTCTCAAAATTCAATAAAATGGTATGATTTTAATTATACCCAGCAAACCAAACGATAATGTTACGATATCGAAATGATATAATGATACGAAAACCTATCTAAAAAGATATCGTTGTTTTTGTCGTTATAGATATCGAGATGATATCATAAATGAATTTATTTTCGATAAACAAATTTTATTTGTTCAGAAAATTTTATTTTTTGACAAAAATTATAAAGAACACGCAATAAAATTTTCAAATACTTTGAGTTTTATAACTAAAATTTATCACTATCATATCGAATTTAAAAATTATCGTCAAATGGTTTGTAAGGTAGCCATGATTAAAAAAGTGGGTGCCATATTAAGAAGCACTTGACAATTGTTTTTATTTTTCTATGTGCAATAGCATGTTCAAAAATAACAATTTCCCTAATTACCCCATATCCCACTTTACCCCAGGCCCCATATTAATATTTTATGCTGATTAATATTTGCGGGGAAATTTTTTTTGTTCTTTGACGAATTTTTGTTTATATTTAAAATAAAATATGTAACAAATACACAATGCAAAAATATATATTTTTATATGTTTTGTAATCAGGGACCCCAAAGAACCGGAATCGAAACCGAATCGTTTTTAAGATCCGCAAAACGTTATTAAAAAACGAGTTGGGAAAGTTGGTCACATGGGGCGGACTTTTATAGTCGGTTGGATATAAGGATTTTCAAATGGGATGCTACAACAGATATACGAATTCGAATTTCGGTAGTAAATTTTAATAATTTTGACTCGCATAAAATGGCAAACCTTACTGAAGAGAAATGTCAAAAGAGCGGCAAGAAATATGGCATCGTTTGCTGTCCCTTAAAAAACTTTTGTAGCTTTCTTATTAAAAACCCTGGTATAATTTACGACTGAAATTTCCACTACAAAAAATCTGTAAAAAAATGAAAAAAATTCAAATGTGGGCGGATCACGCCCATTTTTGGAACATATATTTTTAGGCGAATTCTAACAATATGTTTTAAATTTTATAAATATATATGTAATACTTTTCGAGTTATTGGTTTCTAAAGAGTTCTATAAAAGTGAGTTGTATGGGAGGTGGGCGTGTCCGAACCACTTTTTTGCTAAAACTATTGAAATGAAATTTCATTACATTCTGACTATTATTTTTCAAGTTACCTTGTATCCGGTCAGACAGCAAGACAGCAGGACAGACGGACATGGCTAAACGGACTCGGGTAGTGATGCTAATCAAGAATATATATACTTTTCCATACCGGACACGCCTCCTAAGGGGCGTTACAATATATGCACAAAGTTAATATATCCTGTACCTCATAGGTGTAGGGTATAAATATTTGAAACCGGAATCGGAAATATACATTTATTTTGTTGGAACCGGAACCTGACTATAATAGCTAATTACAAATAATAATTGTTCAAATGATTAATAATAACAAGTATAATATGTTAGCTGCAAACAAAAATTTCCTCTGTACGTAGCGTATCAAGCAAAGTGAGCGTAGACCACGCCAATTAATAATGGAGACAAAGAGTTAATAATAAAATATAAAATTCTACTCGTGCTGGGTTCTTCTCTGTTTGATTCGTTCTCTGTTCACTTTTGTTTTCGTTTTGCCTCTTCTTTGTTCGATCGATCGATCGTCAACGATGCGATGCGCTGTGCCATTCAAATGCGTTGCTCTTCCTTCAGTCTTTGAGCAACTTGCGCGTGGTGGTTGTGTCGTTTGGTCTCGTCTTGTGCTGCGGTCTTATAACGCATTGTATATCTTAATAATTTGCGTTTAAAAGTGCATTAAATGAAATTAAATAAAAAAAAAACAATTAAAGTGAATTAAAATCTAATAAAAAAAAAATCATTGGTATGTTTTATATTAAGCCAAATTTTATTAATTTAAAAAAAAAATCGTGAAAACAACAAATATTTAAAAATAACTTGTTTGTTTTGTTTTTAATTAAAATATAAAAAAAAAAACATATTTTGCTATTTAGCATAATTTATGAGCAGCGTTTAAATATTGGCAACATTTTAATATAATTTAAATTTGTCTTTTTGTGAACATCTTTTAATGTTATTTGAAATTTGCAATATTGTTGTTATTTCAGCTGTGTTTTTTTTTATTATACACAAGTTTGTCATTTTGTTTACCGCATTTTTGGTATTTTTTATATTATTCTGTTGTTGTTTTCTGTGCGTATTCTTTGTATTACTCATTCTTGTGTAGCCGCGCTCCCAATATTCGTTATTATCTCTCTCCCTCTGTGTCGTTGCGAGCAAGTCGCTCTTTAACAAATTCAAATCGTTTTATTCTTCAGCTGCTCTTCATAATTTCTGCCAAACATCTGTGCAGCTCTTTTTGAAATAATTCAATATTTTGGAATTATTTGGCATAGATCATATTTTTAACACATCTTTTGTTAAAAAATATAATATAATTGTTGGTTTTTTAATTTTTTAAATTTAATTATTCAGTATATTTAAAACTATTCAATGAATATGGAAAATTTTATTAAATTATACTCTACAACTTTCGAAAGCTATACGTATTGCGAACAAAAATAGTTTCTTTAGAAATGTGAAAATTTGTGTTCAAAAAATGTGTTTCTGTGGAATAACATTACAAAAATATTTGTCAAAGCTCTTTTTGATAAATGTATTGAGTAAGCAGTAAGAAAGATTAGGTCAAATGGGAAATTTTGAAATGAGGAAATTTTGACAGTTGGTGTTGGTACGAAATATAAATGTTATAATCGGACTAATCTCAAAAGAAAATTCTATTCTATTAAAAAAATATTAAACTAACAAGTTTTTAAAGAATTGAATCCTCTGTTTAGGAACAAAGTGTACATATAAAAAACAAAAAGTATATTATCTCAGCTATTTTTATAATAATTTTAAGAAATAAATCGTACACAAAAAGTATTTTAAGAAAAATCCAGCGGGGAATGTTAGGTCACATGGGAAATTTTGAAGTAGACATACTGTGATAGTTGGTGTGATGAATTTAGTTAGAATTGTGAAAGTTATAGTCGGTCTAAGACAACTATAAATACCCTAAACACATGTGACAATGTGTGCGTTTACCATTTAAAGTGGTGCATAGATCATCAGGGTTCACAAATCCTGAAAATAACTAAAAGCATGCAATCGTTGAATTTCCTTTGATTTGTCACCCATATGTACAAATCAATAGGTGTACCGAATGTAGATTTTTTTTGAGAAACCATTTGAGAAACCATATAGTTGAGTTGTCGCCGCGGTAGTGGTTAGTGCGTTGGACTGCGAGCCGAAAGGTCCCCGGTTCAAGTCTGGACTGGGGCTAACAACATCTTTTCATAGAAACATTTTTCTATACCGCGCTACCTCTCGGCAGTAAATGGCAAACCTCCGAGAGTAAAAACATTGCCTATGAAAAAGCTCTCACCCGCCGTTCGGATTCGGGAAAACCCTGTAGGTCCACCACTTTGAGTACAAATATAACACGCATAGCTCAAAATGGTGAGAGAGCTCGGCCTAAGTTCTATACAGGACTGTAGTGCCAAACTATTATTATATTATTATTATTATAGTTGAGCATAAAGTCCATATATACTTGACCAAAAAAGTTCATTTAAGCCCGTATAAAGTAATATTCATCTGTAAATGTAAATTTTATGAGGTACTAGCTGGACCCGTGCACAGCTTCGCCCATGCTAATTTTTTGTAATTGAAAAACTATATCGTTTTTAAAGTGTGGATAAATTTACGCCCCTTTTCCCTTTTTATACCATGCCTACGTCGCTATTTTTTCCACCCACATTGAACGTAGAGCCATGCCCCTTTTTCCAATCCCGTTCGCATTCTACGTGACTTTAAAAATGTTTAAACTGATCCTTGTTTCGATTTGTACAACTCTGATCTTACCCAATAAACATAGTTTCGATTGTATATAATTTCGATAACGATTCGAATTCGTAAAGATATCGTTATATTTCTATAGAATCAGTATTGAATTATTTGTAGAAAAAAGATGTTCAATAAAACAATATAATCAATTTTAAAATTGGAAGAAATTTCGCAACTATTAAAAACTTTTAAAATTTAGTAAGTATGAAATATTTTTTTGCTGGATCAATAGACTATTTTTTTATCCCAAACTAGGTAAACAATTTAATGTTGTGGATGCTATGGAATGCTTGGTGCACAGCTCCATGAAAGATAATTTTAAAGCAAATTAATTTAAATAGTATCAAAATTGAAAAAGCTTTTCGTATTCGTTTCGATATCGAAATTTAATAATTCTTCGAATTCGTTTCCATATCGAGATTGACTGAATTTTCAAATTCGTTTCGATATCGAGAATGCATACAATATCGATATCGTTAACGATAGAGCCATTTTTTCGAGAACGCTATCATTCTCGAATCGTTAACGATAGTCGAAAACGATAACAATGTTCGTTCAAACGATATCGTTTCGAATTCGTTTCGATATCGTTTGGTACGCTGGGTAGTCAGTCAGGAGTTATAACATTTATATAGTTTTAGTTGTATGGGAGGTATCACACCCCACTGTCCAATTCTGTCCACATTCTACGTGACGATTACAATGTTTAATGTAATCTTTTGTTTCGATTTTTATAACTCTGCTCTTAGTAGGTAAAGAATTATAGAAATTTTAATGTTTTGATTATATAAGAGATGCCACGCCCCGTTCTACAATCTCACCCATATTCTACGTGACGATTGGAGTTTTAAATATGAGCATTTATTTTTATTTTTATAACTCTACTCTTAGTATGTCAGGAGTTATAGCAATTTCAAAGTTTTCGCTATATGCACCCAGAAAAAAATACAATATAAATAATAGTTTTTTACTATTAAAAATAGTCAATAGTATTAATTATTAATTTAATCGGAAAATACCATTAAATACTAGAAAATACCATAACATTGCCATTAAGTTTATATGGAAATATTTATTTTTTGTATACTATTAAATCAATAATTGACCTATTGACCAATTTTAATGGGATTTGAGGGAATTTTTTTCTGGGTGTGAGAGGAGCCACGCCTTTTTATCCAATTCCGCCCACATTCTACGTATCGACTTGAGTTAGTAATATAAACCTTAGTTTCGATTCTACTCTTAGTAATTGAGGAGTTACAACATTTTTATAGTTTTAGTCATATGGAACGAACCAGGAAGCTTTGTTCAATTCCCCCCACATTTGTAAAAAAGATAAACAACCACAATATACGTCACTGAGCCAAATTTCATGACTATGTCTATCTTAATTTCACCCATATTTTGAATTAAAATTTCAATTTTACCACGCACATTTGTGACCTTAGGAGGCGAATTTCAAAAAATCCCTTCGTAGTGCGCGCTTACGACGGAAGATGAATACCCAGTCATGTTGCGAGCCATGTTCTTAGGGTCAAATTTAGATTTTTTCGATTTTCCTGCTTTTCCTTTGAGCTCTTCCGACTTATCATTTTTTCCTAAACCACTCTTGCATTGACACAAACAAAATACAAAAAGAATCATGCAAATCCGTCTATTCGTTCTCTCGTGATGATCTGGCACACACATTTTTATATATATATATATATATATATATATATAGATTTGAACTTAAAAGGTCGGTTCACAATTGATCGGTTATGCCAATTTTCTTGTTAATACAGCGTAGGTTTATAAGTAATCTAAATAATGAATTTAATTGTTATAGCTCTTTTAGTTTTTCTGTAATAGTGATTTCAACAGACAGACGGACAGAGGGACATCGATAAATTGACTCAGTTACAAACTGAATATACCCTTTCACTCTTAGTGTAGAATATAAAAATTGTGGTGATAATTTTTATACGGAACTTTTTATTCCTATATATAGACTTTATCAAATAAGTGAAAATATACAATGATTTCAGCTATTTTTTAAAGCAGAATTCAAAAAAATAATTTATACTCAAAATTTGTTAACTTTTTGGAATTTTCATATGAACCTCGACATGCACTTCTGGGGGGTTACTATGTAATGCGATTCGAAAGTGATATTACTCGCATTCTAATAAATGGTACTTTGGTAGTGTGGCTTTCGCATACAAATTTGGAACTTTCGTATTCAAATTCACAAAGTGACAACACGGCTACGTTTTCAATTCCGTTAGATTGTATGAATTTGACTTCTTAACGCTTTGTTCTTCGAATTAAATTGACTTGCGTATCGCATTGACTTTCGAATCGCGATACATAGTAACACACCCATTTTTGTCTCGTCCGGAACGACCACTATTTATTTAAAATCCTTTGATTTGCCGCCTATAAAAAATCATGTAAAATCATTAATTTTCCTTCGAGATATTAAAGTTTTAAGCGTACGAATGGCCCTTCCGTAACCCCAGGAAATGCCTATATTACATAGCTATACTCCAGGATTGAATGAACTAAAGGCATAAAAAGTGTCTTCAAAGTTTCGTGGTTTAAAAGTTCATTAGAATTATGCTTTAGGAATCCTATAGAATTTGCTTGAGATATTGTTATTCTTTGTGAACATTAAATGTAAGTTTTGAATCAATATAAATTCCGAGATTTTTCAAGAGTCGCTTTGTCTTAAAAATATATTATTATTACAATATACATAGTTGAAAATCATTGGTGAATACTTTCGGGTGCACCTTGCATTTTAGGTGTTAAGGACAAATCGATGTTAGTTTCATTCGGTGGAAAGGTAGTCTCAACGGATTCACTTAGTTTTGTACAGAAAATGATGGTTCGTTAACGGACTATCGGATTCATAAAGTCAACGGATTCAGTCCGTTTTCTTTCACACATAACGGAACGTACTCTGTGATGATTTGAAATACGTTTTGGAAAACAACTTCGAAAAATTTGTTTTTGATCTATAAAATCTGATGTTAAAGATGAAGATGTATAAGAAATACTTGAATTTCTTCTTACGAATTACTATTACTTTTAGAAAAGTTGGGTCTCTTAATAAAATTTCAATACTGCGATACTCAGACCACTTAAACCATATAAACAAAAATATTGCAATGTGGTTTTATCATATAACATACAGCATTTCTTATCAATTAATGCATGAACAACTTGCATGAGTTTCACTATCATGCTAAAATTAATGAACTTGAATGAAATAACTGATATATTATATAAATACATTTGTTATTTAATAAAAAACAAAAGCGTTTCAATAATTAATAAATAAAGTTCCATTAAATGCAAGGGAAAATACAATAACCCATGAATTAAGTGCAATACAGAACTTTGAATAATATCAATAAAAAATGTATTAATTACGGACATTGTTTTGCAATTCTATTTAATAGATATGCGATGTTTTTAAAAATGGTAGTTATTAATATTAATTGGATACAAAATACCCTATTAAACAGAAAACTATTAAAAAGATTTCAAATTAATTTGACGAATTATGGTGAATCTCTGGCTAGATTATTTGAATTACCATAATTAAATTAAATATTTTACATTAATCCAAATGTATTTAAAAATTACTATTTTGCTGTTTATTATGTTTATTTTTTTTATTTTATTAAATAAATCCATAGCTTAATTGTATTAATTTCATTAAAATATTTGAATGTAACAGAGCCGCAAAGTATGAAAACAAACTCCAACCAAATACCACTTAATCGATTGACGCCTCATTGAATGAAAACCTTTTCACAGTTAATTAACTTAATTCAACTTAAATGTGGTATTAAATTGAATGCATTTACATGAAATTTAAATACAATAAATAAACATATTAAGTGCTCTATATATATATTATGAATTTCATTTGATAATTTCTGAATACCAAATGGAAAAATAGGTATTTCAATTGATATTTTCAGAATTCCGAAAGGAATGTTTTTAATATCAATTGATGTATTCTGAAAATCAAATGGATTTACTAAATTACAATTGACATATTTTGAATTTCAAATGGAAGTTCTGAATAACAATTGATAATTTTTAAATTTAAAATGCAATTTCTGAATTACAATTTATGTATTTTGAATTTCAAACGGTAATTCTGAATTATAATTGATGTCTTTTGAATTTCAAATGTATTTTCTCAATTATAATTGACATGATTTGAATTTCAAATGGAATTTCTGAATTACAATTCGTGTATTTTAAATTTCAATGGAATTTCTGAATTATGATTTATGTATTTTCAATTTCAAACGGAATTTCTGAATTTCAATTGATGTATTTTCAATTTCAAATGGAATTTACGAATTTCAGTTGATGTCTTTCGAATTTCAAATGAATTTTTTTGGACTTCAATTAATGTCTTTTGAATTTCAAATGGAATTTCTAAACTTCAATTGATGTCTTTCTAATTTAAAATTAAATTTCTAAACATCGATTAATATCTTTTGAATTTAGAATGAAATATCTGAATTTCAAATGACCTCTTTTGGATTTCAAATGGAATTTCTGAACATAAATTTGATGTCTTTTGAATTTCAAATGTAATTTCTGAATATCAATTGATGTATTTTGAATTTAAAACGAAATTTCTGAACTTCAATTAATGTCTTTTGAATTTCAAATCTATTTTCACAATTATAATTGACCAGTTTTGAATTTCATAAGGAATTTCTGAATTACAATTCATGTCTTTTGAATTTCATATGGAATTCCTGAATTAACAAATTAACAAAATTAACAATTTTGTTAATTAGCCAAGAAACGAATTATTTCTACGTATTGATACATAAAGAATTTGAATTTTTTGTGTGTGTTTCAATAACGCCTGTCGCAAAATGTATCCAAACAATATTCATTTAATTTTGTCTGTGTAAATTTTGAACAGATAATTTTCTTGAATAGAGAATATTAGATAATCAATTAAAAAAAAAGAATTGACCCTTATCATGTATCTATTTATCATCGTGTGATTAGTTTCCACTCCCCTTCGTCTAAAATCGATTTTGAAACGAATTATAGCCGATATCGTTGTCACCACGAAATACATGATTGGGGGGTTAGTGTTTAAATAGAATAAGACTTTTAAAATGTTTCATTGGTTACCACATATTTTTTTTTATTTTCTTTATTTATATACATATATATATAAAAAATTCTCAACACTATAATTTAAATTTTCAATTTTTTTTGGATCATACGAGGAACTTACTAAATTTTACACAGACTTTTTGCCCACAGACTATGAGATGACAGCTTAGTTGGTATCCTGATGCGATTATTTGGTGGTGCCAGCATATGCCGTCAATCGGATGGGTTTATGACTGCCAAGCTCACCGCGTGGCAACTCTTGTGTAGTCCGATGAATATCGGCCTCAAATTTCGGCTATAATGAGAAGAATTAAATAGTGTCCAAGTTAATTTTAAATTTCTCTGAAACACAGTTTAAGCATTTTATAGTAAATGCTTTAAAAAAAAAATTTAAACTAAGTATAAACATGTTTTTCGATACTTTGCAAAACTAATCCTCATTTAAAACATACAACTCCTAGGTGTAGTTGTATGTTTTACCATTTTTTTGTACAAATTAACCAACGCTCAGAGGATGTCCCTTATTCATGGGAATCGATTATAGGTTAGAGAGAGGGAGGGTAGAAATTTTGAGTAGTGACGGTGAATGTTTCTTTTGAACTTGCCAAAATCAAAAATGTTGGGAAAACGCAGGGAGATTGTTCCACAAACGTATCGTGCGACTGAAGAACGAATTCTCTCTGTAATGCGTGGTTCTGTTGAGAGCCGAGTGGACTACGAAGGGGTGGGCTTGGTTCGTTGCCCGAGTAGAACGAGAGAACACACGAACTAGTGGAAACAGGTCATGTATTGCCCTCGAACACTTACCATTGTAATACCTATAAAACAGTCTTACATACACAACGGTCCTTCCGTGCTCAAGAGAACCAATAGATGATGAAATATTAAATATATCGCACGTTTTTGAATTCGGTCCAGCAACTCCAAGGAAGATTTTGAGGCCCCTGCACAAATGTGCGAATTAAATTCCATCATAGGCCGAATATAGGTAGTGTATACAGTGCGTAAGTCAGCTGGAGTGGAGTATGTCTTTCACTGTTTTAAAAAACCGAGGTACTTGGCCGCTTCTTTTAATTGTTTTAAGGTCATTATTGAGTGTATCATTCATTGTGCGCCTTTTACCCTCAATCTCCGAAGAGTTTGGGCGCATATGAATGACAAATGTTGCTGTCATCAGCAAAGGAATGGATTGGGTTCTGAGTCAATGACAGAAGGTCATTGATAACTACCAGAAATGATAACTCCAGAATTGATGGAATGTTGTTCTGAGCGAACACCATCCATCGCAACTCGTATTGAACGACCCTGAAGAATACTCGATATCCATCGAGTAAAAGTAATACCGACATCATATGCAATTAGTTTTGATACGATGGCTTCGTGCCACACTCGATGAAAGGCCTTGGAAATATCAAGAGCAACAACCTTACTCTCCCCGAAAAGGCGAATACAATTATACGACTTTTCGGAGAGGACCGCCATTATGTCACCGGTGGATCTGGTTCTACGGAAACCATATTGCCGGTCACTAAGTAATTCGTTCTGCTCACAAGGTAGAAGTTTATTATGCTTTCCATTACCTTGGAAAGTGCAGAGCATATTGCAATGGGTCGGTAATTGGCAGAATTCGTAGCTTCGACCTTTTTCTGAACTGACTGGACATTCGAAACCTTCCAACAAGATGGAAAAACTCCTGTCGTGTAGGAGATGTTGAAAAGGTTACGCAACGGACAAGCCAGCGTTAACGCACACTTCTTCAACACATGGGCAGATATACCATCTGGCCCGGAGGCTTTGCTAATATTGAGGTTTGCTAAAACCTTTTTAACTGCCCAAGTTCGAAAATGTATCTCCGGCATTGCAGAAGAAACAAAGTCGACAACGGGCAGTGGTTGATTACTATCTGGGAGCGTTGAATTATTTGCAAATAATTCTGCCAAAAGATTAGCTTTTTCAACAGGGTCAGTCCATTCGTAATAAGAATTGGAGTAGACAATGTTGTCTGATTCTTCACTCTTTTTACAAATGACCAGAAATCATCAGATTCAATGCACAATGAGGATACTAGAAAATTAATGATACTAGAAATGATACTAGAGATGGAAATTCTAACAAAAGTGCCAGGCTTATTACAAGCTTTACTACCAAGGCTCAGTATATTGTGATAGACTCAGGCCTTATACGTTCGTCGCATTCGAACTTCACACAGACCTTGATAGTTTGGGTTAGACACAAGCCGTGCACAATCGTTCCACACAGACTCCGCACAGGTCTCAGTATCTCAAGCCAATCACACTCGTCAGTCCACATATGATATGTCTTGATATGTCAAACTAGGCACTGAACTTGCACATTTGTTATCATTCCAGTCTTGACACAGTCTTGGAACGAGTCTGGATAACAATCTTGGCACAGATCTGAGAATCATTGGCACAATCCTGTGGCGGTCTTGTACCGGTCGTTAATTCCACAAATGTGCCGTGTAACTGAAAAACAAACTATACTCCGTGGATCTGTTGAGAGCCGAGACAATTTGGAACTTCTGCACAATTGTGCGAAATGCATGCCATCTTAGGCCGAATATTGTTGATGTAGACATTGTTTAAATCAGCAGGAGTGAAGTATGTCGTGCACTGTTTCAGAATACCAATGCAATTAGCCGTTTTATTCGAAACATCAAATATATGTTCATTCCAACGGAAGTCACATTGAATTGATATGTCCATAACGTTAACCCATATTGAAAGGTGAAAGAAAAAAATCAATCCGACCTGCACGAGTCTTGCATTCAATAAAAACAACTCTATTTGCAAGACCCCCTTGGAGATTATTTTTAGGTCACTATTAAGTGTGTCATTAATAGTGCGTCTTTACTCTTAAACTCCAAAGAATTTGAGTGCTTATTGAACGAATATAAATGTCAACTAATACTGCCATCTGCAAAGCAATATATTGGGTCATTGATACAAATTATTAATAGGGACGGGGATAGAACGAAAATTTGTGAAATTTCGGAATTTCAGAATTATTTTGAGAATTAATGGAATGCTGGTCTGTCTATCCCCAAAAAAATAATTTAATATCGAATTTAAAACAAATTATAGCACTGTTTTACAGGTACCTCTTACCTGTTCGCCATTAAAGAAATCATCGATACGCTCCGCTTTCAAATAGGCCACAAGTGCGTGCGTGCAATCATTATCCTCACGCATCCCGAAATATTCATCAATGTCCTTAACAGAGAAGTCCCTTTTATTGCAAGGATTATCTGCGGCCTTCGCCACATTATCAGAATCGTGATTTATACGCATATAAAAGGCTTCATGCAGCGTAAGCGGGTCCACGGGAGGCGGCTCGTCAGGCGCATTGTTACCTTCGCCAAATACAAACTCGTAGGCGCGCTCATTGAAGTCCTCCTCTCCGTTGATCGTGTCCTGTATAAGAATTGGTGCACAATCTGAGCGCACAAGCGATTCTATTTGTTCCTCTCGTATGCGTCGCTTGCAACGTTCCGGCAGTTCGATGCCGGCGCACGTAGCGTTCCTACGTGTAGGACATGCTTCAGGTGGGTCCCGAGCTGACCTTCTGGGTGGACAACTGGAAGGACAGCTAGCGCCAGCTGCTGGAATAGCTGTTACATTGAAATTGGGTGCCGGCGAATTTGGCGCCATTGTTGAGTTGAGTATCGCCCTTGGTGAAGGTGATACGGCGCGCGTGGGCGTGCTGTACCCGTCGGGAGGGGATGGTGCATAATCGCTTGAATCTCCGGGGGTACCTGGCGTGTGTATCTGGCCTGGTAGGAGTGACGTTGATACGACGGGCGGGGGCGGCGTGCTGTACCCGAAGTAAGCAGATGGTGCGTTATCTCTTGCCACTGCGGGGGCACCTAGCGGGGGTATCTGGCCTGCTGTGTTGCATGGTGATCTGGGTGGTGGGCAGGGTTGCTGCTGTCCTTGTTGATACTGTGGCATGCCGGTCGGTGTGCACGGTGTACTGGGTGTTCGTGGGCACGCTGGCAGTGGTGTTTGTGGACAGGGTGTCCGGGGCTGTTGATACTGCGCTTGAAGTTGCGCGCGTGCTGGTGTGCACGGTGTATTGGGCGTATTTGGTGCTGGAGGGCACGGTGCGGGCGTTGCTGGACAGGGTTGCGGACGCGGTGGTGGGCACGGATCAGGGCAGGGTGGCGGCTGTTGTTGTTGATACTGCTGCGGATGCTGCGGGCGAGGCGGTGTGCGCGGATCCGGGCAAGGTGGTAACTGTAGTTGTTGAAACTGCTGTGACGTGCGAGACGGTGTTGGCGGGCAAGGATACTGGCGAGTCGGTGTAGGGGGGCACGGTGCCGGGCAGGGTGGCAGCTGTTGTTGTTGAAACTGCTGTGACGTGCGGGACGGTGTTGGCGGGCAAGGATACTGGCGAGTCGGAGTAGGGGGGCACGGTTCCGGGCAGAGTGGCAGCTGTTGTTGTTGAAACTGCTGTGGAAGCTGCGGGCGAGGCGGTGTGCTCGGATCCGGGCAAGGTGGTAACTGTAGTTGTTGAAACTGTTGTGACGTGCGAGGCGGTGTTGGCGGGCAAGGATACTGGCGAGTCGGTGTAGGGGGGCACGGTGCCGGGCAGAGTGGCAGCTGTTGTTGTTGAAACTGCTGTGGAAGCTGCGGGCGAGGCGGTGTGCTCGGATCCGGGCAAGGTGGTAACTGTAGTTGTTGAAACTGCTGTGGCGTACGAGGCGGTGTTGGCGGGCAAGGATACTGGCGAGTCGGTGTAGGGGGGCACGGTGCCGGGCAGAGTGGCAGCTGTTGTTGTTGAAACTGCTGTGGAAGCTGCGGGCGAGGCGGTGTGCTCGGATCCGGGCAAGGTGGTAACTGTAGTTGTTGAAACTGCTGTGACGTGCGAGACGGTGTTGGCGGGCATGGATTCGAGCGGGACGGTGTAGGGGGGCACGGTGCCGGGCAGAGTGGCTGCTGCTGTTGTTGAAACTGCTGTGACGTGCGAGACGGTGTTGGCGGGCAAGGATACTGGCGATTCGGTGTAGGGGGGCACGGTGCCGGGCAGGGTGGAAGCTGTTGTTGTTGAAACTGCTGTGACGTGCGCGACGGAGTTGGAGGGCACGGATTTCTGCGGGACGGTGTAGAAGGGCACGGATCCGGACAGGGTGGTAGCTGTTGCTGATACTGCTGTTGCGGTGAACGGGGCGGTGGGCACGGATTTGGGCAGGGTGGCAGCTGTTGTTGTTGAAACTGCTGTGACTGACGAGTTAGTGTTGTAGGGCACGGTTCCAAACAGGGTGGGAGCTGTTGTTGTTGAAACTGCTGTGACTGGCGAGTTGGTGGAGTTTGAGGACACGGAATCGGGCGTGATGGTGTAGAGGGGCACGGATCTGGGCAGGGTGGCAGCTGTTGTTGTTGTTGATACTGCTGTTGTGGCGAGCGCGGCGGTGGGCATGGTTGAGGGCATGGACGTCTCGGCGGCTGTACGACATTTTTTTTTAATAAGAATTTAATTTGGAGTTTAAAAGTGATTTAATTTAAAATTTAACTTTTGAAGATTGAGTTCAAAAGTAGATTTAGTGAAAAATTTAATTTTTAGTGAAAATTTTAATTTTTAGTGATAATTTTAATTTTTAGTGAAAAATTTAATTTTTAATGAACATTTGAATTTATAATGAAAAATTAAATTTTTAATGAAAAAGTAATTTGAAAGGAAAAATATAATATTTAATGAACATTTTAATTTTTAGTGAAAAAAAGAATTTATATATGCATTTTTTCTTCAAAAAGTCAAGAAATAGGATGCTGATCACCGGTCAGTCTCAATTTTTATAGACTATATATCGTCACTGACAAGCCAAAGGGGCGAATGTGCATTTTTAAAAATGTTGGGACATCAAATTATAAAGATTGAATTGCTTTAAAAATTTGTAAAAATTATTTGTTTATCAATTTTTTTGTTATTTTTGGTTTATTCGTCAATTAACATAACGTATATAAAATATTTTTTGATTTGTACAACCTACTGAATAATAAATACGGATTTTGTGCGGCTATATCCTGATCACAATGAAAATATTTTATTTTTTTTGCTATAAGTTTTCATAGGTACAAAATCCAATAGTAAAGGAATTAACTGTTTTAACGCACCTATTGATTGGAATCATTATTTAAACATCATTAAAAAATAAAAAATAAAAAAAATATTTCTAAATAATAATATCAATCGTTAGGTACATTAAAAACACAATAAATGCCTTTACACTACAATTTTATCTGTAAAATCTTGTCATGCCAAAAGGGGGAATCTTTTCGTTTTTTTGCCATAACTTTTTATTGGATGAAGATACTATAGTAATGTAAAGCAATTAATTGTTTGTTTTTAAAGCACCAATCGATTGGCATCATTATTTAAATATAATTTGGTAAACATTTTTCTAGCTAGTAAAAAAAAAAATTAATTATTTTTTTATTCCAATCGATAGGTACTTCAAAAATAAACAATTCATGTCTTTACACCACAGTTTTATCTTATACCAGTAAAAATTTTTGGCAAAAAAACGAAAAGATTCGCCCTTTTGGCATGACAAGATTTTCAAATTCGCCCTTTTGGTTTTGTCTTTTGTGACTAAAAATAATCAACAAAACCTCACACGATTTTGGCACAGTATACTTAAGGAAAAACTACACTCAAAAATGTAAAAAAAACCAAATGTCATAAATTACACATTCGGCCCTTTGGCGTAATAGTGACGATATGTTAAAATGTACCTAGACATTATCTTTCAAATGCTTTTAGCCGCATCGTAGGACTCATTTAACTGCAAAGAGTTTCCAATGAAGATTTTTTTTAATAAAATACATGTAGAAAAATACTTTTCGAAAGTTAACAAAGGTGGCTCTCATTTAAAAACGGCTGGGAGTGCCATATAGAAAGAAGTATCTGTATTTTTGCATATATGTATATTTTATTAAAAATGGGACTGTCCCAAATACAAGTATTTACCATTTGACGAATTTATTAAGATTTTTGCCAATCAATTAATCAAAAATTGTCTAATATAATTGCTGAGTTTTCTAATAGTTCTAAATTGATAGAAATACTTACGCTTTCAAGCTGTTGCATCATATCAGCTGGAACCTATGACAAAATAGATGAAATTTAGCAATTTTATAATAATTTCAAAATATTCAACCCTATGGTAAACAAATTATTCCATTTTTGAAACATTCGGATGGAATACATTATTCACGTTTGGACTGAATAAAAAATAATAAAAAATATTTTCGGAAGCAAAAATCCCAAAATAATATTGTGGAAAAAATAATATTTGTTAGATATACAAACCATTGTTGTCAATCCTGATCGTTCAAACTGCAAGTTCAGAGCATAAAAATGTGTGGTTAAAATCGAGGGGAAAATATTATACAACATATCGTCGCCACAGATTACTACCGTTCTCCAATAAATTTAGGATAGAGTATAATTCTGCTACGATACTATGTTGTATGGAATTTAAATACGTACGTAAGGTGGTGAAGGTGGACAAGGTGAAGATGGACTCTGTTAGTGATATAAAAAATAAATATTAAAAAATATCTAAAAGAAATTGATAAATACACTTACAGCTGGTCCTGTAAAACCCATATTTAATGCATTTGGGCTCACCTACATTTTGAAATGAAGAACAAAAAGATGATAAACCAAAGCAGGAATCATACAATTGAATAAACGTCAAACCGTCGATGCAATTTTGAAATATTTTCCAAACAATTTTCAATTTCGATATCAATCGTGTGATATTCGAACTTTTGTGTGGAACATTTAAACAATACACGATTGATATTAATGGAATATTTATGTCAATGCTTGGGCTTTTATTCAATCGTATGGTTCAGGTTTGATTGTTGTCTAAAATGTTTAGCCAGTAAAAATAACTGAGAATAAAAATGTAGTGGCTGCACAGTAGAAAAAAGATCTTCAATATGATGAATTTATTCATAAATATTATGAATTTTTTCACCTACTACCACATATTAATGAATGCATTCATTATATATATGAACAAAATATTCAATACAATGAATTTGAATTGTCATATTGATGAATTTGTTCATATTTTGTCAAAAAATATTTTTTTTTTATAAAATAATTCGAAAATTTTTTTTGTAAAAATTTTATTTAAAAATAACAGTAAAAAAATTAAAAAAAAAAATTATCCGAAAAAAATTTTACGGAAAAAAAAATTGTACCGAAAAATTTTTAAAAATAACAGTAAAAAATTAAAAAAAAATTATCCGAAAAAAATTGTACCGAAAAAAAATTTTCGAAAAAAAAAATTGTTCAAAAAAAAAATTTTTTTTTCGAAAAAAAAATTGTTCAAGCATTATAAAGGGTTTCTCAATAAGTGCGCTACAAAAGTTTTTTTAAGGGTTTTTCAACAGGGACGCTACAAAAGTAGAGCGACAGGGACAGCAAACAACGGCATATTTATTGCCGCTCTTTTGGTATTTCTCTTCAGTAAGGTTTGCCATTTCATGATGGAAAGATATACGAGCCAACAACGAGTCGAAATTATTAAAATTTACTACCGAAATTCGAATTCCGCTCTTTTGACATTTCTCTTCAGTAAGGTTTGCCATTTCATAATGAAAAGATATACGAGCCAACAACGAGTCGAAATTATTAAAATTTTCTACCGAAATTGAAATGGCAAACCTTACTAAAGAGAAATGTCAAAAGAGCGGCAAGAAATATGGCTTCGTTTGCTGTCGCTGTCGCTCTACTTTTGTAGCGTCCCTGTTGAAAAACCCTTTATAAGATATAACATACTAGAACTACTTGAGAAGTACGGCAAAAAATGAACGAAAAAAAAATATTTTGATATAAATTTGGTTTGAAGAACCGCGTTCTTAAATATGAAGAACATATATGTTGTATTTTATATTTTGGTTCATTAATATGATGAAACGTATTCTACACATACATTTCATCATATTGAAGAACAATTTTTTGACAGTAACCAAGTGTTCCTCATATTTATGATAGCATTCATAACATTGATGGCGTTAGTCATTAATATTATGAATAGTTCATCAATACAATGAATCATGATTTGAAAACGGAATTCATCAATATGATGTACATTTTCTTTTCTGTGTTCATTTTAAATTTATATAAAAAAAGTGTATAATTTTAATAAAAAATAATTTACCGGGCTTTGAGGTGATGGTGGACAATTAACAGGACTCTGTAAGTAGAACGAACAAATAAAAAAAATAACTAAAGTGTTCAATTTTGACTCATTGAACGCTATGTTTAAAAGATATAAAATATTGTTAAATAATTAAGAAAAATAAAATTGAATACTAAACAAATAAATTAAAAAAAAAAATCTACATTCTCTTTCTACATATATTAAATAAACTATGTAATTTGTCCCATTGTGCAAGCAATAGTTAGGAGAAAATGAGACGCATGACAATACAGCGTACTGAAGCAATGTGTTAAACTGAGATGGAAAATCATTCACAGCACTGAGGCAGTGGGCAAGAAAGAAATCAGAGAAAAATCAGCGCACTAAAACACATGAGTGCGAACGAATGAGATGCAAGAGCATGTAGCATTCACGAAAAGTATAGAAGCTTCTCGTTGTTGTAGAATGAAAAGTCACCAAATACATTTTTATGAAAAACTTAAATTTCGAGTTTGTTCATTAATATTATAAAAATTAATTGATGCATTTTTAAAGTTGAAATATCAATTGATAAATTTACATTTTCTTAACAAGTTGTAAAAAAAAATTGAGATCATCGATTAAAAATTGACAGATATATAAAGATTTTTGTAAATAAATATTTGGCATTTTGAAAATGTATTTGGTGACTATTCGTTCTACAACGACGATATAGTAGTTGTTAGTTAAAGTAAATTAATAAAGTTAACTGCGAGCCGAAAGGTCCCCAGTTCAAGCCTGGACTGGGGCTAACAACATCTTTTCATAGAAACATTTTTCTATACCGCGCTACCTCTCGTCAGTAAATGGCGAACCTACGAGAGTAAAACCATTGCCTATGAAAAAGCTCTCACCCGCCGTTCGGATTCGGCAATAAACTGTAGGTCCCACCACTTTGAGTACAAATATAACACGCACAGCTCAAAATGGTGAGAGAGCTCGGCCGAAGTTCTATACAGGACTGTAGCGCCATACTATTATATTATATATTATTATATACCATAAACTTTTATTAACAAAATATAAGTTTTAAAAAAATATTACTAACCTGTCGTTGCGGTTCCACACATGGACGATTTAGTTCGACACCGCGTGCACGAGTCATCGTCATGTCCTGGGGTTGATAATTACGACCATATCGGTCCATTTGATTGACATTTTGCATTTCGTGACCCTTTGGTGAAAATTATATTATTAATAACTTTTACAAAATGCTGCATTTTAAAACATTTTGACAGACCCCACGTTCTGTGTTGATGCGGTATCTTGAAAGCTCTTGTTGATCAAAGTTGCGTGGACCTAGCGGTAGACCGGGTGCATATAACTAGAAAAAAAAAATCAATAAAAATATTGTAAACTTTTTAAAATTTTATATTACCATATTCCGATTAATTGACAAATCTTCTGCGCCGTAATTGTGTCCATGTCCAATCTGTTGAATTGGTGCACAATCCGGCGCACGGGGTCTTGGTGCCGCTTCAAGTGCATAGTTACGTTGTCCCTGAGGTTGACAATTCATCGGCGGACATGGACGATTCCCTGACAAGTCCGCCAAGCCAAAATTTTGACCACGCGGATTTCCGCGATTGCGCTGATCTGGAGGACAATTACCGTTACCCTTTATGAAAAAATGCAAATTAAAGTAATTTTTTGTTGTACAGGTCTTTGTACCATTTGTTGTCTGTTGTCCGCCATATTGTAATTTTGAGCGCCTACGTGCAAATAATATTTGAAAAGAGAAATAGACATTTAATCTTCGTGTCAATATAAAGGAATTAATATGTATAGAAAATATTTTAAATAGAAATTAATATATCCCCTTAACAGCATAAATAGCCTATCTTTTTAGGTAATAAACCATATTAAACTATAATACGATTTTTAGCACCATCTAACAGATGTTATTCCATCCCACCTATGTAAACCCCTATATAAACCCCTATTCCAAAATCAAACGTATGCATATTTTTTCCAATTTTATTTGTATTACTTACATTTACTGCAATTAAGCCTAAAAAGTCCTCCTGAATGATTTTAGTTCTACGAGAAAATTATCTGACATATGAATAATAAAAAAAAATAAAATTATATCAAGGCTACTTACAAAAGAAGAATGTTTTGGAATTTATATTTTTTTTCTTCGAAATGTTTTGTAGAAAAACACAAGCTGTTTCAAAGTTTATTTATTTTGTAGATTTGAAATTGTAAAGCAATTATAAGAGATGTTTTTTGAATGTGTAGAATGTGAAGAATTCTTTAAAGCGGGATATTTTAAACGTAGTTTTATATCATGAAGATTGTATAAATTATGACCTGCATGTTTTGGAGACCTATACGTTTGGGGCTGCAAGTGTAGTCACTGGTCCTGTCATCCTGTCAAAGAAAAATAAATATTTACTGTAAAATGAAATAATTTCTCTATTTTTAAAATTACCATTTCAGTGTCTTCAACTGATTCTTGTGCAGCTTTCGAATTCTGTGCATAAATAAAATATTTAATAGGTCTTAAAATTAACTCAAACCAAGGTGTATTAAGATTATTATAATGCTTAATACACCTTGACTCAAACTAATACTCTACATCAAATAGGTCTGAACTATGATCCGCATAAGTTGTGGGACTGGACCTGAGACAACTTTCTTGCGCCATCTGTGAAATGTTACTAAAATACTTCTAAAACATTTCTAGGAAGGTTTGTAATTGATGAAATTGAAATAATTTTGTGTGAAAGCACAAAATTTTGAGTAGTTTAAAATGATTTTTTTTTAATTTTGTTTAACAAAAAATTTTGTGTTATTTGAAAAATAGTTTAACAAAATATGAAATAAAAAAAAATATATATATAAATGACATTTATATTTTTTTGATATTTCATTTTGTGTTTGTCATAATCATTTCATTTTTCGTAATATTTCGAAACACAAGCTGCACAGTAAAACTTTTAAAATTTTTGGAGGTGTTTGGTAAAAAATGGAATCTCATTAAATTAGAAGGTTCCTATGGGAAAATATTACGAATCGGTTCTAGTTCTGTCCCTATGTTAAATCGACCGATAATTTTAACATGGCGTTGTCATAGCAAGGGGTGAATTAACGCCTCATGCAGACCTGAAGACCTATCACTGAATTGGTCTTCAATTGGAAAATTTGATTCAGTTTTAAATTCTCCAATTGAAGACCAGTTCAGTGATACACAGAAAAAAATGTACATCATATTGCTGAATTCCGTTCTTCAAACCATGATTCACTGTATTGAAGAACCATTCATAATATTAATGACTTACGACATCAATGTTATACATGCGATCATAAGTATGATGAACTCCTAGTAACTGTTGAAAACGTTTTCTGCAATTGATGAAGAGTATGTGAAGAATACCTTTTAATCATATGTATTAATGAACAAATATATAAAATACAACATATATATATACAGAAAAAAAATGTACATCATATTGATGAATTCCGTTCTTCAACCCATGATTCATTGTATTGAAGCACCATTCATAATATTAATGACTAACCCCATCAATGTTATGAATGCTTTCATAAATATGAAGAATGCTTGGTAACTGTCGAAAAAGTGTTCTTCAATATGATGAACTGTATGTGAAGAATACGGGGACTATGGGGGCGATTATCACAAGGCAACGTGTCTGAGTGCTTCAACATGGCGAAGCCAGCGCAATCCTTGTAGGTGTCGTCTCAAGTCAACTCACTGGTCACCAGAATTGACAAATTGTCAAATGGTGACACCTCCACTTCGGTGGAAGTCCTCCTCGTGGAAGTCCCTGGAAACGGCGCTCTACACCACCCGGTGTAGAAGTCGGCTAAAGTGAGTGGCGAGCATCTCCCTCAGAGTGAGGGTTCGTGCGTTGGGTTTGGGTCCCACCACGGAAAAAACCTATGCGCCCAATGAAAACAAAAAAGAAGCCTCGGATAACGACCGATTACAACGATGACGACCCACGCAAACGTTTTAAGGACCATGATTTACGGATATGCACCTGGAATGTCCGGACCCTTTATAGGGAAGGTGCCTCTATCCAGCTGGCAGATGTCCTCGAAAAATATAAGGCTGACATCACCGCTATCCAGGAGATGCGATGGACGGGACAGGGCTGTTCGAAACAAGCGTCCTGTGATATCTACTACAGCTGCCATGCGGAGAGACACGAATTTGGATGTGGATTTGTGGTCGGCAAGAGACTCCGCCACCTTGTCTCTAGGTTCACGCCCGTGGACGAAAGGCTGGCAACAATCCGCATCAAGGCTAAATATTTCCATATCAGCCTAATTTGTGCACACGCTCCGACGAACGAGAAAGATGACGAGACAAAAGAGCGCTTCTACGAGCGCCTAGACAACGCATACGAGCGCTGCCCCCGCCACGATATCAAAATCGTGCTAGGCGATTTTAACGCCAAGGTGGGCAGAGAAGCCATCTATTGTCCCACAATCGGAAAATTTAGCCTCCATGCCAACACTTCCGATAACGGAACGAGACTAATCGACTTCGCCGCAGCACGAAACATGGTAGTTAGTAGCACTAGATTCGAACATTTCGATATCCACAAGGCCACATGGTTGTCGCCCGATCAAAAAACTCGAAATCAAATTGATCACGTTGTGATTGACGGAAGGCACTCTTCAAGCGTGATGGACGTACGCACTATCCGAGGTGCCAATATGGACTCGGATCATTACCTTGTAGCAGCCAAGGTCCGCACACGCTTAAGCGCTGCGAAGAACGTACGGAACCAAACGCAGAGAAAGCTAGACGTCGGAAAGCTGCAATCACAACAGACAACGCAAGCCTTTTCCACTCGACTCTCACACCTGCTTAGACAAAGCACTCCTCCTCTCGATGATATAAGCGCGCAGTGGAATCATATCTCCTGCTCTATGCGTACGGCTGCCGAAGAGGTGCTTGGATTCCAACGCCCCCTGAGGAATCAGTGGTATGACCAAGAGTGTCGCGCGGCCACTGCAGAGAAAGACGCTGCGTACAAATCCACCCTGCAGTCAGTAGCTACGCGAGCTGCGAAGGAGCGATACAAAGAGAAGAGGAGGGAAGAGAGACGTCTTTTCAGGCGAAAAAAAAGCGAGGCAGAAAGACGTGAGTGTGAGGAGATTGAGATGCATGGGGACAGGAATGAGGCTCGAAAATTCTTCGAGAAAATAAGACGCCTAGCCGGAGGTTCGAAATCCGGAGCCTCTTCCTGTAAAGATGAGAACGGAAATCTAGTGACAGATATCCAGAGCACACTGAAAATATGGAGGGATCACTTCTCTAAACTGCTGACCGGTGATGATGACCTCAATTCCACCGATAGAGAAGCAAACCCGGCAACCCCAGTACTTGATGACGACGTTGAGATTCCGCCACCCGACCATGACGAGGTCAGAACAGCCATTGCTCGGCTGAAAAACAACAAAGCCGCAGGTGCTGATGGCCTGCCTGCTGAATTGTTTAAGACCGGAGGCGAAGAGCTAATAGAGAGCATGCACGAGCTCGTAAGCAGAATATGGTCGGATGAAAGCATGCCAAGTGACTGGAACCTCAGTGTACTCTGCCCAATCCTTAAGAAAGGGGATCCCACTATCTGCGCCAACTACCGTGGGATCAGCCTACTCAATATCGCATACAAGGTTCTATCGAGCGTATTATGTGAAAGACTGAAGCCCATCGTCAACAGACTGATTGGACCTTATCAGTGCGGCTTCAGACCTGGAAAGTCCACCATAGACCAGATTTTCACATTGCGCCTAATCCAGGAAAAGACCCTAGAAAAACAGATCGACACCTACCACCTATTAGTCGACTATAAAGCCGCCTTCGACACTCCGATAAGGGAACGATTATACGCCGCAATGTCTGAGTTCGGTATACCTGCGAAACTTATAAGACTTTGCAGGATGACCCTGAGCAACACACGTTGCTCAGTGAGAATAGGAAAAGACCTCTCCGAGCCATTTCATACCGAACGAGGTTTCAGACAGGGTGACTCCCTATCGTGCGACTTTTTTAACTTATTGATGGAGAAAATAGTTCGAGCTGCCGAACTCCGTCAAAGCGGCACTATCCTCAACAAAAGTGTCATGCTGCTCGCATATGCCGACGATATTGATATCATTGGCAGGAGCACACGAGCAGTCAGCGCAGCATTCTCCAGATTGGAGAAAGAGTCGCGTCGAATGGGTCTAGCGGTGAACGAGGACAAGACGAAGTTCCTTGTGTCAACAAGCAAAAAAGAGTCCGTGCGTCTTGGACAAAAAGCTGATTTTGACACCCACAAGTTCGACATTGTGAAGGACTTCGTCTATCTGGGATCCAGCGTAAACAGCAACAACGACGTCAGCCTGGAGATCAAACGGAGAATAACTCTTGCCAACAGGTGCTACTTTGGGCTCAGTAGGCAATTGAGAAGCAGAGCCCTCTCTCGCCGGACAAAAATAACGCTCTACAAGTCACTCATCATGCCCGTCCTACTTTATGGTGCAGAAACATGGACGCTGGCCACCACCGATGAGAGAGTACTGGGAGCGTTCGAGAGAAAGATTCTCCGTAAAATCTTTGGCCCTATCTGCTTTGCTAACGAGTATCGAATCAGGATGAACCACGAGCTATATGAGTTATTCGACGACATTGACATAGTCAAGCGCATCAAGATCCAGCGGCTTCGCTGGCTAGGTCATGTCGAACGAATGGATGAAAACACTCCAGCCAAGAAGGTGCTTGAATCGAAACTCGAAGGTGGACAGCGTAGAAGAGGGCGTCCAAATCTGCGTTGGAAAGACCAAGTTGAGGACAACCTGGCAACGCTTGGTATTTCTAACTGGCGTCAGCGCGCGCAAAGCAGATCCGACTGGCGCGGCTTCATCTCAGCGGCCAAAACCGACCCACGGTTGTAAGGGCCATTTAAGTAAGTAAGTAAGTAAGTATGTGAAGAATACGTTTCATCATATTAATGAACCAAAATAAATGAACAAATACAACATATATGTTCATCATATTGAAGAACGCTGTTTGTGTTAAACCAACTTTCTATCAACATATTTTTGCCGTACTTCTCAGTTCTCAAGTAGTTCTTGTATGTTACTTCTTATATAATGCTTGCTCGCCATGCATAAATTAGTAAAATGTTTTATAATATATTTATTATAATTACTACTTTATATTAATAAAAAGTTATATTTATAAAAAATATATTTTTGAAAAAAAAAATTTGTCCGAAATTTTTTTTCGGGACATTTATTTTTGTCCGAAAAATGTTTTTTCGCATAATTTTTTTTAATGATATTTTTTAAATAAAATTTTTACAAAACTTTTTTTTCGAATTATTTTATAAAAAAAAATTTTTTTTGAAAAAATATTATAAACAAAATTCATCAATATGACAATTCATTTTATTGAATATTTTGTTCATATATACAATGAATGAATTCATCAATATGTCATGTAATGAACGGTGGTATCAATATGATGAATCTGGTAGTTGGTGAAAAAATTCATAATATTTATGAATAAATTCATCATATTGAAAATTTTTTTTTCTGTGTACATTTAATTTAAAAATGCTGTTTATCAACCCAAATTTCAATGAAATATTTATTTTA
The DNA here is from genome assembly GCA_951804985.1 of Dryomyza anilis. NCBI lineage: Eukaryota > Metazoa > Arthropoda > Insecta > Diptera > Dryomyzidae > Dryomyza > Dryomyza anilis. The sequence continues at coordinate 78,420,152 of OX638134.1, read as the reverse complement.
CGTTCATTTTTTGTATACTTCTCAGTTCTCAAGTAGTTCTTGTATGTTATTTCTTATATAATGCTTGCTCGACATGCACAAATTAGTAAAATGTTTTGTAATATACTGATTTATAATTACAATTTTTTATTAATAAAATATATAAAAAGAAAATAAATATATTAAAAAAATATATTTTTGTTGAAAAAGATTTTTTTTTAAATATTTTTTTTTTTATATATTTTTTTATTTTGAAAACCATTTTTTTTTTTCGGTAAAAAAATATATAATTTTTTTTTGTAAAAAAAAAATTTTAATAGATTATTTTTTTTTTTTTATATTTTTTTTGAAAAATTCGTAAAAAAATTCCAATTAATTTGTAAAAAAAAATATTAGTTCAACAATATTCATCATATAAAATATTATATTCATGGTATTGAATATTATATTCATCATTCTAAATATTATATTCATCATATTAAATATTATATTTATCATATTAAATATTATATTCATCATATTGAATATTATATTCATCAAATTGAATATTATATTCATAATTTTGAATATTATATTCATAACTATTATGAACAATTTTAAATTATTTAAATAATCAGCATCGAGTTTCCCGACGGAAAGTTAAATCTGATCAAGTTTTCTGATGAACATAAAACATTTATAAAACAACACAACATTGTTTTTCTCTTTTCTATTTTATATTTTTATTCTCCGATCAATTGCTAAAAATCTAAAATTTCATGTTTCCAATTTATTTGGAAAAAAATATTAGTTCAACAATTTTCATCATATTGAATATTATATTGATCATATTGAATATTATATTCATCATATTGAATATTATATTCATCATATTGAATATTATATTCATTATATTGAATATTATATTCATCATATTGAATATTATATTCATCATATTAAATATTATATTCATCATATTGAATATTATATTCATCATACTGAATATTATATTCATAACTATTATGATCAATTTGAAATTATTCAAAGATTCAAATAATCAGCACAATCGATTTTCCGGACGGAATGTTAAATCTAATCAAGTTTTCCGATGAACGGGAAACATTTATAAAACAACGCCACAATGTTTTTCTCTTTTCTATTTTTATTCTTCGATCAATTACTATAAATGTAAAATTTCATGTTTTCACACAATTGACTTTTTCCAAAAAAAATTATAGAATATGTGAGTAGCACGACTGATTTTTATAAATTTAATCGGAAATGTCTCCCGACGTGTTTCTCGATTGAGCTGATTATGATTATATTCTTCAATATGACGATTCAAATTCATTGTATTGAATGTTTCGTTCTATACTATGATGTTCAATAGTATGAATAAGTTCATATATATAATGAATGTATTTATCAATATGTCATTTATTGAACGGTGGTATCAATATGATGAATCTGTTAGTTTGATAGACAAATTTATAATATTTATGAATAAATTCAACTAGCGTATTCACAGTTCGTCGTATTTTAGTATGGTATTCGTACCATGTAGTTTATATACGACACAATAACACTGAAATGTCAATTTGTTATTTCATCCCTTATAAAAGTGAAATACCACAAGTGTTGTATTTACGAATAGCCCTGGGACATGTTTTCGGTGTCGTATTTGTGAAAGGAAGTAAAATTGTAAAATTGAATATTAAAAGTGCACATAAAATGCTAATTTATATGTCTTTCTTTTCAAATCGAAGAATATTTATGATATTTTGAAAAAAATCTCAAATTTATAAGAATCAGCTGAATTTATTTGACGAAATATTTGAACAAGCAGACAAGTGGTGCTCACAGTTTAATTGCCGTACTGTCGTATTCATACAATATCGTACCAATACCATGAAACTGTGAATACGCTAATCATATTGAAGTTGTTTTCTGTGTTGTTATGGGGTATTTGTTGACAACAAATAAATTATTGCAAATACCATGTAGGATTTCAGTAGTCTGTAATTACAAACTCCAATTATTTTGTTAAGTAAAATTTGTAAAATGCATGTTCAATTTTATTGATCATATTTTAATGATATACATTTGTTTAATGTAAAGTTAAAGTCTACAAAATTTTCCATCCGTTTTTCCTACGGTCCGTAGCGGATCATAGAAACGCAATTTCAACGGAATCATTCCGTATTGTGTCAAAAATGACACTATTCATTACAACGGGCAGTCGAACCGACGCTCAACGGATTTACTAAGATTTGTCTCAAGCAAAGCGGTGCGTTAACATGGCGTATACGTTTCGATGTTCCTCTTTAAACGTTTACTACATCGTTTTCGTATCCCGAAGACGGAACGTTTACAGAATAATATTCCGTAATTCTGTACCGTAAACGAGATCATTAACGGACCGTTGTGTTTCTTGGAAATTAATGTAAGTTTGTAAGCCAGTTTTTCAAATGAAATGAATATAAAGCAGTCTGGTTTTATATTCTTTTCAAAAGACATTTTCTGTGTTGAAAAATTGAATATGAAATCACCTATAACCCCATTGGCTTCAGCACAAAAAAAAAATGTCACCAACAACCAGTATTCATTATATTGACGATTTCATTCATTGAACTGAAATCGTATTTTTTCAGTGTTTTTCATTTTTATTATTTTTTATATCATCAAATTTCAAACAAAAATTGGTCTCCATTTACACATTTATATATATAAGTTTGGCACTACAGCTCTATAAGAACTTAGGCCGAGCTCTCTCACCATTTTGAGCTGTGCGTGTTATATTTGTACTCAAAGTGGTGGGACCTACAGTTTATTGCCGAATCCGAACGGCGGGTGAGAGCTTTTCATAGGCAATTTTTTACTCTCGGAGGTTTGCCTTTTACTGACGAGAGGTAGCGCGGTATAGAAAAAATGTTTCTATGAAAAGATGTTGTTAGCCCCAGTCCAGGCTTGAACCGGGGACCTTTCGGCTCGCAGTCCAACGCACTAACCACTAAGCTACCGCGGCTACAACATTTACGTATGTATAATTCTTATAAGATTTATGATATTCAAATTAATATGGTTTTATGAACAAAATTCATCAATATGATGTTCACTTTTTCATTAATATGATGAAATGGAGACAAATTTAAATGGAGACTAATTTGTTGTTGATATTTGATGTTAAAAAATATTGAAAATGAAAAACATTTAAAAAATACGATTTTAATTCAATGATTGAATTCATCAATATGATGAATCCAGGTAGTTGGTGAAATTTTTGGTAACATTTTTGTGTGAGGTCTGCATCAGATTACTGGCTAATAATACAATTTTCAATATTTATCTATTTGTGTTCAGTATGATTTGTATTCATTTTATTTGACTTATTATAGAATATACTAATGCTTAATTGGATATTACTTGCGTGAATTTTTGACATGTAGCTTTCTGGAATAGAGAATTTTTAGATATTCAATTTTTCAAAAGTTTCGAAAAGTTTAAATTAAATGACATTTTTAAAATATTTAAATTAAAAGTTACCATATATTTTTTTTTAATTTTTCTGTTTATAAAATTTTTTCAACTCTATAATTTATGTTATCTATTTTTTTTGGATCATACATGGAAGTCACAAAACCGTACACATACTTTTTGCCCACAGACTATGAGGTGTCAGATTAGTAGGTGTCCTGCCTGATGCGATTATTTGGTGGTGCCAGCATAGGCCGTCAAACGAATGGGTTTATAACTGCCGAGCTCACTGGGAGGCAGCTCTTGTACGGTACGATGAATATCGGCCTCGAATTTCGGCTATAAAGAAAATAAATATAAAGTTTCAGCTTAATTTAGAATTTAAAAACTTTATAGACTAATTAAAAAAAAAAAATTCAATTAAAAAAAAAAATTTCAAGACTGCAAAATTGAAGGTCGAGTAATCTTTCACACCATTTGAACTTTCGCATATTATTAGAACCTCTACTCCCGGTAGTAGTACTACTGATTATACTAAATATTTTATATTGGAGTTCATATGATTAAAAATATATTTAAGCTACCGTAAACACAATTTCTGGACATCAACTTAAATATTTTGGATATATTTCCATCAAACAGAAAGCAAAAATGTAGAGTATGTTGGTCCGCTAATTGCAAAATATCTGGGAAAATTTATACTAGGGCGAATAACTGATAATTATTATAATATTTTTGTACTGGGTGCCTAAGCCAATTTAATAAAACCTTAAATTTAATGCAAATGAAATGGGTGGTTCCTCCAAATTATAGCCCATTTTTCCCTGTACCACCTGTACCTACCTGTTCGCCATTGTAGAAATCATCTGCACGCTCCGCTTTCAAAAATGCCGAAACGGCGCGCATGAATTCGCTATCCTCCTGAAATGCGAAATGTTGATCTATGTCCTTGGTGGAGAGTTTCTGAAAGTCCTTCTTATTGCAAGGATTGTCTTCGGACTTCGCCACAAGATCGGCCTCGTGATTTATGCGCATATAAAAGGCTTCCAGTAGTGTCAGCGGCTGTACGGGTGGCGGCTCGTCAGGCGCTTCGTTACCTTCGCCAAATACTTGCTGGTAGGAGCGCTCATTGAAATCTTCCTCGCCTTTGAGTGTGTCCTCTATAAGAATTACTGCACAATCTGAGCGCACAAGCGCTTCTAATTGGTCCTCGCGTATGCGTCGCTTGCAACGTTCCGGCAGTTCGATGCCGATGCACGTAGCGTTCTTCCGCGTAGGACATGTTTCAGGTGCCGACCTCCTTCTGGGTGGACAACTGCCCGGACAGCTAGGATCGGCGCCAGCTCCTGGTATAGCTGTTACATTGAAATTGGGTGCCGGCGAATTTGGCGCCATTGTTGAGTTGAGTACCGCTCTTGGTGCCGGTGATACACTGCGCGCGGGCGTGCTGTACCCGAATGGTGCGGGCGCCGCGACACCGGTTTCATTTGCATTTGTCGGTGGACACGGTGGACACGGAGGACACGGTGGACACGGTGGACAATCGGTCGGCGCCGCTCCATAGCTTGCTGAGGGCTGGAAGGGCCCATACATCGGGGGTTGTTGCTGCCCGCCTGTCGGTGTGCACGGTGTATTGGGTGCTTGTGGGCCCGATACAGGTGTTTTTGGGCAGGGTACCCGTGGCTGTTGATACTGCGCTTGAAGCTGCGCTCGGGCCGGTGTGATAGGTGCACAGGGTGTTGGTGGGCACGTTGCGGAAGATCTTGGGCACGGTGCGGGTGTTGCTGGACATGGTTGCGGGCACGGTGGTGGGCCCTGTTGTGGGCACGGTGGTGGGCCCTGTTGCGGACACGGTGCTGGGCACGGTTGCTGCTGTTGTTGTGGTGTTTGGTATTGCTGCGCTTGAGCAGGTTGCGGGGGGCACGGATCCGGACAGGGTGGCTGTTCTTGTTGATATTGCTGTTGCTGCGAGCTGGGCGGTGGACACGGTTGTTGCTGTTCTTGATATTGCTGCGGTTGCTGCGAGCGAGGCGGTGTGCACGGTGATCTGGGTACTGGGCAGGGTTGTTGCTGTACCTGTTGATACTGCGGCATGCCGGTCGGTGTGCACGGTGTATTGGGTGCTCGTGGGCACGTTGAAGGGGGTGTTTGTGGACAGGGCGCCCGAGGCTGTGCATATTGAGCTTGAAGCTGCGCGCGGGCCGCAGAACTGGGAGGGCAAGGTTCCGGGCCGGGTGGCAGCTGTTGTTGATACTGTTGCGGATATTGCGGGCGAGGCGGTGTGCTCGGATCCGGGCAAGGTGGTAACTGTAGTTGTTGAAACTGCTGCGACGTGCGAGACGGCGTTGGGGGGCAAGGGTACTGGCGAGTCGGTGTTGGGGGGCACGGAGCCGGACAAAGTGGCAGCTGTTGTTGTTGTTGCGAACGGGGCGGTGGGCACGGATCTGGACAGGGTGGCAGCTGTTGTTGTTGCGAACGGGGCGGTGGACACGGATCCGGACAGGGTGGCAACTGTTGTTGTTGTTGATACTGCTGTTGCGGTGAGCGGGGCTGTGACGAACGGGGCGCTGGGCACGGATCCGGGCAGGGTGGCAGTTGCTGTTGTTGTTGTTGATACTGCTGTTGCGGTGACCGTGGCTGTGACGAACGGGGCGGTGGGCACGGATCCGGACAGGGTGGGAGCTGTTGTTGTTGATACTGCTGCTGTGACGAACGGGGTTGTGGGCACGGATCGGGGCAGGGTGGTAGCTGTTGTTGTTGTGACGAGCGGGGCGGTGGGCACGGATCTGGGCAGGGTGGTAGCTGTTGTTGTTGTGACGAACGGGGCGGTGGGCAGGGATCCGGGGGGCAGGGTTGAGGGCACTGCTGTAAGAAAAAATTGTGCTTTCTTATATAAAAATCGAATTTAGTGTTTAAGTCAATTTTTTAATGATTTGAAGCCTGAATTAAAAATTTCACTATTAAAGGCGAACTAAATGTTTAGTGAAATAATTTGTGAAAATTTTGTCTTTAAGTACATAAGTTATTTTTTAGTGAAAAAGTTGAATTTTTTAATTTTTGTGAAACATTCAGCCCTATCGTGAATCTCGGGAGAATATGCGATTCCTCCGTTCTACAAACTCTCGGATAACAAATCCTACTATCGTCAAATTCTCGCAAAATGAAAATCCCGAATTTAGTTCCAATTCCAATAAACAACAATTGAATACACTGTATATAAATTAAATTAATATGTGTTGTTAAAAATTAAATTATTCATATAAATTTGCATATCTTTGCATTGAGTGTTCTAACTGAAGAGTAGGATATGGGTTTTTTTTTTACTTGTTTTCTAAAGGAAGATGGATCGCAGTCGTGGTTTCTTCTAGTGGCTGTTGTTGTTGTTGCTGATAATTTGGCTCAAGCACAGTTCCATTTTCTTCCACAAGCAACACTACTTCATTTGCGACATTTTCAATAACTGCTGAGGATGCGTTTGTTGAAGGTACGAGTGTTGTTGAATTTAACACGAATGACTTTGATTCAAGCACATCTTCCACCTACAAATTTGGTCATCCGTTAATTATACCCAGAAAGAGGCGTGGAAAATATGGTAAATTAGATATGATCTTGGTCAGTGTTACCTCCTGAATCGATTTAGCGATGTCTTTCTCTTAAAATGTATACCTATTAGAATTTATATTTCCCGGGAATTAAACCATCTTGTGGTAGTCTAGAAATTCGGTAACGTGTCATGCCAAAAGGGCGAATCTTTTCGTTTTTTCGCCATAACTTTTTATTGATATAAGATAACATAGTGGTGTAAAGGCATTTATTGTTTGTTTTCAAAGCACCTATCGATCTGCATCATTAATTATAAATATTTTACCAACAATTTTTTCCTGCAAATAACAAATGGCAAATTAATGTTTGGCAAATATTTTGATGTAATGATGCAAATCGATGGGTGCTTTGAAAACAAACAATAAATGCCTTTACATCACTACTTTATCTTATATCAATAAAAAGTTATGGCGAAAAAACGATAAGATTCGCCCTTTTGGCATGACAAGATTTTCCATTTTTTCAAATTCGCCCTTTTGGTTTTGTCTTTTGTGGCTAGAAATATCCAACAAAATGACACGCGATTTTGGCACAGCATACTTGAGGATAAACTACATTCAAAAATGTAAAAAAACGCAAATGTCAAAAATTGCACATTCACCCCTTTGGCATGATAATGACGATATGTAAATATGGATATTCAATTTTTAACACGATATGCAAGTATTTTCAGTATTCAGTATGCAAGTATTTCAAGTTGTTTGGATCGACTAAAGCACCATAATTCTAACTACTTAATGTCCATACATCCACTATTTAAACATTCTACTAAAATTTGCCATGTAACTTGAGCATACTTTCTGTTTTTTTTTTGAAACCAAGTCCGCGAAGATAATTACATATTTAACTAGCAGAGACTCAAACCAACATTTTTAGAAGAGCATTAACAGACTGTTAACAGAGTCGAGGTCAGTGGAAAAATGCATCAATGGGTGCATAAAAATGGCCACTGTCCAGTCGGGGATGACTGCTTACAAATCGAAACAAGTACGTTAAATAAATAATGGATAGGGCTTTCTAAAAATATATATCAAATCTTCCTAATATTTTTATTTCCTAATATTTTTAATTTTTTTTTAAATGGATTTTGTGGAAAAAGTGGTCATCATGAAGAGGTCACTGTCCAAGTAGTGATCACGGTCTAAACTGTTGGTATATATTTTTGGAAAAGCCCTAACCATTACCTATCCAACGTACTAGGTTCGGTTAGTGCACAGTGATCCTCCAGTGGCCACTTTTCCGACCAAATATAACACATTTAAAAAAACTAAATAAAAATGTTAGCAAGATCGATGAAAACTTTGATATATATATATATATTTTTAGAAGGCCCTATCGATTAGCTATCTAACGTAGTAGGTACGGTTAGTACACAGTCATCCCCGGCTGAACAGTGGTCATTTAGACGCACCAATTGATGAATAATTCCCACTGATCTCGCCTCTGTTAACGGTCTGTTAATGCACTGTTCAAATTTTTGGTTTAAGTCTCTGCTAGATGAATACCTATTTATCTACACGGAATTTTTAATAACAGGTTGCCCTTCTACTAAAGAGAGCAATTTTTCTAATTGCTACTTGGTTTTTTAGACAAAGAGATGCTTACATTTTTACCATATCTAACTCTCCTACTTGATTAAATGGAATATTTCAAGGAAATGTGGAATAAAATTCCCATTTTTGGTATAATGCCGATATAGTAGTATGTTATATGAGAATAAATTCATGATAGGAGCAAAATATTCATCGGAATATACTTTCACGATAGGGCTGATTGAGTTTTTTTTTTAGTGAAAATTAAATTTTTAGCGATAATTTAAAATTCTAACTTTAGACTTTTGAAGCTTGGTGTAAAAACCAAAATAAACTTACTTCAATTTGACGACCAGGTGTCTTATGAACTATGAATTGACCATGTACCACAGAACGTTGAGGTTCATTGGGGCACTAAAAGGTATCACATTTGATTTTTGCACCAACTAATAATGTCAGTTTTTATTTCATATTCTGATAAATACCTGCTGTTGTTGCTGTGATCGCGATGGCCTAGGGTTTCTCATTGCAGATGGCTATTTAAAAAAATAAATATTTTATACTATAACATTTGAAAAATAAAATATTTGACTTACGACTTGCTCCAAAGCTGCCGGAGGACACTTTAAAAAAAATTAAATAAATAATTAATAAAGTTGGAAGATTAGTAAATTATTGCTTTACTCACTGGTGGTTGGGCATAGTTCTGTCTATCCGGCGATGGACATGGCTATTTTGAAAATAAAAGAAAATTATAATTTGTATGGTATTTTAAGTGTATCATTCTAAAACTAATATATTTCTAACATTCCCTCGTAGAAATGTACCCCTATTAGGGTAGATATAATTTGGATCTGATAAGGTGAAAATTTCTAATTATTTGAACTAGGAATGATATATCTGATGGATTTTTGGTTGAACAAAAAAATGTGTAGTGTATTCAAAAACTACTTAAAATGCAGAAGTATTGTTCTGCATTCCTTTTAGATAAAATTAGTGCTTTTTTTCGGAAAAATTTTAGTGAATGGATCGAAAAAGCTGCCGTCTAATATGACACAACTTTCGTGCGGTTTAGTTTTATGAAATACAATTTATTTCCTTACGTCGGCGCAAACCGTGTGATGTTTTGCGCTTTACAAAATTCAAAAATCCAGCCACAATTAAAGTGGTACATTATTTGGCTGTAAGATTTTTGTCAATCAAGTTTTCAAAATTTTTCAAACCTATTTCTTGAGTTTAAAATATTTAGAATCATCATTATAATGAACACAGTTTCTAAAAAAATATTAAAATATGAAAAAATATTTAAATAAGATATCGTCTAGTACAAATACTAACAAATCTTCATAATGAATTTTGTTCATCAAATAAAGTATAATATAAATTTTAAAGATTTTTGGGCATACAGAAAAAAAATTCTTCAATATAATGATTTTATTCATCAATTATATGAATCTTTCATCAACTACCAGATTCATAATTTCGAATATTTCATTCATTAAATTAAAATTTAATGTTTTTCATGTTTAATTTGATGTTTTTAATCATCAAATTTACAAACAAAAATGTATTTTAATCACACAATTATGTATTTATAATTCTTATAAGGTTTATGTCATATTTTATTTTTAAATACTGATCTCTTCATTTAAAAAATAAATATTTTTAAATAATCTGAACATTTTCTTCTCTATTTGATTGTTTTTTTTTTTGTAAAGATTGTCTGACATTTTTTTTCAGAAAATTTAATAAATTTGATAAAAAAAGATATAAAAAAAAAATTGTAAAAAAAAAATGTTTTTTTTTTTTTCAAAAAATTAATTTGAAAAAAAAGTTTGAAATATTTTTTTTTTTGAAAAAATTTCAAAAAATAAAATTTTCAAAAGAAAACTATTTCCGAAAAAAAAAATTTATCAAAAAAAAAAACTGAATACTTTGATGAACAAAATTCATCAATATGATGTACATATAGGGTGTTTTATGTATTTGTACATTAATAAGATGAAACGTAGTCTACGTCTATTCATCAAATTGATAATAATTTCAAAATAGTAATGTATTGTAGTGATCAATATAATGAAATATACATCAAAACAATGAATAATGTTTTGAAGAACAAAATTCATTAATATTAATAGAATTTTTACTTAATGAATTCAAAATACTGATGTATTGTAGTGATAAATGTAATGAATTATTCTTCAAAACAATGAATAATGTATTGAAGAACGAAATTCATCAATATTAATAGAATTTTTATTTAATGAATTCATAATATTTAAGTATTGTAGTGGTCAATAAAATGAATTATTCTTCAAAACAATGAATCATGTTTTGAAGAACGAAATTCATTAATATTAATAGAATTTTCACTTAATGAATTCAAAATATTGATGTATTGCAGTGATAAATGTAATGAATTATTCTTCAAAACAATGAATCATGTTTTGAAGAACAAATTCATCCATATAAATAAAAGAATTTTTACTTAATATAAAACAGAACCATTCTCCAATAAACATAGGATAGAATATAATACTTATATACTTATATAATTATATAATACTTATATAATTATATAATACGTATATAATTTAAATACGTACGTTATCAGGTGTTCCAGATAAACAATCAACAACTGGATTTTGTTAGTAATATACACAAAAAATTTTAAAAATTGATAAATACACTTACTGATCCTCTAAAACCAAGATTTAATGCGTTTTGGCTCATCTATATATAAAAATTAAGAAAAGAAAAATTGAAAAATCATTTTTAAAAACGTCAACGAAAAATATATAATAAAAATTATTTAATTTTGTATTTAAATAAAATAAGTATTTCATATAAAATTGAAATTTACCGAGCTTTCACGTTGTGGTGGACAATTATCAGGACTCTGTAGGTAAAAAGATCAAATATGTATAATAACACTATCCAATACGATAATTGCCATGGACAGCCCATACAACAATTCTATATAATTCGCGGTTGCTGATTTTGATTGCATACTCATTTTGCTATCGACATTTCAGCCACTCTTTAGAATAAATACTTGTGGAGTAACTTGTATGGGAGGTATTTTTATTATATTTTTATTTAATGATGCAGATCGATAGGTGCTTTGAAAACAAACAACAAATGCTTTTACGCCACTATTTTATCTTATATCAATAAAAAGTTATTGCGAAAAAACGAAAAGATTCGCCCTTTTGGCTTGACAAGATTTTCAATTTTTCAAATTCGTCATTTTGGTTTTGTCTTTTGTGGCTAGAAATATCCAACAAAATGACACGCGATTTTGGCACAGCATGCTTGAGGATAAACTACATTCAAAAATGTAAAAAAAAACGCAAATGTCAAAAATGGCACATTCACCCCTTTGGCATGATTGTGACGATATATACTCTTTCAAACCGGTTATGCTTTCTAAGGGTCGTTCATTATCTGCGCAAACTTAATATATCCTGTACCTCATAGGTTTAAAAAATACACGCAATTTTCTTTCAATTTTCAAGACTAACCGATAAATACTATTATTTCGATAGGTTTTTAAGATATTGGAATATAAACTCGAAAAATATTGATTTTTTTTAGACTTTTTTTAGACGATTTTTTTAGCTTATTGGATCTACTGATGGTTTTCGGTGCCGTCAAAAAATGTAGAAGTTTAAAATTCTTGTATATTTTACATTTAAATTACTGAAAAAGATAATGTTAACCGAATTTTTCTCTAAAAGTCAACGGTATATGACTTTTCGAATTATATAGAATTGATATATGACATGTTTGTGGCCAAAATGATTTTGGGTTGTGTAATTTAAATTATTCAATTGATAAGTACACTTACAGGAGATCCTCTAAAACCAAGATTTAATGCGTTCTGACTCATCTATATTTAAAAATAACGAAAATAAAGTTTTAAAAATCATTTTAAAAAAACGTCAACGTAAGTATCATATATTATTTAAAATTTAAATAAAAATATTTACGGAAATTTCACGTTGTGGTGGACAATTAACAGGACTCTGCAAATAGAAATATTCAATATGTAAAATAATTAAAACATTCAATTGAAAAATACACATACAGCTGCTCCTCTAAAACCCAAATTTAATGCGTTTTGACTCATCTATGTTTAAAAATAAAGAAAAAAAATATTGTAAAATCATTTTATAAAATTTCAAGGAAAAATTCAGAATAAAATTATTTAATTTCATATTTAAATAAAGCAAGTATTTAATTTAAAGTTTAAATAAAAATATTTACCGAGGCTTCACGTTGTGGTGGACAATTAACAGGATTCTGTTAGTAGAAAGTTCAAATATTTATTATAATATATAATTGTTCAATTGTTAAAAACACTTACAGCTGATCCTCTAAAACCCAGATTTAATTCATTTTGACTCATTGAGGCCTATTGATTAAAAATTAAAAATAAAATTAGATTTTATAATAAATAAATAATTAATACTTAGATAATAAGCATATAAAGTACACAGATTTAAAAAGTTCGTGTTCTGGTATCCAAATTGACATTTTTAAAAATTGTATTTAAATAAAGGCGAATAGTTATCTTTAAGAAAATTTAAATACTACTGGATAAAAGTGAAATATACAACCAGTGCACTGTGGGACAGAAGTCAATTCTAGCTCGCCGTAAATACAGTTTTGCGCCAATATTAACGAAACTTTACACTAAGCATACATGGACTATGAATAGATTTCAATTTAAAAATGAAAAAGATTGGTCCATTGCCACGATTTTCGGCGAGCTAGACTAAGCTTCTGTCTCATAGTGCAGTATTTATTACAATAGACATTCTTTACTTTACTTTATATCTTATTCATTTTTTCATTTTGCTTATTAAGTAAAAAGTGCAAATCAAGTTAATACTTGATTATCACATAAAAAAATATAAATTTTCAAATGCACTTCTGACAAAAGGCAAACATAAAATGTAAAAATAACACTTTCACCATTCTAAAAAATTATCAAAAAATGTATTTATTTTTGAACTTATGATCCCCAAAAAAAACCTTAAAAATGTTTAAGGTTTCAAATGAAAAATATTTACTGAAGGGTTAAATTATTATTGTTGATTTTTTAAATACTGTTCAAAATAAACCTATGAATGCCTGTTATATTCAAGGACTGAAACCCAACCAGTTTTGATTTTGGTTTTCTCGAATGAATGAACTTTAATAAAATATGGACAAAAATAATTTATAAATATTTGAATTTTTTTAAATCACTAATCTTTTTTTTTGTTACACAGAAAAAAATCTTCAATATCATTCATTGAATTAAATTTAAATGTTAAATCTGAACTTAAACATCAAGTTTACAAACAAAAATTTGTCTTCTTTTACACATATATGTATTCACATATAATTCTTTTAAGGTTTATGTTATTTAATTTTTAAATACTGCTTGCTTGATTTATTAATTATTTTAATATTTTTTTATAATCTGAAATTTTATTATCGTTCAAATTTTATCACAAAATTTATAAATAAATTAGAAATGTTTCAAAAAAAAAAAATTTGTCCGAAAAAAACAAACAAATTTAATTAATGATTTTTTCCTATTAAAAAAAAAATCGGAAATAAAAAAAAAATTCATATAAAAAATGTCCGGAAAAAAAAAAATTCCAGAATAAAAATAATTTTTGAAAAAAATAAAAATTATTTATAAATTTTTGTCCTATTTTCGAAAAAAATTTTTTTTTCGAGAATAAAAAATAAATTTCGAAAAAAAAAATTAATTTATAAATTTTTTTCCTATTTTCGAAAAAATGTCTAATAAAAAAAAATTTGTCCGAAAAAAATGTGTAGGATTTTTTTTTTAATTGATGTATTTGTTCCTATTTTTCCAAAAAAATATTTTTTTTTCGAGAATAAAAATTATTTTCGGAAAAAAAAATTTTATAAATTTTTTTCCTATTTTCGAAAAAATTTCGAATAAAAAAAAATTTTTCCAAAAAAAAATATTTTGAGAAAAAAAAATTCCGAAAAAAACAAACAAATTTAATTAATGATTTTTTCCTATTAAAAAAAAATCGGAAATAAAAAAAAAATTCAAACAAAAAAATGTCCGGAAAATTTTTTTTTTTGAAAAAATCATTTTTGAAAAAAAAAATATGTATAAATTTTTCTCCTATTTTCGAAAAAATTTCGAACAAAAAAATTGTCCGAAATAAAAATTTTTTTTTCGAACAATATTTTTTTCGAGAATAAAAAATAATGTTCAAAAAAAAAATTAATTTATAAATTTTTTTCCTATTTTCGAATAAAAAAAATTGTCCGAAAAAAATTTATAGGATTTTTTTTTAATTGATGTATTTGTTTCTATTTATCCAAAAAAATATTTTTTTTTCGAGAATAAAAATTATTTTCGAAAAAAAAAATGTTATAAATTTTTTTCCTATTTTCGAAAAAATTTCGAATAAAAAAAATTGTCCGAATTTTTTTTTTCGAGAATAAAAAATAATTTTCGAAAAAAAAATTATTCGAGCAAAAAAAATTTGTCGGCATTTTTTTTAATTGATGTATTTTTTTTCTATTTTTCAAAAAATAGATACTTTTTTTTCGAGAATAAAAAAAAAAATAGAAAAAATAAACGAACTAAAAAAAAATAATTGAAAAAATATTTCAAAAAAAACTTATTTTAAGACATTATTTTTAATTTAATTTTGAAATTGTTGATTTAGACACGAAAACTTTAAGTTGCAGGATAATCTGTTTCGCAAATCCAGATTTTGCTGAAAATTCACTACAATGATTTGTTTTTCATTAAGATTTTAATTCTATACAATTTATTTTATGCAAAACAAATAAAGTCAGTTTAGTGGGATTAAAAAATGTTTATGAATAAACCAGGACTGTGCGATTTTACGAAAATCATTATATCTCTGATGTCAGGACAAAAAGTTATCTTAACTCGACTTATGCTGTTATGACATGTTCTTATTATTTAATTTAATTTTGGAATCCAAATTAGATTAATCTTTAAAAAAATGTATCCCACATTTTCTTAGCATATCTTTTCTCTAAAGATAATTTGCTCTTATATATACCTAGTATTAATTTACCAATCTGTCGGTCTGATGGTCTTGAGACAAAAAATATACATTGAACACTTTCTACTATCAGTATATATTGGTAAACTTTTATAAAAAGAATATATATTAAAAAAAAAAACATAATTACCGGGCGCTGCGATCGTTGCGGTTCCACACATAGACGGTTTTGTGTGGCACCGCGTCCACGAGCCACCGACAAATCTTCGGCTTGATAATTACGACCTTGTCGGTCCATTTGAACGGGATTTTGGTATTCGTAAGCCTTAGGTGTTAATTATATTATTAATGACTTTTTCAAAGTACTAAATTTAAAAACTTTTTAACAAACCCCACGTCCTTCGCTGACACGGTTTCTTGAAAGCTCTTGCTGGGCAAAGTTGCGTGGACCCTGCGGTAGACCGGGTGCTAAAAAAAACTGAAAAAAAAAATCCATTAATAATATATAAAAATCATAAATGTATTTTTTTTTAATTCAATGCTACCAAATTCCGATTTTTTGACACATCCTCTACGCCGTAATTTTGTCCTGGTCCTCCAGTCTGTTGAACTGGCGTCGCTGAAATACATTCTATACGTGGTATTTGTGGCGCTTGAACACATTCCGCAGCACGAGCTCTTGGTGCCGCTTCCGCACATTCTGCCGCCGGTGCTCGCTGTCTTGGCGCCGGATCCACACAATCCGTCGCACGGTTTCTTTGTGACATTTGTGGCACATTCAGTGTAAAGTTGCGTGGTCCCTGAGGTTGACAATTCTGGGGCACACATAAGCGATTGCCTGACAAGTCCTGCATGCCGTATTGTTGGCCACGCGGATTTTGTCGACTTGGCGCCGGCGCTTCAAAACATTCCGCACGCGTGCTGGAGATCTCATGCGGCGCAAAGTTGCGTGGTCCCTGGGGTTGACAATTTGCGGGTAGACAGTGACGATGCGTTGACAAGTCTTGCAAGCCGTAATTTTGGCCACGCTGACGATTCTGCTGATCCGGGGCACAATTACCCTTTGAGAAAAAAAATTATTGAAACAAATATTATTGAAATTCAAATTAAATGAAATTAGATTTTTTATAAGTATTTCTACCATTTGTTGTTGTCTGTTGTCCGCCATATTGTAGTTTTGACCACGCGCGTTTTGACCGCCAACCTGCAAATAATATTTGAAAAGAGAAATAGGCTTTTTAATCTTGTGCAAATTGGGCAAAAATATACAAAATATGTTAACTATAAATTCAAATGCAAATAAAAAAAAACCTTAATTTTTTTATGATTTTATTGAATATTATTTATTTTACAGTTATAAGTAATAAGTTTTATAATAAATGCATTTTAAAATCTATAACAACAATTTTTTTTTTGTTTTTTGTATTTTTGATTTTTGTAGCAACAAAAAGTTTTACCTTTTTATTATCTTCTACACCTTCGGCTTTGGTAAACGGACGTCCAGATGGTTGACAGAGCGGCAAATCGGCATTGCACTGTTGAATTTTGAAAACATTTGTATTATGTATTCGAATTTTTATTTTATATGAAGTTACCTGGTTGTTATCTCTCGGCGGTTCTCTACAAACTCTACGTCCACCATACATGTCATCCTTAGGAATAGACAATTTTTGTTATTTTTTCTAATTTTATTTATTTCTGTGATTTAGACTTACATCTTGATTCTCACGTAAAGTGCGTTCACGGTTTCCATGGCATTCCCTAAAAGACTATGTGGCACACTTAACAATTATATATTGTCTGGGTAGAACTCTTCAGCGATATATACCATAACGATATAGAAAATATTCCGAACATTTTTACTTTACTACTTACAAAAAAATTAGGTACTTCTTTTTTTTTGCTCTTGACATATTTTCGCCCAATTTAATTAAACTATTTTTATATTTATTATAAAATATTTTTCTTAAACTATAATAGCATTTTTAATAGCGTTTTGGCCCGCCCTGCAATTCCATATAATTTTCTTCTTGCATAAATAATGACAAGTTATCTGTCTATAATATCATTTTTAACAGCGTATATAACCCCCCGTAATAGATTTTATTACTTCTATACAGCCTATTATTAAAAAAGAAAACTGTATCTGACTTGTTTATTCCTTTTAAAATATTTAAATCTTGTCATACAACTCTCTATTTATATAATAAAGCCATATTTATCTATAATAGCATTTTAAAGACCATATATAACCCTTTTAAAAGATGTTATTCTTCCAAATATTTCTTTTCTTAAATTTGTCTTTCTATTATACCCTTTATAACACCATAAATCTCCCTCTAAAATATTTCAATCTTATCATACAACTCTTTTTTAAATAATAAAGCTATATTTATCTATTATATTACTTTAAACAGCATATATAACCCTTCTAAAAGATGTTATTACAGCCTATTCTTAAAAAATAAAACTGTATCTAACTTGTTCACCCTATTAATAGCATATATCCCCCTCTGAAATATTTCAATCTGACCACACAACTCTATTCTTAACTAATAAAGCCATATTTATCTACGATAACATTTTAAAGAGCATATATAACCATTCTAAAAGATGTTATTCCTTTAATATATTTCTCTTCTTAAATAATATACATTTGTCTTTCTATTATATCCTTTATAACAGCATAAATCCCCCTCTAAAATATTTAAATCTAATCATACAACTCTCTTTTTAAATAATAAAGCAATATTTATCTATAATACTACTTTAAACAGCATATATAACCCTTCTTAAAGATGTTATTACAGCCTATTCTTAAAAAATAAAACTGTATCTAACTTGTTCACCCTATTAACAGCATATATCCCCCTCTGAAATATTTCAATCTTACCACACAACTCTATTCTTAACTAATAAAGCCATATTTATCTACGATAACATTTTAAAGAGCATATATAACCCTTCTAAAAGATGTTATTCCGTCAATATATTTCTCTTCTTAAATAATATACATTTGTCTTTCTATTATATCCTATATAACCGCATAAATCCCCATTTAAAATACTTGAATCTTATCATACAACTCTTTTTTTTAAATAATACAGTCATATTTATCTATAATATTACGTTAAACAGCATATATAACCCTTCTAAAAGATGTTATTCCTTCCAGATATTTCTCTTCTTAAATAACAAACATTTATCTTTCTATTATACCCTTTATAACCGCATAAATCCCTCTCTAAAATATTTAAATCTAATCATACAAATCTCTTTTTGAATAATAAAGCCATATTTGTCTACAATACTACTTTAAAAAGCATATATAACCCTTCTAAAAGATGTTATTACAGCCTATTCTTAAAAAATAAAACTGTATCTAACTTGTTTACCCTTTTCAACCACATATATCCCCTCTAAAATATTTCAATCTTATAATACAACTCTCTTCTTAAATAATAAAGCCATATTTATCTATGCTAACATTATAAAGAGCATATATTACCCTTCTAAAAGATGTTATTCCTTTCAAATATTTCTCTTCTTAAATAACATACATTTATCTTTCTATTATACCCTTTATAACCGCATAAATCCCTCTCTAAAATATTTAAATCTAATCATACAACTCTCTTTTTGAATAATAAAGCCATATTTATCTATAATTCTACTTTAAACAGCATATATAACCTTTATAAAAGATTATATTCTCTCCATAGATTTCTCTTTTTAAATAACATACATTTATCTTTCATTTATACCCTTTATAACAGCATAAAAACCCCTCTAAAATATATACATCTTACCACACAACTCTCTTTTTCAATAATAATGCCATATTTATCAATAATACTACTTTAACAGCATATATAACCCTTCCGAAGGATTATATTCTCTCCATACATTTCTCATTTTATATAATCTAACTTTGCCTAACTATGATACCCTTTTTAGGAGCACATATCCCACTCTAAAATATGTTATTCTTACCATACAACTCTATTCTTAAATAATAAAACCTTATTTATATATATTACCCTTTTAAACCGCATATATAGGCGTCTCTAAAAGGTTTTAGTCGTTCCATATAACACTATTCTTAAATAAATACATTTAACTACTTACAAACGTAGCTTTTAAATTAAAAAAGTACCTTTTATAATCCTATTATAGGCCTCATTTACTCCTCTATCATGTATCAAATAAAACAATTTTTATTTTTAAAATCAATACCAATCTATACAAATCCCATCGATCAAACTTAATAAACCTTTTAAAATCACAAATTTGCAAATATTTCTAAAGAGTAATCTCAACAACCAATCTCAAAAAACCAACTATCAAATCTTATATTCCAATATTCTATATATCAAAATATTTGTTTTGTGCTTGCCTTGTTGTGTCCCTTTTTGCCGCATTTTTTGGGTGGTCTAACGCCACCCACAGCACCATCAGCCGAAGTCAGTGTATCTTGAGATTGCTAACAAATATATATAGCAAAATAATAATTATAAAACTCTTTACAAAAAAACAAAAAAAAAAACTTTAAAAAGAATCAAAAAAAAAAAAATAAACTCCCGCAACACACTACTCAACTGATGTATCCTGCATAGACTGTTGATTCCTCAAGGGGCATCTTTGTACATAATTTTGTTGTGAATTTGGATGCATCTAAAAATTATCACATTTTGCATTGTTACAATGATTTTGTTTTTGCCATAATCAACCTTGAAATTTATTATTTGCAATTGTATTTAATTAACTTACCTTAACTGCAATTAAGCCTAAAAAGTCCTCCTGAATGATTTTTGTTCTACGAGAAAAATTATCTGACATAATAAAAAAAAAAAAATTCAAACAAAGCTACTTACATTATATTATAAGCTATTTTGATGTTTTTCTGTATCAAGATATATAAGGTATTTTAAATGTTGTTGTGAAGAAAGAAAAAAAAACGAATATTAATTGTCAAAAATTGAATAATACAAGCGGAATGTTTTGGTATTATTTATTGTTCAGTGAAATGTGTTGTAGAAAAATACAAGCTGTTTCATAGTTTATTTTTTGTTTGGTTTTCAATATTTTAAGCACTTATCAGACAAGAATTTTGAACATTTATGTATAGGTCTTGAAGATTTTCTTTGTTTTAGTAAAATATTTGAATCCACTAAAGTGGCTTTTTGCGAGTTCTGTATGGGTTTTGAGGATATGAACTACGATATTCATATTTTGTATTTTACTCTACGTGGCCAACTTCACTTGCAAGTTTAATATTTTCGATTCCATTGTACTCTGATTAGCTCTATTCGACTCATTGTATCTGTGATCATTATTTTGATGCTGCTCTTGAAAATAATATACTCGAAATATAGTTAAAATATGCATTATATTGAATACTTATTGCAGCAAAATAGTGCACCTCCTGTAGGTCCGGAAAAGATCCGTCTAGATGCTAGAGACGTTATAATCAGACGCATTACTTCTTTCCTACACACACAGAAAAAAAATGTACATCATATTCTGTTCTTCAAACCATGATTCATTGTGTTGAAGAATCATTCATAATATTAATGACTAAAGCCATCATTCATAAATATGAAGAATGCTTGGTAACTGTCGAATAAGTGTTCTTCAATATGATGAACTGTATGTGAAGAATACGTTTGATCATATTAATGAACCAAAATATAAAATAAAACATATATGTACACAGAAAAAAAATGTACATCATATTGATGAATTCCGTTCTTCAACCCATGATTTATTGTATTGAAGAATCATTCATAATATTAATGACTAAAGCAATCAATGTTATGAATGCTATCATAAATATGAAGAATGCTTGGTAACTGTCGAAAAAGTGTTCTTCAATATGATGAACTGTATGTGAAGAATATGTTTCATCATATTAATGAACCAAAATATAAAAAAAAAATTTTTCGGAACCATTTTTTTTTGCCGGATTTTTTTTTTTTTTGATATTTTTTTAAATTTTTTTGTACTGTTATTTTTAAAATAAAATTTTTACAACACTTTTTTTTCGAATTATTTTACAAACATTTTTTTTTTTAATATTATGAACAAATTCATCAATATGACAATTCAAATTCATTGTAGGTATTGAATATTTTGTTCATATATATAATGAATGTATTCATTAATATGTCATTTAAAGAACAGTGGTATCAATATGATGAATCTGGTAGTTGGTGAAAAAATTCATAATATTTATGAATAAATTCATCATATTGAAGAATTTTTTTTCTGTGCAGAGTATGCTATTTGTATAGAGTTCCATTTGGGATTAAACCCTTTGAAATTTAATATTCTTACCTTATATTATACGTACATTAACTGTTCTTAATATGTCTATCATTTGATCAACTTTGCGGACCTTGCTGGTGAAATATTATGCATTTCTTCTTCCATTTAACTCATCGTAGAATCATACTCTATATACTTTACTCGAGTCATTGTATTTGGGACAGTAATTATGATGCTGTTCACGGAAATATAATATTCTTTTTATAGTTAAAATATTCATTATAAACAATACTTACTACTGCACAATACTGCACTTCCTGTGTGCCCGGAGCAACATCATCAGTGCTAGGCGAGTCGTTATATACATCTGTGCTAGAGTCGTTATATTCCGATACATTACTCCGTTGCTGCTCAGCATTAACGATAAAAGCATTAATTAGAAATAAAACTTAACTTTTATATATTATTTGAACATACTATTCGACGTCTTTGCATATCAAGTTCCTTGGGAGTGCTCGTGCTATACGGGGAACCTATTTTAGCAGCGGTATTGCTTATATTTTTGGAAACGTGCGATCTGGGACTTCTATGTGGTTGCTATATGGTATAAGAATGTTTTTAGTTCAAAATTATATAAAATGTCTATAGTTTTTGTATTAATACTGTTTATAATCATAGTATGTAATAATAGTTTGGCACTACAGTCCTATAATAACTTAGGCCGAGCTCTCTTACCATTTTGAGCTGTGCGTGTTATATTTATACTCAAAGTGGTGGGACCTACAGTGTATTGCCGAATCCGAACGGCGGGTGAGAGCTTTTCATGTGCAATGTTTTACTCTTGTAGGTTTACTGTCGAGAGGTCGCGCGTTATAGACAAATGTTTCTATGAAAAGATGTTGTTAGCCCCAGTCCAGGCTTGAACCGAGGACCTTTCGGCTCGCAGTCCAACGCACTAACCACTGAGCTACTGTTTATAGTATGGCAAAAACTGTTTTGAGAAACATAGGAAATGCCTTTTTTTTAGCAGTGCGTATTATATTTGTATTCAAATAGTGGAACCTACAATTTAATGCCGACAGCGATTTACTGTCGGCATTACTTTTGTCTGCTGTTTGCCTTTTATTTGCCAAGAAGTAACGTTGTATAGAAAAACCTCTCCCGATTTTTATATTGCAATCACGATGGTTCGGACCAGCGATCTTTCGGCTCATAATTCTTCCTAGTCTTCCATTTCTCGGAAAGTTTCGATGCCTCGAAACTTTCTCAAGCTAGCCTCGATAGATTCGACCGATCTCGCAACTTTATCGATTCAGTCCGACGCACTAAATAACTAAATACACCCAGTTTGCTATGTCTCGGAGATCTTCGACAAACGAAGTTTTCTCGAAATATTTGCGATAAAATAGTTCGATCTCGTAGCTTTATCACTACTAGTTTTTAAAATTGTTATTACTATAAAAATTATGTATAAGGTACGATATTTAAATATTTATCACATGTAATGTTTTTCGAATCAATTTCAATATTCGAAGCGATATCGATTTTTTTCTCGTTTCGAATAAACTTTATTATCTCGTTACGATATCTACGTACATCTTAGTATGAATAGATACGAAATCGTAATCGAGAACGAATGAATCTCGACAACTCGAAATAGTCTCGAAGCGCTATCGAATTGTAACGACTTCTAACGGCTGGGTAACGACGCTACTGTTTGCCAGTCTGCCATGTCCCAGACATCTTTGATAACTCGAAGCTTTTTTTAACCATCTTCCTTCAAAAAAAAAAAATCGATCTTGTAACTTTTTTCTATTCGATTATCGTTTTCGTAATATGTCTTGTATCGAGAAAACGTCCATTGATCGCATTGACATCTACCAACCATGTAGTTCCAATTTGAGCCTCGTTATCACTAGGAGAAGTGTATCTCTTATTTCTTTTATAACGATATCGAAACAAAGGTCATTCTGGGGTATATTAAAAGTCCCAAATAACAATTCGAACCTGTATCCGACCAGTTTTAGTAGTCACTTGTCGAGTAACTCGCAAGTGATGCCACGAACTTTTCGAGGAGAACTAACCAGTAAAACTTCTCAATTTTAAAGCATTTCCAGTAACCCGACCAGTTATTGACTAGTTCTACTTAAAATTTCTATCAGTAATCGACATGTTTTTGACTAGTTTTACTGAGAACAGACCTGTTTTTGGCTGGGATCTACTCTACAAATCCCTACCAGTAAACGTCCAGTTTTTGACTAGTTTTACTGGCGGGAAAATACTCTTCAAATTCCTTCGAGTATTTTTTAATGGCTATACTCGCCATAATCAAATTCCTACGAGAAACTTAGCTGTCTAGTAAATTGGTCCTTGGGGTGATAGGGTATATTCACCTCGGCGTTCGTCGAAATTCAGTACACCATTCATTCATATTGGAACTCAAGACAAGTCTCATTAATACAATTTGGAGTTGTTCTCAAGATTTGATTAGTGCGTTAGACTAAAAAGTCGCTGCGAACCGAAAGGTCACTGGTTCGACCCACCTCTCCCGCCAAATTAAAAATGTATTATTTTTCTATACGACGCTACCTCTCGTCAGTCAGCTGAGCGCCAAACTATAATTTTTATATATAAAAATTTTCATTTTCTGTATTGCCAAAGGTCGCCCATTTGGTCCATTTACCTCTTGAACACATTGCTGCTTTACCGGAGGGTGCACCGGACGATATGCATAGTTTTGATT
This sequence comes from Dryomyza anilis, assembly GCA_951804985.1. Classification (NCBI taxonomy): domain Eukaryota; kingdom Metazoa; phylum Arthropoda; class Insecta; order Diptera; family Dryomyzidae; genus Dryomyza; species Dryomyza anilis. Next base: position 78,395,553 of record OX638134.1, on the reverse strand, counting down.
TTGCACAGCTACATTTCTACATTTAGGATGTCTGGGAGCATCATCTGAGGATTCAGAATAGTTGGGATTTTGATGAGGCACGTTCACATATTCACGCGGCATAATTTTTCTTTTTGCAGGTGAAGGTGCCTTGTAATGAAGGCATACCAATGGCTTAATATCCCTTATATGCCGTGAAGATTCAGGGACATTCTTCGTAGTAAGTAAGACATAGGTTATTTATGTAAAAAATTCAAATAACACAATGAAACTGTGACTTACTCTAGGAATACATTGTGCATTTGGTACTGCTCTGGGTGAGTTGGGAGAATCAGGAACTAGTAGGCCTAGATTTTCAAAATTCGGATATTTCTGGTGACGCTGTTTAATTCAAATGAAGGATGAGTACAACAAATAAAAATTAGAATTTTTTTTATATTTTACACATACAGGGTAAATTTGTTGCATATTAGATGGACCATCGTCGTACAATCTTCGTTTTACTTTAGTGCCTCTTCTGGCAACTCGCTCAACTTGTGGAACTTCATCAACTGGTGATCCATGCTCAGACAAAGCACCGTATATATTTTCAAAGTCGGGGTATTTTATGTAAGACTGTATAGAGCAAAAATGTGTAATATATATTTTTATTGATTGTTTTTTTTTGACAAACTCACCACATTGCTGGGTTTAAGTTTCTGCACTTTTTGATTTAGTTTCGTATATGGGGAGTCTTCACCTATATGACCTGGGTCTCCGTAAATTTGTTCGAATTTCGGGTATTTTTGGTAACACTGTATTTGTAAATGTTTTAGATTTTACGAAATGCTTATTTAAAAAAAAAAAAACTCACCGCATTACTGGGTTTAAGTTTCTGCACTTTTCGATTTAATTTCGTATATGGGGAGTCTTCACCAATATGACCTGGGTCTCCGTAAATTTCTTCGAATTGTGGGTATTCTTGGTAGCACTGTATTTACAGAAAAAAGTTTAATATTTTGGAAATGGTTGGTTACAATGAACTCACGGCATTATTAGGTTTGAGTTTTTGCGCTTTTCGACTTTTTTCTTGATCTATAGAACCTGGTTCTCCATAAATTTCTTCGAATTTCGGATATTCTTGATAACTCTGATATTGTAAACATTTTTTTTATACTACATAAAATGTTTAGTTATAAATAAACTCACCGCATTGCAGGGTTTAAGTTTTTGTACTTTTCGATTTAATTGCGAATGCGGCGTATCTTCAACTATAGGACTTTGTTTTCCGTAAATGTCTTCGAAGTTCGGGTATTCTTGGTAACACTATATTTTTAAAAAAATGTTTCAATTATTCGAATTATTTAGTTATAACGAACTTACCGCATTTTTGGGTTTAAGTTTTTGCACATTTCGACGGAGTTCTCTATGTGGTGAGTCTTTAACTATAGAACCTGGATCATCGTAAATATCTTCATATTTCGGATGTTCTTGATTACACTACATTTGTAAAATAAATGTTTAATATGAAATATTTATCCATTAGTAAACTCACCACATTACAGGGTTTGTGTTTTTGAATATTTCGCCCTAATTCCGTATATGGTGAGTCTTTTTCTATATAACCTGGGTCACCGTAAATATCTTCGTATTTCGGATATTCTTGGTATGGTCTGATTTCTTGATTATTAAATACCCTTCGTCTGGCTTGTGAGCTTCTCGGTGTACCTGGCTCACATTGTGCTGCACCGGCGATATTATCTCTCAAAGTCATTTCAGAATTTGGAGATTCAACAACAAAGGAGCCCGCCGCACCATATATATCTTCAAATGCGGGATATTCTTGATAAGGTTGCTGAACAAACAGATACTTTCAAATACAAAAATTAATTACAAAATACAATAGGATCCTACCACATGACAGGGTTGGCATTGCTGCATATTGGATGCACCATTATCTACGCCTCTTTTATCATAATTTTGCTCAAATCGTTCATGTAATTTGTATGGCTGCTCAAATTTATGAAATATAGTTTTATTTTTTATAACATTACATTTTACTTACTACATGCTGAAGTCCAGAGTTGTTTTGTGCTACTTGAGGGGGCTGCAAATAAAAAATGATTTTACTTTCTTTACAGCTCCTTCGTATTTTCATTAAATTTTGAACTCACCGCTTTCATGCAATGTTGTCCATTGTGGTGGTAAGCTGATTTTCTAACTGGTGTGACCCTGTAAACTGGTTGAGCAATGGCATCATCTAATCTTTGCTCACAATGCTGAATTTTTGGTGCTTGATATACTCCGGTGGGATATTCTTGATATGGTTGCTTAACGTAGAGCATAATTTATTTACAAAAATTTGCTAAAATATATAATTTGTTTTTACCTCTTGACAGGGTTGACGTTGCTCCATATTAAATGACCAATTTTCTGCTCCTGGTTCATTATAATTTTGATCAAATCGTTCTTGCTGTTTGTAGGGCTGTTCAAGTTTATGATATATAGTTTTATTTTTTAAATCATTACATTTTACTTACTACATGAAGAAGTCCGGAGTTGTCTGCTGCTATTTGAGGGGGCTGGAAATGAGAAATTATTTATCTTTCTTTAAAGCTCTTTCGTATTTTCGTTAAATTTTGAACTCACCGCATTCATTCTATGTGGTTCTATGTGGTAAGCTGATTTTCTAACTGGTGTGACCCTATAAACTGGCTGAGCAATGGCAGGATCTAATCTTTGCTCACATTGCTGAGTTGTTGGTTTGGGTGGCTTATTTTGTGGGACTTCCTGAAATTCATTGGACGGCTGGTTTACGATGAGAAAGGAATATGTTTTAATAATGTATGTAGTTGTTAATAATAATAACAATTTCGCAAAAGCTCTAGGTTTTTCAGAGCGGAACCTCTCTCAACATGGTGGGATCATGGGTGAACAGTTTATTGCCGAATCAAAACGGCGGAGTCAGAGGCTTTTTGAGGGAAATGTTTTTACTCTATGAGAGTAGTAGAGAGAGAGAGAAATACATTTTTTATATTGCAGTCACGGTAGTTCAAACCCGTAACCCTAGTACCACGCACTAAACAACTGGGCCAACGACGCAATACTTTTGTTAGTTACCTGTTGAGCACTTTGCACCTCATATCTTTTATAAGAATCCGGTAACTGCAAATAAGAAAGCATTTAATTAGTGATCCAATTGTCGTCTAAAATTAAACACACCTGCAGAAAGCTTCCACTCATTCTAGAATCATCATACATGGGGAATACTAGCTGACTACGGCTACTTTGAGCATCATAGCCTTGACAACTCTGTGGTAGCTATTAAAACGTTAAAGATTTTTCTGACTGATTTTGCAATTTACATTTAAACTTACCTGCAGTTGACTTCCCAATTTTGTAGAGTCATCAAACATGGGAAATGATAACCGACTGCGACTTCTCTGTACATCATAGCCTTGCGCATTCTGTGGTATCTATTAAAATGGTCTTGATCTTTGCAATTATCTCGAAATTCTTAATTATACTCACCAGCATTTGACTATCCAATTTTGTAGAATCATCAAACATGGGAAATGATAACCGACTACGACTTTTCTGCACATCATAGTCTTGCGCATTCTGCGGTATCTATTAAAATGATCATGATCTTTTCAATTATCTCGAAATTCTTAATTATACTCACCAGCATTTGACTTTCCAAATTTGTAGAACCATTATATATTGCAGTATTTGGTTGTTTTCGAACACACGGAATATCAGATATACGACCACTATCCGGAATCTATCAAAGATAAATAGAGTTTTCGATGTTTATTCTAAAGCAAAAGTATGCCTACCTGAAGTTGACTTCTACTCTTTGTAGAATCATTGTACATTGCAAAGTTTGACTGTTCTCGAACACTCGGTACACCAGATATTCGACCACTGTCGGGGACCTATAAAACAGATAACGTGTTGTCTAAATTTTATGGTATTCATATATATTTTTACCTCTAGTTGGTCGCTTTCATTGTTTGTAGAATCATTATATATTGAAAAATCTGGCCGACTGCATGGAGCATCAGATATTCGACCACTGTCGGGTACCTATAGAACAGATAAAGTTTTGCCTAAATTTTATGGAATTCATAAATATTTCTACCACTAGTTGGTCGCATTCATTCTTTGTAGAATCATTATATATTGCAAAATCCGGTCGGCTGCATGGAACATCAGATATTCGACCACTGTCGGGTACCTATAGAACAGATAACGTGTTGTCTAAATTTTATGGAATTCATAAATATTTCTACCTCTAGTTGGTCGCTTTCATTGTTTGTAGAATCATTATATATTGCAAAATCTGGCCGACTGCATGGAGCATCGGATCGTTGATCATTGTCAGGTATCTATCAAAAGATTTTGTGATATCTTTTTGGGAATTCATAATTATATTTACCTGAATTTGGTTATCAATCATTGTAGAATCATTATATATTGCAAAATTTGGCTGGCTGCGTATTCTTGGAACATCAGTTCTTTGATCATCTCCCGATATCTATCAAAAAGTTGAAGTTTTTTTCATAAAGAATTTATTTCTATGTAATTATTTATTATACTGACCTGCAGTTGACTTTCATTCTTTGTAGAATCATTATATATTGGAAAATCCGGTCGGCTGCATGGACCATCAGATATTCGACCACTATCGGGTAGCTATAAAACAGATAAAGTGTTGTCTAAATTTGATGGTATTCATAAATATTTCTACCTGTAGTTGGCCGCTTTCATTCTTTGTAGAATCATTATATATTGCAAAATCCGGTCGGCTGCATGGAACATCAGATATTCGACCACTGTCGGGAACCTATAGAATAGATAACTTGTTGTCTAAATTGTATGGAATTCCTAAATATTTCTACCTCTAGTTGGTCGCTTTCATTGTTTGTAGAATCATTATATATTGCAAAATCCGGTCGGCTGCATGGAGCATCAGATATTCGTCCACTCTCGGGTACCTACAAAACAGATAAAGTGTTGTCTAAATTTGATGGTATTCATAAATAGTTCTACCTCTAGTTGGCCCTCATTCTTTGTAGAATCATTATATATAGCAAAATCTGGACGACTACAAAGCGCATCAGATCGTTGATCATTGTCAGGTATCTATCAAAAGATTTTTTGATATCTTTTTGGGAATTCATAATTATACTCACCTGAATTTGGTTATCAATCATTGTAGAATCATTATATATTGCAAAATCTGGTCGGCTGCGTATTCTTGGAACATCAGCCCTTTGATCATCTCTCGGTATCTTTCAAAGAGTTTATGTTTTTTCATTATAAAGTATTTATTTCTATACAAATCTTTGTTATACTGACCTGCAGTTGACTTTCATTCTTTGTAGAATCATTATATATTGCAAAATCTGGTCGGCTGCATGGAGCATCAGATCTTCGATCACTTTCAGGCATCTATTAAGCAGATATAAAATTTTTGCACTTTATTGCAATTCATAATTATTATTCCTACCTGCATTTGGCTTCCACTCAATGTTGAATCTTCATAAATAGCAAAATCTGGCCGACATTCTGGTCCATCAGATCTTTGGCAACTTTCCGGTGACTACTCAAAGATAGTGTTTTATACACGAATTGTAAACTTAAATAATACCCACCTGTAGTTGGCTCTCATTGTTTGTTGGATCATTGTAAATGGAAAAGTCTGACTGTTTTTATTTTTGAGAAGAATAATGTAACATTTACTTATAGTATATATATCTCAATACTTACTTTTTGTATACCTTGTTTAGTTTTTGATTTAGGAGTACTCGTAAATTGTGGTGACCCTATCGACAACTCGGAACGATTATTGCCAATAATAGCCAGACTTGATTGAGCAGTTATAGGCTTTTTAATGAATCTATTTAAATGCTACTGAATTGTATTGTTATAGTTGTAATACATACCGATTGTACATCCTCCTCTAAATCAGTCTTTGTACTACAAATTTGTGGCGATCCTACTGCAGAATCTGAATATTCATTTGGTAGTTCGTTGGGTGTGCTATTGAACTGTGGAGATCCTACGGCTGACCCTGATGATTCATTCGGAGAATAAGCCATGATTGACTCATCGGGAGATTCAAATGTAATTTGAGGCTTCCGGTTAGAAAATGAAATTGTTATTCTAGGTAATGTGAAATGATTATTAAAACAAACCACATTAACACGTTTAAGTTCTTGAAGGTCCATAGGACGCCCAGCATCTCTTGAGTCTTCATTTCCCGAATCATTTTGCGGATTCTACTCAGTAAATATTATCAATAACATATATACCAAGACTAGTTAACATGATACATACTATTCTCAGACACTGTTCAGAACCAGAGGGTAGTTCATTAGGTGTACTATTGAATTGTGGCGATCCTACCGAAGACCCTGAATATTCATTTGCATTAGACGGTATTTCGTTAGGTGTGCTATTAAACTGTGGAGATCCTATCCCAGATTCTGGGGAGTCGTTCGGAGAATATGTCACGCTTGTTCCATCGGGTGATTCAAAAGTAATTTGAGGCTTAAGGTTTATAAAAGAAATTGTAATTCCCCGTTATGCACTATAATTATGTTACAAACCACAGTAACATGTTGAAGATCTTGAAGGCTCATAGGACGACCATCATCTCTGGAATCTTCATTACCCGTATCATTTTGTGGATTCTATTCAGTGAGCATTCTCAATAATATATCTTATATGTTTCGTGCACATTTATACGTACTATTCTTAGACATTGTTCTGGAATTGAAGGTACTTCATAGGGTGTACTGTTGAATTGCGGTGATCCTACTGAAGACCCTGAATAATCATTTACATTAGACGGCATTTCATTACGTGTGCTATTAAACTGTGGAGATCCTATCCCAGATTCTGGGGAGTCGTTTGGAGAATATGCCATGCTTTCTCCATCGGGCGATTCAAAAGTAATTTGAGGCTTAATGTTTAAAAAAGAAATTGTTATTCCCCGTTATGCACTATAATTATGTTACAAACCAGAGTAACATGTTGAAGATCTTGAAGGCTCATAGGACGACCATCATCTTTGGAATCTTCATTACCCGTATCATTTTGTGGATTCTATTCAGTGAGCATTATCAATAATATATCTTTTACGTTTTGTACATACGTACTATTCTTAGACATTGTTCTGGACTTGAAGGTACTTCATAGGGTGTACTGTTGAATTGCGGTGATCCTACTGAAGACCCTGAATAATCATTTACATTAGACGGCATTTCATTACGTGTGCTATTAAACTGTGGAGATCCAATCCCAGATTCTGGGGAGTCGGTCGGAGAATAAGCTACGCTTACTCCATCGGGCGATTCGAAAGTAATTTGAGGCTTATGGTTTGGAAAGTAAATTGTTATATCGGGTTACGTGATACGGGTTACGGTACTCATGATACTTACCATTGGAGATCCTATTACAGACCCTGTATAATTGTCCGAAGAATAATCGACGCTTGGTCCATCGGGTGTCTGTTGAACAAATTGAGACTTATGGTTAAGAAAATACATTGTGTTACAAGGTTACTTAATATTATGATATTGCTACGAACCATATTAACACGTTGCAGTTCTTCGAGGTCCATGGGACGTCCAGCATCTCTGGAATCTTCATTTCCATTTGGCGGATTCTATGCAATGATAGTTCTTAGTTAATAAAAGCTATACTTCGAATAATATACCTACATTAGACGGCAACTTAGTGGGTGTGCTATCGAATTGTGGCGAATCTACGGAGGATTCTGTATAATTATTTGAGTCATATACCATACTGGCATCATCCGGTGATTGTTCAATAGTTTTGTATGGTGTACTGGCTTGAGTTGGCTGTCCAAATGTTGTTTCACCAACATTATTGGCTTGCAGACTGAGTGCAGAACTCGCAACTTCTGGAGAATTCTTTAAAGCGGGATATTTTAAACGTAGTTTTATATCATGTAGACTATAGATTATCACCTGCATGTTTTGGAGACCTATACCTTTGGGGCTGCAAGTGTAGTCACTGGTTCTGTCATCCTGTCAAAGAAATATAAATGTTTACTGTAAAATGAAATAATTTCTCTATTTTCAAAATTACCATTTCAGTGTCTTCAACTGATTCTTGTGCAGCTTTCGAATTCTGTACGTAAATAAAATATTTAATAGGTCTTAAAATGAAATCAAACTAATACTCTACATCAAATAGGTCTGCACTATGATCCGCATAAGTTGTGGGACTGGACCTGAGACAACTTTCTTGCGCCATCTGTGAAATGTTACTAAAATACTTCTAAAACATTTCTAGAATGGTTTGTAATTGATGAAATTGAAATAATTTTGTGTGAAAGCACAAAATTTTGAGTAATTTAAAATTATTTTTTTTTAAATTTTGTTTAACAAAAAATTTGGTGTTATTTGAAAAATAATTTAACAAAATATGAAATAAAAAAATATATATATAAATGACATTTATATTTTTTTGATATTTCATTTTGTGTTTGTCATAATCATTTCATTTTTCGTAATATTTCGAAACACAAGCTGCACAGTAACATTTAAAATTCTTGGAGGTGTTTGGTAAAAAATGGAATCTCGGTTCTAGTTCTGTGCCTATGTTAAATCGACCGATAACTTTAACATGGCGTAGTCATAGCAAGGTGTAATTCAACGCCGATCACTGAATTGGTCTTCACTTGGAGAATTTGATTCAGTTTTTAATTATCTAATTGAAGACCAGTTCAGTGATACACAGAAAAAAATATATATTATATTGATAAATTCCGTTATTTAAACCATGATTCATTGTATTGAAGAACCATCCTATCCTATTAATATAATAAATCTGTTTGTTCGTTTGTACGTTTGTTCCGCTTCTCCGTCTAAACGACTGATCCGCTTTCCTTGAAATTTTTACCACAGATGCGGTATGGTCTGAAAGGAATGATAGGCTATATATGGGCGGGATTGAGCAAAGAGGCGTGGCACCTCCCATGCAACCTAAACAAAAAACTCAAATACAAAAAAAAAATTAAAAACAAAAAAGCAAAAGCACAACACAAAACAAAAGCAAAAATACAAAAACAACACCAATCACATAAAACCACAATCCAAACTAAATGAAAAACAAAAAAAGGAAAGAAAAAGAAAAACAAACTCACCACACTAAAACTAACCAAACTAAAACTCACCACACTAAAATTCACCACACTAAAACTCATCACACTAAAACTCACCACACTAAAACTCACCACTTAAAAACTCACCACACTAAAACTCACCACACTAAAACCCACCACACTAAAACTCACCACACTTAAACTCACCACACAAAAATTCAACACACTAAAATTCACCACACCAAAACTCACCACACTAAAACTCACCACACAAAAACTCACCACACTAAAACTCACCACACTAAAACTCACCACACTAAAACTCACCACACTTAAACTCACCACACTAAAACTCACCACACTTAAACTCACCACACAAAAATTCAACACACTAAAATTCACCACACTAAAACCCACCACACTAAAATTTCACCACACTAAAACTCACCACACTAAAATTCACCACACTAAAACTCACCACACTAAAATTTCTCCACATTAAAACTCATCACACTAAAACTCACCACATTTAAACTCACCATACCAAAACTCACCACATCTAAAACTCAACACACTAAAACTCACCACACTTAAAAACACCACACTTAAACTCACCACACTCAAATTCACCACACTAAAACTCACCACACCAAAACTAACCACAATTAAACTCACTACTCCAAAATTCACCACATCTAAACTCACTACACCGAAACTTACTACATTAAAACCCACCACACTAAAACTTCTACTGGGAAAAACTTTACGGGGAAGAATTCTACGGGAAAGAATTCTACCGGGAACAATTCTACCGGGATGAATTCTACGTTGAGAATTCTACGGGAAAGCGTTCTATGTGGATTTTACGGGGAAGATTTCTACTGGGAATAATTCTGCGGAGAAGCGCAGTCTGAGAAAAAATTGTCTTTGAGAAAAGTTGTTTTGGCGGAGAATTATTTGGTTACCACATTTATAAAACGAAAAAAAAATTTCTACAGCGAAGCACGGGCCCCTCATATAAATAATAAAATGTTTTTTATTTTAATAAAATCGCTCCATATCTTAGAATTCTGAAAATCTTGGCACGAGTCGTGCACGGGTCCAGCTAGTTCATAATATTAATGACTAACGCCATTATTGTTATGAATGCTATCATAAATTTGAAGAAGTGTTCTTCAATATAATGAATGTGAAGAATACGTTTTATCATATTAATGAACCAAAATATAAAATACAACAATATGGTCATCAAATTGAAGAACGCTGTTCATTAAACCAATTTTTTTTTTTTAACAAATTTTTTACAAATTTATTTTGTCGGAATTTTTTTCGGAACCATTTTTTTTGTCCGAATTTTTTTTTTCGGATAATTTTTTTTTTTTAAGTCTTCGGTTGGTTTCATATAAAAGAACTAGGACAGATTCATAATATTTTCTCATAGGGGTTTTAAATAAATCTTTAAAAATATTTAAAATATTGTATTTTTTATTTTAAATTAAAAATTATATAATTTAATATATAACTATAACAAGAATCAGAATTCGAACGATCATAATTTCAACGGACCATAATTCCAAAGATTACGGTTCGCAAACCATTCCCGGAGGATCCTTCATAACATATACGATTACGGAAAATCGCACGACTCCGTTTGCATTCCGCTTTGTTAAGTTTTGTTCGAATATGTGCTCCGTTCGTATCCCGTAATATAAACCCTACAAAATAATAACAATTTAAGATGCCACAAGAATGTTGAATATATTTTTTTTTTTCAATTATCGATTGTTTCGCCTTAGAATTTAGCATTCCCAGTTGCATGCAATTATGCGGTCGATAGTTTATGCAATTCTCAATGTGGCATCTAGCAATTTCAGCAGTTACAATGTTTGTTGCTGTTGTCACCAACGCCATTTGTATTGCGTTGTTCCGGCGATAACAACGGAAGCGGAAACTACGCCAATTGCAAATTCAAATGTTTCATTCGAATGTGCATTTGTTAGAAATCTAAGAACATGTGAAGCAATTAAGTGTGAATTAGTATTTAGAGGTTTTAAAGTTTATTTAGTGTTTTACATAAATTTATAAAATAAAAAATACTTTTAATACCGTACCATTGAAGAGTTATAACAAAAAAACGAAATGATTCGCCCTTTTGGCATGACAAGATTTAAATTTTTCCAATTTTTTCGTTTTTTTTGTTATAATTTTTTATTGGTGCAAGATAAAATAGTGGTGTAAAGGTATTAATTATTTGTTTTTAAAGCACCTATCGATGGACATCATTTTTTAATAAATAATTTTTACAAATTTTTAAAGCAATTCAAATTTTATAATTTGATTTCCCAACAATTTTAAAAATGCACATTCGCCCCTTTGGCATGTCACTGACTACATGTTTCTCTGGAAACATATTTATATTCAGGTCCTTCTAAAACAAGTTTAATTTTGAATATATTAATGTTCCGTTTGAATTTTTTGTTGGTTGGATATAGTAATATGTTTATATTTAAACATAAGAAGTAAAATAAAAATGTTTCCGTGATGTAAATCAGGGCTCGTAATGATTGTAGATTCAGACAACGTTTTTCAATTTTTAACTTGAATTTAGATTTTATTTTAATTTTCTTAACACTTTTTATAAAATTAATTTTGTATACAGTTCGCAATAATTATTTAAAATTATCTTAATTATTATCTAAAATAAAAATTCTATATTAAAAATAAATTTAGTACTTTTTACATATATAAAATAAACTTTTTACTAAAGCTACGAAAATTCAAACGCCATATAACCGCAGCCATTATACATTTCTTCTCGAAACACAGCATGTGTATGCTGTAAAAAATAAAAATATAATTAGCAAAAATATTTGAACAACTGAACTGCTTAAATTTACCACTTTTTTCTTCTGGTCTCCAATTTCCTTATTCTTCACTTCTTCATCCGTATTCTGCAAAACGTGTAGCGCTGCTTTGCCCGCACGTTGCCGCGTCTCCACCAACTGTTGCAGTTGCCTACGTTGACACATTGACACCATATGCCGATTGTCGCGCACATCCAACTCCCGCAAATCTTCATACGTTGCCAGCAACCGGAAGATGGCCGGTGTCAATTGTGCATCATATGCCTGCCACTTTAGTTCGTGTGCGGCGCCGTCATATGCAACATGTAAATGCGAATGCCAACGGAATTTACGCACGCACTGCATGCGTTGCAGTGCACACAGCAACGATCTGTCAAAGTGACAGCTCAGTGTGACAGCGACAATTTGCGGCATGCGAAATGTACGTAATGTGTGCGCTATGATGCGTTGTTTTGTACATAAATCGGTTGACGTTTCAGCACAGAATATGCTTATTGTGCGCAGATTTGATAGTTTTGCGATAAACTCTAAAAATGACAGTTGTGTAGCTGATGGATCAGCTGACACTGGCACTGACAGTTGCTCTATTGAACGCACTGACAGCTGCGTCGCAGCTGTTTGCATCAACAGCTGATCGATTGTCAATTTGAGTGTATGCAGTGAAGTGCTCCATGTTTTGTCATTGCGTGGAGTACGTAAAATCAGTGTGCCACTTTTACTAGGTGGCAACATTGTTAAACTTTGTAGGGAAGACAAATTTTTAAAGTCAAATGACAAATCTTGGTTTTCAACAAATGTTGCTTTCATTAACACTAATGTTTGCAATTTTTTGCAGACATTTGAGTTTAACATTATTTTAATATTTTGTACTTTTAATGTGCGGAGATTTGGCAATATTTTTGTCAATTGCGTTGTCATTTTAATGGCAGCCATGTTGGTAATTTTGAAGTCATGCTCAGCAATTGTCAAAGTATCACAATTTTCGAAAATTATATCGTTGCAATTTTTAAGCAATTTACTGTAATTTTTCGCATTCACATTAATGATCTGCTGCACTTTGTGTTGTATTATTTTAAAGTAGCGCCTTAGATCGTGCACTTCAAACAGCTTAAAATAGGAAGTTCTATGAAAATCCAACACTTTTGAGTGTTCGCACTTAAGCCAGATATCTGCGATTATATAGGCATAACGTGCAGAGATCTGGCTGAGGTTCAGCTGTTCGATGAGTGTGAGTTTTGTGAAGATCAGGCGCAGACAATCATCATTTAAGGCGTTGAAATTTATGGAAATTGCTGAAATTTTAAAATGAATAATATATTATCTTGATATTATAGAGGTACTGCTTGGTTTTATGATGTGGTCTATAGTTGTTTTTTTAATTGTTATATATAATAATTAAGTTAGAAACTTTGCTATGTTTTTACATTGTATTTTTGGTAACTGTTTAATTTTAGTATTATCATCAGTTAGAATTACTAGTACTACTGTCTATATTTTCGATTTTACGATTAATTTTAAATATATTTTGTCATTCTAAACGTAAAAGTTCACCAAATACCTGCATTTTAAATATTTCAATAACTCTACTCTATAAATTGAGAAAAATCCTGGATTCTATATAATTTTTGAGTAGTGATTTTGATTGCATATCGACGCCTATTACGAAAACACACACGTTTAAATTCGCATACGAAATACAGCACGTTTTTCGAAACTACGAAAAGAAGCACAAGTTCAGTTTCACCACGAAAACAATCACATTTGTATTATACCCAAGAAAAGAAGCATTTACGTTTTTTAACCATATTTAGCATGATTTTATTTTCACCACTTTTACAATTAGCTACGAAAAAAGCACATCTATCATTTCGCCAAGAAAGTTATCCCAGTTGACTTTTTATGCAAAAGAGCAAACCTAGTTTAAAAAAATGTGTTCCATTGTGATTTGGCAAGAACCCACTTGCATTATTGGACATTTTTCTTTGCAATTCTTAAAGGAACAACATTTTCCAAATAAATATCGCAAGTAGGCTCTGGACTCCTTAACCACATAAATATATATGGGGACATCTGTATCAAAAATACATATATGCTTTTATTCGTGGCAAAATTAAAAAAGTGCTTTTCGTTCGTATATAAAATATAAATGTGCTGCTAGTCGTGCAAAAGATAAAGTTATGCTTCTGTTCGTGGTGAAAAATAAATAGAAATTCTTTTCATGGCTAAAATAATTAAATGCTTCTTTTCGTGGATAAAATAAACTTATGCTTCTAATTGTCTAGACTTATATTTAATATATCAATGATTAGATATATGGATCTAAAGTCTAAACTTTTTGTTATTTAATGTACAAAAAATTGGTATTTACTGGGAAAATTATTAAATTTACAAAAATAAAGAGTACTATTTAAACTATTGAAAGATGTTTCAATTTTCCGAATTTATGAACTTTTAGTAAGCAATATAGTAAGCAATAAAACTTTATGTTAGTGCGTCGGATTATGAGTCAAAACGTCACGGGTTCGAATCCCTGCGACTGTAGCTACACAAAATAGAGAATATTATTTAAAACGACGCTGCGACTAACAGACAATATCAAATCAATATCAAAAGACAATATCAAAAATGTACATCATATTGATGAATTCCGTTCTTCAAACCATGATTCATTGTATTGAAGAACCATTCATAATATTAATGATTAACGCCATCAATGTTATGAATGCTATCATAAATATGAAGAACGCTTGGTAACTGTCGAAAAAGTGTTCTTCAATATGATGACTGTATGTGAAGAATACGTTTCATCATATTAATGAACCAAAACATAAAATACAACATATATGTTCATCATATTGAAGAACGCTGTTCATTAAACCAAATTTCTACCAACATATTTTTTTTCGTTCATTTTTTGCCGTACTTCTTAGTTCTCATGTAGTTCTTGTATGTTATTTCTTATATAATTCTTGCTCGACATGCATAAATTAGTAAAATGTTTTATAATATATTTATTATAATTACTACTTTTTATTAATAAAATTAATATTTTTGAAAAAAATATTTTTTTCGAACATTTTTTTTTCCGAACCAATTTTTTTTTCGAACAAAATTTTTTTTTCCAACAAAATTTTTTTCGAACTAATTTTTTTTTCGAACCAAAATTTTTTTTCGAACAATTGTTCTTTTCGAAATTTTTTTTTTCGAACCAATTTTTTTTTTCGAACAAAAATTTTTTTTAGGAATTCATTGTATTGAATATTTTGTTTATATATATAATGAATGCATTCATTAATATGTCATTTAATGAACGGTGGTATCAATATGATGAAACTGGTAGTCGGTGAAAAAATTCATAATATTTATGAATAAATTCATCATATTGAAGAATTTTTTTTTTCTGTGTTGAATAGAGTCTCTCGGAATCTCGGAATGTATAACACTGATTTCATTTAAATACGGCATATTCCAACGTCTGATCGAAATAGCATTTAAATGTTCATTAGATCCAATAAGTTTTTTTTTGTTTGGTTTTCAGAATTTGAATTTTGAAATAAAAATAAACGCATTTCAATCGAATCAATTCGTTGCACTTTTGTAAAATGTATACAATTCGATTTTATTTGTATTTCAATCGAAAGTCAAATTCAAAGTCTGTTCTTAAAACAGAGATATTCAAATTGATGCGATAAATTATAACATTAAACAATGAGAACCTCTTCAATTACTTTATTCCACTTTTTAAATAATTTATAATTTTTATTTTAATATTATTTTTGTCTTTCTATCAAAATTTCAAGTTCGTTTTATTTTAAAATTTTATTATTTACCATATTTGTTTTTCATTTTGTAGCACTTTATTTAAAAAATAAATTACTTCTTTTTCGTCTTGTGTCTTAGATGGCCGTATGTACTGTCAGCAGTCAGTTTTAAGACTGAGTTCTATATAGCAATTTGACATCCCCTACATTGTTTTTCAAATTGTGCATTACTTGTACCATATGTGTGGCACAATTGTGCTCGACTTACCATCTGCATGTTGCAGGCACTGCTATTTTTAGCAGATGCATTTTTAGTCTGGAGGGCACACACTGAAGTAGGTAGTTTGTCATATGCGGATTTTCCTCCAATACGAGTTTAAATCGTAAAATCTAGAGTAGAGATTTTTATTTAGGTTTATGCTCTTGACTTAACAGTGCTCAGTACCTGTGTGTGTGTGAGTAATACTAATCTGGCTCAATATAATTTTAAACATATTATTTCATTTGTGTTGATTTTTGGTGTTTAAAAATTCAAATTCTCCACACTAGACTTATAGGGAATTTCAGAAATTCAGTTTTGATTATAAATAAAAGTGTTCTGCAGCAAAATCCATTTAATTCTTCTTTAACGATTTGAATTTAACTGAAAACAATTAATTGGATTATATTACAGATTTTAAATATTTGTATTATAAATTTGTATTTTTTGTTTCTATTCGACTTTTAACAGAGTTATATAAAAAAGTACATAATTTATCAATTACTCTTTTTTTGTTACTTTTCGAACCAGTGCAAAATACATAGGATAACTTTGGGTAAAGTGGGACATGGGGTAATGTGGGAAATTGCAGTTTTTTGACATGTTTTTGCACTTAGAAAAGTTAAAACAATTGTCGTCTGCTTCTTAATATGGCATCAACTCTTTTCATCCATGGTTATAATCAAATGTATAACTTTTAATAGAAGTGCAAAAAATGTTTTTGAAAGTTTTTTTAGAGTGCTGTTGTTTGCTATCAAAAAGTGTAAATTTTTAACGTTTTTTATTATTAAAATATGCTTCAAATGATCGCATATTCTATATATTTCGAAATACAAACGGATTTTGCAAATAATTGCAAATTGCTTAAATGGTGCTGAGTGTTCTTCAAATTGCAATATTGTGGCAAGGTACACTGAGGAAAAAATGTAATAAAATTAAATATAAAATTAATACATTTATTTACTTTTCGAAACGTAGTCTTTTTTATTTAAATTAAATACTTTTATTTAAAATTGAAGTAAATACTTTATTTAAATTTATTACGTACGTAATAAAATTTGAAGTAAATACTTTTTATTAAGGTAAAAATGTAATTTAATTACAACATCATAAACATGTCAATTAGTATTTTAAAACTTTTTATTTTATATAAAGAAGGTTATGAACAGATAAAATTGTTTTTGTATTTAAATCAAATTTTAATAAATTTTATTTAATTCTATTACGTCATTTTTTTTCTTAATGTAGTAAATATTTTCTGGTCTAAAGTGGGAAACGTAATTTAAACAATGTTAATTCGAAATTAAATTCCCGCGTAATATTTTTTGTATGGAGTACTACTTTTTTTTATTACAAAAATATCTAAATCAAATATAAATAAATTCTATTTAATTTTAAGACGTAACTTTTTTCTTAGTGTAGTAAACATTTTCTGCTCTAAAGTGGGAAACGTAATTTAAGCAATGTTAATTCGAACTTAAATTCGCACGTCATATTTTTTGTATGGAGTACTACTTTTTTTTTATTATAAAAGTATTTAAATCAAATTTTAATAAATTTTATTTAATTCTATTACGTCATTTTTATACCCTACACCTATGAGGTACAGGGTATATTAACTTTGTGCATATATTGTAACGCCCCTTAGGAGGCGTGTCCGGTATGGAAAAGTATATATATTCTTGATCAGCATCACTACCCGAGCCCGTTTAGCCATGTCCGTCTGTCTGTCTGTCTGTCTGTCTGTCTGTCTGTCTGTCTGTCCGTCTTGCTGTCTTGCTGTCCGAATACAGAATAACTTGAGAAATACTGATCAGAATGCAATGAAATTTCGTCTCATTATATTTTAGCCAAAAGTAGGAACTGAGTTTGAAAATGAGCCAAATCGGTCAACGGACACGCCCACCTCCCATACAAGTCACTTTTATATAACTATTTCTGAACTAATAACTCGTAAAGTATTCAAGGTATAGTTATAACATTTAAAACGTATTATTAGAATTCACCTAAGAATATGTGGTCCAAAAATGGGCGTGATAAGCCCACTTTTTTTTCATTATTTCCCGGGTATTCATAGTGGAAATTTGATCCGTTATATATTAAAATCAAATCTATGAAATATTAACCTTTCAAAATTTTAAATATAGGCATGTCAGCCCAATTATATTTTTCAAATTTTTTTTTTTGTTTTTTTATACTTTTATATACATTTTTTAATTTATGGGGATATAAGGCGTAAATTTCTGATATATGAATAATATTCTGAGGGTGGGGAGGTTCAGCATAATTAACTTTAAAATTAAGGTATGCAATTAAATATCCCACATTAATATCCCCACCAAAGGTGTAGGGTATTCCATAGTCGGGCCCGACCGACTATAAAAATCCACCCCATGTGACCTAACTTTCCCAACTCGTTTTTAATAATGAATTTTATTTCCTACGTAATAAAATTAAATAGGTTTTTTTTTATTTAATTCGTAATTAAATACGCGCGTAATATTTTTTGTATGGAGTACTACTTTTCTTTTATTACAAAAGTATTTAAATCAAATTTAAATAAATTTAATTTAATTTTATTACGTCATTTTTTTTCTTAGTGTAGTAAACATTTTCTGGGCTAAAGTGGGAAACGTAATTTAAGCAGTGTTTGTTCTAATTTTGGTGAAAATAATGTGTTATATGAATTATTTAAATGATTTGGCCTTGAAAACATTTTAATCGTGTCCACAAACTAATGCAAAGCAACATTTTGACTTGATCTGAGATAAGAGCCGAAAAATTCCGAGAAGCAAACCTTTAACATGAGCAAAAATAATACATCGGTAAATATTTTTAAATTTCATCCGAAAAATAATTTTGTACAATTTGCATGAATAAAATGCTGAAAAAATTAAATTTC
Organism: Dryomyza anilis; assembly: GCA_951804985.1. Taxonomy (NCBI): domain Eukaryota; kingdom Metazoa; phylum Arthropoda; class Insecta; order Diptera; family Dryomyzidae; genus Dryomyza; species Dryomyza anilis. The sequence goes on along the minus strand of OX638134.1, from coordinate 78,376,667 downwards.
AATAAATCAGTGAACTGTAATAACTGCGTAGGGCCTTGAAAAGTGCGAACCTGACGGCGATCAACAACATCTATCTCCACTATCACTAATAATATTGTTAGGTAAAAGAGGTAATTTCTCCACTGTGCAAGCAATCAACAATAATAAATGAGACGCAAGACAATTCAGCGCACTAAGCAATGTGTTAGAAAGAGACGGAAGATCATTCAGCGTACTATGCAATGTGCGAGAAAGAGATGGAAGATCAGCACATTAAAAAACATGAGTGCGAAGGAGATGCCAATAGCATGCGTCATTCACGAAACGAGTAGAAGGTTCTCGAAACAAGTCGAAGCTTGTCGAAACGTGTCGAACTGATGCATGCAGTATATAGGGGAGACGCATCAGAGGTACAGCACTTCAGTAGTGATTGTAAAGTGGTCGAGCTCAGCTCGTGTGATAAATGTCAAGTTAAATTGTGGACATGCAGCAGTTGTTAGAATTTGTTATTAGTAAAGTTGTTTATTAAAGTGAATCAATAAAGTTAATTGTTATAATTTAAACCAAACATAATAGTGTTTTTATTTTGTACACAATCCAGCGATACGAACTCGTAGAACAGTTTTCCGTAGACTGAATTTTCGTAACAATATTTTCACTATTCACAATTTTTTTTGTTCATATTTTCTTAATATAACTACTCAGATGTTTATTCATTACCATTTTTTTTATTTTTATTACCATTTTTTCTAATTTTTTTACTTAATATATTTGACTATGTTATTAAAAGAACAAAACATAAAAAAATACTAAAATATCATTTTAGTAAAACTTTTAAAGTTTCCCACTTTAACCCAACATTTTTCAAATAGTACGAAATTGAGCTGTTTTGAGAAATCGCTCAAAAATCAATTAAAAGGCATATAAATAGTATTCTGTTAATTCAAAAAGTTAGATCATGAATCAATCTATAGAATAGACCCTTTAAAAGAATTTCTCAAATTATTCAGATGTACTTTTTTTTGGAGAAAAATCAAAACGTTTACCACTTTACCCCAGGCTCCCCTACCTGTGTCACATATAAATTTCTATAATATTTCTATTTTTTTCAATATAATTACAATCAAAAATTTAAAAATTAAAGAATTTAATTCTAATTTTTATATCAACATATTTTTATATTTGAATGAAAATGTTATTAACATCGAATTTTTTGTTTTGGTATATCTAAGAATTCGAATTATTTTCCTGGCACGTTTCGATATTCATTTTCGATTCAAATTTTAAATGTCGCTTAAAAAATTAGTTGTCTCAGTATTTTTTAACACTTTTAATTTATATATAACATATTTGTGCTCCGTTCAATCGATCAAAGCTAAAATAATTTTACGATGTCGACTTATCAATGCAAAATTCGTCCTCTTATTGTATTAAAATTTTCAATTCCCTAATGTAACATCATTTATTAAAGAAAATACAAATTTTGCATTGCAAAAACATATTTTTTTATCGTTTAAATAAAAAAGTTCCTTATGCCTTATCGGACATGTTCTGATATTAAATTTTGTTTAAATTAAAATATTCTGCATCAAAATCGAATTGGATATTATTTAGTATGACTGAAAGTATTTACAATATCACGTTTTTTTTTTAATTTGTGATATCTTTTTTTATATTCTACCTACTTAAAAATTCAACTACTTCAAACGATCGACACGTTTTTGACGCTGTATTGAAAATAGTGACGATTATAATGTCCAACATTTGTAGTTTTTTTGATATTGCTAGTCTATTATCATGTACACTTTCCCAATGATGATAACAAGTCAGAAATACAATTGTTAATCAATTTGAATAAACTACGATTTATTGTGTAAACAAATTGATTTATATTAGCAAAAGATTATAGCTGATTTGGAACTATGTAATGGCGAACGTATTGTCACAACAAATCATTATAACTGTGATTAGTAAAAATTGCGTTATCTGCAATAAACAAGTTTTTGTCTAATCCATTTATGATCAAAAGTAAAAAACATTTGTACTTTAGACAACCACAAAAGTAGATAATGATTTTTGAAAAGTTCAATAAATTCGATTTGATATAATTCGCATTACGTTTAATGTTGAAATACATAATATTTGATAGAAATCAATTCGATTTTGCTATAAACATTTTTAATTTTAATTGCAAATTAATTTTAGAAAATCAGTAGAAAAAATTTAACGAATATAAATCGAAAACTTTATTTAATTGCAAGCACTAATCGTTGATTCTCATCAAAATAATAAAAAAATAAATCTAAATTAAATTGTTCTATGAAAACTAAACCGTTTTATTATGTATCATCCAAGCATATGTAAATTATGATAGTTTTCTTGGTATTTAATGGTTTATTATTGCAATGTCTTAATTTATGGTATTTGACAAGCCAACCAATTGATAAGCACTAAGCTGTGCGAAACTAATCTAATCTAATTTAGTTTATTTCAATTCGTTTCCTTGATAAGCAATATTTCAAAAAAATTTACTGCCTCTCAGCCAATGCTGTGATTAACAAAGTCAAAATGCTGTTGCACTCTCTATGAATCGAATTTTTAGTGAAAAATTTAATTTTTACAGAATAATTAATTTTCAGTGAAAATTTTAATTTTTAGTGAATTATTTAGTGAAAAATTGAATTTTTTAATGAAAAATTGAATTTTTAGTGAAAAATTGAATTTTTAGTGAAAAATTGAATTTTTAGTGAAAAATTGGATTTTTAGTGAAAAATTGAATTTTTAGTGAATAATTGAATTTTTAGTGAAAAATTGAATTTTAAGTGAATAATTGAATTTTTAGTGAAAATTTTTAGTGAATAATTGAATTTTTAGTGAAAAATTGAATTTTTAGTGAATAATTGAATTTTTAGTGAAAAAATGAATTTTTAGTGATAAATTGAATTTTTAGTGAAAAATTGGATTTTTAGTGAAAAATTGATTTTTAGTGAAAAATTGTGTGAAAATTTAGTGAAAAATAAAATTTTTAGTAAAAACTTTAATTATTAGTGAAAAAATAATTTATAGTGAAAATTTGAATTTTTAGTGAAAATTTGAATTTTTAATGAAAATTTGAATTTTTAGTGAAAATTTGAATTTTTTGTGAAAATTTGAATTTTTAGTGAAAAATTGAATTTTAGGGAAAAATTGAATTTTTAGTGAAAAATTGAATTTTTAGTGAAAAATTGAATTTTTAGTGAAAAATTGAATTTTTAGTGAAAAATTGAATTTTTAGTGAAAAATTGAATTTTTAGTGAAAAATTGAATTTTTAGTGAAAAATTGAATTTTTCGTGAATAATTGAATTTTTATTGAAAAATTGGATTTTTAGTGAAAAATTGAATTTTTAGTGAAAAATTAAATTTAAGTTAAAAATTGAATTTTTAGCGAATAATTTAATTTTTAGTGAATAATTGATTTTTTAGTGAAAAATTGGATTTATAGTGAATAATTGAATTTTTAGTGAAAAATTGAATTTTTAGTGAAAAATTTAATTTATAATGAAAAATTAAATTTTTAGTGAAAAATTGAATTTTTAGTGAAATATTGAATTTTTAGTGACAAATTGAATTTTTAGTGAAATTTTGTATTTTTAGTGAAAATTTGAATTATTAGTGAAAAATTAAATTTTAAGTGAAAATTTGAATTTTTAATGAAAATTTGAATTTTTAGTGAAAATTTGAATTTTTAGTGAAAATTTGAATTGTTAGTGAAAAATTGAATTTTTAGTGAAAAATTGAATTTTTAGTGAAAAATTGAATTTTTAGTGAAAAATTGAATTTTTAGTGAAAAATTGAATTTTTAGTGAAAAATTGAATTTTTAGTGAAAAATTGAATTTTTAGTGAAAAATTGAATTTTTAGTGAAAAATTGAATTTTTTAGTGAAAAATTGAATTTTTAGTGAAAAATTGAATTTTTAGTGAAAAATTGAATTTTTAGTGAAAAATTGAATTTTTAGTGAAAAATTGAATTTTTAGTGAAAAATTGAATTTTTAGTGAAAAATTGAATTTTTAGCAAAAAATTGAACTTTTAGTGAAAAATTGAATTTTTAGTGAATAATTGAATTTTTAGTGAAAAATTTAATTTTTAGTGAAAAATTTAATTTTTAGTGAAAAATTTAATTTTTAGTGAAAATTTTAATTCTTAGTGAAAAATTTAATTTTTAGTGAAAAAATTGAATTTTTAGTGAAAAAATTTAATTTATAGTGAATAATTGAATTTTTAGTGAAAAAATGAATTTTTAGTGAAAAAATTTAATTTTTAGTGAATAATTGAATTTTTAGTGAAAAATTGAATTTTTAGTGAAAAATTGAATTTTTAGTGAAAAATTGAATTTTTAGTGAAAAATTGAATTTTTAGTGAAAAATTGAATTTTTAGTGAAAAATTGAATTTTTAGTAAAAAATTGAATTTTTAGTGAAAAATTGAATTTTTAGTGAAAAATTGACTTTTCAGTGAAAAATTGAATTTTTAGTGAAAAATTGAATTTTTAGTGAAAAAGTGAATTTTTAGTATACAATTAAATTTTAGTGAATATTTGAATTTATAATGAAGATTCAATTGTATTTTTTTTTGTGAAAATTGAATTTTTTTTTAAGAATTTTTTTTTTTTAAAACAGATATATTCTCCTACCACTCAATTTAACTTCTTCATTTAATCAATAACTAATATCAAAACTGATAATAAAAATACTTTAACTTGAATTTTTGCAGATAAAATAAAATTCACACTTCACACCATAGACGATTTTCCAGTTGGTGTCGACCAAAAATCGTCAGTTCACACTGGAAGCTTGACGAGTGCAAACACTGAAATTACCATTCTATTAAAATAAAAGAGAAAACCGCATTTTAAAATGAGACATCGTAACAGAACGATGACGATCTTCAGTTGCCTTGTGGCACTAACTCTACTGCAGAGCGCAACGATAGAGGCTCGTCGTGCCTCTCATATGCTGCACTATGAGGCACACATTGAGCCGCTCAGCACATCGGCCAACGAGCGACGTCCCACGCCCGATGTCTACAACTCGTTGCGCAACATCTTCTTCCGCTACGAAGAGTCCAAGGCTCTGGGCGCTGACATTGAACTCACACAACGTGAACTGGAGGCCAATCAGATTATTATGGCTGTAAAAACGAAAGAATACGAGGATGGTCTCATCACGCCACATCTCTTTAAGCCTTCGCAACATCTCTTCAGTGTACTGGAGGGAATTCGAAACTCGCCGCTCTTTTATTATCTCTCGATAATGCCGAAGGGCGCCGTTTTGCATGCGCACGATACTGCGCTCTGTAGCACCAAGTTTCTCATCGAGCTGACCTATCGTGAGAATTTGTGGGTCTGCCAGACTGCTGGTGAATTGAAAGCCGTCAGTGTGCGCTTCTCTAAGGTACAACCTACGATTCAAGAAGAGGAATCCTGCACCTGGCAGTTGTTGTCGACGGTGCGTAACAAACTGGGTGCAGACAAAGTTGATGCCTATCTGGAAGAACGTTTTTCACTCTATCCGACGGAGAAATTCCTAGATAATAATGCTGCCTGGGTACAGTTCACATCTATCTTTGGTTTGCTTGATGGTTTGCTCACATATGCGCCCAGCTGGGCCGACTATTATGCCAATGCTTTGAAGGAATTCTATGCCGATGGCGTGCAATATTTGGAATTTAGAACTACTTTACCCACGGTAGGTGTTTCTGATTATATGAAGCAAACATATTACTTAATTTCTTAATTAATTCCAGCTCTATGATCTCGAAGGTACCACTTATACGCCATTCGATACAGCGCGCATCTACAAAGAGACACTGGATACATTCAAGTCCAACAACCCTGGTTTCATTGGATCCAAAATGATCTATGCACCCATTCGTAATGTCAACAATGATGGTATGACACAGTATATAAATATGGCCATTGAGCTGAAGGTTAGTACTCATTAATAAACTCTTAAAGTAACGCCATTTCTTATTTATCTGCTTTGTATTCCCAAAAAGGCAAAATACCCTGACTTCTTTGCTGGTTTTGATCTTGTTGGCCAAGAGGAACTTGGACGTCCACTCAAGGACTTTGTGCCACAATTGCTTGCCATACCCGATAATATCGATTTCTATTTTCATGCTGGTGAGACTAACTGGTATGGTTCTTCAGTGGATGAGAATCTAATTGATGCCGTTTTGTTGGGCACCAAACGTATTGGACATGGCTTTGCGCTTGTCAAGCATCCCGCCGTACTCCAGACGCTCAAGGAACGTAATATTGCTATCGAAGTAAATCCTATCTCCAATCAGGTGCTCCAGTTGGTCAGCGATTATCGTAATCATCCGTGCTCGCAATTCTTTGCCGATAATTATCCCGTCGTCATCTCATCGGATGATCCATCCTTCTGGAAGGCTACACCTTTGTCACATGATTTCTATATTGCATTCCTTGGTATTGCATCGGCACATTCGGATTTGCGCATGCTCAAAAAGTTGGCTTTGAACTCCATACAATACAGTTCAATGGACAATACACAGAAGAGCGCCGCTCTGGCCAAATGGCAAACGAAATGGGACTCATACATTGAACTGGTCGTGACGGGGACAACAAATACAGCTCAAAGTCGTTTGCACACGAACCGTGTCGATTGACTAGTCGTGGTGGGGACGACGTCGTTGTTGATGATGTTATTCCGTAGGTTCCGTCTGTGAGTGTAGAACCTTCGGTAGTCTGATGTATGATCTCCCTTAGTGCATCAACATTGAGCGACGTTAGTCTATATTCGAAAAAATGTTTTGTTTCTAAAGACGTACTAAAAATTAACTAAAAAGTTAACGAAAAGTTAACTTAATGTTAACTTAAAGTTAACTAATAGTTACTAAAAAGTAACTTGTTTTTCATATTTTTTTTAGTTTTATTATTTTTCGCCTCTTCACTAAAAACTTATAGCCTTTGAGATTTGATTTTGGTTTACGGATTTAAAATTGTTAATGATTTATTAACTATACCGTTAAGTTAAGCAGCCATAATTAAGTTAGCGATTTTTGCAAGTAATAAAACTAGTTGCTAATCTACTACCTAAGTCTAATAAATTAAAGAATGTAAAAAGCTAACAATTCAGCGGTTTGTTTTTTTTTATAGGGTTTATGTTTTCTTTTGATTTTTAACTTTTTGTTGGACTTATCATATTTTGATAACATATTCCTGATAATGTTGGTTCGTCATCATTGCTTATTTTGTTTTAGATAAGTACCCAAATATAGGTGTTATTTCATCATATAACTTTATAGTTATTAATACGATATATCTAATATTTCATGCTTAATCATATAAAAAAGTTGTATCAAATTAATCTTTCTGAAGTTTTGCATATTTTAGTCGGAGTTTAAACACCTTTTTTTGTCGAGTCCTCTTACATATTGCTTTCTTTTCGAACTTCATAGATATTTAAAAAATAATCTGTGTGAAGTTTAGTAAGTAATAGGCTGATGTTAAACCTAACTGGATCTTAGGCGCCTGACTATGTCAATATCGTTCCAGCTCATCGTTCTATCTGATTCTGCAGTCAATTCTAACGAATATCGCCCATAAATTTCCGAAAGAATCATTATCTGGAATGCTCGTCGGTGTTTCTATCCTCAACGCCTTAGAGGAGGACTGGCATGTTGAGCGTAATTTTTGTTCGCTCCTCAATTGCCTACTGAGCCCAAAGTAACACCTTTTGGAAAAAGTTATTCTTCGGCTAAACTCAAGATTGACATTGTTATCTAGTTGATACTGGTACCTTAGTAGACCAGGTACTCTACGATTTCGAAGTTATGGGTGTCAATAGTGACGTATTATCCAAGACGCCGGGTGTATCTGTTTGTTGATACCAGGAACTGGTATTGTACTCGTTCACCATAAGACCCATTCCACGCGATTCCTTCTCTAAACTGGAGAATGATGCATGCCCAATGATGTCGATATCATCAGTATACCCGAGAAGCATGACACTCTTGTTGAAGATAGTGCCATTCTGATGGAGTTCGACTGTTCTTACAATCTTCTCCATTATCAGATTGAAGAAGTTACAGAATAGGGGGTCATCTTGTCTTGTTCGGTATTGAACATATCGTACAAGTTGTTTCCCAATTCCTATTGTGTATCGTATGTTGTTTATGGTCATCCAGCAAAGCCTGTAAGTTTCGCACGTATACCGAACTCAAACTTGGTGGCATATAAGCGACTCCTTATCGGACTTTCGAATCCAGCTTTGTAGTCGACTGTCCATCGATATGTCTATCTTTGCTCTTTTACAGGATTTGGCGTATTTATAAAATCTGATCTATGGTGGCCTTGTCAGGTCTGAAGCCAAACTGATAATGTCCAATGAGTCTGTTGAAGAAGTTAACGGGTAGGATAAGTTTCGCAGGTTCTAACATGGTTGCTCCTTATCGGACTTTCGAATGAAGCTTTGTAGTCGACTGTCTCTCGATTTGTCTCTCTTTGGTTTTTTTTTTCCAGGATTTGGAGTATTTGGGAAATCTGATCTATGATGGCCTCGTCATGTCGGAAGCTGCACTGATAATGTCCAATGAGTCCTTTCAATATGGGCTTTAGTCTTTCACATAACACGATCGATATTACTTTGTGGGATCCGCCTTCTAAACGACTGAGCAGAGTACACTGATACTCCATTCGCTGGACATGCAAAGCCTTATAAGTTTCGCAAGTATACCGAACTCAAACATGGTAGCTTCTTATTGGACTTTCGAATGCAGCATTGTAGTCGACTGTCTCTCGAATTGTCTCATTTGGTCTTTTCCAGGATTTCGCGTAATGTGAAAATCTCATTTATGGTGGCCTTGTCAGGTCGGAAGCTGCACTGATAAGGTCTGTTAAGGAAGTCGCATGATAAAGGATCGACTTATTTGAAATCTCATTCGGTATTAAACGTATCGGAGATATTGTTTGGAATGCGCTGGTATTGCTCACGGTCATCCTGCAAAACCATATAAGTTTCCCAGGTATACCGAACTCAAACATGGTGTCTCCTTATCAGACTTTCGAATGCAGCTTTGCAGTTGACTTTCTCTCGATTTGTCTGCCTTTCGTCTTTTCCAGGATTTGGCGTAATGTGAAAAATCTGATCCATGGTGGGCTTGTCAGGTCGGAAGCCGCACTGATATGATCCAATGAGTCTTTTGAATATGGGCGTTAATCTTTCCCATAATACGATCGATATTACTTTGTTGGATCCCATTCTTAACGAATGGGCAGAGTACACTAAGATTCCATTCTGCCCAGATTGCATTCTGCTTTCTTGTAACCATATTCTGCACCCTCGATATGCGCTTTTCGCCGCCGGTCTTAAAAAACGATCACGATTACAGGAATACTGGAGAGCTAGATAAATGAAGCTCTAACATTAGATAACTTAATTCATTACACATCCTGGTATTGAAAATGGGCATGATAGAACGATTGGGATAACATATGTTCCGGATTAAGATTGGATTAGATTGATTATAACTACAAAAATATTCCAACTTTAAAATTTTCCATATGGCCTTACTTCCTTACTGGTTACTTTCCCAACAATGATACTCTTTGACCTTGTCAGATAAGGCCCAATGAGTCTTTTGAATATGGGCATCAGTCTTTGACATAATACTATTGATAGTACCTTATGTGAGCCCTCTTCTAAATGATTGGGCAGAGTACACTGAGAAGTCTTTAAAGCTTTATAAGTTTCGCTGTTATACCGAACTCAAACATGATGGCGATCTGTCTCTCTTTGTAGCTTAGTTGACTGTCTCTCGATCTGTCTGTCTTTGGTATTTTACAGGAATATGGTGGCTTTGTCAGGTCGGAAGCCGCACTGATAAGGTCCAATGAGTTTTTTCAATATGAGCTTTAGTTTTTCGCATAATACGGTCGATATTACTTTGAGGGATCCCCCTTCTTAACGATTTTGCAGAGTACACTGAGATTCCATTCGATGGGCATGCTTTCTTGTAACCATATTCTGCATACTCTATATGAGCTCTTCGCCGCCGGTCTTAAAAAACGATCGCGATTACAGGAAAACTAGAAGAGCTAGATTAATGAAGCTCTAAAATTAGATAACTTAATTCATTACACACCCTGGTATTGAAAATATGCATGATCAAACGATTGGGATAACATATGTGCCAGATTTTCCATATGGCCTTACTTTCTTACTGGTTATTTTCCCAACAATGATACTCTATGACCTTGTCAAGTCTGAAGCCGCACTGATAAGGCTCAATGAGTCTTTTGAATATGGGCATCAGTCTTTGACATAATACTATTGATAGTACCTTATGTGATCCCTCTTCTAAATGATTGGGCAGAGTACACTGAGAAGTCTTTAAAGCTTTATAAGTTTCGCAGTTATACCGAACTCAAACATGTCTCTCTTTGTAGCTTAGTTGACTGTCTCTCTTTGGTATTTTCCAGAAATATGGTGGCTTTATCAGGTCGGAAGCCGCACTGATAAGGTCCAATGAGTTTTTTGAATATGGGTGTTAGTCTTCCACATAATATGATCGATATTACTTGGTGGGATCCCCTTCTTAACGAATGGGCAGAGTACACTGAGTTTTCATTCGCTGGGCATGCTTTCTTGTAAACATATTCTGCTTGATATGAGCACATCGCCGCCGGTCTTAAACAACGACCACGTTTACAGGAAAACTGGAAGAGCTAGATTAATTAAGCTCTAACGTTAGATTACTTAATTCATTACACATCCTGGTATTGAAAATAAGTATGATCGAACGATTGGGATAACATATGTGCAGGATTAGCATCGGATTAGCTTGACTATAACTATGAAAATATTACTACTTTAAAATTTTCCATATGGCCTATCCTTTCTTCCTGATTACTTTCTCAGCAATGATACTTTTCCAATGAACTATTTACTGATGTTTTTCTATATTTATTCTGCATACTCAGATTAATTTTATCGTGTACACAAACCGTTTGTAAAATTTTGGTTTTTATCAGAACCATGTTATCTTAGAAATCACATTGCAGATCAAAAAGAAATTTCACTATTTAACATTTTGCTCAGCATTTACAGCAAATCTTAGCAATAATTAATTTGTCATCTAAATTGTGCCCTCTTTTAGTATTATTTTTGTTTTTGTGATTGTCAGTATTCTATTCGAAATCTTAATTCAGCTGTGGTTAAGAATTATAATTGTTATATTTTCATATAATCCTTTTTTCTATTTTCATTTGTTTTTCCTTATTAATTCCTTAATTCAACAGTTTCTTTATAGTTTTTGCTGAGCTCTCATTTCATTTTTAATATAGGTACTCAGTTATTATTTTGCTCTAATCTCTTTATTTCTATAAATATTTCGAAAAACTTTCCGAAATAAAAATTCTGGAAATAATTAACACACATAAAAAATACATTTGACGGGTGAACTGAAAATAAAAAGAAACGACACGTTCAACTAAAACGTGTTTTACCGCAATTCATGCGAACCAAAGTGAAATTAACGATAACGAAACACATTGCTACTCATGCTAACGGTCTATGCATCGTTAGCCATTAAAGCGCCCACCGAAACTAACACACACACACACGAAATTCCCACAAACCACATAATTCCTATGTATTTTAAGAATCCACAATGAGGCAACCGTGTAAATGAAAAAATAAAAAAGACATATAATAAAAAGTTTTTAGCGCGACCACCATGTTACGAGCTTATTTCCGTGAATGAACTGAAAAGCAACCAACGGAAGTTTAAACACTCTGCTGAAAAATGTTGGTAAGTACCTATTTAAATATTTATTAAATAACGTTTAATTAATATAATTTTTAACCTATTAAAAACTAAATAAAAAATTGTTTGAGCTATAACGAACTAAATAACAATATGGGTAGATATGTTGAATTTATGAATGCGCTATCAATATCCATCGTATTACCCTGAGCTTCAAAAAAATGTGGACTTGAGACTGTGTATTCATTTCCCTAGGGTATTCAAACCCAGTATGCCATTCGTATCGATATCGTTACGAGATCATTGCGAGTAGATGGAGAATTCACACGATTTCGGACCAATTCTCGTAACGATATCGAACGTCAAATTGGACCTAGATGGTAGGTAGATATCGGAACTTTCTGTCGGAGTTTTCTCGATACGAGAAATTTATCGAAATCGGAATGACATCGAAGAAAAAAATTATCAAAGTTCGAGATTGCTGCTGAAAATGTTTTAAAATTGGAATCGAGAAAGCAACGAGTTCGAACTTTTTTATCGAAGTTATTCGAGAAAACTTCGCGGTATCGAAGGTCTCCGAGACATGGCAGACTGGGAATGGGCGTGACAAAATGGAATTTTTAACACGTAATGTCTAAGTTAACCACAATCATGAAATTTGACTCACTAATGTGTATTATCGTTATATATCTCCATTTGGGCGTGATTGAAGAAAGAGGCGTGACATCTCCCCTATTATCAATAATTTTTAAATTTTTTAACCACTGAATTGTATAAATATGGAAGCATTTCCTAGTATGCCTTTCGTTTCGATATCTTTACAAGATCAATATGAGTAGATGGAAAATTCACACGATATCGGACACATTCTCGAAGCGATATCGAGCTTCAATTGGACCTATATAGTAGGGGGGTATCAAAGTGCCAAAATATGGTCGTGATTAAATAATTCCAATACAATCTAAAAAGCTATAAATCCTGACTATTTTAAGCACCACATTTTAATGCCTATGGAATTGAAAAAGGTTCGTGTACGTGGGTCTAAGTTCGCTAATGAGTTAATTCCATTTTCATTTCACTTTATTTCATCTACTGGACTATTTTCTGTACAGATTACATTCAATTAATTACAAAAAAAATATTTAACACTAAAGTCGGCCTGGTTCAACTTCGGAATAGCAGGATGTGTGAAATTCATCTCGTAGAGCGGATTACAGTACAGGACTGCTTGCCTCGCAGATGTCGCCAAGACAATTACGCTAATAGTCCAGTCGATCATGCTGACGTAGGCTTACGCTAACTATACAGAGAATCTGGATCAACCGATAGACGCTGGAAATTGCTCGTTTCATTCGACGTGATTCCTTAACGTTTCAAGATATTTAATTTTAAATTTTACAAAGATCTGGTGACGAGAAAACATTCACATTAGTGATCTAAAGTCAGGATAAATTCCACTGCCAACACTCAAGAAATTCAGTTTTGATACGACAGAATGACATTTTGAATTTGGAAGAAATACACGATATCTTGTGACTATTCTAACGTGGTTCCAGAGATTTTAGACTGGACATTTTTCTTTTTTTTTGAGTGCAGAACGAAGCTCTGAAGTTCATCCAAAATCTAAGACCGACGATACAATTGTGGCACTGGTGAATTCAAAACTTGTAGGAGAATCAAGTTTGATACAAGAAATTATAACTGAGAAACTACTGTGCTTGAAGGGCATTATTGTATCATGGATATTACATGATCGCCTGCTCCCGAGAGTCCACGCATTTCAAATGAGGAACAAAAAAGGCACGTGTACATTTTGCCGAAAATTTCTTGTGACATTTTGAAAATGGATATTGTAACGGGTTTTAGGTACGACCCGAACAACCCTTGATATAGATCCCCAAAGCTGTCAGTCCACAAGTTAAAGCAAGGCAACAAAAATCAGTTACAATATTTTGATGTCGGTTTACTTCACCAGTGCTAAAATACTTTGCTACTATTTCGCTGAAAACCGATCAGACAGTTAGTGCGCCGGCCTTAGCAGTCCAGAGGTAGCGCGCTGGACTTGCATTCTGAAGGTCTCGGGTTCGAATCCCGGCTTGGGCATGGTCGCTCGTGGTGATATTAACCACAAAATTGTAGGGAATAGATTTCACAGTACAATGGATATAGTCTGTCTGAGTGCTGTGGATCTTAGTAGATATTCCAAAGAAAAAAAAAATGTGCTATACAGAAAATTACTTACCAGAGATTTTCAAACATTTGTTAGGAAACAAGAAAGTAAGAACTTTGTCACCATCATGAACCTGTTATCTGTCATCTTGAGATTATTTCTTGTTTCCAACAATAAAACATTATTTGAGAGGAAGGGTCTTTGGGTCAAATGAAAAGTTTATTAATAAAGTTAATGTCGAAATTAGGAAGCTCAATGGTCAAAGGTGTCGAAAGGTGTTTTTTTTTATTATGATATGATTATAGGTTATTGGGAGGAGGAAAAGATGGAGTTGTGTCGGTGCATGTTTTTTTTTTTTTTTAACTTGCCAATATCAAATAAGTCGAGACAAATAGACACAGGGACATTATTCCACAAACGTATCGTGCGACTGAAGAACTAATTGCCTCTGTAATGCATGGTTCTGTTGAGAACCGCTCGGACTATGAAACGGTAGGCTTCGTTCAATGACCGAGTAGAACGAAAGAACACATGGTGAAATCTTCGAACACTTACCTTTGAAAATGTATAAAACAGACTTACACATCCAACTGTTTTTCGGTGCTCCAGAAAACCAATAGAGAATGAATATTTGTGTCCCCTATTAAATATATCGCAAGTTACTGAATTCGGTTCCGAAACTCCAAGGAGGCTTATGCCGTATATATATGGTATAGACAGTAAGTCGATAGGAGTGAAGTATCTCTTTTACAGTTTTAGAAAACCGAGGAACTTCGCTGCTTCTTTCGACACACACATCAAATATGTGTTCATTCCAATGGAGGTTACATTGAATAGATCTGCCCAGTATGTCAAGATAAGCTTACTCCGCAAAATCCACATCGCCAACATGTTGTAGAGGGAGGGGTATATCCAGTCTATTGTGAGATCACAGATAAAATTGGATCTTTCTTGCGCTAAAATCAATTATATATGCAAGGCCCAACTCGGAGATTGTTTTAAGGTTCTTATTGAGTGTATCATTCGCATTTACTCTCAATCTCCAAAAAGTTTGGGCGCTTTTGAATGAATATGAATGACAAATATTACTGTCATCTGTAAAGCAATGTATTGTGTTCTGAGTCAATGAAAGAAGGTCATTGCTAAAAACCAGAAAAAGGGACGGGGATAAAACGGAACACTGCGGCACTCCAGAATGATGGAATGTTGTTCTGAAACCAAACCATCCATCGCAATTCGTATAGAACGACCCTGAAAAAACTTGATATTCATCGAGGAAAAGAGTCACCGACACCATATGCAATTAGTTTTCATAAGAGGTCTTCGTGACTCAACCGTAATCTACCAAAAAAGGCACACCCGTAATTTACTCCTAGGAGGTCAGGAGTTTAAGCATTTTTAAAATTCATATGAGAGGTGGCACGCCTCTTTGTTCAATCTCGCGGTTAGAATTTGTAATTTTATCCTTTATTTCCAATGTTATAATTGTACTCTTAGGAGAACAAGAGTAGTATCAAATTTAAAGTTATGGTTTTATAGAAGGTTTCACGAGCCTTTGTACAATTCCGCCCAAAACACGGCAATTATGGCTATCTCACATACACAGATATTTTGAATTAAAAGGTAGAGTTTGCCACGCCAATTATGGTACCTTAGGAGGGTGAACAACAACACGCTTTATAATATGTACGGAAAATGATGATAATTGTAATTTCGGTTTTTAATGATTTATAAATTTTTCTTTAAAGCGTAGTCAGATAAATGTTTTATACAAATAACCAATTGGCTCTGTTTCTTTCAATCAAGAAGTTCACCTCTTAGCTGTATCATTCCGTAAGCTACTTGATTTCTGCTGAATTTTATGTTTTTTTTTTACCATCGCTCAGTTAAATAAATGTTTTATAAATATTGTAATCACTTTTACATTTATTTTGCATTGAGTGTGCACCGCGTGGTGGTCAGCCATTAATAACGACGTAAAACGTAAGCGCGATAAAAGCCATAAAACAACGTAACGTAACGGAACGCAATCGTCGTTCGACAGTCGACAACGTGTAATACGCGCGTACGCGATTATTACAGAAAATGAATTTAAAGAAAAACTTTAAAAAAGTTAAATAGAAAAAGAGCAGATCTGGTCACATTGCACCACAGTGGCTACACTGGTCAAGTCGCACGTAACGCATTTATGCGCTGATTTTCAACATCTATTGCTGTGCATGTTGTACTTGCTGTTGTACTCGCGTTGTGCCTTGTTTTGAGGTTAATTTGAGTGGGATGTTGTTGCTGGTTTTAGCGGCTGATTGTTGTGAATGGCTTTGTTTGAAACACATTGTAGTTGGTGATATTTTTGCTGCTTTTTGTTGTTATCATTGCAATTTTTGTTGTCACTGAATGGTAGAATGTTACGCGCGTGTTTTTTTGTGTAGGCATTTAGTGGCGTTATTTGTGAACTTCCGCATTCGCATCCGTTTGCAGCAACAAAATGGCTGCCAACAGCAGCGTTAGACATTCACAACGAAACTGTGTGGCAACACTGTTAAAGGAAATTTTGCCGCCACATTTTAAGTTGTCATTTGCAACGTAACAACACATAGGAGGTAGGTTTTTATTGCTGTTACGTTACGTTTTGTGCACGCTTTTATTGCCGTTAATGTTGTTGTTAATGTTTACGCTGTTTTTGGCGGCTGTTGTTAGCGCTACACAGAAAAAAAAGTTCATACTATTTATGAATTTGTTCATCAATTTTATGAATTTACCATTATTACTCAACCAATGACCAAATTCATCCAATTTATGAATCGTTCATACAACCATATTGAATAAGTTCATAATATTGATGAACGCTTTCATAATATTAATGAAAAAATTCATGATATTTATGAATTTTAAACTATTTAAAAAATATATTGGAGGCTGCGCTGCTTTGCGTCAAAAAATGAATATGAATACCTTAATGAACGCAATTCATAACAATTATGAACGCGTTTGTTATATCAATTTCGCTCAAATTGTGCGATTTGTATATACGAAGAATAGTTCATAAATAGAATGATTTTGTCCATATATATTATGAACGGTGTCTCAATTAATGTCGTTCATTCCATTTATGAACAACAAATTTTCTGTGTAATGTTGCTGTTTCTAATGGTGTTTTGTTGTTATTATTTTTTATCGCTACTGATGATGTTGTTGTTGCTTATGTGACTGTTGTTGTCGGCACGGCTGTTGCTCCCATCTTTTTGTTTTAATTGGTACATATCCCATTAGTATTGTTTCTACTTTTTTTGCTCTTACTATTGTTGCTAGTGCTATTGCTCCCACGACTAAATTTCCCATTGGTATTGCTCCTAATTTTGTTGCTCTTGCTACTGCGACTGTTGTTGTTAGTAAGGCTGTGGATCGCTCAGCTTTCTCTCCATCTGTTATTGCGCCCACAACTTATTCTCCCTCTAGTATTGCTCTAGCTTTTGTTGCTCCATATTTGGTTGCTTCTACTTTTATTACTTGTTCTTTTGTTGATATTACTGTTGGTGTTTCCACGATTATATCTCCTACAATGTTTGCTCCTTTTAGTAGCTCTTAGTAGTATTGCTCCTACTTTAGTTGCTCCTTCGTTTGCTATTCTTATTATTGTTGCTACAGCGACTGTTGTTGTCAGTACGGCAGTTGCTCGCTCGGCTTGATCTTCATCTTTTGTTGCATCAAGGACTTCTCTTACAATTGTATTGCTCCTCCTTTTGTTGCTGCTACTATTGTTCCACATACTTTTATTACTTCTTTTTTGTTGTTCTTTCTTTCGGCATGGGTGTTCCTTTAATTTCCTCCCATTTTTATTATTGCTCGCATGATTAACTATACCACTAGTATTGCTTCTGATTTTGTAGTTCTGCTACTGCTTTTGCTCTCAAACTAAATCTTCCACTAGTATTGCTCCTAATTTTGTTCATCTTTTTTCAGTTGGTCTTACTTTTTGTTACTATTGTTGTTCTTATTATTGTTGCTACTGCGACTGTTGTTGTCAGGATGCTGTGAATCGCTCAGCTTTCTCTCCATCTGTTATTGCGCCCACAACTTATTCTCCCTCTAGTATTGCTCTTCCTTTTGTTGCTGCTTATTTGCTTGCTCCTACTTTTATTACTCCTTCTTTTTTTGGTATTACTGTTGGTCTTTCCACGACTATATTTCCTACAATGTTTACTCCTTTTAGTAGCTCTTCGTAGTATTGCTTCTGCTTTGGTTGCTCTTACTTTAGTTGCTCCTTCGTTTGTTGTTCTTATTATTGTTGCTACTGTGATTGTTGTTGTCAGTACGGCTGTAGCTCGCTCGGCTGGATCGTCATCTTTTGTTGCGTCAAGGACTTCTCCTATTGCTCCTCCTTTTGTTGCTCCTACTTTTGTTCCACATACTTTTATTACTACTTTTTTGTTGTTCTTCCTTTTAGCACGGTTGTTGCTTCATTAACTTCCTCCCATTTTTATTATTGCTCGCATGACTAACTATACCACTAGTATTGCTTCTGATTTTGTAGCTCTTTCTACTTCTACCTCTGCTACTGCTTTTGCTCTCACGACTTAATCTTCCACTAGAATTGCTCCTAATTTCATTCCTCCTTCTTCTGTTGGTCTGCTACTATTTATTACTATTGTTGTTCTAATTATTGTTGCTACTGCGACTGTTGTTGTCAGTAAGGCTGTGGCTTGCTCAGCATTCTTTCCATCTTATATTGCAAGCACATTTGTATTTATTGGTACTGTTGTCAGTATGGTGCTGCTCCTACGACTTAATGGTATTGCTCTTACTATGGAGCTCTTAATATTGTAGCTTCTATTGCAGTCGCACCTACAGTACTTGCTAATGTGATAGGTCTTACTGTGCTTACTCCTACTGTGTTTGCTCCTAATTTTCTAGATCCTTCTTCTGCTGTTGCTGTTGTTCTCTTGCTCTCGTTTTACTTACGGCTACTACTAGTTGTATTGCTATTTATTTCATTACTCTTGTTGCTTTTTTGATACTATTGTTGTCGACATGCTTTTTGTTATTTCTCCTGTTGCTCCTATTTCCCACTGTATTTTGTTACTCTTTAAGTGCTTCTACTCGTATTGCTCTTATATGGTAGTTCTTATTTTTGATGCTCTTTCATTTTTGGTACTACTTCTATTGCTCACCCAATTGCTGCTACTACTTTCTCTCTGCTATTACTATTGCTCTTAATTTAATTGCTCCTACTTCTGTAGCTTCTAACTTTTGCTCCTAATTTTGTCGCTGCTGCTGTTACCACTACTACTATTTGTATTGTTGTTTACTTCACTACTGTTGCTGCTGCTATTGTCAGCACTGTTGCTGCTCGTATTGTTATATTTGCTTTCAGCTGTTACCACGTTCATTCAACTTTTTGATATTGTCTGTGTTTTTGAAAGCATTTTATGTTGCTCACGTTGCGTGTTAATCGCTCATTTCATTGTGGTCGTCGTCATCGTCATTGTTGCTCCACCCACTGTACATCGACAGTCATTAACTTTGACACGATGGCTTTTACGATGCGCTCGCTGGATGACACAATGGCCAGAGCAACATGTTTTAAATGTTTCAATCAATTAAAGGTTGATTTTATTGTTGTTACTGATGATATCGACTGATTGAGTTATTGCTTTACTATATATGGTTTTGGGTGAAACAGTTAACAATTAAGTTAATTAAGAGGTTTTATGCAGAGCAATCATTTAAATTTATAAAACTTATTTTTGATAATTTTATAAAGAAAAACAAATTAATTAAAATTCAGTAATAACGTAATAAACAATCATAGTTGCGGGCACAATCATTTTATGCTGCTACGTGTCCTAGTACGGAATATATGCTCCGGGTCGTTACCAAAGTTGATTTAGCGCTGTCCGTCATTTTGACTTCCATCAAGATTCCATGAAAACCAGAAGACCTAGATAAATAAAACTAAGACATTAAATTTTTTATTTATCTAGGCTATCGGGTATTGAAAATGGACATAATCGGTCGGTTGTGACCGGTGGTTCGGCGGTTTTTGTATATATACATAAATATACAAGAGCAATTCAGAGAGTCGAAGTTAATAATAAATTTAAAAAATTTCAATATTCCATATTCAGACTCTTAGTCGTATGTTTATTCTATTTAAAATATGTCAAATTATTTTTTCTAAAAGAATGAAAATCGTCAACTGTGTTTGTTTCGAATACCCTGTACTATAAATATAATTATCCAGCTGGAAATTACAATATAATTTTGAAATGCATCTGTTATTCTTGAAATTACCCAACAAACATTGCTTTTCACATGAATAATTATTATCTCTGCCAACACCACATCAGACCACAGCATACAAACTACTTATTCATCAAGAACATGCGATGGTCTTTCGCTTCCGTTTCCGTCACTTATGACGCCATGCGATTTAATAGCCCTAGGGTTCTTCCGTTCTTCTGTTGGCTCGGTGCCTGTCGTTCGATTGTACCGTAAATTCGATAACATGTCCGCCATTGGAGCAGCTGTTTATGGCTGATTGTATTGGCCAAGTGTGGATGTTGCGGGGTGGCTGTCTGGCGAACAACAATACGATTAATATTTACACTTGAATCGCATTAATAACGCACATTTCATGCCGCGGGTGTTTTTAATGAGCTTGTTCAACATGTGATGTCTTCTTTTTTCATGTTTTTGTGGTGTATTTATTTTTTATTTATTTGAAGCTTCAGTTTTACTACTATAATGAAATACGTACTAAAGAACGAATAGTATTCGTGAGCATTACCACCAAGTAGCCCTCAAGGCAAACACCCCAAAAATGAGGCTTAATCTCAAGTTTTTAGAAATTACAAAGTAGGATTATTTTTTAGTGATAAAATAGAATTTTGAGTGAAAAATTGGATTTTTGAGTGAAAAATTGAATTTTGGGTAAACAATTTAATTTTGTAAGAATAATAGAATAATAATTGAAATTTTAGTGAAAATCTAAATGTTTAGTGAAAAACTGAATTTTGAGTGAAAAATTGAAATTTGAGTGATAAATTGAATTTTGAGTGAAAATTGAATTTTGAATGAAAAAATGAATTTCGAGTGGAAAATTGAATTTTAAGTAAAAAATTAAATTTTAAGTGAAATAAAATTTTAAGTGAAAATTTAAATTTAGAATGAAAAATTGAATTTTGAGTGAAAAAATTTAATTTAAGTTAACAGTTTAATTTTGAGTGATTATAGAATTTTGAGTTAAAAATTGAAGTTTGAGTTAAAAATAGAATTTTGATATTAGTTTTAAGTGAAAAATTGATTTTTGGGTCAAAAATTTGAATTTTGAGTCAAAAATTGAATTTTGAGTGAAAATTTGAATTTCGAGTGAAAAATTGTATTTTGAGTAAAAAAATTTAATTTTGAGTGAATAATTGAATTTTGAGTGAAAAATTTAATTTTGAGTGAAAAATTTAATTTTGAGTGAAAAGTTAATTTTGAGTAAAAAATTCAATTTTGGTTGAAAAATTTTAATAAAAGGTTGAATTTCGAGTGAAACATTGAAATTTCAGTGCAAAAAATAAATAAGAATAACCTTTTGAGTGAAAAATGGAATTTTGAGTGAAAATTTAATTTTGAGTGAAAAATTAATTTTGAGTGAAAAATTAATTTTGAGTGAAAAATGGAATTTATAGTGAAAAATTGAATTTTAAGTGAAATTAAATTTTGAGTGTAAATTTAAATTTAGAATGAAAAATTAATTTTGAGTGAAAAATTAATTTTGAGTGAAAAATTTAATTTAAAAACTGAATTTTGAGTGAAAAACTGAATTTTTAGTGAAAATCTAAATTTTGAGTGAAAACTGAATTTTGAGAGAAAAATTGAAATTTGAGTGCAAAATAGAATATTGAGTAAAAAGTTTAATTTTAAGTGAAAATTTGAATTTTGAGTGAAAAACTGAATTATGAGTGAAAAATTTAATTTCAAATGAAAATTTTAATTTTGAATAAAAAATTGAATTTTTAGTGAAAAATTAATTTAAGTGAAAAGTTGAATTTTAAGTGAAAAATTGAATTTTGAGTGAAAAATGTTATTAAAAGTTAAGAGTTTAATTTTGAGTTGATATTAGAATTTTGAGTTAAAAATTGAAGTTTGAGTTAAAAATAGAATTTTGGTATTAGTTTTAAGTGAAAAATTGATTTTTGGGTAAAAAATTTAATTTTGAGTGAAAAATTGAATTTGGAGTGAAAATTGAATTTTGAGTGAAACATTTAATTTTGAGTGAAAAGTTAATTTTGAGTAAAAAACTCAATTTTGGTTGAAAAATTTTAATTAAAGGTTGGATTTCGAGTGAAACATTGAAATTTGAGTGCAAAAAATAAATGAGAATAACCTTTTGAGTGAAAATTTTAATTTTGAGTGAAAATTAATTATTGAGTGAAATTTTTAATTTTGAATGAAAATTTGAATTTTGAGTGAAAATTTGTATTTTGAGTGAAAAATTGAATTTTGAGTGAAAAATTGAATTTTGTGTGAAAATTTGAATTTTAAGTGAAAAATTGAATTTTGAGTGAAAATTTGAATTTTGAGTGAAAAAATTTAATTTTGAGAGAATAATAGAATTTTGAGTGAAAAATTGAATTTTGAGTGAAAAATTGAATTTTGAGTGAAAATTTGAATTTTGAGTGAAAAATGGAATTTTGAGTGAAAAATTGAATTTTAAGTGAAAAATTGAATTTTTCACTCAAAATTCTTTTTTTTTTGTAGATCAATTTGTTTACGGTTTTTATTTGCATTCGAAATGCAATGCATATCATATTTTCATAATAAAAAAAAAATTTTTTTTTGCCTTGATTTTGTATGGATCCAAAAAGTTTAACAATATCAATTCATGTAAAGGTTTTATTCCTATTTGAAATGATACTATGTGATATTGTAAAAATCAATACAAATTTATTAAATGCAAATAAAAGCTGTAAACGAATCGATATCGAAAAACCATTTTCATATTTATACTCAATGATGTCGCAGCTATGAAGTGTATACAACTTTTTTCAAATGATCGACCAAAAAATTGATATGCACTTGTTTTTCAAATGTTTTTCAAAATAAAATCCTTTAACGAATTGATCCAGAAGCAAAACCAAAACTTACAGAAAAATGCTTTTTCCTGCTAGGGGTAGGCTTGAACATACCAGTTTCCTGCGTAAATGCTGCTATAGGAAGCCTGCTTTTTTTCAAAAATTCAAAATGCCTGCTATGCAATGTGTATTTCCTACCATATTCCTGTGAGTTTTTCTCTAAACTTCTACTATAATACCAGTTTCCTTGCATATTTTTGTCTGGGGCAGCCAAAAGTTGTATTTTTTTCGTACGGTGTACATTGAAATTCCATAGTTGGTTGACTATACTCAACAATGCAGACCTTCACAAACAATTTCGCCATGGCTGCGCCTATTATACCGCCTAATTGCAAATTCTTCACACCAAAAACTAAGACTTATTCGAACCTCAAACGATTTAGCAGCAATTATTACCAATTTTCCCTAGAATGAACACAGCACATTTTATCGTACTGCTGCTCTTTTTGAGCACTAACGGAGTCAGTCACACGAACGCCAGCATCGGCTCCTGCTTGGAGAACGTGCTCGTCGATTTGCCATTCGGCGCCTTCGGTGAAGATCCCTACAAACTGATGGATCTGTACGAACAGCTGTCGGCGAAAACTAATGTGTCGACGCAGTGCTCCGACATGTTGCTGCGCATGGTGCGCGAGGCGTTGCTGGGCACAGTCAACGCGGTGCTTGTCGATGCTTTGATGTTGGAGACATTTCACAATGACACGAAGCTGCAGCAGCTGTCGCAGCGCATCTATCGCAGCGATCCGCATCTGTCACAAGCGTTGTACGTGCGTCTCATCGACACCGTTTATCCGGTGTCCCAGAAGCCGGCGCTAGTAAACATACTGGCCGCGAACGAAAACTTCCAACAGAAGGCTTTCGCGTTGCTGCATCTGCACCGTAAGCTGATCACGCGCGCCGATTATGTGCCGCAGCTGTTGGAACAAATGATGCAGCATCTGGCGATCATCGGCAAGAATCCGGAGTTCTCGGATTTGCCGACGCTGGTGCAGCAGAGCGTTGTTGGCGCATATCGCACATTGCGCCGCAATAATCAGTCGGCTAGTGGAACGCCGGAGAAGGACTTGGAGGCGTCCTGTGATGAGAAGTCGTTTCTGGAGACGTTCATCGATTCCATCTATGGGTTGGTGGAGAAGAAAGAGGATCTTTTGTCCATGTTGCATGAGAACGAAAACTACGAACAGATGGTGCATACGATGGTGCATCTGCAAAAGTTGGCGCATGGCAGTGGCAATCGTGATGACGCCTTTTGGAAGGAATTAACGCAGTACTATGGCGACATACGGCAACATAAGGATTGGGAGCAGCTGCCGCAGGAGCTCAAGGAGATGGTACTAAATGGAATTAATGAAATAGAAAACTAAATAAATTATCGAAAATAACTAAAATAAAGCTATTTTTAGTTTACCAAAAAAAATATATAAATATTGTGCTGTTGGTAATACAAATAAAAGTTAAATATAAAGTATAATCCAGCTGAATTATCGAAAAAGCCGAATTATGGAAAAAAGCTGTACTGATTTCCAACTAAAATTTGATTTTGAAATGCTCAATTTTTAAAAACAATACCAGTGTTTTAATACTGTTTACTATTATTACATTTTAATAGATTTTTTATAATATTTCAATAGTGTTAATAGTATTTCAATAGTTTTTACTATTATTTCTGGTTTTATCTATTATTTAAAAGTTTATTGTATCATTTCGGTAGTTTTTACTATTATTTCAAATCTATTATTTCCATAGTTTTTACAATTTTATCGAGTTTTATCTATTATTTCAATAGTTTATACTATTATTTCTATAGTTTTTAATATTATTTCTATAGTTTTTAATATTATTTCAATAGTTTTTACTATCACTTTAATAGTTTTTACTTTTTCAATACAATACATTATTTTTTTGATAGGTAAATACCATTAAATACTACAAAATACTATTACACATGAGTATATGAAGTTAATTCAAGTCGCGAGCCTGGCATTCGATAGTCAAAATCGACTTGTATGAACTTTAAACTATGTTGGACATATAAATGTTGAAAAATACTTCTACTCCTAAATTTATAATTTATTGATTAGCTAAATTCCCTCAGGCGCCAGTATAAATAGGCCCTATTAGGGTAGACATGATGTTGTCCTGTTCATGTAGATTATGTATAGTATTGAATTATAATTGAGCAAATTATTACTAATCCATTTCTTGTTGGATTTAACAAATTTATGAAATTTTTTTCAGAGTGTAGTCGTCGAGTTTGAAATGTGTAGTAAAAGTTGAAAATTTATTATTTATAGAACACAGTAAAATTACTGATTTTCTGGTTCTTTCCCGAAATTTAAATTTTAAAATTTCCTCATTACTGAAATACAACTTTTATTCTTAATTCCGTTAATTTATATACTGAGAAAATGCAAGAATAAGACATAGTAGTCTTTTACTTGAATGGTTGTCCTGTTCTTGCAGTGTAGTTCTTGTTCTTGCATAGGCTGGTCGTTCTTGTTCTTGCTGCAAGAGTCTTGCATAGCTTGCATATTTTAGATACCAAATTCTATTATACGAAATACCATGGTAGTATTGTTCATATTCTTGCTTTGTCAAGTTTATCTTGTTCTTGTAGGGTAAGTCATGTTCTTGCATTTATTGCACATTTTTGGACCCAAACAATGTTATTCGAAATGACATGGTGGTATTGTTCATGTATTGGCAGGTCAATCTTGTTTCTGTTAATCTATAGCAGGTCGATCAAGTTCTAGGTTTATTTGAGAGATCAGTCTTGTTCTTGCATCAAGATTCTTGAATTTCTTGCAATTTCCAGGAATCTGATTCTGTTATGCGAAATAACTTTAATCAGTTATTCAAATTAAATAACGTGTTTTTAGACTGAAATTTAAATCTGATCAAATCATTCAAACTTGAATAAAAACTTTAAATTAGGCACCGCCGTTGTTTATTAAGCACCCCAGAACTGTCTCATTCAAAATTGGTTCTTGTTCTTGCATCAAATGGTTGACCTTGTATATCTTCTTGCAAAAAACT
The DNA here is from genome assembly GCA_951804985.1 of Dryomyza anilis. Classification (NCBI taxonomy): domain Eukaryota; kingdom Metazoa; phylum Arthropoda; class Insecta; order Diptera; family Dryomyzidae; genus Dryomyza; species Dryomyza anilis. The sequence goes on along the minus strand of OX638134.1, from coordinate 78,350,589 downwards.
GCCAAAACAATACTTTAAAATTTAAATAAAATTATTTTTAATTGATTTAGATAATACGAATTGCAAAATTTTGTCAGCGTTAATCTCCTATTGCCAAAAACACAAAAACAGTTTAAAGTTCTTTGTGCCTTTTGACAAACAACCCATCAATGGATCCATTCAAGAGCTTAATGCAGCGGGCCTCTACTCAATGCCACCACAATTCCATTGAATAGTTAACTCTTTTGCCATTTATCTGCTGCATGTCGTTCGTTAGTTGTTGCAGACAATCAATGGCTCCATGTATCATTCAGTGTCATTCAGTTGACGTACGGTTTGCCACCAGCAACCACAACCGGCGATCAACACATAGTTCATCCGTGTTGCTGTCGTCATGACATTCGATATATGCGAGGAAAGGCAGAATGTGACAATTTCGGGTTGGGTTTAAATTCAATGTTTCATTAAAAATTCAATTTTTCACTAAAAATTCATTTTTCACTAAAAATTCAATTTCTCACTAAAAAATCAATTTTTCACTAAAAATTCAAATTTTCACTAAAAAAATCAATTTTTCAATAAAAATTCAATTTTTCAGTAAAAATTCAATTTTTCAGTAAAAATTCAATTTTTCAGTAAAAATTCAATTTTTCAGTAAAAATTCAATTTTTCAGTAAAAATTCAATTTTTCAGTAAAAATTCAATTTTTCAGTAAAAATTCAATTTTTCAGTAAAAATTCAATTTTTCAGTAAAAATTCAATTTTTCAGTAAAAATTCAATTTTTCAGTAAAAATTCAATTTTTCAGTAAAAATTCAATTTTTCAGTAAAAATTCAATTTTTCAGTAAAAATTCAATTTTTAAGTAAAAATTGAGTTTTTAGTGAAAAATTCAATTTTTCACTAAAAATTCAATTTTTCACTAAAAATTCAATTTTTCACTAAAAATTCAATTTTTCACTAAAAATTCAATTTTTCACTAAAAATTCAATTTTTCACTAAAAATTCAATTTTTCAGTAAAAATTCAATTTTTCAGTAAAAATTCAATTTTTCAGTAAAAATTCAATTTTTCAGTAAAAATTCAATTTTTCAGTAAAAATTCAATTTTTCAGTAAAAATTCAATTTTTCAGTAAAAATTCAATTTTTAAGTAAAAATTGAGTTTTTAGTGAAAAATTCAATTTTTCACTAAAAATTCAATTTTTCACTAAAAATTCAATTTTTCACTAAAAATTCAATTTTTCACTAAAAATTCAATTTTTCACTAAAAATTCAATTTTTCACTAAAAATTCAATTTTTCACTAAAAATTCAATTTTTCACTACAAATTCAATTTTTCACTAAAAATTCAATTTTTCACTAAAAATTCAATTTTTCATTAAAAATTCAATTTTTCACTAAAAATTCAATTTTTCACTAAAGAATTCAATTTTTCACTAAAAATTCAATTTTTCATTAAAAATTCAATTTTTCACTAAAAATTCAATTTTTCACTAAAAATTCAATTTTTCACTAAAAATTCAATATTAAACTCGAAATTAAATTTTTCACAAAATTCAAATTTTCACTAAAAATAAAATTTTTCACTAAAAATTCAATTTTTCGCTAAAAATTCAATTTTTCATTAAAAATTCAATTTTTCACTAAAAATTCAATTTTTCACTAAAAATTCAATTTTTCACTAAAAATTTAATTTTTTACTAAATATTCAATTTTTTCACTAAAAATTCAACTTTTCACTAAAATTTAAATTTTTCACTAAAACTTAAAATTTTCACTAAAAATTTAAATTTTCACTTAAAATTCAATTTATCATTTTTCAAGAAATATTGAATTTGTTTTTTCTCTTATTTTCTAGTTTTTCATTGACATTTTCCATCATTGCTTAAATCGATTGTCAAACATTTGTTGCGTCAGCAACTAGAGCACCAGCAACGTGTGCGGAAATGTCATGAAAATGACGGTAAAAATAGGGCATAACAAAATTTAATAATTCATGAGTTAAAGCTTTTAATATAATGCTTAGTCAGTCAGTCAGGCAGTCAATCTGTCGTATATGTGTGAACCACACAACAGTGACTTTTGTCGCATGCGTTGGACATAATCGCTATGACAACTTCGTGCTGTCAACTCAGCCAAATGGGCGTCAATCTATTTGAACGACTGGGTGTCCTGTGCTGTCCTTTCGGTTGTTGTTTCAATGCTGCCCACGACAGACCAACAGGCATAATTGCAACTACTATATATCTGAATTTGTATCAGTGGCGATGTTTTAGTCATCGTCATGCCGGCCTTAAGTTAATTTTGCAAATTGCTGCTGACATGCGAACTTTGTGGGTTGACAAATGTAAACGACAAAGGAAGAAAGACAATAAAAAACAGTTAATATATGTGGTGTCTTTTTTTTTGTTTGTTGATGAAAATACCTAAGCAACTTGATACCTTTCGGTTTACTTTGAAATAAGTTAAAATTAAGGCGTAATCAATTATTTTAGTCTGATCAGAATTTGAAACTAAATAGTTAATAATTTAAAAATTACTCTACACAACAATATTTTTTTTTTTATTATTGGAAATGCGCCATAGAATTCGAATATATGAATTAAAAAATGAATAGCTTTACGTGATATCGGATAATAACTTTTTAACCGAGCTTTTAGAAAGCTTGCAAATATCTCGCGTTTTAAATTACCGATATAATAAAGTGTTTTATTAAATAAATGATAATTAAACATCATTAATTATTATATATATAACGTTTTAAAATCGGTTTAATAGTTTAAGAGAATTTGATAGGAGAACTCAAAAAAAAAAGTAATTTTTTCGACAAAAATTTTAAACCAAAATGCAATAAAAATAAAAATCAATAATTCTTAATTCGCGTGTTTTTTTTCGAGATTTTTTTTTTAAATTTATTTTTTTTCGAACAATTTTTTTTTGAACTAACTTTTTTATCGAATTGTATTTTTTTCAAACTAATTTTTTTTTTCGAAAACAATTTTGTTTGACAATTTTTTTTTTCGGATTTTTTTTTTCGTATAATTTTTTACTGTTATTTTTTTAAATAAACCTTTTACAACACTTTTTTTTTCGAATTATTTTATATTTTTTTTTTTTTGAAAATATATTATGAACAAATTCATCAATATGACAATTCATATTCATTGTATTGGATATTTTGTTCATATATATAATGAATGCAATCATTAATATGTCATTTAATGAACGGTGGTATCAATATTGTGAATCTGGTAGTTGTTGAAAAAATTCATAATATTTATGAATAAATTCATCATACTGAAGAATTTTTTTTTCTGTGATTGTACTGTGAAATCTATTTCCTACATTTTTATGATAAATATCACCACAAACGCTCATGCTCAAGCCGGGATTTGAACCTGAGACCTTTAGAATGCAAGTCCAGCGCGCACTGCTCTGGACTGCTGGGGCCGGCTCGACAATACTCAAAAAAATAAAATATTCGAAATTTTAAAAGAAAAACTGTTGTACATAATTCCAACGCCGCATTTTTTTTAATAAAAAAAAACGAATTAAAACAAAATTAGTTTTACGTGTCGGAGATAAAATATTTACCTTTATAACAAAATTACTTTAAATTTTAAATATTTCAGACTTACCTTACAATATGCCCATAATAAAAACTCATTTTCACTTCTTTTTTTTATAATGTGCTAAAATGTTTTCTTTATTGTTTTTTTTTGTTCTCTCACATTTTGTGAAAATATTCGCAAACTTGGCGAAAATATTTTGAATTTTACTTATGTTAAGTTGTTGTTGTTGTTTTTTACAGTTTCTCTACTGTCTTAATTGCTAAAACTTATGCGCTAATAAATAGTTGAAAAGGATATGTTTAGAGGGATATAGTACTTATATTTCAATTTACATTTGATAACATTAATAAGGATTTAAGCGGCTTATTAGTAGAGGTGTCTAAATTTATAAATAAAATAGAGAAATAATAAAAAAATATTTAGTTTCTTAAAATTGATTACATTGCGTAGAGGTGGTTTAAAACTTAAGTACATGGGAGATATGCAAATTCGTGTTTTTTTTACGTAAACACTAAAAGTGTTTTAAACCTTATATTATATTGTATTTTTATTTTATTCTTTATTATATTTTATCATTATTAAATATTTTAATTTTTAAACTATACCATTTTTATTTTATTCATTTTTATTTATTTTGAATTTTTATTTATTTATCTTATCGGTACTATCATGCCAAAGGGGTGAATGTGCAATTTTTGACATTTGCGTTTTTTTACATTTTTGAATGTAGTTTATCCTCAAGTATGCTGTGCCAAAATAACGTGTCATTTTGTTGAATATTTATATTCACAAAAGACAAAACCAAAAGGGCGAATTTGAAAAATTGAAAATCTTGTCATGCCAAAAGGGCGAATCTTTTCGTTTTTTCGCTATAACTTTTTATTGATATAAGATAAAATAGTGGTGTAAAGGTATTACTTGTTTATTTTTAAAGCACCTATCGATCTGCGTCATTATTTAAAAATATTTTGCCAAACATTTTTTCCTGCAAATAAATGGTAAATTAATGTTTGGCAAAATATTTTTAATTAATGATGCAGATCGATAGGTACTTTGAATACAAAAAATAAATGATTTTATACCACTATTTTATCTTGTACCATTAAAGAATTATAGCAAAAAAACGAAAAGATTCGCCCTTTTGGCATGACAAGATTTACAATTTTTCCAATTTCTTCGTTTTTTTGCTATAATTTTTTATTGGTACAAGATAAAATAGTAATGTAAAGGCATTAATTGTTTGCTGTTAAAGCACCTATCGATTGGCATCATTATTTAAAAATATTTTGCCAAACATTTTTTCCTGCAAATAACAAATGGCAAATTAATGTTTGGCAAAATATTTTTAATTAATGATGCAGATCGATAGGTACTTTGAAAAGAAATAATTAATGCCTTTACATTACTGTTTTATCTTGCGCTAATAAAAAGTTAAAGCATAAAAAACAAAAATTTTTGCGTTTTGATCAGGATATAGCCTCACAAACTCCGTATTTATAATTCAGTAGATTATCCAAATCTAAAAATATTTTATATACGTTATAAAAATTTACGAAGAAACCAAAATAACTAAAAAAAAATTGAAAAAAATATAAAGTTTTCTAATTTTTAAAGCACTTCAAACTTTGAAATTAGATTTCCCAACATTTTTAAAAATGCACATTCGCCCCTTTGGCATGACAGTGACGATATGTAATACAAAAATAATTTTTGACCCCGCCTATTTTGATCAGTTTATGTTCGGTGTTACATTTAAAATTCTTTTGGGTATGTTCTAACTTTCGAAAATTTTACTGAATTCGTTTATTGCTATTTTTAAATTCAATTTTTAATACCCACTTTCTGTATTTCGAAATGAACGACGAAACGAAAATTGTACATCAAAAATACGTCACAGAAATTTTTATTATTTGACTTTTAAAACTTTTAAAATTATTCAAAATGACGTCACTTTCGTCTAATAGAATTTCGTTTTGAAAAACAGAAAGAGGCAGAAGAATTAAAATTTCGATTCTTTGCAGTTCCAGTTAAAGTTCCAAGTTCTTCATTTTGTCATTGTATACTGTCAAACTATTTTTAATTTTCGGTTTTAGTTGCAATTTTTATTCTATAAATATATACAGAATGCTTATGAAAGATACACGGTGTTTAAGAAATGCATATTACTTAAAAAAGCTATTCAAGAAAATTGGTTATAAAGTATAATCTGTTGATAAATGAATATCATATTTTTATCATATGTTTTAGACAATTAAATGACCTATCCAATTGTGTATCACATCTTTGAACACCATGATTTTCTCCTTTTTTAAAATATACGTAATGTTTAAATTTACAAAAATAAAATTACAAATTTTGACTTTTTCATTAATTTTCTCAAAATTTCATTACGGATCACCCTATGTTTTCGAATTTATAACGATAGACCACTTCATGCCCAGTATTTTCTTGCCAAAAAGAGTGATTATGAATTGGGAAGAAATCCAGCAGAAATAATTAAACTGTGACTGGTCTTGTGATTTGGTGTTTGAAATAAAAAAAGAAATTTACTTCTAGCTCTATCAAAATTTTTTTTTTTTACATAAATTTTATTTGATTAAAAATATATTTTTTTCTGAAAAATCATATACCGGAACTTCAAATATCAAATTCAGTCGAATTGAAATTTCAATTTGGTTTCGAGCGAAAGCGCAATCAAGGCCGAGGAATACTTTTTGAGTTTTGTGTTCAAAATTTAAAAATTCGTTCAGCAGTGAATTTTAGAACAAAGTTATTTTTAAAATTTTATAGCCCCCTTAAATATCTTAATTCAGTGTTTTTCAGGGTTTTTTAAGTAATGTTTTTATTTTTTGTAGTACCCAATTATCTTTTCTCAAATCACTTATATTTGTAACATTTTTAATAAATTAACATAGTATTCAATAAATACATCAATTTTAGATCTTTACACGCTTATTATTGGGAGTTTACATTTTGAAATTTTATCAACTATTCTTAAATTTTCAACCGGGTGTAGCACATTTGAATATTTAGCCTAGGCTTCAATTTCTGCAGCACCCTGTCGCACTTAAAATACCTATTTTAAACTAACAGTTAAGGTTGTATTATCGTGTAAATATATTTTTCACAAAAATACATAATTTTTTTATTTTTTGTTTATATGGATTATTTTAATATTCTTCATAAACAATTATATTGTTTTTTTTGCAGTGTATATGTAACAAAATAACATCTAGTTTTATATTTGCAAGTTATTTTATATTTAAATGTTAGCTTTAGAGTTTTTTTGACTGACCTTTTCTGGACAGTAATAGGAGAAATGATTTAAATTTCAATGTAAAATGCAAATTTTCTAAATTTAAAATTATTTTTTGTTTTTATATATAAAGAATTAAATTAATTTAAAATTAAATAAAAAATTAATTTTAGTTAAAAATTAAAATTTTTGTATGTACTCTTTTTTTTTAGTATAAAATATAAATTTTTAATTTAATTTTTTAATCTTTAATTGAATTTTTAATTCTGAAAAAATTCCAATTTATTATAATTTCAAATATATCTGAAAAATTGCAATTTTAGTATTTAAAAATTATTTTTATATGATAATTAAAATGTATGTGAAAATAAAAATTTTGCAGTAAATTGAAGTTACGTTTTTAGTGCAATAAAATAAAATTTGTATTTTTTTAATACTAAATTTGTTATACAACAAAATGAGAAAAAAAGTTTGAGCAGTAAATGCTAATATTTTTTTTTATTATTAAACATGAACCGCAGAATTCGAATATATTAATTAAAAAAATATCTATGTATAGGTTTACGAGATATCGGCCAATAACTTTTGAACCGAGCTCTCAAAAAGGTGCAAATATTTCGCATTTTAAATAATTTATTTGATCAAGCGTTATACCATATAAAAGATAATTAAAAATTCAATTAATATATCTCACAACATTTTCAAATTGCTTCACTGGTTTTAAAAAATTTCATAGAAAAAATTGAAAAATTTAATTTTTTCGATAAAAATTTAAATCAAAGATTTTAAATTAAAAAATCGAAAAACCGAGATTATGCACAGTTTGTAATATTTCAAAATTAGCCTGAACTTTTAAAATTAAAAAAAAAACGTTGCAAAAATATGTGAAATCTATGATTACATTTTGAGAACAGAATAAAGCATGTGAAAGCATTACAATTGAATGTAAACTAAAACCAGTTGGGAAGGTTAGATCACATGGGAAATTTTAAAGTAGGTGTAATTATGATAGTTAGGATTATCAAAATTATAGTCGGTCTAAGCCGACTATAAATACCCTACACATATGTGTGGTTACCATTCAAAGTGATATATAGGTCACCAGGGTATACGAATCCTGAAAATAACTACAAACATTCAATCGCTGAAGAATTTCCATTCATTTGATACCCATATTTACAAATGGGTAGGTGTACCGAATTTCGATTGAACCACAAGTCTTTTCGCCGGAAAACATTATTATCATGTATTTGAGCATGATATCAATATGTATTTGACCAAAAAAGTTTACCTAAGCAAGTATACATAAAAATTGATCTTTATATGTACATTTTATATGAGATATTTGAACATAAGTGGTCGGATCTTAGATCACAATGGACCGATCATCGCACATACAGCGTAGGTATATTAGTAATCTAAGTTATAAGTTTCATTTATCTAGCTATTCAATTTTAAAAGTAGTAGGGATTTCAACAGACGGACAGACAGACGGACAGACGGACATCGCTAAATCGACTCAGGAGGTCATGCAAGTCCAGAATGCAAGTCCAGCGCGCGCTACCTCTGGACTGCTGAGGGCGGCCTGTATAGTAGCTTACTATCTCGATTTTTTCCGTTTTTTTTAATACATTCTTGATAAAAATTTTTGTTAAAAAAAATACGTCTTTTCATTTCTCCTGTCGAGTTCTCTTAAACTTTTGTACAAATTTAAAAATATTCTAAGAAGTGTTTATTGGATATTCAATTACCTTTCATTTGATATAACACTTGATCATATAAATAATTTAGAATGCGAGGTGTATACAAATATATGTGATCAATTATGTAAGCTCGGTTCAAAAGTTATTGGTCGGCACAAAATTCTCCCTATTTCCATTCATATAATTTCTATATAATTTTAACGTGCTGATTCGAACTTCGATATTATGTTTTTTGCATTTTTTACTTCATTTTACCAACAACATTTTTTATGAAAAGATTATACAGGGATTGATTTAAAATTAATACGATTATTGTCTAGGAATAAATCAAGGAAAGTTATGACATTAAGTCAACTTTAATTTCGTTTATGGTTTGGTTAAAAAAAACTGTTAAATTTGTGTCCTATGTACTTTTTGAGTTATATGCATTTAAAAAACTTAACTGTGAATTAACATTTTTTGTTTTAACATTATGATAAGAAAAATGTGTATTGTAATTTTAATAAAATATACATTTTTGGCTCAACTTTCTTTATAGGGCCGGTCGAAATTCATAAAAAAATAATGGTCATGACCTTTTGAATAAAGGGAGAGTGACGGAAAAATACTCGAAAACCTCGTTTATAAAAAATAAAAAATCAACCTAAAAGTAGGCAACGTTCTAATGAAATCAACCACCAATTAACAGCGACGAATTCAGTCAATACAGCATGAAAACTGATGTGTACTTCAATTAAAATTAAATTTTTCACTAAAATTCAAATTTTCACTAAAAATTTAATTTTTCACTAAAATTTCAATTTTTCATTAAAAATTTCATTTTCTCACTAAAAACTAAATTTTTAACTAAAAATTAATTTTTTCACTAAAATTGAATTTTCACTACTAAATTCATTTTTCACTAAAAATACAATTTTTCACTAAAAATGCAATTTTTCACTAAAAATTCAATTTTTCATTAAAAATTCACTTTTTCACTCAAAATTCACTTTTTCACTCAAAATTCAATTTATCACTAAAATTAAATTTTTCACTAAAAATTAAATTTTTGACTAAAAATTCAATTTTTCACTAAAATTCAATTTTTGACTAAAAATTCAATTTTTTACTAAAAATTCAATTTTTTACTAAAAATTCAATTTTTTACTAAAAATTCAATTTTTTACTAAAAATTCAATTTTTTACTAAAAATTAAATTTTTTACTAAAAATTCAATTTTTCACTAAAAATTCAATTTTTCACTAAAAATTCAATTTTTCACTCAAAAATTAAATTTTTACTAAAAATTCAATTTTTTTTTTATTAAAGGGAACAAAAATACTTGGGAAAGTTCAGGAAAGTACAATAAAAAAAATATTAAAACAATAATAAATAAATTTAAACTGAAAGAACATCGAATAGTATTGCAACTATTTTAATAAAATTACTTAAAGTTCAATGACTGAGTTTATACGATACGAATTATAACGATGTGGGCAAGACAAAAAAAAAAAAATTAAAAAATGAAAACTCAAGTTCACGTGGTACCCCTTAAATATCAAAACCTGTTTTTTTACTCTCAAATTCCGGGAAAAGGGGTGTTGTAAAAAGAAAATAATAAAATACTAAAAATCGTTTACATCCAGATAAATAATGCCATGCTAATTTATATGCAAAAAAAATTCTAGAATCGGAAAAAAATTAAACTAAGAATAATTTTTTTTTTTTCAAAAAAATCGCGCAATTGGACTACAAATTTGCCTGTGCCGATTTTTATCACATTGAATAACTAAATGTACAATACGGCGCTATATTCATATTATTTTTTTCTGAGTTTTTTTTTGTAAGTGTTCCCAAACTTTTCTGTATATTTAACTAAGTGTACAATACGGCGCTATACTTATATTAATTTTTTTTTTGTTGAGAAAATAGTTTTTTTTTTCAGTGTACCCAAACTTTTCTGTATGCAAACTGAATTTTTAATTTTTAATATTTTCTTATTTCGCCTTTTCCTGCAATTGAAGTTTTGTTTTAAAACGGGTTTGGTATTTTCAAGGGGTACCACGTGCCCTTAGGTCACTTATTTTACTTTTTTATTTTTAGAGTCTGCTTTCTGCATCGTATGGCAATTTTATTTTTTGTTTGCCCCACCCACTTCGTAATAATTGAAAAACCACTTATGACCTCGGTCGGTGTTCGATTTAAGGGGATTTCTGAGGTGGCGAGCGGCATTTTTTTTACGTTTTTCGACATCCACTGCCCTTTTTAGTGGGAGTGGCAATTTTTTACTAATATTATTTTTTTTTTTTTTCAGATCGGCCCTATAAAGTAAAGTTCTATCCATTTTTTTCAATTGTAAAAAACCAAAGATTTAAAAATCATTTTTGCCTCAATATTTAAAATCATCAATAATTTTATAAAATATAAATTTTTACACTAAAAAAAAAAATTACACTCAAAATTTTTAGTGTAATTTAAACAAAAATTTAAAAAAATTTAAAACACATATTTTATGAGGGACCACCTCTTTGAAAGCACTCCTCCTAATTACTGTCCCAGTGAAGGCTATGTTATCTTTTTCTCAGTTATTTTCGTTCATCAGCAATTTACATACCATGCAAAGAAATCAAAACGCACAACAAATTCCTTCCGAAAAAATAAAATTTTTTCGAATAAAAAACCTGTAATTTTTTGCTCACTACAATTAGTCACCATTGTGCGTCGCTATCTCCATCGTCACATTTTCTGTGTGGACCCACAGGAGTTAGTCCTTCGTATAACTCGTAAAACTATCGAGAATATGCGCTGTTTACAGCAAAATTTGTATGCGCTGCGATAAGTAAAGAATCAACGAGATATTTTTTTCATTTTTAAAAAAATTGTTTTGTCTCTTTTACACTTTCTTCTTTGCTCTTTCAATTTTTGAATATCCACACAGCGTCATCTGATGGTCCATTCTTTGCACTCCTACACATATGTTTTACACAGTCGTACTTTTCTTGCTCTTTTGCATTAATAGTTTTACAATTATGGTTATGCTTTATTCTACTCTCTGCTCACGATTCTCTGACTCAACACTCCCTAAACACCAATTCCTACTCTCCACTACCTATTCTCCGCTCCACACCGCTATCATTGTTTCATGCGCTCTCCTTCACGCGAACTCTCCATAACTTCGGTAACTTAACGTTAACTCTCTGCTGTTGTTTTATTGTTGCTATTACTGTTGTTGTTGCTGCTTAATTTATGTTGTTGTTGTTGTTGATGCCGATCTGCGTGCGAAAATTTGTTGCTCTTGCTTTTGCCAGTGTTGCCACTTTGAAAGTTTTTTGTGCTGTTGCGGATGCAGTTGCTGTTGTTTCTGTTGTTTTTGTTGCTGCTGCTGATAATGTTGCTGATGAGACGGCTGCTGCTATGTTCGTGCCATGTTGTTGTAATTCACATATTGTTGTTGCTGATTTTTTGTATCAATATTTTTATAGTTGTTGCTGTTGTGGCTATTGCTGTTGTGCTTGTGATGACTTTTGCTGCTGTGTTGCTGATGCTGATAATAATTTCTGTTGTCGTAATTATTGTAGTTGTTATTTTTGTTGTTGTTTATATTGTTGTTGCTGTTGTAATTATTATTTTTGTTGTAATTATTATTGTTGTTGTAATTATTGTTGTCATAATATATATGCTCTGCATATCTGCTGCTGCTTTTTATTGTTGTTGCTGCTGCCGGCATGGTTGTCGATGTCGTTGTTGTTCTGGTTATTGTCGCATCATCGTACAGCATCATCTGTTGTCGTCCTCGCTCTTTATCTGCCCTGTTGTCGTGAATATTGCTGTTGCTACTACTGCCGCTGCTGCTGTTGACAATGGTTTTGAAATTACTGTTGCTACTACTATTGTTGCTGTTATAGTCCAAATGATAGTTGTGGCTTTTACAAAATTCCTGCAATGAAAGAACCAAAAATAAACAACAATATCAGTTAAAAATCGATTAACATGTCAATATTTACAGAGCTATTTTATTGGATGATGTCGGCGGGAAGCTCAATATGGCATTTGGTAGAGAAAGATGATTTTATTGGGATTTTAAAATGTTTATATTAAAAAAAAAGTGTCTTGGGTCTTAAAACCAGGGCATTTTAAAATTTCCAAGTTCTTCTAAGAGGCTAAATCAATATCCTTAATTCATCAATAGGATGAATTTATTCATAAATATTATGAATTTTGATCATATCATATTAAATGACAAATTGATGAATACATTCATTATATATATGAAATTTTATTCAATACAATGAATTTGAATCGTCATATTGATGAATTTGTTCATAATATTTTTCAAAAAAAAAAAAAAATTTGTAAAATATTTTTTTTTTAAATAACTGAAAAAAAAAATTTTTTTGAAAAAAAAATTGTCAAAAAAAAAAATTTCCGAAAAATGTTGTCAATAAAAAAAATTGGAACAAAAATTTTTTTTCAGAAAAACAATTTTTTTTTTCAAACAAAAAAAAAATCGAAAACAAAATCTAACAACGTTTTTTTTAAATATTCCTTTCCTTTGCAGATGATAGCAACATTTGTCATTCATACTCGTTCAAAAAGCGCCCAACCTCTTTGGAGATTGAGAATAAAAGACGCACTATGAATGACACACTCAATAATGACCTTAAAACAATCTCCGAGTGGGGTCTTGCAAATAGAGTTGATTTTAATACACGCAAGACCCAATGTTGTCTGTTATCTCACAAAAGAATGGATTCAACCCTACCTCCCCTTAATATGGTTGCTGTGGATATTGCAGAGTCAGCTGCTCTTCACGTTCTGGGCATATCATTTCAATGTGATCTCCGTTGGAATGATCACATATTTGACGTGTCGAAAGAGGCGGCCAAGTGCCTCAGTTTTTTAAAACGGTGTAAGACATACTTCACTCCTGCTGACTTGCGCACTGTCTACACCACCTATATTCGGCCTAAGATGGAATACAATTCGCACATATGGGCAGGGGCTTCAAAATCTTCTTTGGAGTTCCTGGATCGAATCCAACAGCGTGCAATATATTTAATAGGGGATGAAAATAGTTCTCTTGAGCACCGAAGGACCGTAGGGTGTGTAAGCCTGTTTTATAGGTATTACAATGGTAAGTGTTCGAGGGAAATACATGGCCTGATTCCACCATGTCGTGTGTCCTCTCGTTCTACTCGACATCGAACCAAGCCCACCCCTTCGTAGTTCACTCGGCTCTCAATAGAACCACGCATTACCGAGAGAATTCGTTCTTCAGTCGCACGATACGTTTGTGGAACAATCTCCCTGCGTCTGTTTTTCCCGACATTTTTGATATTGGCAAGTTCAGAACAAACATTCACCGACACTACTCCATCATTCCACCCTCCATTTAACCTATTATCCCTTCTTACGATCAACACTGTGCATTGCATGAGCGTTGGTTAATTTGTAAAAAAAAAAAAAAAAAATAAGAAATAACATATAAGAACTATTTGAGAACTGATAAGTACGGCAAACAATGAACGAAAATAAGATATTTTGACTGAAATTCGGTTTAATGAACAGTCTTCTTCAATATGGAGTACATATATGTTGTATTTTATGTTTTCGTTCATTAATATGATGCAACGTATTCTTCGCATACAGTTCATCATATTGAAGAACACTTTTTCGACAGTTAAGAAACGTTCATCATGTTCATGATCGCATTAATAACATTGATGTCGCTAGTCATTAATATTACGAATGGTTCGTCAATACAATGAATCATGATTTGATGAACGGAATTCATCAATATGATGTACATTTTATTCTGTGTGAAGTTTTTAAAACACAGCAGTTCATTATCTGTAAATCCGGTTTTATGAAATTCCATTGAATTGTCCTAAAAATGGTCAAAAATCCAAGAAAGTCATCAAAGACACATATTTGGTCTTTCAGAAAAACTTAAAATTTTGTAAATCATTCGGTTCCTGATCGATTTGTTTGAATCCGTGTTTTGGTTTTGTTTCCAAGTTTTGGTCATAAAAGTCGGAAAATACCGAACGTAGTATACTTAAATTGTGTATTTTTGTTCGAAATTTTTGTACGCAATCCAAATATCTAACAATTGACGAGATCAACTGTCCCACAAAACATAATAATTATTTATATTTGAGAAAAAGTTATAATATGAATGTTTCTGTACAAACTATTACTACCATTTTAACTCAATTAAATAAATACTTTCTTGAAAGGGATAAGATTAAAATACAATATGAGTGAAAAATTAATTATATTTTCAGGGTATGAATGGTAACAAAAACTACCATGTACAAACACTACTAAATGTCAATAGTACATATCGTAACTGACATGCCAAAGGAACGAATGTGCCTTATCAAAAATGTTGAGAAAACAAATTGTAAGTTTGAATTGCTTTGAAAATTAGTAAAAATTATATTATATATTATATGTTCGTTATTTTGGTTTATTCAGCAATTAGTATAACGTATTTAAAATATCTTTGGATTTGGACAACTAACTGAATTATAAATAAGGATTTTGTGTGGCAATATGCTGACCAAATCGCAAATATTTTTGTTTTTTTGCCATACTTTTTCATGGGTACAAGATCAAATAGTGGTGTAAAGGTATTAATTGTTTGTTTTTAATGCACCTATCGAGTGGCATCATTATTTGAAAATAATTTGCCAAAAAATATTCACACGATTTTGGCACAGTAGAAAAAATTAAGCAAGGAAAAATTACATTAAAAATGTAAAAAAATATCAAAATATAAACATGATAGTGACGTTATATTAAATAAATTAAATCACCTAAGCTCTGTGTAAATATATTTCAATTTCCACTATGACCGCATATAGCATACTTGGTTGATTTAATTTATCTACTACACTGATTAGAAATTTTCAGGTTTATTTAGAGGTTTAACAATATTGACTGTATTATTTATATCATGTATGATGAAAAACAACAATAAAAACGGCGATAAGATAATGATAGCCTATTACTAAATATTAACTATAACGATGAATAGATTACGTGTTACTAAGTTATTGAACTTATAATGTATGCATATTAAACTGATTAAGTAATTAATTACTATAACAATTTAATATTTTGACATATTTTAATTTACGATGGGTTTTAATAGAGAAACTTTTTGTATATTTGTGGAACATTCGCATACGTCATAATGCAAGTGAGCACAGCTGAGATGGTATGATATTTTGAGTAAATTCACCTAGAGAGAGAGAGAAAAAGTGTGTGTTTAGTGTGTTTAGAGAGCGTAATATATGCTGATAAATATTAAGTCTCTTGCTTTTCATAATTGCTTTATGGTTTGTTTTCCTATTAATAGCATTGGACAAAAGAGAGAATGGGTCATATAAATAGGGTAAGCTACGGACTAGGTGTATTTATAAAGCACATTTAAAAACTTAGCTTATAATAATCAAAACTATTTGAATACAAAAATTTGTAAAATATAGTGATTAATCAAGGTTTTTGTTAAAAATTTCAATGAAATAATACAATTTTTATTAAAATGTAAAATGTTCACTAAATATTAATTACTACAAATTCAATTTTTCACTAAAAATGAAATTTTTCACTAAAAAATTAAATTTTTCACTCAAAATTAAAATGTTCACTAAAAATTAAAATTTTCACTAAAAATTAAATTTGTCACTAAAAATTTAATTTGTTACTAAAAATTTAATTTTGAACCTAAAGTTAAATTTGTCACTAGAAATAAAAATGTTCACTTAAAATTAAATTTTCTGCAATGTTTAAATTTTTAATTTTCAATAAAAATTCATATTTAATGTTTACTAAAAATTAAAGTTTTCACTAAAAATTAAATTTTTTCCCGGTAAATTAAAAAGTTCATTAAATATAAATTTTTTCACTAAAAAAATCCATTTTTCACAATAAATTCACTAATAATTCAATTTTTAAGTAAAAATTAAATTTTCACTAAACATTGTAATTTTCACTTAAAATTAAAATTTACATTAAAGTAAATTTTTCAATACAAAATTAAAAAAGGTATATTTTTGTTATGTGTCTGGTACGATAAGTCGAAATTTAAAATATCGAAACTAAAAATACCGAAGTCAAAAACTTAGAAAATAAAAATGCCGAAACCTAAAAATGTTGAAAACAAAAATGACGAAAAAAAAAATGTCGAAAACTAAAATATCTAAAATTTAAAATTCCGAAATCATTTTTAACCGTAAAAATGTTAAAATAAACGCATAGTGAGAAAAATAGCGATTCTTGTGTAAGAAAAATATTGTAGTAAGCAAGAAACTTAAATCCATGTAATAAAATATGAAGATAAAATTTTAATAAATAACATATTTGTAAAAAAATCAGACAAAAAAATTCTGGGTCCGGTCGTAGCGAAAAACCAAATCTTAGCTATGAATTCGAATTTTCAGCTACTTTAGCATCCGTGCGCAATGGAATTCAGGGTGAATATGTCCGAATATGTTACATTCCGCAAGGATCCTAGAGTAGCTAAAAATGTGTATTCGTACGGAGATTCACATTTTTTTTTTTTTTACAAATTAAACAACGCTCAGGGGATGCCCCCTATACATGCAAAGCACAGTGTTAATCGTAAGAAGGGATGATAGGTTAAAGGGATGATAGGTTAATGTAAAACTATAAAAACTATTATAAAAATATTAATTTAATATGAAGGCGTCATTTTTAAATATTATGCCTTCAAAATACCATCTTGAAATTTGACCCTAACATTTATAATATATCAACAACTATTTTGAATTAAGTACTTGAAATCTGAAGTGCAGCGATAATGATCATTAGCCACCTTAACGAAGTAACTACAAAAAATGATCTTTCTAACTTTAAACAATAACAGTATCTCTGGAAATAATGCATATCGCGAAATCCAAAATTCCATTGATATCGCAGAAGGTGAGTTGCAACCCATATCGATTTAGTGTGATTGTGATAGTTGTATTTCAACACTTTGATATTTAGACATTTTAATTTTCTACATTTTTTGCTCATATAAATAAATTGTGCATATTTATTTTTAATTTTTTTTTTCGACATTTCTAGCTTTAAAATATTTTTCGACATTTTTTGTTTCGGCCAAAAATGTTTTCGGCATTTTAAGGCTTTTAAAATTTCGACATTTTAATGTTTCGACATTTTATTTTTCGACACATTGTACGGATTCCTTTTGTTATATGTCCTTTTGAATAACTTTGTTCAAATATTAAATCAACATGTCCATATTCTAGATATACTTATTGATATGAATGGGTATAGAAATAAATTACCGTCTAAATGACGCAAAACTTAATAGACTCCGTGACTCTGTAAAAAAATTAAAAATATAAAAAAAAAATTATATGGAGATCGATCTGGTATTTCACAGGAGGATAGTAGGCCCTTACGGGATAATTCGGTACGAATATTTCAAAAAGGGCGTTATGAAGCCTAACGCCTTTATTGCAACTAACGCTTCAATTTTGACATTCACAAACAAATTTTATAAAAGAATTATCTCTTTTATAGAAAAGAAGAGTTTGAATATTTTATAAAAATTTATCGAATTAAACAACAAAAAAATAACCCCGAATCAAATACTATGTTCAATTATTTACATATGATATAACCATTTTGTAATATACATTTTGTAATTTATTTATATCAATATAAAATTACGAAATTACCTCTATACAAAAAATAGTGATTTTGTAAAGCATCTCAATTTTGTAAAAATTTCGAATTTCGCAAAAAACAACTGATATTTTAATCTTTATATTTCAATTATTATATCTCTCAATTATTATATCAATTATTATATCTCTCTTTAAAATGTGCTACACACAGTACCTGCTCCGTCACTATCTAGTAATACTTCATTCGTCTCCCAACACAACACAAGCAGCGCCTCACAGAAGAATAAACGACAGCGCGCTCAGTTGTTACTCGCGCGTGCCACGAGCCAAACGTTCGTCTTAAACGCTGTGCTTGCATGATAGTTAAATTCGTTTAGAACTTACGATAAAAAGTGCATAGAAAAGTCTAGGACAAAAAAGAGAACAACACAAATTCTGCTAATATGGCGAGCAAAATATTACTAAAAAATACCGCACGCATTGTGGTAGTGGGCGCTGGACCCGCGGGCATTGCGGCAGCCACACGTCTCATCGAGTCCGGCTTCAAAAATGTGCTCATCTTAGAGGCAGAGCCACGCATAGGCGGACGCATACACACGGTGCCCTTTGCTGACAACGTAATCGATCTGGGGGCGCAGTGGTGTCACGGTGAGCGCAACAATGTCATCTATGAGATGGTACATAAACTTGATGTGCTTGAGTCCACGGGCAGCATCTATGATGATTACAAATGTGTGCGCTCTAATGGCGAAGTATTGCCAGATGATATCTGCGACCCACTTAAGTCAATCGCCTTCAATTCGATACCCGAACGACAGACGGAGTTACTCGACTATGAGGGCTCTCTGGGCGCTTACCTAACGGATAAGTACTGGAAGGAATTGGAACAGCTGCCGCAGATAGAACGCACAGTTGCGCGTGAATTCCTCGAGAACTTTAAAAAATTCGAGAGCTCAGTCGAAGCATCCGATCATCTCTTCGAAGTATCGGGTCGTGGTCATCTCGAGTATTGGCTGTGCGATGGTGAGTTGCTACTCAACTGGAAGGACAAAGGCTTCAAGACACTATTGCGTTTACTCATGAAATCACGTGCTGAGGATCCTGAAGATTTGGGAGTGCTCACAAGCCGTGTGCAGCTTAACCGACGCATTGCACATATTGATTGGCAACACGCGGATGGTGTGCTCATTGCGTGCTGCAATGGCGAACGCATTGTGGCCGATCATGTGATCTGCACCATGTCATTGGGTGTGCTCAAGGAGCAGCACACGCGCATGTTCAAGCCGGAGTTGCCACAAGCAAAGGTACGTGCCATCGATGGTCTCAAATTGGGCACCGTTAATAAATTCTTTATGGAATTCGCTGAACCTTTTGGCCCTGCCGATTGGTCGGGTTTTGCTTTTTTGTGGCGCGATGAGGATTTGGAGGCGCTGCGACAAACAGAGCACTTTTGGCTCGAGAGCGTATTTGGATTCTATCGTGTGTCACATCAGCCACGTGTGCTTGAAGGTTGGATTATTGGGCCACATGGGCGTCACATGGAGACTTTAAGTGAGGAGAAAGTGTTGGAAGCGCTGCTGTGGCTCTTCCGCAAATTTTTCACATTTGCCGTGCCGACACCGTTGCACTTTGTGCGCACACAGTGGTACTCGAATATGAGCTTTCGCGGTAGTTACACCTTTCGTTCGCTGTACACGGATGAGTTGCGCACGGGCGCCTGGGACTTGGCGGCGCCTATTACGGATGAGAGCGGCCGACCGAGACTGCAGTTTGCGGGCGAGTCGACGAGCACGCATTACTACTCGACGGTGCATGGAGCCGTGGAGAGCGGTTGGCGTGAGGCCCAACGCTTGATTAGCTACTACGATGGACGTGCGGCGCAATTGTAAAAAAGTTTCGTATTACTATGTGGAACTAATGCGTTTGAAGTGGGTAGAAGAAATGCTGATATGAGTGCCATTGAGATTAAATTAACAAGATGCTAATTTTAATAAAATGTAACATAATTTTATAAATAAATTAAAATACCATGCAGTATATACAAACTATAAATGATTTTTTTTTTTATTAAATTGCACTAAGTCAATATTTTTCCTTAATACTGAAATTTTTAATAAATATTTAAAATATCACTAAAACTTACATTTTATCACCAAAAATTAAATTTTTCACTAAAAATTCAAATTTTCACTAAAAATTCATTTTTTAACTGAAAATTAAATTTTTCACTAAAAATTAAAATTTTCACAAAAATTAAAATTTTCACAAAAATTCAATTTTTTACTAAAAATTCAATTTTTCACTAAAAATTAAAATTTTCACTAAAAATTAAATTTTTCACAAAAAATTAAATTTTTCACAAAAAATTAAATTTTTCACAAAAAATTAAAATTTTCACTAAAATTCAATTTTTAACTAAAAACACAATTTTTCACTAAAAATTCAATTTTTCACTAATAATTCAATTTTTCATTAAAAATTCAATTTTTAACTAAAAATTAAATTGTTCACCATAAATTAAATTTTTCACTAAAAATTAAAGTTTTCACTAAAAATTCAATTTTTCAATGAAAATTCGATTTATCAATAAAAATTCTATTTTATGTATTTCAGAGATACATTGCAGAGATACATTTCAGAAATTACATTGCAGAGATACATTTCAGAAATTAAAACACATAGATAGAATTTCAGAGTCACAGCAATAGCAATTGCAGTGCAAATGCAACCACATCGCGTGGATTACTTTCGAAATTATAGCAATTTGTTGCCTTCACCTGCAGCTCAATTCCGACTCCGAACAGCAACTCAGACGACAAACGCCTCCGCAGCAGCCACGCATCCATTTGCATCATTTACACAACAACCAACCAACCCAGGAAGTTCCGCGGCAAACTTGAGATACCTGCTAAAGCAAATGCATACTGAGGATGACTGTGATATGCATCCGGCAACTTGTATCTGAAATTTTATTGTTGCTGCGTCCTTTGGACCGCATTCATTTGGAAGTTGGTGGTTGACGGTAAAAGGTGGCAGCTGAATGAGGCACGGTGAAAGGCGACGTTCATGTCGAAAATTGTTTTGTTTAGAAGGATCTAGAGCCACAGATCGTGGCATCAAATGCGAATTTGGCGCGAAGTAGCTGTTGCTGGTTGGTCTATGGAAATTATTATTCAAGTCGAAATTGCTGGCTGCTGTTATTGCAGTTCGTTAGGTTGTAAAAGTTGCTGTTGTTTGAATTTTATATTTCATTTTTGTTATTTTTTTATTATGTTGCTATCGAAAACTACAACATGCGCTTGAATATTGTATTATCTGGGGACTGTCGTTGGAGTGCGCAATATTTTTGTGCTCTTACACATTCATATTGCTGCTGTTTTAGGTGTCAGTTATTTATTTAGTGAAGTAATGAATTATAATGAACTGAAATTGAGCTGGAGACAGACGAAGTACTATTTTTTTTTTATGAAAAAAATAAAAAATTCAATTCAAAATTATTATTTTTAAATTAAGATATTGAAGATTTGTATTTATGGTGAAAATTTAAATTTCTAATGAAAAATTGAGTATTTATTTTTAGTGAATAATTATATTTTTATTGAAAAAATTAATTTTTATTGAAAAAATTAATTTTTAGTGAAAAATTTAAATTTTAGTGAAAATTTTAAATTTTAATGAAAATTTGAATTTTTAGTGAAAATTTTTAATTTTAATGAAAATTTGAATTTTTAGTGAAAAATTGAATTTTTAGTGACAAATTGAATTTTTAGTGAAAAATTGAATTTTTAGTGAAAAATTGAGAAATGTTCGAGATATATATAGGCTTTCTATATTTGGTATTTGTATTCTTTCTAAGCTACTTAGAAGCACGATAAAATATTTCGTAATTAATTTTGCAGCTTTGTAACTTTTAGTGGAAAATTGAATTTTTAGAGAAAAATTTTAATTTTTAGTGAAAAATTTTAATTTTTAGTGAAAAATTGAATTTTGAGTGAAAAATTAAATTTTGAGTGAAAAATTGAATTTTAAGTGAAAAATTGAATTTTTAGTGAAAAATTCAATTTTTAGTGAAAAATTCAATTTTTAGTGAAAAATTCAATTTTTAGTGAAAAATTCAATTTTTAGTGAAAAATTCAATTTTTAGTGAAAAATTCAATTTTTAGTGAAAAATTCAATTTTTAGTAAAAAAATGAATTTTTAGTGAAAAATTTAATTTTGAGTGAAAAATTTAATTTTGAGTGAAAAATTAAATTTTGAGTGAAAAATTGAATTTTTAGTGAAAAATTGAATTTTTAGTGAAAAATTCAATTTTTAGTGAAAAATTGAATTTTTAGTGAAAAATTGAATTTTTAGTGAAAATTTAAATTTTAATGAAAAATTGAATTTTTAGTGAAAAATTGAATTTTTAGTGAACAATTTTAGTTTAATGAAAAATTAATTTTCTCACCCATTTCACAAATTACCGGGGTTTTTCGTTCTACCAGGTTATTACCCTGATTTTTGTGCATCCGGATACCATTTTATTTTATTTTTCTTAAAATTCCTGGTACATTAAAATTTTATATGGCAATTTACGATAATTGAACATTTATTTATCACATGATTTATCACATAAT
The DNA here is from genome assembly GCA_951804985.1 of Dryomyza anilis. Classification (NCBI taxonomy): domain Eukaryota; kingdom Metazoa; phylum Arthropoda; class Insecta; order Diptera; family Dryomyzidae; genus Dryomyza; species Dryomyza anilis. Next base: position 78,327,818 of record OX638134.1, on the reverse strand, counting down.
TAAACACTACGCTTTTTTCAGGAATATTTTAGGCAAACATACCAATAAATGGAATATTGGGAAAGTGCATAGCAGGTTGTAAAATTTAGTGAATGGGGAAGATTCATGGAATATTTTGGGAAAGGGCAAAGGGAAAAGGAAAAAAGCAAGAGAAAACAGACAGCTTGTGATACACACCCCGCCTTTGTCTGTTTAAAACATGTCGTAATAATTGTCTAAACTGCCCCGACCCTTGCAACAATTTTGTTTGGGGTATATCACAATATTTTTCGAATCAATCTCGAATTTTGATTACTTGTCTTTTCTTTTCATAATGATTTTATTTTGAAAAATATCTCGTACCGAGAAATTTGCAACAGAACGTATCATTATCTACCACATGAAGGTCCAATATGACGCTCGATGTGGTTACAAGAAAGTCTCCGACGATGTGCGAATTCACTTCGAGTAGAACTCACTTCGGTTCGAATTCATTTCGAGAAATGTTCGAGATATATATAGGCTTTATTTTGTTATATATTTGGTATCTGTATTCTTTCTAAACTACTTAGTAGCACGATAAAATATTTCGTAATTAATTTTGCAGCTTTGTAACTTTTAATTTTAACAAAGTATCTTTATTTTTTTTTTGTATAGTATATATTTCAATTTTGTATTCGGCATGCGGTATCTGTGTATCATACATCGTACAGATATCTGCAAGCAAACTTTCTCCAACTGTATCTCAATATGTCATTGCCTTTGTATCTACAATCTCTGTCTGTATAGTACAATAGATATTGTTGCTGTCAGTAACCGTTTGGTATAAATTAAAATTTTAATTTGGGTAAAAACTTTTACTCGAAACTAACAACTGCATCTCAACAGAATGACAAACTTTATTCGTTATTTGAAATACTACTAAAGCAGTTGCTGATTTACTATGATGGCTATGTACAAAACACTAAATTATATATTTTGATACATGTTGTAGTTCTCATTATCAAATTGGCAACAATCTATGTAAATTTTAGTTTACATAAATTATATGTTCTACTATAGAGCATCAGATGTTTGCGTGTAAACCACAAATTTATCTTAGATGCAGACAAACTATGCGATACATTAATGCATTGTTGTGCAAATTACGGGAAGTAATTTGTTTATGACACAAATTGTTGCTGACAGACACGAATGACAGATGGCAGGGGCAACAGTTGCCAATAAGATGTATGTTGTGTGGTCAAAACAAAGACGTTTCGTGCTTAAATCAAAGACGAATATGTTTAAAAAAACAGTTTTAATTTAATATTTAAGCATATTTTTAGAGCGTTTTATATTTCAAAGAGTTAAATTCGATGTATTTTTCAATTCATTAGAAAACTTTTACATCTTGTCAAAATGAAAAAAATAAAATAAAAAATATGAAAAATATAAATGTTATATATTGTACGCTGTGACATCTGTGATGGAAAAATATCCGTGTTTTTCTTTGCATTTTTTTCCACTCATACAGATCTCTCAATAACAAACAAAGAAACGAAAACAATTTCCATCAAAGTAGACGGCAAAGATTAAAAATCGGTGCTGCGCTAACATTTGCCATAAGAGAGAGAAATTGACAAACAGATGCATTATTAAAATGGGGAAAATGTGGAACATGAAAAATGCAACAAAATGCCCTAAGGCTGTCGTGCGTATTACAAAGAAATATAATACAAAAGCGTACATTAAAAAAGTCAGGAATGAGGACAAAAAAAACATGAATGTAAGAATCCTTTTTATTTGTAATTATTTTAATATTTTTTATTAATCTAATAGACTCAACAAACATTTATAGATTTTAAGACTCTTTGAAATGTTCTATTTTTAAATGTTACCCTTATAATTGTGGACCTATAATGATATAAAACTTGGGTATAGGGTACGATTTTATGAACTGAAGAACACTCATATCATAGTTTTGTTTTATTTATTATAAGTGTTATCAATAAGTCCAACATCGTGTATTTTTTTGTATACGACGTTCTTTCTGACAATGGCAAACCTATGAGATTCGTGACAAAATTTTTAGTATCCTGTTGTGTCCAGGCATTCATTTCGATGTCGTTACGAGCTCAATGTAAAAAGAATGAGAATTTACCGGATACTCTCATAGCGATATCGATTCAAATTTGAACTCAATATGAGGAATTTTTTGAGATTGAACAAAAAAATAATATAAGTTCGAGATTACTACGAAAAGTATTGCGATTTCGATGCGATAAATATTTAAATATAGAGTATTTAAATATAGTGGGGTAGCATTGGTAGTTCGTCTGGTTAGCGCGTAGGACTACGAGCGACTAGTCGCTGGTGCGTTCGACTACGAGCTGAAAGGTTCTCGATTTGAACCCCAGCGACTGCCAACATCTTTTTCATAGAAAACATTTTCTATGCGACGCTACCTCTCGGCAGTAAATGGCAAACCTACGAGAGTAAAACATTGCCTATGAAAAGCTCTCACCCGTCGTTCGGATTCGGCAATAAACTGTAGGTACCATCACTTTGAGTACAAATATAAAACGCACAGCTCAAAATGGTGAGAGAGCTCGGCCTAAGTTCTTATCGGACTATAGCGCCAAACTATTACTATATTATTATTAGAATGGGGTAAAGTGGGAAACGTTTTGATATGTCTTCAAAAAAATACATTTAAATATTTTTTAAAATTCTTTTGATCTCACTTTTTGTATTAACATAATATAATGTATATGTCTTTAAGTTGATTTCTGGGCGATTTTTCAAAACAGTTCATTTTTGGACCACTTGAAAAATCCTCGGGTAAAGTGGGAAATGTTATAAATTTGACAAATAGGAAAATAATTTGTTATTTCTGTATTATTTCATATTTATTTACAAAATATAAACAATATAAATACATTCAAAGAAATATTAAAGAAAATATTAAAGAAATGAACAAAAAAAAAATTATGGTAATGCAAAAAATGAATGTGAAGGAAAAATAGTGAATATTCATAAATATCTACCAGAAACAATATATTAAAATAAAAAAAAATGTGCAATTACTCGTCCTCCATTAAAATTGCATAAAATACATTTTATACTTTCCCAAAAAAAAAAAAAAAATAATAAAATGGTTGCCATATTTCCCAACCAATATAATAATTTCTACTTGGCTTAGCACCATTTAAGCTACGTTCACTTAGTGGCAAAACTCGTTTTAATTTTTAAAAATATGCAATATGGGCAATTGCACACCAAATCGACCAACCAAATCGACCTTTTCGATTTGAATTAATGGAATGAATTTGATAAAGAGTACCCAGATATGTATTGACCAAATTTTTGTTTCGTCCACTACTTCATGAGTTACAGTGGTTCAAAGTTACAAAAAATGGACAAAAAATGGACAAAAAAATCACTATTGTGTGGTTGTTCACATTTAAATATCTCTTAAACTAGAAATGCTAGAAACTCCTAGACAAATTAAGTTGTTACTTCTAAATGTGAACGTGTGGCCCGTGGTCATTATCCTTGCACTTCAAAATTGATGTCCCTAAAAAGGACCCTATTTAAAATTCTGCAAAAAATTATAAATATTCGTCAATTTATTATAAATGTTCATGAAAAATTTCAAGATGGTATTTTGATGGCATCATATTTTTAAATATAATTTGGTAAATTTTTATTTATTTTTTGTATCGAAAAAAAATATATATATATTTTTTTAAATAGTAAAATTTGCAATGCTTTTTTAATGTATTTTTAACTCTGATTTCTAAAATGGCGTCATTTTCAACAAACTGTATCTAGTTTTTGAGATATACATATACCATATATCGAAAAATGTAAATACTATATTCCAAAATCAATATCTCAAAAACTAGATTCAATATGACAAAACTTACGCCATTTTTGAATTCAGAGTTACATATATATTAAAACTGCAACTTTTACTGTAGGAAAAAAATCAATACAAAAAGTAAATAAAAAATTAATAAATAATTTTTTAAAATAAGATGTCGTCAAAATACCATATTGAAATTTCGCATGAACATTTATAATAAATTTATCTGTGTTTTTGCTAAAAATATACTCTAAGAATTTGTGAAAAATTACAGACATTTTGACTCGGCTGGTTATCAAATTTTTGTAGAATTTTAAAGAAGATTTCCATCATATTTTTGAACGTGTAGTAAAATATATATTTTTTATACAAACTCCGTCTTTGACCCATGCCGAAAATTTCGTGTTTAGATAAAAACAACTTCAAAAACTATTTGGATATATAAAAATTATATATTAAATATATTAAAAAGTTTACTGTACAAATGGAAGAAAAATTGAGTTTCTTGTTTTTCGGAAAACTGCTTCTGAAAAATTGTAATTTATATTACGAAATATGTGAAAATATAGTCTGAATGCAAAAACTGTGCAGATATGAAAAAGTTAATTATAATCATTCCAATTCTAAATAAATACTCCCACAAATATTTGGAAGAAATTCTTCGGAGAAAGAAAAACTTTTTCACATGCTGTACCGGTTTTTTTTTTCAAGAATATCTGAAAATGCAAGAAATTAAAAGAAATAAGCTTATATTGTTACGAAAAGATGTAATTTTCCCCATAGTGCGAGCAATCAACAATAATAAATGAAACGCAAGACAATTCAGCGCACTAAGCAATGTGTTAGAAAGAGACGGAAGATAATTCAGCGCACTGAGAAAATGTGCGAGAAAGAGATGGAAGATCAGCACATTAAAACACATGAATGCGAATGAGATGCAAATAGCATGTAGCATTCACGAAAATTGTACAAGGTTCTCGAAGAATGTCGAATCGTGTCGGAACTTGGCGAACTGATGCATGCAGCAAATAAGGGCGCTGCATCTGAGGCACGGCACTTTAGTTGTGATTTGATAGTGAACTAGTGCGTCTTGTTAGTTGACATTGTTAAGCTAAATAGTAGAAATTCAGCAGTTGAACTCGTAGAACAGTCTTCCGTAGACTGCATTTACAAAAAAGAGGATGTTAAAAAATAAATAGGAGTATCCTACGCCCTTTCCTATAAGACCTTTCAATTACAACAGTTACTGAGATGAAGTAGGTTATGTTCGCAGAGGTTAAATCAATACTAGGTCCGAATAGTGTGCACACCATTTTCATTACCCTATTGAGTAAGGGGCGGTTGGTTAAAACTAGATGTATTTTTATGATTATTGATATTTTTAGATTGGTTAGGGGTTACCGAAACACATCTTTTGTGCATTGTTTCATCCTCCATCCAATTTTGGTCGCCGTTCAAAACAAATTCAGCAATTTTTTTAATACCTGTACATTTATTTTAAACATTTTTCAATTTAATTCACGTTTTTTTTTTTTATTTTTTAATTTCCCAACCTTTTTTATAATTTTTTATGTTAAAGATCTTCTGCATTCCCCATTATTTGCTACTTACATTTCTGCTGCACTCGCACTTCAATATCCATTCAACGGCAATGAATTTATTCTCGATTTGCATCTGATGTGACTGCAAATACTCCTGATCGATGGGCTCCAACGAGACCGTGTCCCATAAATGCCTCTGTTGTCCTTCAGTAGCAGTAGCAGCAGCACCGGCAGCATAGCTAATTGGATCCTTTGCATTCAAAGGACACAAAAGCTCAACCTGCGTAAGAACAAAAAAAATCAATTATGTCAAGTAAATGTGAGTAAAGAAAAGAGAAAAGTGCGAAAATGCACACACAATGCATTTCGGAAACTGTCAAGTAAAGCGCGCAGGAAATTGAATTTGTTCGGAAAAAGTCAGAAAATTGCTACGAATACTGTTAACATTTTATTGTTAAAAAATAAAATTGTAAAAAAGAGAAATTGTATAAAGGATATAAATGGTTTGCAGAACATTTACAAATTAATACAATGCTTGATTGACGTCTGACGCACAAAAGTTACATGGAAAATTCGTGAAATTTTAAAATACAAATGAATCAAAAAATAAAAAAATAAGTAAAACTAGATTTAAAAAATGCCTTGATAAAAAAATGCCTTGATTAAAATTAAATAACTCCGATTTTGTGCATATTTTGAAATAACGAATATGCTATATATAGTTACAATATACCCAATTTTAATTAATTTAAAATTTCAAAATGATAATCAATTTATAAATACTAATGACACATTGAAAATTTCGAATTAGGAAAACACACCTGAATTGTTGTCGACACTGAAGGCACACAACATTTGCTCGCATGTTGGCAACGTCCGCACAATTTCGGACGATATAATTTTCGGGAAATGCAGGGACCGAGGCGAATGCGCGCTGGACCCAGACGCTGTATGTGACGGCATTCGTGTCCTTTCTGGGAATATGAACAAAAATTTATATTATAAATATTTTTTCATAAAAGATTTGAAAATAAAAATAACATTTTTATGAAAGTAGAACAGATTAAAATAATATCGTAATTCTGATCTGAGAAAAATCATTATACCCTACACCTATGAGGTACAGGGTATATTAAGTTTGTGCAGATATTGTAACTCCCCTTAAGAGGCGTGCATATATATTCTTGATCAGCATAACTACCCGAGTCCGTTTAGCCATGTCCGTCTGTCTGTCCGTCTGTCTGTCTTGATGTCTTTCTGTCCGACCGGATACAGAATAACTTGAAAAATACTTGTCAGAATGCGTTGAAATTTCGTTTCAATATGTTTTAGCCAAAAAATGGTTTTGAGTTTGAAAATGAACCAAATCGGTAAACGGACACGCCCACCTCCCATACAGGTCACTTATATATAACTTTTGGGAACCAATAACTCGAAAAGTATTAGATATATATTTATAAAATTGAAAACATATTGTAAGAATTCGCATAAAAATAGATGTTCCAAAAATGGGCGTGATCCGCCCATATTTGAATTTTTTTACTTTTTTACCGATTTTTGTAGTGGAAATTTTAGTCGTAAATTATTAAAAATTTGCCCAACAAAATATACCACTAATATATCCAACAAGAGTGTAGGGTATTCTATAGTCGGGCCCGACCGACTATAAAAGTCCGCCCCATGTAACCGAACTTACCCATGTGACCTAACTTTCCCAACTCGTTTACTTATATCGTAAATTATAAAAAAAAAAGTCTAAAAATATAAAAATATTTCGAATTTACTTTTAAATATAAAAATATCATTATAATATCATTAATCGGTTTATTGAAATTTGCCTTGTCAATTAAATGAAATACAAAAAGATACAAAAATATACTTAAAGACAATAAAGATACAAAAAGATGCAAAAAGATACAAAAACATAAAAAAGATGCACAAAGATACAAAAAGATACAAAAAGATACAAATAGATACAAATAGATACAAAGAGATACAAAAAGATACAAAAATATGCAAAAAGATACAAAAAGATACAAAAAGATACAAAAAGATACAAAAAGATACAAAAAGATACAAAAAGATACAAAAAGATACAAAAAGATACACAAAGATACAAAAAGATACAAAAAGATACAAAAAATACAAAAAGATACAAAAAGATACAAAAAGACACAAAAAGATACAAAAAGATACAAAAAATACAAAAAGATACAAAAAGATACAAAAAGACACAAAAAGATACAAAAAGATACAAAAAATACAAAAAGATACAAAAAGATACAAAAACATACAAAAAGATACAAAAAAAAACAAAAATATATAAAAACATATAAAAACATCCAAATAGATACATATTTTGATTTTTGTTTTATTAATTTTTTTGTTCAATATGTTTTATGTAAAAATATCAAATTTATCAGAAAAGTTTTCTGTCGTTTTCATAAAGTATACCTTTCTATAAAGTATAATTTTTATTTTAAAACAATTTAAAACTCACTCGTATTCTATGCTCTGCATGCTCCTTGCTGTCATCTTTGTGCTGTTTATTAATGCTATGACTAACGTCTAAACCCAACTGCTGCTGTCTACTGCTACTTTGTGTGGATTTAAAATGTGTTTCTGCCGTTTTTGAAATTCCCTCAAGTCGTTTATTATGCTCCGCCATGTAGTAGTCTTGATCCTGTGCTTGACCGTGTGCTTGACTCTGTGCTTGATCCTGCTCCGCAATACAAATTCGATTCTCACAGAGTCGCACGTTGCTCAGCTGATGACAGCCGCGCGTGGTGCTGGTCACGCGTCGCGATAAACCGAGGCCACAGCGGCTTGTGCACGGTGACCAAGGACTCGTGGAGGAGTTATGGCAGGTGGCGGTTACTGAAAATAATAATTATTATATAAATATTTTGAACAAAAAAAAATGTTATAAGACAACAGAAAAAAATTATTACATAAATATTATTTTTAATAAATTTAAATGTTTCGTGCTGCCATATACAATATTTTAAAATAATTCATATTTTATTCATAAAATAAATTACACTACACAACAGAATGTAATGTCGGTGGCTCGACTGGTTAATGCGATGGACTACGCGCCGAAAGGTGCTGGGTTCTATCCCAGCGACTCTAAACATCAAAAAACTAGAAATTGTTTTTTTAGAGTACAACATTGCATAAGAAGAGCTCTCATATATATTTTATATATGCAATTATAAAAAAAAACTAATCTAATCCTTCCAAAACTGTATACGAACAATTTGTATTCATAAAATTTATTCCTTCGATGAAATTGCTCTATGGTTCAAAGCTCACAAATCATCGCATTTTACTTTTTTTTATTATCCTTTTCTATTATCCTTGCATACCTTTGGGCTCCCATTCAATGCCACCCACTGAGCGGCGCCTGTTTACATTACACTTGCTGCTTCCAGCAAGCGGCTACTGTAATTATTCTTACACTTGCTGTATGCTGCTGCTGCTCTCATAAATAATCACCGCTAATTCCTCTTAAAAATCATTAAGTTTCCACAGCGCATCTGTTAAATACTCTACACAAACACTCAAAGATACAAACAGACACAGAATGATACAAAAAGTTAGAAAAAGATGCAAAAAAAGACATAAATAATACACATAAAAATACAAAAAATAAAAGATAAAAAAAAGATACAAAAAAAGATACAAAAAAGACACAAAAATATTACAAAGGTACTAAAGAGTTACAAAAGAGATACAAAAAAGTCACAGAAAGATGCAAAAAGATACAAAAAAGATACAATAAAAAGATATAAAAATTATACAAATAAAAATACAAAAAAGATACAAAAAATATACTAAAAAGATACAACAAAGATAAAAACAAAAAGAAAAAAAAAGAAAAAGACACAAAAAAGATACAAAAAATATATAAATAAAATACATAAAAGATCCAAAAAATATACAAAGAAAGATATAAAAAAAGTTATAAAAATTTAGGAAAAAGATACAAAAAAAAAACAATAAAAGATACAAAAAAATATACCAAAAAGATACTAAAAATATAAAAAAAGATACCAAGAGATATAAGAAGACACAAAAAATATAGGGAATAGATACAAAAAAAATACAAAAAAAGATGCAACAAAAAATACAAAAACAAATACAAACGAGTTGGGAAAGTTAGGTCACATGGGTAAGTTCGGTCACATGGGGCGGATTTTTATAGTCGGTCGGGCCCGACTATGGAATACCCTACACCTTTGGTGGGGATATTAACCCTCAGAATATTATTCATATATCAGAAATTTACGTCTTATATCCCCATAAATTAAAAAAATTATATAATGTATAAAAAACTAAAAAAAAAAATTTGAAAAATGTAATTGGGCGGACCACGCCTATATTTAAAATTTTGAAAGGCTAATATTTCATAGATTTGATTTTAATAATTTACGGATCAAATTTCCACTTTGAAAACCCGGGAAATAATGAAAAAAAAGTGGGCGGATCACGCCCATTTTTAGACCACATATTTTTAGGTGAATTCTAACAATACGTTTTAAATTTTATAACTATACCTTGAATACTTTTCGAGTTATTAGTTCCCAAAGAGTTATATAAAAGTGACTTGTATGGGAGGTGGGCGTGTCCGTCGACCGATTTGGCTCATTTTCAAACTCAGTTCCTACTTTTGGATAAAATATATTGAGACGAAATTTCATCGCATTCTGATCAGTATTTCTCAAGTTATTCTGTATTCGGACAGCAAGACAGCAAGACGGACAGACAGACAGACAGACAGACGGACATGGCTAAACGGACTTGGGTGGTGATGCTGATCAAGAATATATATACTTTTCCATACCGGACACGCCTCCTAAGGGGCGTTACAATATATGCACAAAGTTAATATACCCTGTACCTCATAGGTGTAGGGTATAAAAAGATACAAAAAAATACACCCAGAAAAAAATTCCCAGAAATCCCATTAAAATTGGTCAATAGGACAATTATTGATTTAATAGTATATAAAATATATATACTTTCATATAGACTCAATAGCAATGTTATGGTATTTTTTAGTATTTTATGGTATTTTCCGATTAAAATAATAATTTATCCTAATGATTATTTTTAATAGTACAAAACTATTACTTATATAGTATTTTTTTCTGGGTGTACAAAAAAGTTACAAAAAATATAAAAAGATCAAAAAAGATACAAGAAAAAAGAACAAAGTAACAAATACAACAAAAGTTAATAAAAAATCAATTGAATCGTATTAAATTAATAGTACATAAAAATACAATGTATACTTTGTATACATATTATCCCTTTTTACAATTTTGTTTTACAAAATGTATTAGAAAACAGTTACTAATGTAAATATTTAAAACTCCATAGTCTATTTAATAATAAAATACTATTAAATAATTGTATTAAGATATTTACCATCAATCAATAGTTTTGTACTATCAAATCTACCATTGATTTTCCTATGTTAAACTGTGCTACAAATGAATATATAAAATTTTCAACTTATATTTTAGTATACAAACAAATATACCATACAATTAATAGTTTTTTTACTATTAAAATAAGTCAATATGATAAATTAATATTTTAATATTAAATTAATAGGAAAATACTATAAAAAACTACAAAATACTACTAAATTATTTTTGATTTTAATATAATTGTTATGATGTTTAATATAAAACATTAGTTTAGTTTTCATATAACATTATACCATTGAAATAATAGGCTATATTACAGTATTGAAGACAGTAGGGATTATAAATTTATTTTAATTGATTACTTTGACATAAAATCTCAAATTTAAATAGTAAAAGTTTAAAATGCTTTCACTATTTAAATAATGGCTATATTTTCATACTCTACACCTATGGGGTACAGGGTATATTAACTTTTTGCATATATTGTAACGCCCCTTATGAGGCGTGTCCAGTATGGAAAAGTATATATATTCTTGATCAGCATCACCACTCGAGTCCGTTTAGCCATGTCCGTCTGTCTGTACGTCTGTCTGTCCGCTGGTCTTGCTGTCTTGCTGTCCGTATACACAATAACTTGAGAAATACTGCTTAGAATGCGATAAAATTTCGTTTCAATACTTTTTAGCCAAAAGTTAGTTTTGTCAATGTAAATGAGCCAAATTGGTCAACAGACACGCCCACCTCCCATACAAGTCAATTTTATATAACTCTTTACGGACCAATAACTCAAAAAGTATTCAAGATATACTTATAACATTTAAAACATATTGTTAGAATTCACCTAAAAATATGTGGTCCAAAACTGGGCGTGATACGCCCACATTTGATTTTTTATTACTTCTCGCTTTTTCATGGTGTACATTTTATTCGCAAATTATTGAAATCAAAATTAGGAAATATTAGTCTTAAATCTCTACATATATTTTAAAAGTGGGCGAGATCCGTCCACATTTATTTTTCTACATGTTTCAATATTGTTTGATTTTTTTTTTCTTTTACATAAATTTTTTAAATTAATGGGATATACGTCGTAAGAAATTTGATATTTAAATAATATTCTGAGTGTTAGAATGTTCAGAATAATTAAGAACTTTAAAGCTAGGTATTCAATTAAAATCCCCACATTAATATCCACACCAAAGTGTAGGGTATTCCATAGTCGGGCCCGACCGACTATAAAAGTCCGTCCCATGTGACCGAACTTACACATGTGACCTAACTTTCCCAACTCGTTGCTATTTAATTTATATTATTATATTTTGAGTTCATAAAAAAATATTTTCTTAAAAATACCATAAAATTAATAGTTTTTTTTTTAAATTCTTGCATTAGTTATTCATTCATTGGTTAATAGTATTAATAATTAAATAAAATATTAAAAACCATTGAATACTACAAAACACTATTGAAAAAAACTGATTTATTTTATTTTTTTGTTATTTTATATATAAATATTTTATTTCTAAACACTATTAATCCATCTAAACAGCATATAAAATATATTTTCTAAGTGTAAGAATACTAAAATGAAGATACCACATCTCAGATACAAATACACCGAGCGCATAGATTACAAAATACAAAGAGTATTACATACCATCAGCTGTTGGATTCTCACAGAGCCACATCTTGCAACAGTGACCGGGCACTTCGACGAGGCGCGGTGATCTGCAGGACATCGTATCCTCCGGCGCCGGCAGCTGTTCCTTCGGACACAGCGAGGAGCAGGCATGGCGTCCGTTCTATAAAGCACAAGAAGAAGAAGCAGCAGAAATAGAGACAAAAACCGAATTAGAAAATGCTGCAGAAAAGGATAAACGTAAAATTGCCAAAATAAAGTCATTGCAGGATAATAATAACAACATCAACAGCAACAGCAGCCAGCCAGCCAACAATGTAAATGTTTTGTTGCTCTTGGTTACGAGGGCAACAACATGTTGGTGGTGCTGGCGTTGCTGTGGAGATGTTGTTGATGGCACTGGTGGCCACAGGATGCCGCACGAATGAATGATTTCGTTTCAAGTTTTTGCTATTGTTTCGTTATATTATGTGTGTTTTTATTTTGAGAACTCAATTTCAGCATTAAAATAAAATTGCAAGAAAGCAGGTTGCTCTTGCTCTTAATGCTCTTGTTGCTCTTCCTGTTGCTACTGCTGCTGTTGCTGCTGTTAAAGGATCCTCTGGCAATGATGAAGTGCTCAGCTTACAACGTAAAAACTGCAGCACAAACATCGAGTTTTATTTTTATTCTCATTGTTTGCTGCATTCTGATTTTGTTGCGAAACAAAATATGAAGAAAAAATTGCGGAAAACAACGTAAAATAATTGCTTCGGCGTGCACCGGATGCACCAAAGAAAACGAGCACTTTTAAATGCTTTGCCACTGGCTAAATTATGATGGTGGTAGACTTTAGCGTGAAATGGAAAACAATGTTGAAAATTATACACGTGGCATAAAATAATCGAAAGCCTGCTGTGGGTCAAGTATGATAAACAATGAGAATTTAAAAATAAATAATTTTATGAATATTATACATAAAAACGAATGCAATAAGACTTATTAGTAATTAATAATAAAAAATGCATAATTTTTATCGCTTAATTGATATTTATCGAAATTAAATCATTAGATATATTTTTCTCTGATTTCGAAGACAAATTTTATTAACCATTAATTTTATATTTTATTAAAACAAATATTTAAAGCAAACAAAATAAGTTATTATCGCTTTTTGTGAAAAATACCGCAATATTTTTTATATATATATATATATATATATATATATATATATATATATATATATATATATATATTAAAATGTTATATTATATAATTATATTATTTTTTGTGAAATATATTTTATAAATCGATATATTTATTATATATCGAATTACATTTTATTTAGGGAAATACTTTTAATTTATCGATATTTTGTCCATCAACATTTATTTGATTTATCGCACTATATATATTTTATATCGATATATGATTATTTTCTCAAAATATATATTATATTTGGAAAAAAATTAATTTCTCATAATATAGTTTTTTTGAAAACATGTTATCAATCGTAATATCTTTTATTTATCGAAATATATGAAATTTATCGAAATATATTATATTTGTAGAAATATATTTATCGAATTATATTATATTTATCGAATTATATTATATTTATCGATATATATTATATTTATTGAAATATATTATATTTATCGAAATATATTATATTTATCGATATATTTTATTTATCGATATATTTTATTTATCGATATATTTTATAAATATATCGAAGTAAAGTATATATCGAAATATATTTTACATATCGAAATATATTATATATATCGAAATATGTGTTATTTATCGATATATACTATATGTATCGAAATATATTATATTTTACATTAATCAAAATATATTATATTTATCGATAAATATTATATTTTCGAAATATATTATATATATCGAAATATATTATATATAAATCGATAAATATTATATTTATCAAAATATATTATATTTATCGAAACATATTTTATATGTCGAATTATAGTTTAATGTTTTATTTATCAAAATATATTAAATTTATCGAAATATATTAAATTTATCGAAATATATTAAATTTATCGAAATATATTAAATTTATCGAAATATATTAAATTTATCGAAATATATTAAATTTATCGCAATATATTAAATTTATCGAAATATATTAAATTTATCGAAATATATTAAATTTATCGAAATATATTAAATTTATCGAAATATATTAAATTTATCGAAATATATTAAATTTATCGAAATATATTTAATTTATCGAAATAAATTAAATTTATCGAAATATATTAAGTTTATCGAAATATATTAAATTTATCGAAATATATTATATTTGTAGAAATATATTTATGGAATTATATTATATTTATCGATATATATATTATATTTATTGAAATATATTATATTTATCGAAATATATTATATTTATCGATATATTTTATTTCTCGATATATTTTACAAATATATCGAAGTATAGTATATATCGAAATATATTTTACATATCGAAATATATTATATATATCGAAATATGTGTTATTTATCGATATATATTATATGTATCGAAATATATTATATTTTACATTAATCAAAATATATTATATATATCGAAATATATTATATATATCGAAATATATTATATTTATCGCAAAATATTATATTTATCGAAATATATTAAATATACCGAAATATATAATATTTATCGAAATATATTATATTTATCGAAACACATTTTATTTATCGAATTATAGTTTAAACATTTTTATTTGTTTTTTTTTTATTTGTTTTTTTATCGATATTTTTACCTATATTTTATTTATAAATATATTTTTTATCGATTTTATTAATTTTATATTTAAATTTATCAATTTTTATTTAATTTTGTCATTTCTATATTTTTGCAAATTAATTTTTAAAATCGATAATTTTAAATCTACATTTTAAATCAATATAAATTTCAGTTACACTTCCCAACATTATTTTTGACATGTACATCCTGTACATCATTTTATTTTCTGATTTCGGCTACAAACTCAGTTATTCCTATCACGTAACGATTTTGAAAAAATCGCGATTTTAAGCTGTTCTCAGTCACTACTAGAGATGGGCGCATGCCTGTTTTTGATGGCACGGGCACGCCGATAGGTGACACGCACAAGCACGAGCCCGACGACTAAATTTAAAGACACGCACGAGAACCACGATAAAATGCGCGATATAGAAAGACACGAAACGTAAAAAGCACGGAATTACATAAAAACTAGGCAAAACGTGAAAAATAGATAAACAGGGACTAAAACCCTTTAGAATATCGGTTCCGGTTCCAATATTTTTAAAATAAGGGTTCCGGTTTCAACCAAAAAATTATATGGGTTCCGATTTCGGTTCTACACATTTTTTAAAGATGGTTCCGGTTACAATTTTGGTTCTTTGCGATCCTAGAGTGGACATAAAACCCTTGGAATATCGGTTCCGGTTTGGCTCCAAGATTTATAAAATAGCGGTTCCGATTCCGGTTTCAACCAAAAAATTATATAGGTTTCGATTTCGTTTCCACACATTTAAATCGGTTTATAAATAATTCAAAAATGAACGTTGGTAATTTTTTATTCTCTGAATAGGAACCTCTCCGGAATCGGAACCTATGGGCACCGCAAAGAAAGAGTTTTTTAATTTAGAGTAGAGGGTTTTTTTAACTTGGAGTAGAAACTAAAAAAAAATCTTTAATGGATTTTAGAGGCACGGACACGCACGGGCAAGACGCACGGAGATTTGCACCCACGAACTCAGATTTTCGGGCGTGACATGAAAAAAGCACGGCACGCGCCCATCTCTAGTCACTACTTAGAATAAAACACTCACTCACGAAAAAATGTTACTCACGCACACTCATATTTTTTGGTCTACTCTCACTCACTCACAATCACGTAAGCAAAATTAGGATTCAATCACAATCACGCGTGATCACGCGTGATTCACTTGAATCACGCTGAATCACGCTCACATGCCCATCTCTACTAGGTATATAAGTTATATAAATTATAAGTTTCGTTAATCTATCTCTTCAATTTTTAAAGTAGTAGGAATTTCAACACACAGACAGACGGACAAACAGAAAGACGAACGGACATCGTTAATTCGACTCAGGAGCTCATGCTGATCCATACCGTACCTTTTTTCCATACCGGAGATGCTTCCTTCTGGGTGTTACAAACGGCGTACCAAACTGAATATACCCTTTCACTCTTAGTGTAGGGTATAAAATATAGTAGTATTGAAATTTAATTTTCCAAAATATTATAAACCTAATTTTTCTATAAATTTTTAAAAATTGTTTTGATATACTAATTAATACTAGTATTTCTAATTATTTTGATCTAAAGTCGAAATTTTTTGTATTTTTTTTTTTTTTTAGACTATTACCACATTACTGGGTTAGCATTTCGAAGCAAAGCGGATTTCAGATTTATGATCAGCTACCCCGAATTACTCTAAAACCATTAACAAATCAGAAGTTCGATAATAAAACTAAACAATTGTTAAATTTAAATTTTGAATTAATACGTTTTTCAGTTTACCACCCAGCCACTTCAAGCAGAGTGCCACAATGCATTCTCAAATGTTTTATGCGTCATGTGTTTGTTGTTATTCATAGAGAAACAGTGATCAGTTTCTCTTTGTCTCAACTACAGCATAAGCGCAGTGCTCTCCCACTCACCGTCTCTACATGCAACAACAAAACAATTGTTGACTTTTTCACAAAAAAACAGAGAGATGAAGAAGGAGAAAAAAAACGAGGGTTCTTCTTGTTGCTTCATTTTAATGCAAATTGTTTTGTCTGCCGGTGTCTTATTAAAATTGAGTTCGTGTTTTTTAAAAGTGTTAATTGTTTTAAATATTTGTTCAATTTATGCATTAATAAAAGTGAGTGTCTATTTATTAAGTGTTCAAGTGGCTACAATATGTGGAAGAAAGTTAAAAAGAATTGAACATTAAAATGCCAATAAAAAGTGCAAAAAGCTGGGAAAAAGTGAAAAAATTGCGTTATTAAAACATGAAAGTGGTTTGCAATTGCATAAATGTGTAAAATGTGTTAATGTGATAAAAGTTAATGTAATCAATGTGCTGAACATTGAATAAAATGCATTGAAGTTAAGCGAATCTGATGCGAAGCACCTTCTTGGTGCCAGCGGAGCACCATGCAACGCAGGCAGAAGAAGAGAACGCGAAGGCTCGGTCACCAAAATAATCGGTGAGTTGATGTAACAAGAGTGTCACAACTCAAAAAATGAAAATTTAAAATTAATGATGCAGAATAACTCGTTGTATCATGCTTCATATTTTGTAAAAAATGCTTATTAAAATCAAGGATTGAAACCTAGACGAATAACGGTTTCGATTTCGGTTTCTGTTTTTTCCGCGTTTCGGTTTTAAGTTTTTATAACGAAACGGTTTCGGTATACCGGTTTCATGTTACGGTTTCGGTTTTGATTTCGGTTTCGATTTTTGTATAAATTTTCTTTTTTCCATATTTTTCAAATAATTTAACATTGTTTATATGGTGCTAAGATATGTTCAAATTATGATATTGGGGTCAAATGGAAAACGTAACTTAAACAATGTTTGTTGCTATTGTAGTTAAAATATTATGTTATATTAATTATTTAATTGATTACGCCAAGAACCAATGAACTTTTTGACATAACCTGAGATATGATCTGAATTGCACAGAAGAAGAATTTTGTGTACTTTCCATCCATAAAAGCCAAAGAAATTAAATTTCAACAATTCAGTGAACTGCAATATATGTAAAATAGTGATGATCATTTGCAAGAGCAAGGCAAGAAATGGTTATCTTGTTCTTGGTCTTGTTCATAATAAATATAAGGAATATTTCGTATAGGCATATTTCTGTTTTCGTCAGTGATTAAAAAAAATCCGTATGCTACACGCACTGTATGTAAAGAGAACACAAATAATTCTTGCAGGGTAACATTTTTTATTTGCGCACACAAACTCAAACGCTACAAAGCGAACACTAACAGAAAGAAGAGAATACAACAATAACGAATTACGATTCGTATATACACACTTTTACAACGACAACTCTTTGTTGCTATCCGGTATCATCGCATGGCAGCAAACAGACGCATAACAACAGATAGACGCATGACAACGAACAGAGGCATGACAGCAGACAGTCGCATGACACCACACTTCATGTATGTATCTAGTACAGCTATGTAGTTGGCAACAACAACGAGTTTTCTTTGTGGTACAAACAATTTCCCGCCAAAAATTCTATCAAAAGCTTGGATATATTGTCTATATTGTCATGCTGCTTTATTTGCATTTCAGCGGATTTGTGAAAAAAAGAAAAACACAAAAAGCAATATATAAGCTAAATGAGGTACACTGTGAAAATATTCATATATTATTATTTTTTTGTTTTATAAGTTGAATGAAATAATGCACATAGAACTTGACTTAAGTAAACTTCATGATTTTACAATTAACAAAAAAATTATGTATAAAAATAAAACAAAAACAATACAGTACATATGCACAATCGATGTACGAACTAGCGTTGCGAAGAAAAGCGAAAAAAACATTGTTTTGTCTATTTTATCTTATTGAAGCGACTTTTGAAGCACTTTTGAAGCTATTTACCGCTACAAAAGTGCTTCACAGACCTTATTTTTAAGATGCTTATATTCTTTAGCCTTGAAAAAATGTTGGAAACTCAAAACTTTATTAAATGACATTTTACTTATGATCTTCTATATAAAATAAAATATGTTTTTCTGTTTCTATTTATAGGTACTTTTTTAAAAACCGTTTTAAACCGGTATAAAACCGAAACCGTTTATATCGGTTTTGGATATCGGTTTATTTCTGTATTTTCGTATAACGGTTTCGGTTACGGTTTCGGTTTTAAAAATGAAACGGTTTTAAACGGATATCGGTTTCGGTTTCGGTTACGGTTTCAATCCTTGGTTATAAGTGATATTAAATTGAAATAATATATATTTTTCAAACGGATATTTATTGTATTTAATATAATATTTAAAAAATCGTTAAATATCGTAATATATGCGTTTTTAACACATGAGATGTTTCGTTTCGATATTTCTACAAATCAATTTTTGTAAATTTAAAAATTCATTAAACAATATTTTAAAGATTTTTTATTAAGTCAAGGAAAACCTATTAATTTTGAACTTATATTAAAATTATTCACTTATGCCATTATGAAATCAAATTTTGGTATTTCATCTATTTTTTCTAAAATTCGTATTTGTCGAATTAAATTTTTTGAATGATTTTAAATGCACTGTTAATTAAAATTTAAATAATATGTACAGCTATTGCAACAGTCACTAATAGCATGTAAAAAATACTGACTGACTACAGATGTTGCGAATAAAAAAGAATTTTCAATATTTAAGTAATTGAATGAAACCACAAAACAACCTAATCCAATCATCGAAATCATCTGGTTATGCAAATGAGTGCCGACAATTTTTTGTGCAAATATGAATGAATGGATCTTGAAAGGACCTAGATAGCTGCTCTGGAGGAAGTCGAAAACAGCTTGATAGCAGCTCTATAGCAGCTCCATAGCAGCTTCGAACATACGTTAAGCACAGCATATTGTTGCATTCGGACTTTTGCTCAAAGCAAAGCGCATTATGTGATAAGGATTCCATTGTTGTTGGTGGTTGTAACTCGTCTCATTGCTGCACATTCATAGCTTCGTTTATTCATTCATTCTTTCGCTCATTCATTCATGTATGCATTCTTTCATTGATACAATAACTCAAAAACGGGCAACACAGAACACAGAGTCGGTCGCCCATTGTGCAGCACCCCTGTCGTGCCGCGCAGGACCTCTCGCCGCATGGCTCACTTACCTCGCAGACACATTGTGTTTTACAATCCAATTTAAATGTCTGTCCATGTGCATAGGTTGTGTTGCCCACAGTGCAATTCGCTATTGGTGGTGGAGCAAGGACATCCAGTTCAAAGGACACACAACGGAAGTCATCGAATAGAAATAGAAAAATAGAAACGAAAAAATATTGTGTTAGTCAAATGGTAAAAAATGCTTGAATGCAGAGCAGATGAATGGCAAACAAACAAATACTAAATTTAGAAAAGAGCAAAAATGAAAAATTCACAAATTAAAAAAAAAATGGAAATATTGACAAAATGAAAAAAAAAAATAGAAAAAAGCAGACAATTGTAAAAATGAGAAACAATGTAAAAAAAATAGTTGTTAAAAAAATATAAAAATAACGAAACTGAAAATAAAAATTTATCAGAAATATGTATATACATATAAGGAGGTATTGCAATACCACTTATCCACAAAAGTCAATGTTATTTATTGATATTGAAATTCAAAAGGAAAAACCAGAAAATAAGTTTATTTGATTGATTCAACAAAATATTTATGAATAATTCTTCCTAGACCATATCATTCGCGATAGCATTTTTTCCCAGTAAATATTTCTGCATATATCTCTAAAACAATTGGTTTATGATTCCACAAGAGTAATTTTTTCACTGATATAATTCTTCCCTAAAGCAATAATTTCCCACAAATAATAATTTCTCGTCCAATTTTTATCCAAAACAATGTTTCTCTGATACAATTCTTTTTAGACAAATTTAAGCTCACACAAATTTTTTAATAAAAATGTTTTTTTTATACAATATTTAATTTTTCCCTAAGCACTTCTTCTCTGATATCATTATTTCATAAACAGTTCGTCCCCGGGGACTATTCTTTCGCAAGATAATTAATCTGTAACACAAATCTCGATCAAGACAATTTTTTCATATTTCATACAATTTTAGTTTCTACCTAATTTGACACTAATATATGTTACTAGCTGGACCCGTGCACGACTCGTGCAAAGATTTTGTGAATTCAAGGATATGGACTGATTTTATTAATAACGAGTTGGGAAAGTTAGGTCACATGGGGCGGATTTTTATAGTCGGTCGGGCCCGACTATGGAATACCCTACACCTTTGGTGGGGATATTAATGTGGGATATTTAATTGCATACCTTAATTTTAAAGTTTTTAATTATGCTGAACCTCCCCACCCTCAGAATATTATTCATATATCAGAAATTATGTCTTCATGAATTAAAAAATTTATATAAAAGTATAAACAACTAAAAAAAAAATTGAAAAATATATTTGGGCGGACCACGCCTATATTTAAAATTTTTAAAGGCTAATATTTCATAGATTTGATTTTAATAATTTACGGATCAAATTTCCACTATGAAAACCCGGGAAATAATGAAAAAAAAAGTGGGCGGATCACGCCCATTTTTGGACCACATATTTATAGGTGAATTCTAACAATACCTTTTAAATTTTATAACTATACCTGGAATACTTTTCGAGTTATTAGTTCCGAAAGAGTTATATAAAAGTGACTTGTATGGGAGGTGGGCGTGTCCGTTGACCGAATTGGCTCATTTTCAAACTCAGTTCCTACTTTTGGCTAAAATAAATTGAGACGAAATTTCATCGCATTTTGATCAGTATTTCTCAAGTAATTCTGTATTCGGGCTGCAAGACAGCAAGACGGACAGGCAGACGGACATGGCTAAACGGACCCGGGTAGTGATGCTGATCAAGAATATATATACTTTTCCATACCGGACACGCCTCCTAAGGGGCGTTACAATATATGCACAAAGTTAACATACCCTGTACCTCATAGGTGTAGGGTATAAAAAGAACATTTTTATTATTTATTTCCTATAGTCAAAATGAGCTTGTTTGGTGGGTTCTACTATAAATTATAAATTATATTATACTTTTTTCGTGTCTTGCTTTTATTTTTATTTTTAATTTTGTATTTTTACTTGTGTGTTTTGCTTTTGTGTCTTTGGACCGGTGCTTGACTCGTGCAAAGATTTTGTGTTTTGCTTTTATTTTTAATTTTGTGCTTCGCCTTTGATTTTATGTTTTTGTATTATTTTTAGTTTTTGTGTTTTTGATTTTCTTTTGTTTTGTATTTTTTCTTTTGCTTTTGCTTTTGATTTTGTGTCTTTGCCTTTATGTTTTTGCTTATTTTTGTATTTTTGCTTTTGTTTTTGTGTTTTAGCTTTTGTGTTTTGTTTTTTCTTTTGTTTTTGTGTTTTGCTTTTGTGTTTTTGTGTCTTTGCTTTTGTTTTTCGTTTTTATTTTTACCTTTGTTTTTGTATTTTGGTTTTTGTGTTTTTCCTTTTGTTTTGGCTTTTATGTTTTGCTTTTGTGTTTTTGGTTTTTATTTATGTTTTTGTTTTGTTTTTGATTTTTTTAATTTTTTTGGTCCTTATTTTGATTTTGTGGTTCTGCTTTTGTTATTTGTATTTGCTTTTGTTTTTGTATTACCATCTTTTGTTTTAATTTTGCTTTTGTGTTTTTGTGATTGTTTTAGTTCCTGCCTTTGCTGTTGTGTTTGATTTTTGTTTTTGTGTTTTTGCTTTTGTAATTTTTTTCTCTATTTACATTTTTTGTTTCATCTTCTTAGCTGATGTAAGTGTCGAGTTATATCGTTTTGAAAGTTAAGGTTGTATGGGAGGTGCCACGCCCCGTTGTTCAATCCCACCCATATATAGCCTATGTCACCCTCTGGGCACCATATTTGTATTTTATTATATTAATAATAATAGTTTGGCGCTACAGTCCTGTATAGAACTTCGGCCGAGCTCTCTCACGATTTTGAGCTGTGCGTTTTATATTTGTACTCAAAGTGGTGGGACCTACAGTTTATTGCCGAATCCGAACGGCGGGTGAGAGCTTTTTCATAGGCAATGGTTTTACTCTCGTAGGTTTGCCATTTACTGACAAGATGTTGTTAGCCCCAGTCCAGGCTTGAACCGGGGACCTTTCGGCTCGCAGTCCAACGCACTAACCACTGAGCTACCGCGGCTACTAATCTGGAGATAAACCAATTTGGAAAAAAATGGTCTTCGGGGAGCATTTTAAGTCATGATATTGTTCGGAAAACTTGATTAGACTCTCACATTATAATCAAATAAATGTAAATTAATTTATTGAAAATTACATTTTAAAAATACTGCCATTTTCGGTTACCGATTTTCTATTAATTAAATTTGGAGGACTTTTCTTATATTAAAACGACTACAATAAATAGAATATAATAGAATAAAAACACAGAATATAGAAACTATAAAAAAATCACAAAACAAAATAACAAAATTCCTAAAACATCAATGTGTTCGGTAGCAGCTACAGTAAATTTGTATTGAATGAAAAATCCGTGTACAAAATAAAATGGCTCAAAATGGAATTTAAATTTACATTTTTTAGGTCCATTGTTTGTATTTTACTAGTTTTTATCGTTTGGTTCTATAGCATGTTTTCCAATCGTCGTTTCGATTTTTTGTATTTTATTTAGTTCATTTTGTTGGAATTTATTTTATATTTTTGTTCATAGATGCGTTGATCGACGCTTGCATTCATAAATGAACAATCAAACGCGGTTGAGTGTTAAGTCGACGCTCTGATTGATGCAATTTTTATTGGGTAAATATTATTTTTTACCTTTAAAATAAATATCAATGAAAAAAATATAATACAAAATAAATAGTGATAAATTGTGAACATTTTGTTTTGTGCTTTTCAATTTTGATTATATTTGAAAAAAAACTTTCTAATATAATAAAATATATTATAAAATTTTGTATTATATTTTCAAGATTTTATAATTTAAGATTTTATTAAATTTCAATACTTTGTAAATATTTATTTTGTGATAATTTTTTTTGATTGATATTCACCAAATTAAAAATTAGCTTTTTTATAGGTTTCTAAAGATTTATCTCAGAACTTTTAAAATTTCAAACTTATTCCTAGAAATTTCTGATCAATTAAATATATATATTTTTTGTGTTTTTGCTTACAAGGATTAAATGAAGTTTCTGCTAAAAAGTCAAACTTCAGCTTGGCAGGAGAGTTAAGAAGATAACACCACAGACTCCCTCTTATTTAATGCCTGTCGGTCATGGCCAACTAATTCAAAAATGACTTTTATTTCAGTTACACACGTATGAGCTTCAGGCGTGGAGCGATATCAAGTGGTTCTAACCGACCAATTCACAGACACGTAGTGTGTTTTTGTATGTATGTGACACATGGCACGTGATCTAATGTGACATTTGAAATTTTGAAATATCTACTACTATTTTTCTTCGTAATTTTGCAACAATTTCAAATAATTTAATCAACGTAAAAACTACTTTTACTCCATTTTGCAACATTTTATTGTATTATTTTTTGCCACATTTAATAATATTTTTATTACATTTAGAAACAATTTTAAATACTATTTTTTACTATTTCTGATAAATATTGTCGACTGCTATATTTGAGTAATATTTGACTACCATATTTAGCTACTATTTTTTGAGTAGAATTTTTTTTACTATTCTTTTTGAGTACAATTTTTGACTAATTTCTATTTTTTCAAATATTATTGATTACGACTATGTGTGTCAACTATTTTTGACTACTATTTTAGAGAATAATTTTTTACTTCTATCTTTGAGTACAATTTGACTTCTATTTTAGACTGCTATTTTTAAGTACTATTTTTGAGTACTATTTTTGAGTACTATTTTTGAGTACTATTTTTGAGTACTATTTTCCACTACTATTTTTGACAACTATTTTTGACTGCTATTTTTGACAACTATTTGTTGATTCGTATTTTTGTATACTAATCAATGACTATTATTTCTGAGTACTGTTTTTGAATACTATTTTGACAAATTTCATTTTTTTTAACATTTTTTTTATATCTATTTTTTATGACTATTTTAATATTATTACACTACAATTTTTGACTACTATTTTAGACTGAAATTTTTTAGTACAATTTTTGACTACTATTTTAGACTGCAATTTTTTAGTACAATTTTTGACTACTATTTTCTACGACTATGTACGACAACTATTTTAGGCTATAACTTTTGACTTCTATTTTAGACTTTGAGTATATTTTAGATTTTGAATATATTTTTTGACTACTATTTTAGACTGTTATTTTTAAGTACAGTTTTTGTCTACTATTTTTTACTGCTAAATATATTTGACTACTATTTGTTGAGTACTATTTATGTCTAATATTTTTTAGTACTACTTTTTGGAGTACTAACTTTGAGTACTATTTTTGAGAACTATTTTTGAAAAATTTATGTTTTCTATTTTTTGCGACTATGTATGACAACTATTTTTGACTACTGCTTTAGACAGCAATTTTTGACTACTATTTTAGACTGCCATTTTGAAGTACAATTTTGGACTTCTATATTTTACTACTATTTTTGACTGTAATTTGTTAACAAATGATAGCTTTTTATTTCGTGATTTTTTAATATTATTTTTAAAACAACATTTCCTTTTTTTATATTATGTCCTAAAATATTAACGCCGGCACATAAAAACATATTAAATAATATCAATAAAACGTAGTAGACAAAAAATAGTAGAAAAATTCAAACAGGATAATGGATCGAACTGACATACGACACATTACCCCCGATGAAGATTTAGAAATTTCTAAAAGAAAAAAATAACTTCATGAAGCACTAAGACAATGTAGGACAGCACTTGCCGACACATAGTATTCGAGGGCGCAGACAAATAGAGACACGAAACACCAGATCCCCAAAATGTTAAACGGTTTTATGAAAACACTTTACGCACCGCACAGCCAATGCATAAAAAGTAGATATAAAATTAAGAGCTAAAGCACACACAAACACAGACAGTCATGCATAAAGTGAACCAAAAAAAAAAAAAAAAAACTAGTAGTAAAAAGTACAAGACAAAAAATAGTAGTCGTCGTTTAGCCAAAACGTTATGCAGCATTAAGCAGTAGCTGTTTGAAGGAATACAGCACGTTTTGCAAAAAGGCCAAAAAATAGTTGTTTGGCAGGCAACATCAAATTGTGGTTGTTTATTTTGAAGATTTTGTGTACTTTTTATATTACGAAATTCATTTATTTTGGTAGTATCAGAAAATTGTACCAAAATGTATACCAAAAAGAGTGTTGATGAAAATATATTTTGGATTCTTACAAATATATGTTTGTTTCTTACAAATATATGTTTGTTTCTTACAAATATATTTAAGTTTGTTACGAATATATTATATTTTGTTACAAATATATTATAGTTTGTTACAAATACATTTTAGTTTGTTGCCAATGTATTTTGATTATTAAAAACATATATTTGTTTCTTTTAAGTATATTTTTGTTTCCTACAAATATATTTTTGTTTGCTTCAAACATATTTTAGTTTGTTTCGAACATATTATAGTTTGTTACACATATATTATAGTTTGTTACAAATATTTTATAGTTTGTTATAAATACATTTTAGTTTGTTGCCAATGTATTTTGATTATTAAAAACATATATTTGTTTCTTAAATTTTTTTTTTTGTTTCCTACAAATATATTTTTTTGCTACAAATATATTTTTTTGCTTCAAATATATTGTTTTTGCTACAAATATATTTTTGTTTCTTACAAATATATTTTTGTTTCTTACAAATATATTATTATTTTAATTTTTTTTTTTCATTATTAAATTCTCATTATTAAATTCTCAAAGAAAATTTACTAGTATAACGATTGAATTCGTATAATTTTCTGATATCAAAAAAATCTTTATTATCAGTACCAAAAAACCTCATCCTCAAATAATCCACCAAATGACTCGCACATAACTAGCGTAAAACGATGCTCGTCAGTGACGACACTCAATCTGATGGGGCTCGAAAGTCCTGCCGAATGTCCTGTCATTTGAACACCCGCCAACTTTATTGTCCGACTGCCAACAACAACAACAACCACAACCTTTATCAATTTGTAATTTCACAGCTTCTAAATTGTAACGTTGTCTGTCGCGTTTCATCGATAAAAATCCATAAAAATCAAAGAAAGAAAAATAAATTTTCTGCCAAATTTCTTAAAATTTCCATCATCAAATCACACACTTCAAATGAAAGCACGTTGTGTTGAAATAATGGAGACTCTTGTGGTTCGACCAAAGTCAAAGTAAAATATTTTTTATATACTTAGTTGAGTTGTTGTTGTTGTTGTTGGATTTTAGTGTAGTCATAATGGAGAGATGCTGTTGTCACCGTAATTGGCAAAGACGTGCAGCCTTTTAGGGGATCTGGCCGCTGTGCAAAGCACTTAAGGAAATTTTGTAAAAAGTTACAAGAAAAAAATATAAATGAAAAGAAGATGTTTTAAGTAGAGAATGTTATTATGTAGGAAATAATAGAAAGACACTAAAATAAAGGGGGAGAAATTGTAGAAAAAATCAATTTAAAAAAAATGACTTCCAAATGTTTGCAGAGATTTTTATAATTATTAAAATAAATATATACAAAAATATATATAAATCAAGTATTAAAAATAAATAAAACGTAAATGCATTTTTCTTCTTTTTTGTTGTTGTTTCAAAGTTGAACTTTTTAGGGTAACGGAATCAGGTTCATTTAAGATATATATTTATAATAGGAATCAAATAACAAAATCAAGTTTTGTTCAAGAAGCCATTTTTTATTATCTCAAAAATCTAAAATCTTGGAAGATTTGATACGATGTGATCGAATCAAAATCACTTCGAGAATTGTTCCAGATATCTGGTGGTTCCACGACTTCAAATTTGACTAACTGTATAATGTTTTTAGTGTGTTAAGTACAAATGTGGTGAGTACAAGTGTGGTGAGTACAAGTGTGGTGAATTCATATGTGGTGAATTTATGTGTGGTGAGTTCATATATGGTGAGTTCATTATGGTGAAATCACGTGTGATGAGAGCATGTATGAATAGTTCAAATGTGGTGATTTAAAGTGTGGTGGATTTAAGTGTGGTGAGTTCATGTGTGTAAAGTTTCAATTTAGTGAGATTTAATGTGGTGAGTTTAAATGTAGTGAGTCTAAGTGTGGTGAGTTCAAGTGTGGTGAGGTCAAGTTTTATGGTTCAAGTGTGATGAGTTCGGTTATAGTTGGTGAGTTCGTTTATTTTACATGTGGTGAATTTAATTATGGTAAGTTTAAGTGTGACGAGTTCAAGAATAGGGAATTCAAGTGTGATTAATCCAAGTGTGGTGAGTTGAAGTGTGGTAACTTCAAGAGGAGAGAGTGATAAAATAAAAATAAAATGTATATAATATAAATATTATTATTTTAAAATTAAACTAAAAATTACAAAAAATTAAGATTGAAACAAAATTGCTTACAATTCATTGCCATGCACGCGCTGACGTATGAGCAACATTTAATTTCCACATGTTACTTAATTTCGCAAATTGTTGAAGTTTGCCATGCAGTTTTTGTTGGCATTCAAATCACATATCAAATTGCAAACTATGCGCGTTGGCGCCATAGTAATTAATGTGCTGCCGCAGCAATTGCAGCAACCAAAGCAGCAACAAATTTCGAGGGGAGCTAAAAAGTTATTTCACTCATAGAACAGAAGTCATGCAATATTCTCATTTGGAAGTTTTGCAGCCGTGCGGGCTGTGTGCAACAAGGTAACAAATCGCAAACGAACTATTTTAATATATTGCCGCATCAAATACCCACAGCTGAGACCCTGGATGTGGATATGGAAGTAGATGCATTCATTACCAGCAACAACAACAAATTGAACATGTTAAAAAGCGAAAAATTTCATTAAAAAAGTTGGCAGCTAAAGTTTGCTAATGAATATTTGCAACTGAGTTAAATCATTGTAACACAGTATAGAACAAAAAATATTTATTTAGCTAATACAAACATGTTTTCAAAAATTTTAACAAAAGCAAAATATAGTTTTTCATTATAAACAGAAATTTACAGTTAAAACAGATTGAGTAAAAATTGATTTTTATATATAGACTTTTAAGTGGGAAATTTTAAAAGATTAAGTTTTAGGGAATATATAAAATACAAAATATAAAATATAAAATATAAAATATAAAATATAAAATATAAAATATAAAATATAAAATATAAAATATAAAATATAAAATATAAAATATAAAATATAAAATATAAAATATAAAATATAAAATATAAAATATAAAATATAAAATATAAAATATAAAATATAAAATATAAAATATAAAATATAAAATATAAAATATAAAATATAAAATATAAAATATAAAATATAAAATATAAAATATAAAATATAAAATATAAAATATAAAATATAAAATATAAAATATAAAATATAAAATATAAAATATAAAATATAAAATATAAAATATAAAATATAAAATATAAAATATAAAATATAAAATATAAAATATAAAATATAAAATATAAAATATAAAATATAAAATATAAAATATAAAATATAAAATATAAAATATAAAATATAAAATATAAAATATAAAATATAAAATATAAAATATAAAATATAAAATATAAAATATAAAATATAAAATATAAAATATAAAATATAAAATATAAAATATAAAATATAAAATATAAAATATAAAATATAAAATATAAAATATAAAATATAAAATATAAAATATAAAATATAAAATATAAAATATAAAATATAAAATATAAAATATAAAATATAAAATATAAAATATAAAATATAAAATATAAAATATAAAATATAAAATATAAAATATAAAATATAAAATATAAAATATAAAATATAAAATATAAAATATAAAATATAAAATATAAAATATAAAATATAA
This sequence comes from Dryomyza anilis, assembly GCA_951804985.1. Taxonomy (NCBI): domain Eukaryota; kingdom Metazoa; phylum Arthropoda; class Insecta; order Diptera; family Dryomyzidae; genus Dryomyza; species Dryomyza anilis. The sequence continues at coordinate 78,297,632 of OX638134.1, read as the reverse complement.
AATATAAAATATAAAATATAAAATATAAAATATAAAATATAAAATATAAAATATAAAATATAAAATATAAAATATAAAATATAAAATATAAAATATAAAATATAAAATATAAAATATAAAATATAAAATATAAAATATAAAATATAAAATATAAAATATAAAATATAAAATATAAAATATAAAATATAAAATATAAAATATAAAATATAAAATATAAAATATAAAATATAAAATATAAAATATAAAATATAAAATATAAAATATAAAATATAAAATATAAAATATAAAATATAAAATATAAAATATAAAATATAAAATATAAAATATAAAATATAAAATATAAAATATAAAATATAAAATATAAAATATAAAATATAAAATATAAAATATAAAATATAAAATATAAAATATAAAATATAAAATATAAAATATAAAATATAAAATATAAAATATAAAATATAAAATATAAAATATAAAATATAAAATATAAAATATAAAATATAAAATATAAAATATAAAATATAAAATATAAAATATAAAATATAAAATATAAAATATAAAATATAAAATATAAAATATAAAATATAAAATATAAAATATAAAATATAAAATATAAAATATAAAATATAAAATATAAAATATAAAATATAAAATATAAAATATAAAATATAAAATATAAAATATAAAATATAAAATATAAAATATAAAATATAAAATATAAAATATAAAATATAAAATATAAAATATAAAATATAAAATATAAAATATAAAATATAAAATATAAAATATAAAATATAAAATATAAAATATAAAATATAAAATATAAAATATAAAATATAAAATATAAAATATAAAATATAAAATATAAAATATAAAATATAAAATATAAAATATAAAATATAAAATATAAAATATAAAATATAAAATATAAAATATAAAATATAAAATATAAAATATAAAATATAAAATATAAAATATAAAATATAAAATATAAAATATAAAATATAAAATATAAAATATAAAATATAAAATATAAAATATAAAATATAAAATATAAAATATAAAATATAAAATATAAAATATAAAATATAAAATATAAAATATAAAATATAAAATATAAAATATAAAATATAAAATATAAAATATAAAATATAAAATATAAAATATAAAATATAAAATATAAAATATAAAATATAAAATATAAAATATAAAATATAAAATATAAAATATAAAATATAAAATATAAAATATAAAATATAAAATATAAAATATAAAATATAAAATATAAAATATAAAATATAAAATATAAAATATAAAATATAAAATATAAAATATAAAATATAAAATATAAAATATAAAATATAAAATATAAAATATAAAATATAAAATATAAAATATAAAATATAAAATATAAAATATAAAATATAAAATATAAAATATAAAATATAAAATATAAAATATAAAATATAAAATATAAAATATAAAATATAAAATATAAAATATAAAATATAAAATATAAAATATAAAATATAAAATATAAAATATAAAATATAAAATATAAAATATAAAATATAAAATATAAAATATAAAATATAAAATATAAAATATAAAATATAAAATATAAAATATAAAATATAAAATATAAAATATAAAATATAAAATATAAAATATAAAATATAAAATATAAAATATAAAATATAAAATATAAAATATAAAATATAAAATATAAAATATAAAATATAAAATATAAAATATAAAATATAAAATATAAAATATAAAATATAAAATATAAAATATAAAATATAAAATATAAAATATAAAATATAAAATATAAAATATAAAATATAAAATATAAAATATAAAATATAAAATATAAAATATAAAATATAAAATATAAAATATAAAATATAAAATATAAAATATAAAATATAAAATATAAAATATAAAATATAAAATATAAAATATAAAATATAAAATATAAAATATAAAATATAAAATATAAAATATAAAATATAAAATATAAAATATAAAATATAAAATATAAAATATAAAATATAAAATATAAAATATAAAATATAAAATATAAAATATAAAATATAAAATATAAAATATAAAATATAAAATATAAAATATAAAATATAAAATATAAAATATAAAATATAAAATATAAAATATAAAATATAAAATATAAAATATAAAATATAAAATATAAAATATAAAATATAAAATATAAAATATAAAATATAAAATATAAAATATAAAATATAAAATATAAAATATAAAATATAAAATATAAAATATAAAATATAAAATATAAAATATAAAATATAAAATATAAAATATAAAATATAAAATATAAAATATAAAATATAAAATATAAAATATAAAATATAAAATATAAAATATAAAATATAAAATATAAAATATAAAATATAAAATATAAAATATAAAATATAAAATATAAAATATAAAATATAAAATATAAAATATAAAATATAAAATATAAAATATAAAATATAAAATATAAAATATAAAATATAAAATATAAAATATAAAATATAAAATATAAAATATAAAATATAAAATATAAAATATAAAATATAAAATATAAAATATAAAATATAAAATATAAAATATAAAATATAAAATATAAAATATAAAATATAAAATATAAAATATAAAATATAAAATATAAAATATAAAATATAAAATATAAAATATAAAATATAAAATATAAAATATAAAATATAAAATATAAAATATAAAATATAAAATATAAAATATAAAATATAAAATATAAAATATAAAATATAAAATATAAAATATAAAATATAAAATATAAAATATAAAATATAAAATATAAAATATAAAATATAAAGTATAAAATATAAAATATAAAACGTAAAAAACATTTTTTTTTTTTAGTTTGCATTAATTTAGCTTTTGCAGAATAGCATAATTTTTCGAAGCATATGTTTGCTGAACTCATGTCAGCCTTCATGTCCTCAAATAAAAGTAGAAAAATAAAAAGACCACCCGCATTACTACGCCGCACTCTACATAAAACAAAGTCCCTTTCATTCGCTATCTTTGGCACCATCCATTCGTAGCCCATCTTGTTGTCAAATGCGAACAAAAGCTTTAAGCTGACTCGACGGACTCTGGGCGGCTGCTGCACTGCTCAGTCGCCTGTTTGCAAAGCTGCTAACTGGCCGGAGGCAGGACGACGTTACTTGGTCAAAGCTGAAAACAGTGCAAACATGGCGCACATTCTGCAAATAGCCGGCAACGCATATCAAATATGAAGAAGATGATGACGTTGTTCTTGTTACTACTTGTTGTAGTTTTTTTATTGTGGTTTTTACTGCTGTGGGTTATGCTTTTATTTACATTTATTTGAACTTTCGTTATGACTTTGAATTTTCTTTAACATTATAAAAAAAATTGTTTGCCTACTTTTAGGGGTGAATTTAAAATACTTGAACTGTTAACCTAAAATTGTTTTTAATTGAATTGTTGCTTCAATAATATGTTTGTAGAATTGCAAAAATTTTAAATTTTAGTGAAAATTGAAATTAAAGTAAAAAATTGAAATTTTAGTGAAAAATTTTATTTTTAGTGAAAATTTAATTTTTAATGAAAAATTAAATTTTTAATGAAAAATTAATTTTTTTTTGAAAAATTGAATTTCTAATGAAAGTTTTTAGTAAGAATTGAATTTTTAGTAAAACTTTGAATTTTTAGAGAAAATTTGAATTTTTAGTGAATATTTGAGTTTTGATTAAAAAATAAAATGTTTATAAAAAAATAAATTTCTTGGAAAAATTAATTAGTTGAAATGTAGTATCATTTGAAATACAACAAGAAAATAATATTTTTAATTAAAAGAAAAATTTTTATTTATTATTTTTAATTTTTTTATATTATTTGTTTTATTCGCCACATCCTTTAAGTCTTTAAAACATACACTCTGCAACGCATTTGATTAATACAAAAATTGATTTGATTACTTTTGTTTGTCACGCTGTTGACATGCTTAATATAAACGATGCTCGGTATTATGTTTAACGCAATAAGAAAAAGGCTGTTGTGGTCAGCAGTTGATGTGAATGAAAATGTGAAACACAAAAAAACATATTTAAATCCTAAAATAATAAGAAAATGCAAAACCAACTGAAAACTTGAACATCAAATAAACCAATGTTTTTATAAAACGAATATTTTTTAAATTACCTAATATTTAAAAAAGAAAACTATTTATGCTCAAAATTTTCTCTCACTTACCTGCATAAAACTGTCCCAGCGGCTGCTTTTTTAAATTTAAAAATAAGAGAAATAAAAAAAAACATTTTTAAATGCTCGAATCAAAAAATATTAAGCATTTTTGTACTTAAGTCAACTTCATTCTAAACCACAACTTACCTTGTAACCCAGCAAAATATTTGCCTCAGCTCGTTGCGCCCAACTGCTGAGAAAAATGGCGACCAATGGCAGGAGTATCAGCATTTTCTGCAAAAGATAAATCATTTATTAAACATTAAATTTTTCATTACAAATTAATTTTGTCATTAAAAGTTAAATTTTGCATTAAAATTTTAATTTCTCAAAAAAATTGCAAATTTCTTAGTTTATACACAATTTAGGTCTTCTTAGAAATCTAATTACATTAACTCAGTACCAAAATATGCAACGTTTTTTGCAGCGCACATCATTTAAATTTATGTCGCTCATACGTCGCGTTGTTCCAGGCGCGCTAATCGTTCTTTGCTCTTTTCTGTGTTACTTTGTGTAATATTATAATTGCTTTTTCACTTTATTTAAAAATACTTTTAATTTATTTTAATTAATCTGCGCGTTCATACGTTCAACGAACGTGGAAGAATTTCTTTTAATTTCTTTTATAAACAAATTGTGTTAAAAATAAATTTAATAAGCAAAAAAAAACAACGTATGATAAACCGCAATTAAATTGCAAATAATTACGTCAACATCATGTTGTAGCTGCTCTTGTTGTTTTATTTCTTGTACTACTTTTTGTTGTCCTTATTGTGTTCGTTGTTGTTGTCATTGTTGACTGTCATCACGTTGCGCCCATTAATGCGTAAACAATGTCTGCCGGATGTATGGGGGTTTGGGTGTTCAATACTAAAAAAGCAGGCGCTGCAGGATATTCGAAGGCAGCAGCACGCAGGCAGGCAGGCAGAGCACTTTAAAAACATGCTGCACAACGTCAATGAAGCATGTGCGAGCAATTGACTACATCTACAATAAAAACAAACAACCAAATTACATTGCAAACAAAAATAAAAACATAAAAAAATCGCAACAAATATTAAAAATTAACTGAGCAAATTATGCACTAAAAATTCAATAAATCAATAAATCAGTAAATCAATAAATCAATAAATCAATAAATCAATAAATCAATTAGTCAATTAGTCAATAAATCAATAAATCAATAAATCAATAAATCAATTAGTCAATTAGTCAATAAATCAATAAATCAATAAATCAATATATCAATAAATCAATAAATCAATAAATCAATAAATCAATAAATCAATAAATCAATAAATCAATAAATCAATAAATCAATAAATCAATAAATCAATAAATCAATAAATCAATAAATCAATAAATCAATAAATCAATAAATCAATAAATCAATAAATCAATAAATCAATAAATCAATAAATCAATAAATCAATAAATCAATAAATCAATAAATCAATAAATCAATAAATCAATAAATCAATAAATCAATAAATCAATAAATCAATTAATCAATTAATCAATTAATCAATAAATCAATAAATCAATAAATCAATAAATCAATAAATCAATAAATCAATAAATCAATAAATCAATAAATCAATAAATCAATAAATCAATAAATCAATAAATCAATAAATCAATAAATCAATAAATCAATAAATCAATAAATCAATAAATCAATAAATCAATAAATCAATAAATCAATAAATCAATAAATCAATAAATCAATAAATCAATAAATCAATAAATCAATAAATCAATAAATCAATAAATCAATAAATCAATAAATCAATAAATCAATAAATTAATAAATAAATAAATAAATAAATAAATAAATAAATAAATAAATAAATAAATAAATAAATAAATAAATCAATAAATCAATAAATCAATAAATCAATAAATCAATAAATCAATAAATCAATAAATCAATAAATCAATAAATCAATAAATCAATAAATCAATAAATCAATAAATCAATAAATCAATAAATCAATAAATCAATAAATCAATAAATCAATAAATCAATAAATCGATAAATCAATAAATCAATAAATCAATAAATCAATAAATCAATAAATCAATAAATCAATAAATCAATAAATCAATAAATCAATAAATCAATAAATCAATAAATCAATAAATCAATAAATCAATAAATCAATAAATCAATAAATCAATAAATCAATAAATCAATAAATCAATAAATCAATAAATCAATAAATCAATAAATCAATAAATCAATAAATCAATAAATCAATAAATCAATAAATCAATAAATCAATAAATCAATAAATCAATAAATCAATAAATCAATAAATCAATAAATCAATAAATCAATAAATCAATAAATCAATAAATCAATAAATCAATAAATCAATAAATCAATAAATCAATAAATCAATAAATCAATAAATCAATAAATCAATAAATCAATAAATCAATAAATCAATAAATCAATAAATCAATAAATCAATAAATCAATAAATCAATAAATCAATAAATCAATAAATCAATAAATCAATAAATCAATAAATCAATAAATCAATAAATCAATAAATCAATAAATCAATAAATCAATAAATCAATAAATCAATAAATCAATAAATCAATAAATTAATAAATAAATAAATAAATAAATAAATAAATAAATAAATAAATAAATAAATAAATAAATAAATAAATCAATAAATCAATAAATCAATAAATCAATAAATCAATAAATCAATAAATCAATAAATCAATAAATCAATAAATCAATAAATCAATAAATCAATAAATCAATAAATCAATAAATCAATAAATCAATAAATCAATAAATCAATAAATCAATAAATCAATAAATCAATAAATCAATAAATCAATAAATCAATAAATCAATAAATCAATAAATCAATAAATCAATAAATCAATAAATCAATAAATCAATAAATCAATAAATCAATAAATCAATAAATCAATAAATCAATAAATCAATAAATCAATAAATCAATTAATCAATTAATCAATAAATCAATAAATCAATAAATCAATAAATCAATAAATCAATAAATCAATAAATCAATAAATCAATAAATCAATAAATCAATAAATCAATAAATCAATAAATCAATAAATCAATAAATCAATAAATCAATAAATCAATAAATCAATAAATCAATAAATCAATAAATCAATAAATCAATAAATCAATAAATCAATAAATCAATAAATCAATAAATCAATAAATCAATAAATCAATAAATCATTAAATCAATAAATCAATAAATCAATAAATCAATATATCAATAAATCAATAAATCAATAAATCAATAAATCAATAAATCAATAAATCAATAAATCAATAAATCAATAAATCAAATAAAAATCCACCCAAGCTTTTATTAATTCAAATTAAAACAACTAAACATTATAAAAATAGCAAAAACAAGATTAACAACATCACTAACAACATATGCAAAATCATGTCGCCTGACATCCTGTCAAGTGCCTGTGTGGCCCGCAGCTACAACAGCATCACAGTGATACAGAGTCGGCTTGGCACATTTAATACGTTGCAATTTTACATTTTCTATTTCATTTATTAATTTTTAATTTTTATTTTTTTTTACAAATACAACATTTGCTCTTCTGCATCTGCGGGATATGACATCCTTGCATTGCCCTGTGCACATAAGTGTCATTTATAGGATAATGACAACATGTTTAAGTAGATGGAGGGGCAAACAGACAGATACTTGAATAAACAGATGACAAACCGGCAGACTGTTATAAATGCTAAAGGAACCTGAATGCAATTTATAGCGCAGCACTTTTCATTTATAACTTTGCACTTTTTTAATATTTGAGCAATCAAGAAAAAACATCATTTTAAATAAAAAATTAATTTAAGATGCGACATTATAAACGTTTTTCCTCATTAAAATATAATTATTTGTAATTATAGTATGCAAACAAAACAAATTCTTTGAAATATGAATTTCTTTGAACTGTAGAAAATATGTAAAACAGATTTAAGTCACAAACAAAAAGACAAACACGCTATGCCTTGTGCAATGGAAGGCATTTAATTTAACATTTCTTTATATCTAAAAGTATGCCACATTTTTCACATAATTGCATTTTTATTATAAAGCAAAAGAACTACAATATTTTCTCCATTATGCATGTTTATTACAAAAAATAAATAATTTTATTTTATATCTTATAAAAGATTCTCAAAGTAGGCAATGTTTCTTGTAATTTAGAGCATAAAACTAAAAGTATGCAATTCATTGAAAAGAAAATTATATAATTGTTAATAATAATTACTTAAAATTTTTAGTTAAAATTTGCATTTTAGTGACAATTAGTTTTAATATAAAATTGAAGTTTAGTGAACATTTTTTTTTAGTGAAAATTAAAAATTTTAGTAACAAATTAGTTAAATTTAAGCTCAAAGTGAAATTTCCAAATTATTTGTGGAATTTTGGAGCCATTTAATTACCAAAGTTCTGTAATAGCTGCAAAAATAACTTTGAGCCAAACTTTTCCTCAACGTCGAAGTGTTTCAAAGATGCATTGTGAAAAGCTCTGCCTTTGAATTGAGTTGCAAAATTGCAATAATTATTGATTGGTTTTTGCTGTGGGCTACAGATGATAATTACATAAAATGTTTTTGAGACTATTGTTATTTTATATTGGAGACAAAATGTGAAATACTTAAAAATAAAATATATTTTTGAAATATTTAATAAAACAAAACATTCAGATATTGCAAACTGAAATATTTTTCAAAACATTGTTATTTTTCTATTTTAAAATATTTATTCTATAAATCTAAAATCACAAAAATAATACTTCTTGTAATTTAAAATTATAATAAACCTCCTCATTAAAATTTATGTTTTACCCATCAGCAAACAATTAAAAAATGTATCTTTCAATGTCCTTTAGTCCTTGACAAAATGGCTTTTTAATTAAAAGTCATTCGCTGTAAACGTTTTAATCACTGCCGCATCGCATCGCGTCACATGGCTGACTGACAAATGACCAACGCTTCTGCTTAACCTTGCCGGTCCAATGGTGTTAATCCTTTCAAATAAAGCAGCCTACAAAATAAAGAAGCCTTCAAAATATGACTTATTCTAAAATAAATTCATCCTTTAAACAAAATCAACGCATAAATTTAAAATGAATAACAAAATCGGCAAAACAAAAAGGATTCCTACTGCTCGTTTGCTAGTCTGACTTTTGGTCATTAGTAAATAATTAAAATATTAACAAGCTTTCGCTGATATCGACGCAAATTAATGCGCAATAATAGCAACATTCATTTGACGTCCAGCCAGCAGTCTGACAGGGTTCCGCAACATGCTGCGGGCAACCTTTTGCTTCTTTCTGTTCCTTCGAATATTTCTTTGGGTTCATCTTTTACAAAATCTTCTCCTAATTTATCTCCTTCTATTTCCATATCTTTATCTTCTTCTTTTAAGGCCGATGATGATGCATAACGTTTGCTGTCAAATTTTAATGGCTTTTCTTCGTGTTGATTAATTATGCAGCGCAATTTTCAGTCTTCCGTTGGTCTTTTTTTCTCCATAAATTTTTTATATTCATTGTTTTGCATGTTGTGTAGGCAACAAAATATATAACGCAACATTTTGGAGCTATTTTAAAGATTCTTAAATTTTTCTAAAGGCCATTTAAAAGGTTCTAAAAAATCTTATAAAGCTTCCAAATGTTATCGGATATTCTTTTAATGTTTCTTCATGTCTGCATAAGGCACAGCAATGTTTCTGAATCTTCTTTAAGTTATTTTAAAGTTTTCAACAATCATTAAAAGGTACTGAAATCCATTTGTAAGGATTATAAAGTTTTGTTTAAAGATCTTAAGTACTCATAGTGTTTCTGAATTTTTAGTGAAAAATTAAATTTTTAGTGAAACATTGAATTTTTAGTGAATATTGGAATTTTTAGTGAAAAATTGAAATTTTAGTGAAAAATTGAATTTTTAGTGAAAAAATGAATTTTTAGTGAAAAATTGAATTTTTAGTGAAAAATTGAATTTTTAGTGAAAAATTGAATTTTTAGTGAAAAATTGAATTTTAGTGAAAAATTGAATTTTTAGTGAAAAATTGAATTTTTAGTGAAAAATTGAATTTTTAGTGAAAAATTGAATTTTTAGTGAAAAATTGAATTTTTAGTGAAAAATTGAATTTTTAGTGAAAATTTGAATTTCTAGTGAAAAATTGAATTTTTAGTGAAAAATTGAATTTTTAGTGAAAAATTGAATTTTTAGTGAAAAATTGAATTTTTAGTGAAAAATTGAATTTTTAGTGAAAAATTGAATTTTTAGTGAAAAATTGAATTTTTTAGTGAAAAATTGAATCTCTAGTGAAAAATTGAATTTTTAGTGAAAAATTCAATTTATAGTGAAAAATTGAATTTTTAGTGAAAAATTGAATTTTTAGTGAAAAATTGAATTTTTAGTGAAAAATTGAATTTTTAGTGAAAAATTGAATTTTTAGTGAAAAATTGAATTTTTAGTGAAAAATTGAATTTTTAGTGAAAAATTGAATTTTTAGTGAAAAATTGAATTTTTAGTGAAAAATTGAATTTTTAGTGAAAAATTGAATTTTGAGTGAAAAATTGAATTTTTAGTGAAAAATTGAATTTTTAGTGAAAAATTGAATTTTTAGTGAAAAATTGAATTTTTAGTGAAAAATTGAATTTTTAGTGAAAAATTGAATTTTTAGTGAAAAATTGAATTTTTAGTGAAAAATTGAATTTTTAGTGAAAAATTGAATTTTTAGTGAAAAATTGAATTTTTAGTGAAAAATTGAATTTTTAGTGAAAAATTAGTTCTTTTAAAGCTTCGTAAAGCTGTCTTAAGCTCTATTAGTGTTTTTAAATGCCTTTTAAAATAGTTTGCAATTTCATTAAATTTAATTAAAGCTCTTTGCGTTTCTTATAAAGCTTCTAACATTTTTTTAAAAGTATCTTAAAGCTATTATAAAGCTTGCCAAAATTGCCTAAAGCTCTATTAGTGTGTTTCCAAATGTAAAAAAAGGCATTTGTGAAATTCTAAAGCATTTAAAAGATTCCTAAATTTCTGTGAAAGATTTTTAAATTTCTTATAAAGGTTAAGAAATCTATTTAAAAAGTTGTTAAAGCTATTTTAAAGCTTCTCTAAGCTGCCTTAAGTTCTTTTCGTGTTTTCTGCAAGCCTGCCCACTGCAATGAATTTTAAAGCAATGAATTTTAAACAGCATGCCTTTGAATTTCTAACCTAACCTCGGGTTATCTTTAAGCATTAAATTATCAAATAACTTTACCCAAAACACCACGCACACACAGACAGACAGAAAGACTTTTCTCTGCAGATATCCTACCGCCGCAATATCCTGTTTTCCTTATTTTGCATATGCGTCGCTTGTTTTGCTAACCTAAGGTTTTCTTTTGCATTTTTTTTTTATTTTTCTTAATATTATCTTTTTTTTATACACCCCACGCATAAAACATGCAACCATATTTTCTAAAATTTCGCATCCTTTCTTGCACCAACTTGCTTGTCTGTCTTTATGCGTGTCTGTCTCGCTGTCTTCTTGTATCCTTTTGTCTCATAATATCCTGCCATTTGTCTTCTTTCTGCTGCCATCTTCTTTTCTACTCTGCGCCTGCCACTGTCCCGCATCCTTCGTTTGTCAATAGCGTCATGTCTTGGCGTAAATCAGCACGAGACCCTTTTAAGACCCGTTGAAAATATGATTGAGCTGCATAGTTTGCTTCCGGGAAACATTCGCCGTACAAGAAAATGCAAAATCATTCATATTTTCATCATTCATAAATCGCAACCACAAAAGTGTGCGCAATCCAAAGGATATGCCACAGGATATGTGTAGCCTGTGCCAAGTATGTGTTGGCGCATAAGTATTTTTATTGCGTCCTTGTGCCCGCCAACTTATTTTTTCTTTTTTTTTTTTTTGTACAGGAAATGCAAATGAATATAAATGTGGTTGTTGTAACCGCTGAAAGGAATGATGTCTTTTGAAGGTATTGAAAGGATTTTTAAAGTTTAGTGGCACGTATGAGTAACTAATATTCAATTAGTTTAACACTTTGTAACAGTTAAAGTAGGGGCTATTGGTAATGTAGGCTTAATAAAAAAAAAGAAATATTAGCTGTATATAAAAATAGAGAATTAAAGATTTACAAAAACCAAAAAAAGGAATATATGAAAATTGTAGAAGGCAATGTCTACACAATGTACAAGTGTAATTAAAAAAATCAATTTAGATTCAGAAATTCCATTTGGAACTCAAAAATGATCAATTGACATTCGTAACTTTCCATTTAACATTCAGAATATTTTCAGTTTAAATTTTCTGAATTTCAAATGAAATATATTGAATTTTAACTGATTTTTTCTAAAATCCAAATGAAAAGTTAAAGTATGGAATTTTATTTTAACGAAAAATGAAAAATCTTACTTTAACTAAACATTAAAAAATTTAAAATTTAAATAGTATTGGAAAATTTAACTATTCATTTACAAATTAACTAAAAATTTAAATTTTAACTAAGATTTGATAATTTTATTAAAAACTAGCTGGACCCGTGCACGACTCGTGCCAAGATTTTGTGAATTAAAAGATATGGAGCGATTTTATTAATATAAAAAACATTTTTATTATTTATATCAGGGGCCCGTGCTTGGCTGTGAAAGTTTTTTATTTATTTTATAAATGTAGTAGCCAAATAATAATTCTTCGCCAAAACAACTTTTCTCAAAGACAATTTTTTCGCTGATTTTTTCTTCCCCATAGAACGCTCTCCCGTAGAATTCTTCCAGGTAGAAATCGTCCCGTAGAACTCAACCCGGAAGAAATCTTCCCGTAGAACTCATCCCGGTAGAATTGTTCCCAGTGGAATTCTTTCCCGTAGAATTCTTCCCCGTAGAGTTTTTCACAGTAGAAATTTTAGTGTGGTGAGTTTCAGCGTGGTGTGTTTAGGTGAGGTGAATTTTGGTGTGGTGAGTTTTAGTGTGGTAAGTTTTAGTGTGGTGAGTTTTAGTGTAGTGAGTTTTAGTGTGGTGAATTTTATTGTGGTGAGTTTTAGTGTGTTAAGTTTTAGTGTAGTGAGTTTTAGTGTGGTGAATTTTAGTGTAGTGAATTTTAGTGTGGTGAATTTTAGTGTGGTGAGTTTTAATGTGAGGTGGTTGTTTTTATATTGTATTTGAGTTTTTTGTTTCATCTTGTTAGCTTGTGTTTGTGCTGAGTTATGTCGTTTGGAATGTTTAGGTTGTATGGATACCACGCCCCTTTGTCCAATCGCCCATATATAGCCTATGACACCCTCCGGACTCCATAGTATCCTGTTACAAAATTTCTGTTAAATCGGTTCAGTGGTTTAGACGTGATGCTGGAACAAACAGACAGACAGAGGGACCAAGAGTTTTATATATATTTATAGATTGATAATTTAATTAAAAATTGAAAATGTTAATTTAATCGTAATGTAATCGCGAATCTGTTTTCGAATTCATCATCTGTGAGATTTCTGCTACAAGATCTCATCCATGGTTTTTATAAATATTTTTTATAAATATTAAAAAGTGATGTGCACTTCAAATGCAAGTAAAACCCGGATGCGAATTGATATCGCGAAGCGGTTTTGGAATTCACGATCAAGGGGGCTGCTGGTACAAGATTCATTCAATTGTTTTTGAAAGTGACACAAAAAATATATATTTTTTTTAATTATTTCAAAATATGGTACACACTTGCAATTTAAATGCAATTTACAACCGCAAATGAATTGATCCAAAAAAACGGTGAACGCACATATCCTTGGATTAGTTTCTAGTTTCACGTACATGTCGATTTTTTCCAGTGTGCAAAGTACTGTCGCACGGTGTAATAATTCAAATTTTTAACATCATTATTTAAATTTTTAACAAATTTTAACTTTTGTAATTTTAATTTTATTTAAAATTTAACTAGCCTCGGTAGCTCAGTGGTTAGTGCGTTGGACTGCGAGCCGAAAGGTTCCCGGTTCAAGTCTGGACTTGGGCTAACAACATCTTGTCATAGGAACGTTTTTCTTCACCGCACTACCTCTCGGCTGAAAATGGCAAACCTACGAGAGTAAAACATTGCCTAAGAAAAGCTCTCACCCGCCGTACGGATTCGGCAATAAACTGTAGGTCCCACCACTTTGAGTACAAATATAACACGCACAGCTCAAAAAGGTAAGAGAGCTCGGCCTAGATACTTATAGGACTGTAGTGCCAAACTATTATTAACTTGAGAATTAAAATGTTTACCTATTTTCTTAATTTGCATCAGCATAATTGAAATTTCCGACTTCATTATTAAAATTGTTTATTAATTATAATTTTTTTCTGGCAGTGGATTATAAAAAAGTAAATCATTAGAAAGAGCAATTCATTACCTTTCAAATGAGATCAAATTATTCAATATTGAACTTATGGTTCACGTGCTTCAATAATTTAACTGAGTGCAAAATGTTGCATTTCAACCAAACCAAAAAAAAAAAAAAAATTGTTTTATAAATCATGAAATACGTGTAAAATATTTTTGGACAATGAACCTGAGTGCAAAGTTTCAACGAAATCAAAAATAGTAAATCTCAAAAGTGCCCGGTTTGACGTGGAATGGCCGATATATGAAAAATTATTAACAAATACACACAAATAAGACACAATTCAAATAGATACTATAGAAATCACAAATGATTAAGTCTTTCAAAAGATTTTGTCTCCATTTAATACCGCCGCATTCACAACATTTTAAAAACAAAATAAAGTCCTTCAAAGACTTCAATGTCATCATGAAGCATGAAACAAAAGCAATAAGAACAAAACCTATTAGGACAGATACAACAACAAGAGGAACAAGTGAAAACAGAGAACGACTCGAGAAATCAATATTCCATAAATGAGTAACGAATGAATAAACGAATGAATAAACGAATGAATAAACGGTAGATTGACGAACATTGGAAATTGAGGCAGAACGAGCACAATAAGTGGTGAGTGACTCGTCGAATGACTAACGAAGGGAACGAGTATGAATCATAAATGAATGAATTGAACAAGTGATGAATGAAAGAATGAAATGAGGAATGAATGAGTGAATACCTGACTGACTGAGTGATTTATTGGGTAACTGCATGAATTATTGAGTGCGTGTTTTTTCACAGCCTCACCTCATAGTTTTGCCCCATATTTCGTACGTTTTTATATTTTTGTATTACACAAATTGATTGATCGACAACTTGAGGTGGGCGGTGCCTGTTGTTGGACGCATTAGCATGCGGTACAAAATGAAAAACGTTATTCGTTGCATAGCAATTGAAGCAACAAATATGAAGTAAATAAAAAAAAATTGAAATAGCAAAAACTGTTTTTGCCCAATTTAATAGCAACAACAACAAGGTATTAAAGTAACAACAACAACAAAAAAGGAAACAAGTACTTCAAGCGACTTGACGTGTATTTGTTTGGTCCCTGTTGTTGTTTTTGTTGTATGCATGTGTTGTACAAGGACATACATATATGTCTCCATGTATGTCTCCATATATGTCTGTCTGTCTGCCTTGTGCTCAAGGATAATTGATTGAATATCGATGAGCGCTCGTTAAATGTGTTGTGTGTATGTGTGTTTTTGGGTCCTTCGTCGCACACATATACACGAAGTGAATAATTCGTCAATGCGCATAGAATTGAGTAGTTGTTGTTCGGAGTATTTATTTTTTTATATTGATGTTGCTGCTTTTATTCAGTATATTTTTCTATTCATCGATTTGAAAATATTTTTACTTGGAGGCAAATTTAATGCAGCACTGAATTCGCATGAATTTTCATTATGGCCATTAAGCAATACTCAAAGGGATTTGAATGAATATAGAGCAAATAAATAAAATATAAATTCAAATTTTAAATTGAAGACAGTCACAAAAGCATTTAGAGATTAGCTGGTAATTTTCAATTTTAATATGTTTTTTTTATTTATTTTATTTTTATTATAATTATGCTTAATATTTCTATTATTGAGATATATTTGTGGAACAAATTATAAAGGAATTACAAAATTTTAAAGATTTTTTTTTGTAATTTTAAAATAAATATCTAAAAGTGCTTTTTTTACATTATGTTTAAAACAAGAATATTCAAAATAAAATGGTAGAAAATGGAAAATCAATAAGTGAAAAAAATGAAGAAATCATATTGTAAAAGGGAAGAATAAATGGAAGATAAAAAGGAGATATATGAAAAATTCAAATGAAAGACAAAAGGAAGAATACATGAATGATACATCGTCATTATCATGCCAAGTATACTGTGCTAAAATCGAGTGTCGTTTTGTTGGATATTTCTTGCCACAAAAATCAAAACCAAAAGGGCGAATTTGAAAAATTGAAAATCTTGTCATGCCAAAAGGGCGAAACTTTTCGTTTTTTCGCCACAACTTTTTATTGATACTTGATAAAATAGTGGTGTAAAGGCATTCATTGTTTGTTTTTAAAACACATATCGGTCTGTAGTACTTATTAATTAGAGATTTTCAATTTTTCTAATTTCTTCGTTTTTTTGCTATAACTTTTAATATGGGCAAGATAAAATAGTAGTGTAAAGCTATTAATTGTTTGTTTTTAAAGCACCTATCGAGTGGCATCATTATTTAAAAATATTTTGCCAAACATTTTTTGCCCGCCTAAAACAAATGGCAATTTAATGTTTGGCAAAATATTTTTAAATAATGATGCCACTCGATAGGTGTTTATAAAACAAACAATTAATGCCTTCACATTACTATTTGATCTTGCACTAATAAAAAGTTAAAGCTTAAAAAACAAAAATATTTGCGTTTTGGTCAGGACATAGCCTCACAAAATACGTATTTTTTATTCAGTAAGTTGTCCAACTCCATAAATGTTTTATAGACGTTATAATAATTGATGAATAAACCAAAATAAAAGAAAAAAATTAACAAAATCAAAATTTGGCTAATTTTTGAAGTATTTCAAACTTTAAAATTTGATTTCCCAACATTTTTAAAAATGCACACTCGCCCCTTTGGCATAACAGTGACGACATGAAAATTATGTAAAGGATATATGTGATGAATACATATTAATACCTTGTTACCCACTACTTTACATTTTATTTCATTATAGAATTAAGTTATTTTTGAATTTTGAGATTTTAGAAATACTTTATGTCTTGAAGTAAAAAGTTTTAAATAAAACTTTAACTTTTTGTATAATTGATTGTAATGCCACTGCATATATGAAAGACAAATTGAAGATAAATTAAAGATAAATAGAAGATAAATATAAGATTAATGGAAGATACATGGTAGATAAATGGAAGGTAAATAGGAGATCAATGGAAGGTAAATTGAAGATAAATTGAAGATAAATAAAAAATTAATGAAAGATTCATGGAAGACAAATGAATGAAAAATGAAATATAAATGAAATATAAATGTAAGTTAAATAAAAGAGAAATAGAATATAAATGGTAGATAGGGGAGACCGGGGCTAAGTCTACACTTTTTTTTCAATGCTAATTTTGACCACCATATCAATGACATAGGACAAAAATAATAATACAGTTGGATAGATGGATTCATTAGCTTAAAATGTTCCATAAACTGTAAAGATCTACAATATTCAGTTTCCACGAAACAAATGCAAATGCGACACAACCTTAAACCTGCTTCTGAAAATAGGCTTCAACACTACTCACTTTTCCCGCGAATGCACATTTTTGCTGATATCTTTCAATTTGATTGAATTATATATTACAAGATAAAAATATTCCGGTCCCGCGAAATTTTTTGACCATTATTCATATCATTCACATTTTATCTACATTTTGCAATAACTTTTTAAATCATGGTCAACTGATTGACAAGTCTCATTATATTGTAAGAATTGACTTTTTTGTAAAACTCATTGAACAAAAAGTTTTATAAATTTTATTTTCGCGGAATCTACTTTGACCAAATGCTTATGTGTCGACTTTACCCCACGAGACTTAGTCTAATATTATTGGCATAAAAATGCGAATTGAATAGAAAAATAACATAAAAATGAACACGATATGATAAGTAAACCACTTACTACATAAAACTAACAACACAATATATAAATAATCAAAACTTTAATGGCAAGTACAAGTTTACTGCATTATCAATATGTAACTTTTGGAGTCAAAAAAACACATTTTATCACATAAAAACTGAAGTTCAAGCACAAAATGGATTTCTCTTCTTTGGTAACAGTGGCATCTAATGTTACGTGTACAGTATCAATTTGAAGTTGATCTGACAACCCATTCGCTTTTTAAAGCAAATATTGACTTTGCCCCGATGTCGACTTAGCCCCGATCTCCCCTACATGAATATAAATTCTCAATCTAATACCACTAAATTCATTTCAATTCATTTTAATTCATTTCAATTCAATTCTTTTCAATTCAATTCATTTCAATTCTTTTCAATTCATTTCAATACATTTCAATACATTTCAATACATTTCAATACATTTCAATTCATTTCATTTCAATTCATTTCAATTCATTTCAATTCATTTCAATTCATTTCAATTCATTTCAATTCATTTCAATTCATTTCAATTCATTTCAATTCATTGCAATTCATTTCAATTCATTTCAATTCATTTTAATTCATTTCAATTCATTTCAATGCATTTCAATTCATTTCAATTCATTTCAATTTATTTCCATTCATTTCAATTCATTTCAATTCATTTCAATTCATTTCAATTCATTTTAATTCATTTCAATTCATTTCAATTCATTTCAATTCATTTCAATGCATTTCAATTCATTTCAATTAATTTCAATTCATTTCAATTCTTTTCAATTCATTTCAATTCATTGCAATTCATTTCAATTCATTTCAATTCATTTTAATTCATTTCAATTCATTTCAATGCATTTCAATTCATTTCAATTCATTTCAATTTATTTCCATTCATTTCAATTCATTTCAATTCATTTCAATTCATTTTAATTCATTTCAATTCATTTCAATTCATTTCAATTCATTTCAATGCATTTCAATTCATTTCAATTAATTTCAATTCATTTCAATTCATTTAAATTCATTTCAATTCATTTCAATTAATTTCAATTAATTTCAATTTATTTCAATTCATTTCAATTCATTTCAATTCATTTCAATTCATTTCAATTCATTTCAATTCATTTCAATTCATTTCAATGCATTTCAATTCATTTCAATTCATTTCAATTCATTTCAATTCATTTCAATTTATTTCCATTCATTTCAATTCATTTCAATTCATTTCAATTCATTTCAATTAATTTTAATTCATTTCAATTCATTTCAATGCATTTCAATTCATTTCAATTCATTTCAATTTATTTCCATTCATTTCAATTCATTTCAATTCATTTCAATTCATTTTAATTCATTTCAATTCATTTCAATTCATTTCAATGCATTTCAATTCATTTCAATTAATTTCAATTAATTTCAATTCATTTCAATTTATTTCAATTCATTTCAATTCATTTCAATTCATTTCAATTCATTTCAATTCATTTCAATTCATTTCAATTCATTTCAATTTATTTCAATTCATTTCAATTCATTTCAATTCATTTCAATTCATTTCAATTAATTTCAATTCATTTCAATCCATTTCAATTCATTTCAATTCATTTCAATTCATTTCAATTAATTTCAATTCATTTCAATTCATTGCAATTCATTTCAATTTATTTCAATTCATTTTAAATCATTTCAATTCATTTCAATTCATTTCAATTCATTTCAATTCATTTCAATTCATTTCATTTCAATTAATTTTAATTTATTTCAATTCAGTTCATTTCAGTTATTTTTAAACAATTTTAACGTATTTTGTCTTATTTTAATTTATATCAATTTATTTGATTTATATTCATTGAATATATATTTAAAAGCATAAGAATAGGTACAATTTAAAATATTTGTATTTAAATCAGAAACGAAATTTTCAATATTTTGCAAACTTTTATATTAATTTGATATAATATAAGTCATATTTAAAATGTTATTATACTATAAAACTAAAATCGATTTAATAAAATCCATTATACTTTGTTACAGTGCTCAATATTTAATTCCTAAATCTTAAAATAGAAAAATATAACAAAGTCCACTTAATCTCTGACCACACCACACACTCATTACCTTTGATCCTATTAACATTCCTAAGTCCGCATAAATCGTTATTTCTTGCAAAAAAAAAAAAACCTACTACCGTTGTTCGCACGTCAACCCTTTTCCTTCCGTTTTAGACACATTTACATATTTTATGAAACCAATTGGTTTTACTGAGCATTACAGCAAAACATTATTAGACATGCTCATAAAATAATAAATACATTTTGCCTGCTGATTTCTAACCTTTCGGAGGTTTTTATTTTATTTTTCTTTCACTCAAACGTTTTTGCATAAAATAAATAAACTCGAGACACGCACTGAATACATGGAATCGTATGTAAATCCTAAAACTCATAGGACATGCGTCCTTTTTGGTTTTGCAACAGTAGCAAAACCAACAAGAAAAACAGATAAAAAGTGTTGTTGCGACGCGAAGGGATCAGCATTTAAGCAGCAACAGTTTATTTTATACATTTCTATGTTGCTGTTGCTGTCGCTCAATCTAAATTTTATTTGCCAACCTTTTTTGCGTCCGTCCGTCCGTTTGTCCTTATTCTGTTCGTTCATTCAAATGCAGGCATTGAAAGCAGCCAAAACTCAATTACAAAATATCACAAAATCACAAATAAATAAATTAAGGATACAAATCTAGGCAAATAGAGCAACAACAACAAAAAAAAATGGAAAAAAAGAAACGAAGTTCGACCAACAGATGGCATGGTGAAAAAAATGCAAAGCGACAGAATGTCAGACAGTTTTTGAGCTGCAGACAGCTGGACACTGGTTTGGCAAATACGAGAGAAACATAAAAAGGCTGAAACGAAATCAAAGTTGCAGAAAATATGAAAAATAAATGAGACGTCGAAGGACCAAAGGCGGACTAATAACTGAAGGCTATAAATAGAGCTGCAGAAAGCGATATGTGGCATGTTATGGATCAATTTAATGAAAATATTTTAAATAATACATTTTGAATTTTATGAATTTTCATTTTTTCTATTATTCTATTTTCAATCATTTGAATTCAATTTATTTATTTTTTTAAAATTTATTTTATTTCAAATCATTTCAATTAACTTCAATTTCTTTCAATTTATTTGATTTCTATTCACTTCAATATAATTCAATTCATTTCGATTCCTTTCAATTCAATTAATTTAATTCTTTGCAATTTATTTCATTTTAATTAATTTGAATTCTTTTTATTAATATCAATTCATTTTATTAATTTCAATTCAATTCATTTCAATTCATTTCAATTCATTTCAATTCATTTCAATTCATTTCAATTCATTTCAATTCATTTCAATTCATTTCAATTCATTTCAATTCATTTCAATTCATTTCAATTCATTTCAATTCATTTCAATTCATTTCAATTCATTTCAATTCATTTCAATTCATTTCAATTCATTTCATTTTAATTCATTTTAATTCATTTTAATTCATTTCAATTCATTTCAATTTATTTCAACGCATTTCAATTATTTTCAGTTCAATTAATTTAAATTAATTTTATTTTAATTAATTTTATTTCATTTCAATTCATTTCAATTCATTTCCATTCATTTCAATTCATTTCAATTTACTTTAATTCGTTTCAATTCATTTTTAATTAATTTCAATACAATTCAAAGCATTTCAATTCATTTCATTCAATTCATTTCAATTCAATTCATTTCAATTCATTTTAGTTCATTTCAATTTATTTCAATTCTTTTCAATTCAATTCAAATCAATTAATTGCAATTCATTTCAATTTATTTCAACTCATTTCAATTTATTTTAATTGGTTTCAATTCCTTTTTAATTAATTTCAATTCAATTCCACTCATTTCAGTTTATTTCAATTCATTTCAATTCATTAAAATCATTTCAATTTATTTTAACTCCTTACAATTAATTTCAATTCAGTTAATGTCAATTCATTTCAATTTATTAAAATTCATTTCAATTCATGTGAATTAATTTCAATTTATTTCAATTAATTTTAATTCATTTCATTTTATCCCCATTCCATTGGTTTGAATTCAATGCAATTCATTTTCAATTCATTTTATTCAAATTCAATTGATTTGAATGCATTTCAATTAATATTATTTTATTCTAATTCTTTGAGCGCCTTTGACAATAACTGCGCTTTACATTTTAATTTATTTCAAAAAATCATATTGCATACTTTTAGGCATGTTTTGACTTACGTGTTGATTTATATAGCTCTGATTCTACACGTTGCATGGAGCTTTAAAGCACTTCAAAACTGTAAAAAAAGAAAAGAACATTTTTTAGTGTTTCAAACACGACAGAAATATTTAATTATTTTATAACTAAATAATATTTAACAAAAGTTATCATGAGTCTAAAAAGATGCAACATTTTTTCAATATGTTTTATTTTAAAAACAAAATTGAGCATAAAATGCATATTTTTATAATGCACTTTGTTATGTTAACTATTTGTGTAAATAATTCTATATTTTTTATTTTTTTTTTAATTTACTTCAAATTTTTTTATTTTTAGTCAAATTAATAAAAGCCAATTATTTCCACTCTAATAATAAGGGCAGCGGCAACAGCAGTTGTAGCTGTAGCAGCTGCAACTCTCATAAGCAAATCAAGCCATTTTCTCAGTAGCGGCATTTTGAACAGCGCTGCATGTCCTTCAAATGCGCTGTAGAAATTCAGTCAGCTGCATTGCATGTTCGGGTCAATTGGTCAGTTAGTCAGTGAAAATTGCAATGCGATCGATTGATTGGAAAGTTTTCTAAGCGCACGTGAAAGGATTCGGCAAATAAATTAGATTTTGCAAAGACGACTTGAGGGCGACGTAAATTCGAAGGGATAGAAATAGCAGCATGCGTTGATGATGGAAAAGTTAGGAAAAGGAACAAAAATAGTAAAAAAAAAAGAAAGATGATCAAAAAATTACGAAACAAACTCTCTATATACATGATAAAGATAAACTTTGTTTGTAAACTACGAAAAAACTGAACAAGAAGTTTGAGAACAAATTTTGAAAAATTAAAATTTATTTAATATGCCTACTAAATTTTAATGTACTAAAAACATGCAAATACTCACAACTACTATTTAAGAAAGATATGGAACACAATCAAATTTTGTATACTATTGAAAATTGTGGTTTTAGTATTTATTATCTAGGGATAAAAAAAGGATTTATTATTCAGTTATTCAGTTCATATTATATTTTTAAATATTTTGTCGCAATTTATTAACACTTCTCCTGTTTTCTTTTCAGCTGATATTCTAATGGGGTAGCATTCTGGTAAGTAACGTAATTTTCTACTACTCATTTTTGATTATATTCACTCAATTTAGTTAGATAGAAAAATGTTAGTAATTTTTAATATAACTTTGAACTATGTTCTATGCCAAGTAACCACACCACGATAATTGAAACAAACTTTTTGTGGCATATGTGTACCTTTAAAGTTAGCTCTGACATCATTTTTGCATACTTTTGAGATTTATTTAGTTCCAAAGCGGTGGCTAAGAACATGTGTGGAACATACGCAGTAATAAGTCATAATGCTGTGATATATAAGACATACATTCTAATTATAGAACAGATACAAAAAAGGACGGAGTTTACTTTGTTGCTATTAGGTGGCATAATAGGTGAACAGGCACTTTATTGGATCACTTTTGTGATTTATTTAGTTCCAAAGCGGTGGCTAAGAACATGTGTGGAACATACGCAGTAATAAGTCATAATGCTGTGATATATAAGTCATATATTCTAATAATAGAACAGATACAAAAAAGGACGGAGTTTATCTTGTTGCTATTAGGTGGCATAATAGGTGAACAGGCACTTTATTGGATCACTTTTGTGATTTATTTAGTTCCAAAGCGGTGACTAAGAACATGTGTGGAACATACGCAGTAATAAGTCATAATGCTGTGATATATAAGTCATATATTCTAATAATAGAACAGATACATAAAAGGACGGAGTTTACATTGTTGCTATTAGGTGGCATAATAGATGTACAGGCACTTTATTGGATCACTTTTGTGATTTATTTAGTTCCGAAGCGGTGGCTAAGAACATGTGTGGAACATACGCAGTAATAAGTCATAATGCTGTGATATATAAGTCATACATTCTAATAATAGAACAGATACAAAAAAGGACGGAGTTTACTTTGTTGCTATTAGATGGCATAATAGGTGAACAGGCACTTTATTGGATCCATTTTGTGGCATTTGTGGGTTATTTCATTTATATTAAGGGTTATTTCAAATGAAATAACACCCAAACTTTTGGGGACCTATTTGAAATATTCACATTCCTTACGCTCTAAGCCGTATTCTACTTTTTATGCAAAAAAAAAATGTCGCATGCGATAAAATTAAGAAGCCACATGTTACAAAATCGAAAACAAATACATTTCAAGCATAACAGATGCCACACCAAATTTGTGTATTTTTTGAACATTTGCAGAAGGTGTTTGTTATAGTTATGGCGTCGTCAATGGTGTTGTTGTTATTATTATTGTTTTTGTTTAAATGGCTGGCAATTCGTATAAATGTCCTACACAGCTTTGCACACAACATCAAGGATACGACAAAAAAATAAACAAATAACAAAAGCAACAACTACAAAAGAACATAATGCGTGCCTGGCTGACAAAAACATCACAAAAAAAAAAAACAAACAAAACAATAGCAAAGCAACGACTATAATAAGAAAATGTTTAAAGTCGAAAAATTACACAAAAAAAACGATAATATTTTGGAGGGGGTAAAGTGGTTTGAGACGAGCAGGCTGGTCGGCAGCTTACGTGCGTTGAATGCGTGATAAGCAAAAGTCATGCGACAGATACAACAAAAAATATTGCGGTAACTTTTGAATTCATAATTAGCACAGTGGGCTAAAAGTCAAATTTTCAGTGACTACTGAAAAATTATATTTTAGTGAAAAATTGAATTTTTAGTGAAAAATTGAATTTTTAGTGAAAAATAGAATTTTTAGTGAAAAATTGAATTTTTAGTGAAAAATTGAATTTTTAGTGAAAAATTGAATTTTTAGTGAAAAATTGAATTTTTAGTGAAAAATAGAATTTTTAGTGAAAAATTGAATTTTTAGTGAAAAATTGAATTTTTAGTGAAAAATTGAATTTTTAGTGAAAAATTGAATTTTTAGTGAAAAATTGAATTTTTAGTGAAAAAATTAATTTTTAATTAAAAATTAAATTTTCAATAAAAAATTGAATTTTTAGTGAAAATTTGATTTTTTTTTTTAATTAAAAACTCAATTTTTAATAAAAATTAAATTTTTAGTGTAAATTTAATTTTTAGTGAAAATTTTAATTTTTAGTGAAAAATTGAATTTTTTAATTGAAAAATCAATTTTTAAATAAAAATTTAATTTTTAGTGTAAATTTTATTTTTAGTGAAAAATTGAATTTTTAGTGAAAAAATGAATTTTTTGTGAAAAATTAAATTTTTAGTGAAAAATTGAATTTTTAGTGAAAAATTGAATTTTTAGTGGAAAATTGAATTTTTAGTGAAAAATTGAATTTTTAGTGAAAAATTGAATTTTTAGTGAAAAAATGAATTTTTAATATAAAATTGAAATTTTAGTGAAAAATTGAATTTTTAGTGAAAAATTGAATTTTTAGTGAAAAATTGAATTTTTAGTGAAAAATTGAATTTTTAGTGAAAAATTGAATTTTTAGTGAAAAAATGAATTTTAGTAAAAAAATTGAATTTTTAATGAAAAATTGAATTTTTAGTGAGAAATTGAATTTTTAATGACAAATTGATTTTTTAGTGAAAAATTGAATTTTTAGTGAAAAATTGAATTTTTAGTAAAAAATTGAATTTTTAGTTAAAAATTGAATTTTTAGTGAAAAATTGAATTTTTAGTGAAAAATTTAATTTTTAGTGAAAAATTGAATTTTTAGTGAAAAAATGAATTTTAGTAAAAAAATTGAATTTTTAATGAAAAATTGAATTTTTAGTGAGAAATTGAATTTTTAATGACAAATTGATTTTTTAGTGAAAAATTGAATTTTTAATGACAAATTGATTTTTTAGTGAAAAATTGAATTTTTAGTGAAAAATTTAATTTTTAGTGAAAAATTGAATTTTTAGTGAAAAATTTAATTTTTAGTGAAAAATTGAATTTTAGTAAAAAATTTAATAAAAAATAAAATGTTTAGTGTTTTAAAAAATGAACGAAATATATTTGAAATAATGAAATATTGAAAAATAGAAAATATATAGAAATCATTTTTGAATATAATAAAAAGATCACTTTATACCATTTATGCAAATGAAGGTAGACCAAGATAGCTCAAGCAAAAGACAAGTGCTAAAAATATTACGAAAAGTAGATAAAATAAAATACTAAATATTACAAAATAAAAAAAAAAAACATCCAAGAGCTATTTTGTGGCACCAACACTGGGTCTGAACAAATGATACCAATGCATGTAACACGATGTTTTATGTGCTCATTTCTCGTTTTTATGCAAATTTAAATTTTGCTAAACGAAACCAAATAAAATAAATGTGATGCCAAAAGAACAAAAAAAACAAGAAAAAGGAAAAAGTAAAGAGACAGAAAACAAAATTAAAAAAACACGTTGGTTACAACTGACGAGGGTCGTCGTTTCTTTTTTCAAAGTCAACTTTGGCAGGACATGAGCTTAGTTCTGAACTATAGCAACATAAAATAGCGACAATTTAAACATTTTGTTAGCTGCTGCTTTATGATGTTATTTAAGAGGAATAAACAAAATAAAATTAAACAACAACTGATAAAGAAAATTATTTATTAGGTGTCATTTACGGGACATTTTTATGTTGGAGGGTGTCACTCGTATTCCACACGTATTTAATTTCTTTATGCCGTTTATTATAGACAATTATTATAGTCTAGTTTTTTTTGTTTAAAATAGAATTATGTTTATTGCTGCTTTTGTTGATTTTATTGCATCTTTTAAAAATGTTATTTCGTTTTTAATTTCATTTTGCTTATTAATGAGTCTATTATTTCGCACTGAAAGCATTAGAACCTTTTTTTCTATTATTTTTATATAATTTAATTTATTATCGTTTTTTAGGTTTTCCTTTTTTTCGCAATTTTTTTATATATTTTTTGTAATTTTCCCGATTTAATTGCGTTTTTGTTCTATTAATAAAATAGCAGCTTAACTTAAGTTTAGTAAAAGTTTTTTTTTCTGTTTGTTTTTGTTTTGTGACTTCATTCGCGTGTCGAACTTTTCATAGAAATATAATCAATATAATTAATGATGTATTGTAAGAAAGACAGAAGTTATTGAACAGAAATAGCCACGAGTCCTGCGGCATACCAACCATCGAAAGCTCCTTAAAAGCCGTTTATAACGCTGAGTAAACTTGAACTGTTTACACAATCCCATCAAGGTGTTTAACCACTCTTCAAGCACATAATTTACATTATTTAACATATTAAAATGTTTATTTATGAATACTTTAATTACCTTCTAAATATTGTCTAAATTCACTAACTATTTTTAAACCAAACATTTACAAATCCATAACCAACCTCTAACCAGCCTCTAACCAACCTCTAGCCAACCTCTAACAAACCTCTAACAAACCTCTAACTAATCTCTAAACAGCCTCTAACCAACCTTTATCCAACCTTTACCCAACCTTTAACCAACCTCTACCCAGCCTCTAAACAACCTCTAACCAACCTCTAACTAACCAATCCATAACCAATATTTAACCACCCTCTAACATGCCTACCTCTAACGAATTTCTAACCAACCTTTAACTAACCCCTAACCAACCTTTAACCAACCCTTATCCAACCTCTAGCCAACCTCTAACCAACCTCTAGCCAACTTCTAACCAACCTCTAACCAACCTCTAACCAATCGCTAAACAACCTCTAACCAATCCCTAGCCAACCTCTAACCAACCTCTAACCAACTTCTAACCAACCTCTAACCAACCTCTAACCAATCGCTAACCAACCTCTAACCAACCACTAACACTTCTCTAACCAGCCTCTAACCAACCTTTATCCAACCTTTACCCAACCTTTAACCAACCTCTACCCAGCCTCTAACCAACCTCTAACCAACCTCTAACTAACCACTAACCAATCCATAACCTATATTTAACCACCCTCTAACATACCTACCAAACTCTAACGAATTTCTAACCAACCACTAACCCACCTCTAACCAACCTTTAACCAACCACTAACCAACATTTAACCAACCCCTAACCAACCTCTAACCAACCTCTAGCCCACCTCTAACCAACCTCTAACCAACCGCTAACCAACCTATAACCAACCTCTTACAACACCTAACCAACCTTTAAACAACCCCTATCCAACCTCTAACCAACCTCTAACCAACCTCTAACCCACCTCTAACCAACCTTTAACCAACCCCTAACCAACCTCTAACCAACCTCTAACCAACCTCTAATCAACATCTAACCAACCGCTAACCAACCTATAACCAACCTCTTACAACCCCTAACCAACCTCTAAACAACCTCTAGCCAACCCCTAACAACCTCTAGCCAACCTCTAACCAAACTCTAACCAACCTCTAACCAACCTCTTACAACCCCTAACCAACCTCTAACCAACCTCTAGCTAACCTCTAACCAACCTCTAACCAACCTCTAACCAATCGTTAACCAACCTCTAACCAACTTCTAATCAACCTCTAATCTACCTCTAGCCAACCTCTAATCAACCTCTAACCAACCTCGATCCCAGCTCTAACCAACCCTTAACCCGCCTCTAATAAACCTTTAACCAACCCCTAACCAACCTTTAACCAACCCCTAACCAACCACAACCAAGCTCTAGCCAACCCCTAACCAACCTCTAGCCAACCTCTAACCAAACTCTAACCAACCTCTTACAACCCCTAACCAACCACTAACCAACCTCTAGCCAACCTCTAACCAACCTCTAGCCAACCTCTAACCAACCTCTAACCAACCTATAACCAGCATCATACCCACCTCTAACCAACCTCTAAACAACCACTAACCAACCTCTAACCAACCTCTAGCCAACCTCTAACCAACCTCTAACCAACCTCTAACCCGCCTCTAACAAATCTTTAACCAACCCCTAACCAACCCCTAACCAACCTTTAACCAACCCCTACCAACCTTTAGCCAACCTCTAACCAACCTCTAATCAACATCTAACCAACCTCTAACCAACTTCTAATAAATCTCTGACAAACCTATACATCTAACCAATCTCTAACCAACATCTAACCTATATCTAACCATACTCTTAAACCTAACAAAACTCTTAAAAAATCAGCAAAGTTCTAACACTCTCTCTGGTCATATCTAGATTTGTTTAATAATTTATTTTGTATATGTATTCAATCTTTCTGAGTCTCAAGATATAGGTAAACATCTTATTTTATTATTTTAAAATACATTCAATAGATCTTAATTAATTTAGATCTTATAGATCTTATGTGGCTCGATTTTTTTTTTATTATTTAATTAGTGACTTATCAACTCTAACCAAACTCTTAATGAAAACTCATAAAACGTTTATGGAACTCTTTATAAATTGTTATCAAACTCTTATCAAACTATTATTGAACTCTTGTCAAACTTATATCAAACTATTATCACACTTTTATGAAACTCTTGCCAAAATCTTTTACAACTCTTATAAAACTCTGATAAAACTCCTATAAAACTTGTATAGAACTCTAGTAAAACTAATTGTGTTCTTATATCAAAATTTTGTTAACATTTTTTCATTCACTAATCAACTCCTAACAATTTACTGTACAACTCATGATTCTCTAATGTATCTTATCTATTTTTATCAAACTCTAAAAGTATGTTATAAAAACTCTGCTAAACCTCTTATAAAACTTCTATCAAACTCATATAAAACATTTTCTCAAATATTTGTTTCAGTCTGAACCCATTTCGTACATCAAACTAAATTTTAATTTAACACTTTCTACATAAGTAAAACCCATCAATATAGACTTTTATTAATTAAACTCGCTTAACTGACTTTTATTCATTTCATTATTTTTCATGCTTGTTTTTTGTATTTTACACACGCACATTTTCACTTAATTCAGATCCCCAGAAGTGTGCTTTAATTTTTGGCAGCTCACTGTTCGCTGTGCTGTGCGCCTTAATCTATGCCTTAAGTAAATCGAATAAGTAAATCGAGTTTTATGCGTGTTTAATATGCTGCTAACAACGGATTAACATAAAATTTTGCAGCAGCAACGCTATTAACTCTTATTTCTTTTTTTTGCACTTTTGTTCTTACATATATTTTTTTCCTTTTTTTATTATTCTTCAGTTCCACTCGTTGTATTTGAAATACTATTGTTGTTATTTTTGTAATTGTTCCCTGTGCCGCTGCCAATGTTTGTATAGTTAATTTTCCTAATGAACTCCTGCCGCATGCACACCATGTCCTGCGCCGAGTCATCGCTGTTTCTTTTTGTTTGTGTGAATTACAACTGCGGGGAGCGGCGGATGCGCGTTGATTTCAATGCGAAATGCGAATCTTATGAATGAGAATCTTCAGGTTTTCGCAGCGCATGCATTAGTTAATGACTTTGAATTTATTGTAATTAAGTGTTTTGATAACTTGGCCTCTGAGGATAGGAGTTGGCTTAATAAGCGATGTTGTTTGCGCAGAGGGTGCCAAAGAAATTAGACGAATTGTGTTGCGTTCTGAGAATTTTTTCGATTTTTTTGTTTCTGATATGATTCGAATCCAACTGTTATACAATACATTTTTGTAGATTCAAAATTAAAAAAAAAAAAAACGAAAACTTTTGTGCAGTAAAACTTGTATGAAATAAAACTGCTATATAGAAAAACTGTTATACAGTTAAACTGTTATACTGTAAATTTGTTATACAGTAAAATTATTACACATTAATATATTATATTATACAGTAAAATTGTTATAAAGTAAAACTGTAATACAGTAAAACTGTAATACAGTAAAACTGTTATACAGTTAAACTTTTATACAGTTAAACTGTTACACAGTAAAATTGTTACACTGTTAAACTGGTATACAGTAAAACTGTTACACGGTAATACTGTTATACTGTAATATTTTTGTACAGAAATACTGTTATACAGTAAAACTTTAATCCAGTAAAACAGTTATACCGTAAAACTGTTATACTGTAAAACTGGACAGTACAACTGTTATACAGATAAAATTATTCAGCAAAACTGTTATTCATTATAACTGTTATACATTTTAACTGTTATACAGTCAAATTGTTATTGTACTGATATACAGTAAAATAGAATAAATAGTTAAACTGTTATAAAGATAAAATTATTCAGTAAAACTGTTATACATTATAACTGTTATACATTATAACTGTTATACAGTCAAATTGTCATTGTACTGATATACAGTAAAATATAATAAATAGTAAAACTCTTATAAAGATAAAATTATTCAGAAAAACTGTTATACAGTCAAATTGTTATTGTACTGATATACAGTAAAATTGAAAAACACTTTTTTTACAAAAATATTGAAAACTGATTTAAAAAGCACTCATTTTTCTTAAATTCCATATTTTTAAAAATTATTTTTAAGAAAAATTATATATATATTTTTAAGTAATTCCAAAAATTATTTTTTTAAATAATGTAAATCCACTTTAAATATAAATACTACTAAAAAAAGTAAAGAGCAACAAAACATTATATTAACAAAGTCTAAATCAAATAAACACCAACCAAAAATAACCATTGGCAGAAACAGCAAAAAAAACGTCTAAAGAAGACGAAAAATAATACAAAAATATAACAACGTAAGAAGCGGATTAGGTTTGTTTAAATTTACGTTTGCGCTGACGCATACGTAATTGTGTCACGTACTTAGGTAATGGAAAAACAAAAAATAAAAAACAAAAAAAAATACAACTCAATGCGACATGATGCGAAAAAAGCGGAGGGGGAGCCATTGAAAAAGTGACAAAATAATTTCGATCCCGAAAATATGCAACATTTAATGTTGTTTGGCAGTTGTATCAATTATTGTGATTTGCGGTAAAAGAAAATGCAGTATTGTTAATGATAAATAGTTGAAAAATATATATTTGAAAAATACAAAAATAAAAAAATGTCTGCTGTTAATTATTATTTTTTTAATTTGCCTAATATTAGTCAAAAGATTTTTTAAAACTAAGAACATGTAAAACTAAGTATTTTTATAATTTTTAATATTTTTAGTATATTTAGTAATTTTAGTATGTTTAGTATTTTTAGTATATTTAGTATATTATGTATTTTTAGTAATTTTTAGTATTTTTAGTATTTTTAGTATTTTTAGTATTTTTAGTATTTTTAGTATTTTTAGTATTTTTAGTATTTTTAGTATTTTTAGTATTTTTAGTATTTTTAGTATTTTTAGTATTTTTAGTATTTTTAGTATTTTTAGTATTTTTAGTATTTTTAGTATTTTTAGTATTTTTAGTATTTTTAGTATTTTTAGTATTTTTAGTATTTTTAGTATTTTTAGTATTATTAGTATTATTAGTATTTTTAGTACTTTTAGTACTTTTAGTATTTTTAGTATTTTTAGTATTTTTAGTATTTTTAGTATTTTTAGAATTTTTAGTATTTTTAGTATTTTTAGTATTTTTAGTATTTTTAGTATTTTTAGTATTTTTAGTATTTTTAGTATTCTTAGTAATTTTAGTATTTTTAGTATTTTTAGTATTTTTAGTATTTTTAGTATTTTTAGTATTTTTAGTATTTTTAGTATTTTTAGTATTTTTAGTATTTTTAGTATTTTTAGTATTTTTAGTATTTTTAGTATTTTTAGTATTTTTAGTATTTTTAGTATTTTTAGTATTTTTAGTATTTTTAGTATTTTTAGTATTTTTAGTATTTTTAGTATTTTTAGTATTTTTAGTATTTTTAGTATTTTTAGTATTTTTAGTATTTTTAGTATTTTTAGTATTTTTAGTATTTTTAGTATTTTTAATATTTTTAGTATTTTTAGTATTTTTAGTATTTTTAGTATTTTTAGTATTTTTAGTATTTTTAGTATTTTTAGTATTTTTAGTATTTTTAGTATTTTTAGTATTTTTAGTATTTTTAGTATTTTTAGTATTTTTAGTATTTTTAGTATTTTTAGTATTTTTAGTATTTTTAGTATTTTTAGTATTTTTAGTATTTTTAGTATTTTTAGTATTTTTAGTATTTTTAGTATTTTAGTATTTTTAGTATTTTTAGTATTTTTAGTATTTTTAGTATTTTTAGTATTTTTAGTATTTTTAGTATTTTTAGTATTTTTAGTATTTTTTTACTTCCATTATTGTTTGTATATTTGTAGATATTATTAGTAATTTTTAGTATTATTATTATTATTTTTAGTAATTGTAACAGAAAATGTTACTCATACTATTTGCTATTTTTTGTCATATAAAACAAAATAAATATTGTAAATTTTAATTATTAAATGCTCTGATTAGTAATCTTAAATTGTGACTAACCTTTTTGACAACTGAAACTATTTAATTTTTCAAATCAATTAATTATTGAAATGCCTTAAGCTATGCTATTTTTTTTTTCTTTTTAATTTTCTGTGGTAAACCTAAAACAAATAGTTAACCGCAGAAATGCCAAACGAATCAATGCCTTACAGCATTGAGACGCATTCCTTAGATGACTTAATCTCCAACGAAATCGACGCCCACAAGTCGACTGAATTCAGATATTCCTACTAACTAATACCACGCAGACATTTGCCTGCTAAGGCCGCATTATCAACCAGCCAAAAATTGCGTTAAATCGATTTATTTATGCATTCAAAGCATTTGACTTGATAGTCATAGTTGGTGGCATAGTTTGGCATCGCTGAAATAATAGAGAAATTCATATCGTATGCGTGATGGTACTTGGGGAAAGAAGGTACTTTTGAGAAGGATTAAAGTGGGTAAAATTAAAGTAAAAAATATGAAAGAAAGTAGTATTGAAAGTGGGTGGAAATTAGGATAGAAAATAGGATAGAAATTGATATAGAAAATAATATAGAATGGTATAATGAAGCATTGTTTAAATGTTGGAAGCAACGTCAGAGTATCAGGCGGCAAGTATAGTTTGAATCATGTCGGAAGCAAAATCAAAGTAGTGTCGAAGGGCGTCGCATTTAGTGCCGCATGAAAACTTCACGCTTAGTTATTACATCAAGAATGTCACAACGAATGTCGCGAATAATTGGCGGAAGATGGCGCGACAAACTTTTGCACAATTGGCAACGTTTTGCTGACGACGACTACGACGACGATGATGATCAGGCGGAAATGTCAAGGCGGAAATTGGTGTCATTATGACTGGCACTCAGAGACATAGACACAGTTGAAGAGGTTGAAGATGAAGAGACTGCTGTTGGAAATCTAGCGATAAAATCACAATTAATTTAAGTTTGGCATTTGCAGCCCAAGTTATGCTGATAGTTTGGGGCAGCGAAATAATGCTATTAAAAATTTAAACGTTAACTAAATTTGATTTATGTAATTTGTGTTATTTTAGGAAATTGGAATTTTAGCAATAAAATTGAAAATTATATAAAACTAAATACAATTTATTTATGTAAATTTTATATTTTGTAATATGTAAAAATAAAACGAGAATCATTTTAAAAAATAAAAGTTTTTTTTATGTGGAACAAAAACTTTTATAATAAGTTTTAATTATTGAATAATGTTTTGTATTTCGATTAAAAATTTTAATTTTGAAGATATATTTGATATTCAATGAATTCTTTAAAGTAAAAAGAAACTTTTTGAATTTTGATGGTAAATTTGAATTCTAAAAAAGTCTTGAATTTGAAAGAAAATTTATAATTATTTAAAAAATATATATTTTGTATAAAAATCTTGAATTAAAAGAACATTTCAAAATTTTTTGTTAATGTTTTGAATATTCTTTTGTTTAATTTTGAAGAAATTCTTTGAATTTGGAAGAAAATTTTTGAATTTGAAATAAAATTTTGAATATTGAATTTAGAAAAAATATTTGAATTTTATTATATTTTGAAGAAAGTGAGGATGTGAAGTGTAGATTATTTTTTAATTTTGAATTTTTTATTTTTGAATAATATTTCGGATTTTGAGGGCATTTTCGTATTTTAAAGAAATTTTTGAGTTTTAAAGAAAAGCTTGAATTTTCAAGATTATTTTGAATTTTAAAGAAATGTTTGAATTTTGAAAATTTTTTGAATTTTAAGAAAAGTTTTGAATTTTGAGAAAAATTTTGAATTAAAAAAAAAATATTTTTTAATATTTTAATGAAAGTTTTGAATTATACATACTGTGTATTTTATAGAATATTTTGATTTTTAAAGAAATGTTTGAATTTTCAAGAATATTTCGAAATTTGAAAAAATGTTCGAATTTTGAAAAAAATTTTGAATTTGGAAATTTTTTTGAAATATGAGAAATGTTTGAGTTTTGAGAAAAATTTTAAATTTTGAGAAAAATTGAGAAAAATTTTAAATTTTGAGAAAAATTTTAATTTTTGAGAAAAATTTTAAATTTTGAGAAACATTTTAAAATTTTGAGAAAAATTTTGAATTTAGAAAAAAATTTAAAATTTTTTAATATTTTAAATAAAGTTTTGAATTTTATAGAATATTTTGACTTTTAAGAATATTTTGAATTTCAAAGAATATAACGAATTTTGAAAAAAGTTTAGAAAATTTAAAATGTTGTTTTTATTTTGAATATATCTTTTGTTATGAAGAAATATTTGTATATAGGACAAAAACTTCAATTTAATTCTAAGATATCACAATTGCCGTTGAAAATGGTGTAAATAATAAAATGTAGTAGTACTTCAAAATATAATAATATTTTTGAGTTTCAAAGTATTAATAAAAAAACAATTTAAATAAAATTATAAATTTGTATTATTCTTAATTTCAAAGTATATACTAAACATCTTTCAGTAGTGCACACTACTATAGTGCACACTATTTCAATGCACACTACTGCAGTGCACACTGATTTAGTGTATACTACTTCAGCGCTCACTACTTGATTGACTCATGTTATTGAAAGAGAGTATAATAAAATAAACTCAAGAGACAAAACGAATGCACTGTACTCGTTTTTTCAAAACAAAAAATGTGCACTACTTGATGTTTTGTAGAATACGTGTATTGTTTTGTAAAATAAAAATATATCAGTAGAAACTGTATAAATGCAATGAGTGCAGTAAATAATAATTCAATTCTATAAATTTGTATTAAATAATTGCAAAGTATATACTAAACATCTTTCAGTAGTGCACACTACTATAGTGCATACTACTTCAATGCACACTACTGCAGTGCACACTACTTCAGTGTACACTACTTCAGCGCTCACGACTTGATTGACTCATGTAATTGAAAGAGAGTATAATTAAATATACTCAAGACACAAAACGAATGCACTGTACTCGTGTTATTCAAAACAAAAAATGTGCACTACTTGATGTTTTATAGAATACGTGTATTTTTTTCTAAAATAAAGACATAACAGTATAAACTGTATACAAAGCAATGAGTGCAGTAAATAATAATTCAATTCTTATTAGTTAAATTAGAAGTTAAATTAAATTTGTGTTTCTATTTTATAAGTAATGGCAGTAAAAACAAAAATATTCACAATTTTGAAACTACGCTTTAATCAAAAGTTATGTTTAGTGCACCCACTGTAGTACAATTCAAGCGATTTTATTTACTTTTTCGAGTACACTGCAGTAATGTCTTGGTTATCTTTTGTTTTGAATTTATTGGTGCTACAAATGATCGATATGGTTTTGAAGCTGTTAGTATAAGGCAGTTGTATTCGAAATGAATGGCTTGAAACGCAACTCATGCAGATGTTTAATATATACGTTGCATATAATTAAATCGAGAATTATTAAATTACCACAGCAGCAGTTGCTGCGGTTAAAATTAAAGAACACATTTGTGTCTTTAATTAAATGCAAAACGCAGACAATACAAAAGGTGTAAAACACTGAAAGTAAGAAGCAGGAACAAAGACCAATTAAAAATACTAACAAAAAAAAAGTATAAAATACGAAATGAAACAAACTGACGCAACGGAAGTTAATTATGTTGTACACTTTTTGTAGCAGCAACATCGATGAAGACGACAGCAGCAGCGACATCAATAAAGTCAGCTAACGCGGCAGCAGCAGCAATAAAAACAGTAGCAGCAAACCTCGTTAACAAGAGCAGCCATCAACAGCGGCAGCAAAAACATTTCTGAAATAATAGAAAAACAGCAAAACAACACGACACACAAATTCTTCTAATGTTGCACGACACATTTTTTGTATTGCTCTTGATGATGTCGTATTTTTTTGTTTTGTAATTTTTTATGTTATTTCATTTTCCCTGCCTTGTAATTACATTCGTTATTTATTCATAAAAAATACGCATGAAAAAGCGTTGACATGTTGAATAAAATATGCGCCATAAATAGCAGCCGCTTTAGCAGCAAATGAAACAATTTTGGGATTCAGTTTTTATAGGTTTCTCTTTTTTAATTACAAAAAAGTATATTATAAAAATATTTGGTTTTGAAAAGATTTCAAAAAAAGTATTTGGAAATTTATTTGAAAATTTAAAATTTAGAAAAAAAATATAGGAAATTTCTATATTAATTTTAAAATTTATTTTAAACTTTAAAATATATTAAACTTTTTTAATTTGGTATGATAATTTAAAATTTAATGAAAATTGTGAAATCTATGGAAAAAAAATTATTGGCAGTTTGAAACTTTTATGAAAAAAATAAAATTTTTCGATATTACTTAAAAATATTAAATCATTCAAAATTTTGAAATTATTTGAAGTTTTCGAAATCAATTAAAAATTCAATAAAAATTACAAAATTTATTAAAAATTTTGAAATTTATTGAATTTATTATAAATTTTTTTCAAAATCTATTAATAAATGCAAAATTTTTTGAAAATTTCGATATTCATTGAAGATTACGAAATTCATTGAATATTATGAAATTTATAAATATTATGAAATTTATAAATATATCGAAATTTGTTGAAATTTTCCAAATCTATTTAAAATTTAGACTTTATTAAAAAATTTTAAATTTATTGAAAATTTCGAAATACATTGAAAATTGCAAAATTTATTAAAAACTTATTAAAGTCAACATCATGTTCATGAAAATTTCGAAATTTATTGCGATTTCGACATATATTTAAAATTGTGCAATATATTACAAAATTTCGAAGTTTATTAAAAATTTCGAAGTTTATTGAAAAATTTGATATATATATAGAAAATTTCAAAATTCATTGTAAATTATGAAATACATTAAAATATTTAAAATTTTATAAATATTTTGAAGTTCATAAAATTTTCTTAATTTATTGAAGTTTTTGAAATCTGTAAAAAAATTCGTAATGTATTAAAAATTTCAAAATATATTAGAGTTTGTGAAATCTATTGAAAATTTCGAAATATTTTTGAAATTTTCGAAAATTATAAAAAATAACAAAAATTATTAAAAATAAGAAATTCATTGGCCATTTATTAAAATATTTCGAAATTTATTAAATTTTTCGACATCTATTAAAAATTTCGAAATTTATTGAATATATCAAAATTCATTGAAAATTGCGAAATTTATTAAAATTTTCGAAATTTGTTGAAATTTAAAAATATATTGAAAATTTCGAAATTTTTTTGAAATTTAAAAATATATTGAAGATTTCAAAATTCACGATAGTTATTAAATTTTTTGAAATCTATTAAAAAAATCAAAATTTATTGAAAATATCGAAATTTATTGAAAAATTGTGCATTTTATTAAATATTTCCAGTTTATTAAAAATTTCGAAAATTTTTAAATTTACTATTAAATATATCAAAATTTAGAAATTTATTGAAAATTTTTAAAAATATTGAATATTTCGAAATACATTGAAAATTACGAAATTTATTAAAAATTTTGAAATTGATAAATTTTTTCGAAGTTAATATAAATTTTCGAACTTCTTAAAAATATTCGAAATTCATAAAAATATTCGAAAATTATAAAAATATTCAAATTTATTGAAATTTTTGAAATTTATGAAAAATTTCATAATTAATTGAAATTTTTAATATATTTTTGAAATTCGAAATTTATAGCAAATCATAAAATTTTTAAAAATTTTGAATTCTATTAAAATTTGTGATATATATATTTAAATAAATGGAAATTTTTATAATATTAAATATTATTATTTTAAATTTTTAATTAAAAAATATATATATAGCTACATTAAACATTAAACTTATGTAGTACACTTTTTTTATAGTATACATTAAATTAAGCAGTATATACTTCAAAGCTTTAAAGGTCTTTAGCATGTTGTATTTTCGTGGCCCATGAAGTGGTGTAAAAATCTAATTTTATTTGGCGCGCGGCTGTCTCTCATTCTCGCAATGTCTCTCTGTCTATCTATCTGTCTATCTATCAGTCAGTCTACCAGTTAGTTCGCTTGTCAGCCCACCTCACTTGAGTCGAACACCCAAAAAGCAAGGCGTGGCACTAGGGTTTCCAACGTTGAAGTTGTTTGTTTTTGTGTGTGCGCCAACATCAACACCTGAATCACTGAAGCGTAAAATCAAAATTTTATTATGCGAAAGTATAAATGGAAAATACCGAAGGAGTCCACTCACTCCTTCCGCCCCGCATACAAAAGGTTTCTACAGCAGGTGCTTCTGTCAAGAACCTAAACCACGCAGTTGATGTTAAAGAATTACGAAACAAAAAACCAATGCAGAGTAGAGAGACCTATAAAAATGTGTCTGCTTCATTAGCATCGAAATGCCATGCGGTTAACAGTTTCTGGAGTCTGATTATTGTCTATTCGTTGTCTTTTTGTTGTCTTTTTGTTGTCTTTTTGTTATATTTTTTGTTGTCCCTTTCTGTCCTTTTGTTGTCATTTTGTGGTACTTGTTATTTTTATAATTCCTGTTGTACTTACTGATCTGTCAATGACATCCATTCAATTACATCTCCAGCACAAAATCCTATTTATTTGTGGCGCCTACACACAGAAATCACTTAAAATTTAATTATTTTATTTGTAGCAAATATTTGCAGTTGTAGCAAGTGCTGCTGCTGCTGACAAGTTAACCAACGTCTTTGTTGTTGTGAACTCAAAATAACAATTGATTAGATTTCGATTGAAAAACATTATTTTATTTGTCACATCGCATTAACCATGCCAATGATTACGCTGAATTCGATTAAACAATTCAATTTTTAATTGACACCTGAAAGTATGCAAAGAATAGCAAATTTTAGACAAAACTTTTTATTGCATATTTCAAGGAGATCTTTTTAATTATTTTTTTTTTCTTTTTAAATAACGTTTTTTAATTTTTTCTTAAACTACTTTTATCAAATTTGAGACCTTTCAACCAAAAAAAAAATAGTTTTGTGAACAAAGGTATCTCAATAACTTTTGCAATGACAAAAAGTCAACTTTTTGAGATATTTAAATTTTTAAAAATTTTGTGAATTTTTATATTTCATACATTTGAGTTTAACATTTATTTATTAGAATATTCAATTTAATTGGAAGAATTGTGCTACACAATTTCTCGATATATAATAAGTTTCACATTAGTTTTCCACAAGTAGACTTTATATCAGTATTTTTTATGAAGATTGGATCAGGTTGCCATACGTGGATCTGCAATTAGGATTACCCAATCGATCCTGATCAGTATCATTTCAGGTGGCCTTTGGTAGGATGCTTTATCGTATTCTGATCAGGGACGGATGCGAAAAAAGGCTAACCTTAAAAAACTTCTACTCGGGAGGTTTGATGTTGGATTTTATTTTCAGTGTTTTTATTCCTTGGTTTTTATTATACTTTTGTTTCATATTTCTTTGTTAGTAGTTTTGTGCGTTTTGTTTTTGTGTTTACTTCTGTATATTTTCCCGTTTTTGTTTTGATTTTAGCGTTTTTTTTTGTTTTGTTCTCTATTTGTTTTTGCTTATGGTTTTGATTTTAGATTGACTTTGTGTTTAATCTTTTGTTGCTTTTGTTCATCTTAATTTTTGTATTTTTCATTTTGTTTTTGTCTTTTTGAAGTTTAATTTTGTTTTTGTTTTTTTTGCTATTATTTTTTTTTTTTAAATTGACTTTGTATTTGTTGCTATATCTTAATTTTTGTATTTTATTTTTGTCTTTTTGAAATTTGATTTTGTGGTTTTGTTTTATTTCTATTATGCTTTTATTTTTGCTATTCATTTTTTTTTTTTAATTGACTTTGTATTTTTGTTTTATCTTTTGTTGATTTTTTTATATTTTTGTTTTATCTTCTGTTGCTTTTTTTATCTTTATTTTTGTATTTTTGTTTTTGTTTCGCTTTTTAGTTTTTGTGATGTTTTGAATTGTTGTTGTGTTTTTTTATTTTGTGTTTGTGCTTTTGATTTTGTTTTTATTTTTATTTTTGGTTTAGTTTTTATTTGCTTTTGTTGTTGTGTTTTTGTTTTCTGTGTTTTTGCTATTGTTTTTTTTGTGTTGCTTTTTTTAGTTTCGATTTTGTATTTGTGTGTTTGATTTTTTTTTGTTGTGTTTTGTTCGTTCGTTTTTTTGTTTTGATTTTTTTTTTTGTTTTGTGAGTGTGTTTTTGTGACTGTGTTTTTGCTTTTGTTTTGTTTTTTGTGTTTTTCTTTTGCTTTAGTTCTTGAATTTTTGCTTTTTTGTTATTGCATTTGTGCTTCTATTTTTGCTTTTCTTTTTGCCTCTTTGTTTTTTTTTATGTTCGTTCTTGTTTTTGTTTTTAATTTTGTGTGTTTTTTTTTGTGTTTTTGTTTTATGTATATATAGAGCCGCGGTAGCTCAGTGGTTAGTGCGTTGGACTGCGAGTCGAAAGGTCCCCGGTTCAAGCCTGGACTGGGGCTAACAACATCTTTTCATAGAAACATTTTTCTATACCGCGCTACCTCTCGTCAGTAAATGGCAAACCTACGAGAGTAAAACCATTGCCTATGAAAAGCTCTCACCCGCCGTTCGGATTCGGCAATAAACTGTAGGTCCCACCACTTTTGAGTACAAATATAACACGCACAGCTCAAAATGGTGAGAGAGCTCGGCCGAAGTTCTGTACAGGACTGTAGCGCCAAACTATTATATTATATATAGATTTATTGAATACATAAAAACTGTTTTTAAAATTATAATATTATTTTTATAAAAATTTGTGCCATTTTTATATAATGAATTAAATAAATTATTTAATATATACCAAATTTTGAAACTTCTTCATATAAATTATATGAAATAAATAAAAATATTAGAAGATTATAAATATTTAACTCTGTTTAAAAATAAATGTTATAAAATCAAAGAACGACTCCGACAATATGTTGGTGGG
Source organism: Dryomyza anilis (assembly GCA_951804985.1). Classification (NCBI taxonomy): domain Eukaryota; kingdom Metazoa; phylum Arthropoda; class Insecta; order Diptera; family Dryomyzidae; genus Dryomyza; species Dryomyza anilis. Next base: position 78,254,708 of record OX638134.1, on the reverse strand, counting down.
GATGTAATTTTATTATTTGGCAATCTTAACTGAAAATGTCCCCAAGTGCTTGTAAAACGCAAAAGCACCGCGAGGCTATAAGCGACATGTGTTTGTCTTATGTTTTTTTTTTTTCGAGAAGCCACAACATTTACGCACTGCCGCATAAACGACACTCGGCAGCCTCATATGTGAGCTGAAGCACATAAAAAACGCATTACTTTCGTTGACACAAATTATTAAATCGAATTAAAATTATAAAAAACACACGGAAAAAAAGTGGCTGCTTATGAGAAAAATTAGGGTTTTTTTAATTTATTTTCAAAATTGGAACAAGTATATAAACTTGGAAATACTAAAAAAACAAGATTTATTTTTTTTATTTCCGATTTTTCTTTATTATTTGTCAAAACGTTGCTCGTCTTTTCAACTACTAATGGCCTCAACTAATGACAACTGATTAATTTATTTTTCATGAGTTTTTGTAACGAACTAAAAGTGAGCCGACACATCACCTGTCACATCATCTTCTACAGAATTAGAAAAATGTTTGCAAATGAGGCTAATGGAAAATTTCATTGTTCGAGACAACATCTGTCAATCGCTGTCATGTGAACCGTGTTTTATTAGGATACTGCTGTTCTGTTTAGTTCTCGAGCTGGAGTGTGCAAAATTTATTTTCATGCTGAAACTCAAATTTTAAATTTAAACAAATTTCTAAAATATAAAATTTAACAAAATACAAAATTATTTAAACACAATTAGAATGATAGAGAAATCATTAATTAATAAATTTTAAAAAACATTAAAACTACATAAAAGCTTCATAAAAAATAAATATAAAAAATTAATTTATTGGAAAATTATATAAAAATAAAAATGTATATAAATAACGTAACTGTGACAATAACGTCACCCTAACAAAAGTTAAACTTTGTACCCAAAAAATAAAAAGAGATAAAATTTTTGTTTGTTTTTAACGCATCTATTGATTGGCAGCATTATTTTAAAATATTTTTTTGAATTTTTGTTATTTGCAAGAAAAATGTTAGGCATATTATTTTTGAATAATGATGTCAATCGATAGGTGCTTTAAAAATAACCTAATAATTACTTTGCACTACTATTTTATCTTGTACTAATAAAAAGTTATGGAAAAAAACAAAAATATTTGCGGATATAGCCACACAAAATCCGTATTTATAATTCAGTAAAATGTCCAAATCCAAATATATTTTATATATGTTATGCTTATTGATGAATAAGCCAAAATAACAAATAAAATTTTGAAAAAAAATAATTTTACTAATTTTAAAATATTTCAAACTTTACAATTTAATTTTCCAACATGTTTAAAAACGCATATGTCCGTGCCAATATAATGTAAATAATTAAGTCACAATTTAATGAATTGTTGGTGTGCGTTATATATAACTGTTCTAAACGGTCTCGTGGAATGTGGGCGGTATTGGACTACTGGGCGTGGCACCCCCATAGAAGGTACATTTTTCAGATGGTGTATGTCAAGTGTTATTATAGTGATATCAAGATATTTCACACCAGGGTATCAACCATTTTTTAAACTCACCACACCGAAATACACCACACCGAAATTCACCACACCAAAATTCAACACACTAAAACTCACCACACTAAAATTCTCCACAACAATATTCAGCACACTAAAATTCACCACACTAAAACTCAACACACTATAATTCACCACACTAAAATTCACCACACTAAAACTCAACACACCAAAATTCACCACGGAAAAGAATTCTACCGGGAAGAATTCTACGGGAAAGCGTTCTACCGGGAAGATATAATAATACCCAGTTGGGAAGGTTAGATCACATGGGAAATTTTAAAGTAGGTGTAATTATGATAGTTAGGATTATCAAAATTATAGTCGGTTTAAGCCGACTACAAATACCCTACACATATGTGTGGTTACCATTCAAAGTGATATATAGGTCACCAGGGTATACGAATCCTGAAAATAACTACAAACATTCAATCGCTGAAGAATTTCCATTCATTTGATATTCATATTTACAAATGGGTAGGTGTACCGAATTTCGATTTTTTTTTGTGAACCACAAGTCTTTTCGCCGGAAAACATTATTATCATGTACTTGAGCATGATGTCAATATATATTTAACCAAAAAAGTTTACCTAAGCACGTATACATAAAAGTTGATCTTTATATGTACATTTTATATGAGGTATTTGAACATAAGTGGTCGGATCATAGGTCACAATATACCGATCTCGCACATACAGCGTAGGTATATTAGTAATCTAAGTTATAAGTTTCATTTATCTAGCTCTTCAATTTTAAAAATAGTAGGGATTTCAACAGACAGACGGACTGACAGACAGACAGACAGACAGACAGACGGACAGACAGACGCATCGCTAAATCGACTCAGGAGGTCATGCTGATCAAGAATATATATACTTTTCCATACCGGAGATGCTTCCTTCTGGGTGTTACAAACGGTGTACCAAACTGAATATACCCTTTCACTCTTAGTGTAGGGTATAAAAATGATCTTTGTATTAATAAAAATCACTCCATTCACAAAATCTTGGCACGAGTCGTGCACGGGTCCAGATAATGTTAAATAAATGGCAAGTGTCTACGCAGAAAGGCGTCTATCTTCGAATTCTCCAATAAATTCAAAATTAATTAAAAGACAGAAGTTTATGGTTTTTTTTTTGTTCTTTATTTGAGCAATATAAATTAAGAGACAAACGAAAGTGTTTGCCATATAATATTCAGAAATGTATAATGATACAAGATATGATTGAAAATCAAGTATGGAAATCCAATAAATAAGATATGATAAAATATTGATGTTAAATGTAATTTAACTGATGAGTTAGTTGATTCTTACGATGTTCTTCTGTTGGTGAGTGGCAGCAAAAAGATCGAGCTCTGCGCAATTGCAGCCCCGAGAACCTCAAAGAAGGAGGATTGAAAGAGAAAGGGTCGAAATTCACCACTCCGGTTCCAGCTGTCAAGAATGTACTAAATAAATTATACAGTGTTTACACTGCATAAGTTTTGGCGTAAACAGCAAGGTTAAATAAATTTATATAAACTAAATTATATTTCATTTCAAATTAAAGAATAAAACAGTGTTATAAAATAATATTTTAAAAATGTATGCTGTTCTTTATTGAAATAAGATGATTTCATTTTTTTTTTTTTGGCTTTTGTGCGTTTTTCTTTCTTTTGATTTTCCGTATTTTCTTTTGTTTTTTTTTTTTTATTTTGTGTATTTCGCTTTAATTTGTACTTTTGTATTTTTCTTTTGATTTTGTGAATGCATTTATAATTTTATTTTTGCGTTTGACTTTTTTTTTATTTATTAAATTTTTTTTTTTTTTTATTTTGTCTTCTTTCGCTGTGTGAATTTGTGTTCATGCTTTTATTTTAAAATTTTTAATTTTTGTTTTGTGTGTTTGTAATTGTGTTTGACTTTGTTTACTTTTCTTTTATATTTTTCCTTTAATTTACTTTTGTGTTATTTTTTCTGTTTTTGTGTTTTTGGTGATGATTTTTACTTATTTTATTATTTTGTTTTTTTTTTGCGCTTGTTTTTGTTTTTTTTTTTTCTTTTAATTTTGTGTTTTTGCTTTTGATTTGTTTTGTTGCTTTTGTGTGTTGTTTTTCTTTTTTGTTTTTTTTTGCATTTTTCTTTATACGTAACTGTTTTAAATACTGATTTATATATTTTTAAAAGTTTAGGTTGTGTGGGGTTTCCAAGCCCGTTGTCCAATAGATAAATTCAATAAAATTAAATATAAAATTTATTATATTAAAATTAAAAATAAATATAAAAAAATTGATTTAAAAAAAAAATATTATTTTTGTATTCAATATTTTGTTTTTATTATAATTTAATTTCACTGCCTTTCAGCCTCTATATGGCTGTCTTTTACATGTCACTTTTATATGTTTTCATTCATATTGAATCCTTGCGTCTCTGACTGACAGCTTCAGCCTCCACAATTACATTAACACATCGTATTCGCCCGTAACTCTACTGACCAAGAAACTGATATTCTCAGTCATTCTGCCTATCGAAATATAAAACTGTTCGTTTTTATCTCTCTGTCTCTAGGTTCCCGCATTAGTCAAGTGTCAACAGCCGGTGACAATTTTCATTTATACTTAAATATTTTGTCCTGACAATATTTGCTACTGTTGGTGTCAAATAATGCATCTTGATATTCCTAAAAGTTTCGCTTTTTGTTTAAAATTAGTTGAAGCATTTTTTTGTATATTTGAAAAAGATTTTAATATAAATATTGTTAAATATTTTTGCTCTGCAATTTGTACAACAATAAGTGCTACAGTTGAAACCAAATGTTCTTATATATTTTGTGTCTTTTTAAGGTCTCCTTGCAAATTTAGTTATTAAAGTTTATTTTCGTTTTATTGTGGTTCTTGTAAAGTTTGCTATTGGTATCAATTTAATTTTGATTTTCAACAAAATCTTCAATTTATACACACCAATCTCAATAAATTGCAAGTCTTGCAAACTACAACTTCTTGCCGTAAAAAGCCTGCTGCTTAAAAACTATGCAAATATTATAAACTATTTTCAGCTCTTAAATTAGCTTATATATGCAGCTAAATAAAAACACAATAGTTTACAAAATATCCCAAATATAATCTGTATTTCTCCCTAAATTAAAATAACACTCATACGTCATGTGGCACCACAAAAGTCTTTGTTATTCTATAAAACACATTATGTTGTTAATTTATTTTGGCAAAAAATATCTGTAATGTGTTTGTAATAAAAGCCCACTTGGCCATAAATACATTACAACATCTCTATGGATATTTGTGCCATAAAATGGCAATTATGGCAAGAGGCTCTTTGTTGGCCAATTACAAGCGAAAGCAGCTGTGTACTGCTGCTTTTCATGCAAAGCAACATTAAATAAAATTTATCACAAAACCAATAACAGCATAAACTAAATTAAAAGAAGAAGTAAAAATAAAAAATAAAAATACAAAACCACAAACCGAATACAGACAGGCAGAGGAGACAAACACGCATTGCGTTGGTGGCACCAAATCGTTGCCAATATCGGTTTTAATGAAATTTTATTATATGAATGAAAACCAAAACCAATGAAAGTCGTATTGGGAAGAGTCTTTTATGTGTATGAGCCTCTTTCTATGTAGGAGTCTTTATATCTGTGTGGCTGCATGGCAAATAATACATGTCATAAACATTGAGTGGCTCCCTCTATTGCCACATAATCTAAATATATACGACAGAGATCTTACGTTATATTCATGATTTTTGTAATAAATTTACGCAAATAATACTGTGCTTATTTATGATGCTTTGCAAGAGCAAATAACATATTTCATTACTTTCAAATTACAAAATTTTCACTTTGAAAATAAAAATTAAATAAAAATTTAGGGAAAATCAAATGTTTTATGTGAAATAACATTTTTTTAAAATATTAAATTGCTAATGAATTATTTAATTTATAACAAAAATTGGGTTTATATTTAAAAATTTAATTTTTAGTGAAAAACTGAAATTTTAGTAAAAAATTTAAATTTTTGGTGAAACATTTAATTTTGAGTGAAAATATGATTTTTAAGTGATAATTTTAATTTAGAGCGAAACTTTGAATTTTGAATGAAATTTAATTTTGAGTGAAAAATTGAATTTTGAGTTAAAAAATTAATTTTTAGTGAAAAATTGATTTTTGAGAGAAAATTTGATTTTTGAGTGAAAAATTGAATTTTTCACTCAAAATTAAATTTAGAGTGAAAAATTTATTTTTGAGTGAAAAAAGAGAATTTGAGTAAAAAATTGAGTGTTGAATAGAATTTTAACTGAAAAATTAAGTTTTGAGTGAAAATTTTAATTTTTAATAAAAAAAATAATTTTTAGTGAAAAATTTAATTTTGAGTGAAAAATTGAATTTTTAGTGAAAAATTGAATTTTTAGTGAAAAATTGAATTTTGAGTTTTGAATTTTTGAATTTTGAGTGAAAAATTTAATTTGGGTGAAAAATTTAATTTTGAGTGAAAAATTTAATTTTGAGTGAAAAATTTAATTTTGAGTGAAAAATTGATTTTTGAGTGAAAAATTGAATTTTTCACTCAAAATTAAATTTTGAGTGAAAAAATTATTTTCTAGTGAAAAAAGAGAATTTGAGTAGAAAAATTGAGTGTTGATAGAATTTTTACTGAAAAATTAAGTTTTGATTGAACATTTTAATTTTTAATAAAAAAAAATAATTTTAAGTAAAAAATTTAATTTTGAGTGAAAAATTGAATTTTGAGTGAAAATTGAATTTTGAGTGAAAAATTTATTTTTGAGTGAAAAATTTAATTTTGAGTGAAAAAATAGAATTTGAGTAAAAAATTAAAACTTGGGTGTAAAATAGAATTTTTACTGAAAAATTAAATTTTGATGAAAACTAGAACTTTGAGTGAAAATTTAAATTTTTAATATAAAATTAATTTTGAGTAAAAAATTGTTTTTTTTTTCTTGTAAATTAGAATTTTTTGTGAAAATTTGAGCGAATTTTTTTTTTTGTGAAAAATTAATTTTTAGTGAAATATTGAATTTTTAGTGAAAATTGAATTTTTAGTGAAAAATTGAATTTTTAGTGAAAAATTGAATTTTTATTGAAAAATTGAATTTTAGTGAAAAATTGAATTTTTAGTGAAAATTTGAATTTTTAGTGAGAAATTGAATTTTGAGTGAAAAATTGTATTACGAGTGAAAATAGAATTTTTGATTGAAAAATTAAATTTTCATTAAAAAATTAAATTTTTAGAGAAAAATTGCATTTTTTAGAGAAAAATTGAATTTTTAGTAAAATATATTTTGAGTGAAAAATTAAATTTTCGGAGACAAATTCATTTTCATTGAAAATTTTAAATTTTAGTGAATATTTTAATTTCAAGAGAAAATTAAAATTTTTAGTGAAAATTTGGCTTTTTTGTGAAAAATATTTTTTCAAAAAGTTTTTTCTTTAGCTTTGTAATTTTTCGAAGCAATAAGTATTCCAAAAATAGCTCTTTCTTAATTTAAAAATAGTTTTATCAATATAAAAAAATGACACCAATTAAAAGTAACTCATACGTCAAATTGTTTGCTTCTCTTTGTGAAAAACCCATAAAAATCACAAAGTTCATGTCAAAGGCAATAAATAAAAATCTTCAACAATTGAAATTGAACACGAGAAAAATAAATATAGAAAAATAAATCAACCACATAGTTCAACTTGTTGCCAATTTGTTGTCAACCACGCCACACGCCACAGTCACAGCCACATCTGCGATAACAAATTTGAAATTAGCCATAAAATCAAATGAAACACTAACGAAAAGATTGCCGTATGAACACAATCGATAAGGATTAACAAACACTTTCGTTAAAAAAGTCAAAGGAAACCTATGGAAAATAAATCTAAAAAATAGAAAGGAATGGAAAGAAACCGCAAAAAAAGAAAATAATGTAGTTTATTTTTTTGAGCAAAAACAACAACGTTTTAAGTACCACTCACTATAACAACAACTTGAACAAAAGGCACGTCGCGTCGCGCCGCCGCCAACAGAAGCCGTAAATTGTTTTGTGGTCTGACAAAATGGCACCGCTTCAACCAGAGACATGCGCGTCATTAACCCGTTAATGTGTTTAGTTTAAGTGAAGATAGATGCACGCAGCGAAATTCATAGTTCATGCAGACAAAGATGAAAACTAAATTTTTCAATAATAATTAATTTTTTTTAATAAAAAAATAACTTTTCAATAAAAATTTTATTTTTTAATAAAAAAAAAATTTACAAAAAAATATATATTTTTTTAATAAAATTTTTCCACTCGAAAATAAATGTTTCACTTCACATTCAACTCTTCAGTCAACAATTAACTTTTCACTCAAAATTCAAATATTCACACAATATTCAACTATTCACTGAATATAAAGGGTGGCGAATCGGAGGCGCTACAAAAGTTTTTGGATATCAATGAAATTCTTTATTCGATGCCATTATGTATGGAACTCGATTTCTTTTGCATGGCCACCACGGGCACGCTTGCAGAAGTCCAGACGCTGAACCCAATTTTCGACGGTTTTCAAGCATAAATCGGCCGATACTGCTGCAATTTCACGTTCGATATTCGTACGAAGTTCATCAATCGTCGCTGGCTTGTTGGCATAGACCATAGACTTGACGTAGCCCCACAGGAAATAGTCTAACGGCGTCAAATCGCACAACCGAGGCGGCCAATCGACTGAACCATTTCGTGAGATAAGACGTTCTCCAAACTAGGTTTCCAATAAATTGATTGTGGCATTCGCTGTGTGGCTTGTGGCGCCGTCATGTTGGAACCACATGTCCTCCAAGAACATATCATCCAATTGGGGCCAAAAATATTCGGTTATCATTGAACGGTAGCGATTCCCATTCACAGTAACGTGCCGGTCTTGATCATCACGGAAGAAGTACGGCCCAGCCCAATTCACGAACATACGATGCTTCTGGTGGTGATTTTGTAAGGATGTAGACCAAGATCTTTTCGCAAAATTCGCCACAAGGACGTCACAGAGATGCCCAACGCTTGAGAACGACGTGTGAAAGACACATTTGGGCTTTCTTCAACTGAAGCCACAGCGGCAGAAATATTCTCGACACTACGGGCACTTCTATGTCTCACTGGCACGGGAACATTTTGTACTGTGCCTGTGGATTCAAATTTATCCACTAGACGCTCAATTGTTGATCTGCTAGGACGATTACGACGACCATAAATTGGACGTAGCGCTCTTAATGTTGAGGCCACTGACTCCGAATTTCGGTAGTAAATTTTAATAATTTCGACTCGTTGATGGCTCGTATATCTTTTCATCATGAAATGGCAAACCTTACTGAAGAGAAATGTCAAAAGAGCGGCAAGAAACATGGCGTCGTTTGCTGTCCGTGTCGCTCAACTTTTGTAGCGTCCCTGTTGAAAAACCCTTTATAACTTTTCATTCAATATTTAACTACTATTCACTCAAAAATCTAATATCAACTCAAAATACAATTTTTACTCAAAATTAATATTTTCACTCAAAATTAAAATTTTACTTAAAATTTAACTATTCATGCAAAATTCTACATTTCACTCAAATTTCAACATTTCATTAAAAATTCAAAAATGCAGACAACATTCAAATGTTCACTATAAATTCAGCTTTTCACTCAAAATTCAACTTTTTACTCCAAATTCTACAGTTCACTTAAAATTGATCTAGTCTCTAAAAAAAATCAACTTTTCACTCTTAAATGAAATTTTCACTTAGAATTCAATTTATAACTCAACATAAAATGTTTGACCAAATTTAGCTTATATTAATTATTAGTATTATTTTTTCAATTTTATTTATTATAAAACAAATTGATTTTTTATACATTTTTTACTAAAAAGAAGTTTTGAGATATTTAAATTAAATATCGAATATATATGAATATTTCTCTCTTAAATCGTGAAATTTATTATAAAAATCATAACATATTTTTCTACGTGTATTTAGAGCATATAAAATTTGATGCGACTATTGAAAGCATAAAGCATAGCTTAAGAACAACACATACCCGAAACACATGCTGGACATTCCCAGAGCCACAAGAACAACATGTTGTTAAAACTACAAAAACAAAGTGATTCTTAAAGGATTCTGAGGACAGCAAACTGAAAGACAGACCTACAGACCAAGAGACAACGTGTATTTAATATAAACAGCACACACACACACAGCGCGCAAATATGGTTTAATGGTTGAAACGCATCATTTAACCTACAAAAAGAGGCTTTCGTTAAAATGTGTTTAACGGTCGTTTAAATTTCGAAGCCTTTTTGTGTCGTCTAAAAGGAATACATTGTTGGCAAGAATGCTTCTGCGAGAAATTTGGAAGACCTCAAGTGTAGATTTTGGGGTTTAATACGTTTTTATGTATATCAAAAATGAACGAGTCTTAAAAAATAATATAAATGCATTAAAATATGTTGGTAGGCTGTACGTAAAAATGGGCTAAATAAGAAAATGGTTTTTTTATATTGCTGTAGAGCAGTGCGATGGAAAGCGAGAATATGGAGTCACCCTATAAAAATAAACGGTGGATTGATGATTGCAGTGCAAAGATTAATGCTTTATAAAACATTGATTTAAGTTATTATTGCGTTGTTAAAATTGGCTTGAAATTTATTTTGACAAAAAATATTAAGGTGATTCGATTTTGGTTGTTTGAGAAAAAATACTTTCTTGATTTATACAAAATAAATACATTTTTTGCAAAGAAATCTATTTTAAAACAAAAGTATTTTGAATTGAATTAAATTTATTTATTTTACGATTTTATTCTGATATTTCAAAATGAAAAAATTTAATATGTTTAATGCTATAGCAGAGCAACATAAAAAAATATTCTAAAATATTTAAATTTTTTATTTAAATTTATAAAATTTGAAAAAATCAAAGAAATTTGTTTATTATTATGTTTAAGATAATTAACATATATTAATAAACAAATTTCTTAGATTTTTTCAAATTTTATAAATTTAAATAAAAAATTTAAATATTTCAGAATATTTTTTTTATGTTGCTCTGCTATAGCATTAAACATATCTTTCACCAATAGTATTCGCCATATGATGCGCCGCATGTTCTATGATTGTTAATTGATTTAAATATTTTCCACGCGTAATAAATGCGCTATTTTTCTTTTATTTGTATTTTCAAACAAATACAGATTATGCAGTAAAACATTTTATATTTCTTTTTAATTATCGACCTTAATTAAAAGCATCAAATAATTAAAAAAAAAAAAAATTAATTGTTCACTATAATTTAAATTGTTCACAAAAAATTCCATTTTTAACTTAAAATTCAATTTTTAATATAAAATTAGTATTTTCACTAAAAATTTAAATTCTCACTAAAAATTTAATTTTCACTAAAAATTAAATTTTTCAATAAAAATTCGGTTTTTAACTAAAAATTTAAATTTTCACTAAAAATTCATTTCTTCACTAATAATTCAATTTTTCACTAGAAATTCAATTTTTCATTAAAAATTCAATTTTTCAATAAAAATTAAATTTTTAACTAAAAAAAAAATTAAATTTTTAACCAAAAATTCAATTTTTAACTAAAAATTAAATTTTTCTTTCAAAATTTAGTTTTCACTCAATAATCATTTTTTCATTAAAAATTCAATTTTTCACTATAAATTAAATTTCCCACTAAAAATTGAATTTTTCACTAAAAATTGAATTTTTCACCAAAAATTGAATTTTTCACTAAAAATTCAATTTTTTGAATAAAAATTCAATTTTTCACTTAAAAATCAGTTTTACACATTTTTTCTTTAATAATTAAATTTTTCACTATAACTTAAATTTTTACTAAAAATTAAATTTTTCACTAAAAATTCAATTTATAACTAAATATTCAATTTTTCACCTAAAAATCAGTTTTACACATTTTTTCTTTAAAAATTCAATTTCTCACCATACATTACATTTTTACTAAAAATTAAAATTTTCGCTAAAAATTCATTTCTTCACTAAAAATTCAATTTTTCACTAAAAATTCAATTTTTCACTAAAAATTCATTTAATCACTAAAAAATTAAATTTTTCACTATAAATTGAAATTTTCTCCGAAAAGCCATTTCTTCAGTAAAAATTCAATTTTTCACTAAAAATTCAATTTTTCACTATTAAATTCAATTTTTCAATAAAAATTCAATTTTTCAATAAAAATTCAATTTTTCACTAAAAATTCAATTTTTCACTAAAAATTCAATTTTTCACTAAAAATTCAATTTTCACTAAAAATTCAATTTTTCACTAAAAATTCAATTTTTCACTAAAAATTCAATTTTTCACTAAAAATTCAATTTTTCACTTAAAATTCAATTTTTCACTAAAAATTCAATTTTTCAATAAAAATTCAATTTTTCACTAGAAATTCAATTTTTCACTAAAAATTCAATTTTTCACTAAAAATTCAATTTTTCACTAAAAATTCAATTTTTCACTAAAAATTCAATTTTTCACTAAAAATTCAATTTTCACTAAAAATTCAATTTTTCACTAAAAATTCAATTTTTCACTAAAAATTCAATTTTTCACTAAAAATTCAATTTTTCACTAAAAATTCAATTTTTCACTAAAAATTCAATTTTTCACTAAAAATTCAATTTTTCACTAAAAATTCAATTTTTCACTAAAAATTCAATTTTTCACTAAAAATTCAATTTTTCACTAAAAATTCAATTTTTCACTAAAAATTCAATTTTTCACTAAAAATTCAATTTTTCACTAAAAATTCACTTTTAACATAAAATTCAATTTTTAATATCAAATTAGCATTTTCACTAAAAATTAAAATTTTCACTAAAAATTAAAAATTCACACTAAAATTTAATTTTTTTACTATAAAATATAACTGTTTACGTAGAACGTAAACACGTTGCCCGCCGGACCCACTCGTTGCAGTATTACTCGCTGCAATGAGTTTTGACGTTTAAGTAAAAGATCGACTCACTCGTATCCTTTATAATACACCGAGCGCACTCAATCGACCCGTCTCCGGACATTTGTAGTTTTATTTAGTATATAAAACCCATCAACGGGACATTATAAAAACCCGTCAGCGCGACAAACCCGGTCGCGACAAAAAAATATTAAACTCAAACTATACAATCAACACATATTCAGAACAACAACAGGAAGGAATATCACAGAACTTCAACGAAGACAGCGAAGGAATTTCACAACTCAACACAACAACGAAGACACAATATATTCAACTCATAAGGTTTGATATCATTACATTTTAAATCCGTCACACCAACCCGTTCATCACCCAAACAATAACTGAACATTAAATTTTTCATAAACAATTCAATTATTCTATCAATTGAGCAATAAACAATAAAAAATTCAATTTCTCACTAAAAATTTAATTTTTAACCTAAAATTCAATTTTTCACTAAAAATTCAAATTTTAACTAAAAATTCAATTTTAAACTAAAATTTTAATTTTCTCATTTAAAATTCAGTGTTTCACAAAAATTCCAATTTTCACTCGAAATTAAATTTTTCAATAAAAAATTTTATTTTTCATATATTATTTTTTTATTTTAATTCAGTTTTCACTATCAATTAAATTTTTTACTAAAAATAAAATTTTTCTCTAAAAATTTAATTTTTCTCTAAAAAAAAATCAATTTTTTATTAAAAACTCAATTTTTCACTATAAATTTAATTAATCACTTCATAAATGAATTTTTAACTAAAAATAAATAAATTTATTTTTTTAATTTTATTAAAACATTTATTTAAAAATATAGTCTACAAAAAAAAACTTGAATGTCTTTAATTGAAAAAGTGTTTGTAGCCTTTGTTGGCTTTTAAATGTTGCCATGGTGCCAAGGACAAATGTTGATGCTCTGCAAGTAAATTTCCATACACACGAGAATTGTTTGCATATGTGTGTGAGTGTGAGTTTGTTGAGTTTATGTTAGTATTTGTCAGTGAAGACCTTGTGGCGCGTGTAAATTATTCAAACGAATGCGGCAGCCGCAGCCGAAGTCAGGCGACGTACAGCAGTAGAAGGACCAGACAATAAAACATGCAAGAAAGACTAACATACAAAATATGCAGTCGATAAAGAAGAGGTTGAAAGAAAAATAAGAATGATTTAAAAATATGTTTAGTTGAAGTAAATGTAGAATGCAGGTGATATTTTTTAAAACGAATTTTAATATAATAAAAATAAAAAAATAAAAAAAATAAATATAAATATAAACTATAGAAAATAAAGCAAAAAAGTCAAAAAGGCGCAACCATAAGTTTTTCCACACAATAAACTTATGCGATGTGTTTTCAGTTGACAAACGATAGCAGACATTTGAAATTTTGCATTGCATACTTTTGTGCAGTTTGTCATACATCACACAGCCAGACAGGCAGGCACACATCCCGTCAACATAAATACAAACACAGGCAGCCATACACACACACAGAAAACCCACTAAGAGCCACACCTACAGGAGACGTATAAGTAACAACACTACGCTGCATTTATGTCGAAGACTCCACAAAGAGTTTTCTAAGTTTAACCAGTGTTGAGCGTTTTTGTCGTTTTTTTAGAGACAATTCATTCTCTAGACAAAATTTTGTTCACAGGATAATTTTTTGTTTTTAAAGAGGCTTTTGATTGGCGTCATTATAAAAAATCATTTGCCAAACATTAATTTGCCATTTGTTATTTGCAAGAATAATGTTTGGCAAAATATTCTAAAATAATGATGCCAATCGATAGGTGCTTTAAAAACAAACAACTAATGACCCTACATCACTATTTTTTCTCGTACCAATAAAATTTATTACAAAAAAAAAGAAAAAAATTGAAAAATTGAAAATTTTGTTATGCCCAAAGGGCGAATCGTTTTGTTTTTTTTCTATAACTCTTTATCTGCGCAATATAAAAAAATAATGTGAAGGCATTAGTTGTTTGTTTTCTAAGCACCTATCGATTGGCATTAATATTTAAAAAAAATTTGCCAAACATTTTTTTATTCAAGTAATAAAAATTTAGAAAAATATTTTAAAATTATGATGATGATCGATAGGTGTTCTAAAAATAAACAATTCATGTCTTTATACCACTATTTTAACTTATACTATTAAAAAGTTATGGCCAAAAAACAAAAAGATTCGCTCTTTTGTCATGACAAGATTTTTTTAATTTTTCAAATTTTTAATTTTTCGAATTTTTTTAATTTTTCGAATTCAAAACCAAAATTTGTCTTTTGAGGCAGAAAAAAACAACAAAACTACATATGATTTTGGCACAGCATATCTGAGGAAAAACTACATTCAAAAATGTAAAAAAATGAATTTAAAAAATGTAAAAAAAAAATAATAAAAAAAATTAAAAAAAACACGCAAATGTCAAATAATGACGACTGGAGGAAGAATTGTTTCGAAAAATAATTTTCTGAAGAAGTATTTTATTCCTCTCAGGGAAGATTTGTTAGCGAATTATTTGGAAACATAAATAGTCCTCAGAGAAGATTTGTCAGAGAATAATTTGAATGTGGTTTAGTTGTCTATGTGAACATTTGTCTTGGAAGGAATATTCCGGAGAATTACTTCTAATTTTTCACAGTTGTTTTTTTGATATTAGAGTTACTGAAACGTGACATAGTATTAAGTGTGATATTTGATTTTCATTTCCTATATAAATTTTTATAATTAGACCACGGATCCCAGAAAAATCACATCTTCAAATTAAAACGCTCATTACTCCGTAAAAAAGCATGCTAGAGGTCTCAAAGTTAGCGCCCTTTATACTGAAATATTTCATTTTGATTTCCTATATAAATCTTTATAATCGTTCACGAATCCTACCGAAATCACTTCTTCTACTTTGACAATCACATAATCTACATACATACGTAGAAAATTCCGCCCAACACTCAGCTGTCTTCATGTGTGATTTTGTTGTATAAACAACAACAACAAGAATAATAATGAAATAATACAACAACAAAGAGTTATTGTAAGCTTGAATTATGATGATCTATCATTGTAGTGTTCGGTGCTTTCGTTATGTCACTGTGTTAAATGTGTGAAATGCATTGAAATTGCAGAATTTTAGCCAAATTAATGTTTCACATTTAGCAGATTAACTTCGTTTGAGCCATTCTGACATTCTGTAGCTGCAATTTATTTCTTCATTAGCTGTCATTAGTTGTACGTCTGTCAACAGAGATCAATTGTGATACTTTAGCATAATAATGCTAATCATTATCAATGTCTTTGTGGAAAGTGTTTTTGCACAAATTATTATTTGAATTTATGAGTTGATTTTATTGTTGAATTCTTAGAGAATTAAGTGACTATTTAAAGGCGTTTAAAATGTATTTCTTGGGGACAACAGTTTAAATTTTAATTAATAAACGAAAGTCACTACAGCACTGTAACATACTACATTTCAAGAGGCATTGCATTAAAAACGATTATAAACTATTAAACTTTTTACATTCAAACACACCAAAATTCAACTTACCATAGCTAAATTCACCACAGTTAAACTCAACACAGTTAAATTCACCACAGTTGAACTCACCACATATATAAAAATAACTTTTAAAGCGAATTTATAGTAAAATGAAAAATTAAATTTTTAGGAAAATTTTTATTTTTAAAGAAAAATTTAATTAATATAGAAATAAAAAATGTCATTGAATAGAAAAGATGTTCAATGAAAATTTTATGTCTTTTTTTTAAACGGTGTTGCAGTGAAATATTTATATTTTAATTAAAAGAAAAAAGATCTTTAATGAAATTTATTATTTCAATATTATTTTCATTTGAATAAATTTAAATTTTATGGAACAATTGTATTTTTGTGAAACAATGAATTTTTAGTAGAACATACAAATTTCAATGTTTTTTATTATACTTTTTTTTTGTTTTTGTTAAAATTTAATTTTTAATAAAGAATTTAATTTGTAGTGGAGAATTTAAAATTTAGTGAAAATTTAATTTTTAGTGCAAAATTTAATTTGTGTAAACAAAAAAAATTAATTTAATATGGAATTTTTAGTAAAAAATTGAATATTGAGTGAAATGTTGAATTTTGAGTGAAAAATTTAATTTAGAGTGAAATATTGAATTCTGAGTAACAAATTCAATTTTGAGTAAAAATTACAATTTTGAGTGAAAAATCGAATTTTTAGTGAAAAATTAAATTTGGAGAGTAATTTTGAAACTGGAGTGATATATGAAATTTGGAGTAAAAAAATTAGTTTTGAGTAAAAAATTTAATTTTGAGTAAAAAATTTATTTTTGAGTAAAATTTTGTATTTCGAGTGAAAAACCGAATATTTAGTGCAAACTTTTATTTGAAGTGAAATATTGAATTTTGAGTGAAAATTTTAATTTAGAGTGAAAAATTGAATTTGGAGTGATTTTTGAATTTTGAGTGAAAAATATATCTTTGAGTGAAATATAAGTTTGAAGTAAAAAATGGAATTTTGAGTCGAATTTAAAGTGAAAAATTAAATTTAAAGTGGATTTTGAGTGAAAAATTTAACATTGAGTAAAAATTTTAATTTAAAAAATATAAATACTTAGAATTTGGAGTTAAATTATGAATTTTGAGTGAAAAATTTAACTTTGAGTAGAAAATTAATTTAGAGTAAAAAATGGAATTTTGAGAGAAAAATTTAGCTGTGAGTGAAAAATAAATTTGGAGTGAAAAAATGGTATTTTGAGTGTAAATTTTAACTTTTAGTAAAAATATTAACTTTGAGTGATAATTTTAATTTTGAGTGAGAAATCGAATTTATAATGAAAAATTAAATTTGAAGTGAAATATTGAATTTCGAGTGAAATTTTTAATATTTAGTGAAATGTTAGTTTGGTGTGAAAATGGAATGTAGCTTTGTGTGAGAAATGTAATTTTTAGTGAAAAATTGAATTATTAGTAAAAAATTGGATGTTTAGTGAGCAATTAAATTTTGAGAGAAATAATGAATTTGGAATGAAAAATTGAATTTTATGTGAAAATTTGAATATTTAGTATCAACTCAATTTTGAAAATAAATTGAAGTCGGGTACAAAAAAATGTCATAATATAGAAGAAAAATAAAAATTCAACATACGCGCCAAATTTATAACGCAATAAATGTCGCACCAGCATTTAATACGAGTCGCTATTAAATGCAGGGCATTTTTTATGGTCGACTTTTGTGTTTGACATATAAAGTGCTGTTGACCGACGGCAGTCAGTGACATATTTTGTAGTTATTGCAGTTTTCAGAATTTTCTACTTTATTTTGTTCGTTATTATTTTGCATATTTGCTTGATGATGTAGCAATAAAACCCAACCTAGAGAAATCATTCTAAAATTGAAAAATATACAATTATTTTAAAAATATAAATTTGATGTATTCGATGTAGTTAGTTCTAATAGATGTATATTAATTTTTCTATATACTAAAATTTACTATGAGCATTTATTTTTTTTTTTAAATATCATCAATAGTTTTTGAAACCAGCCTTATTATTCGCAAGTTTATCGAATATAATATTTTTTACTAAACAATTATTAAATTTTTTAAATGCTGAATTTTTAGTTATGACCAAATATTTCTCTTTTATATTTTTCATATATTTCCAATGTGATGTCGCATTTGTGTCAATATTTGCCATATTTTTGCGTAGTTTACGCATAAATAAATCTGCATAAAAACAGCTTACAAATAAATATTAAATTATTTTATAACAAAAATACCGAATTTATTAACAATATAAATGCTTTTAAATTTTTTTTTCGATATAAAGTGAAAAAATATTGTCGCCGCTAGTGCTTGACGTTTAAGCGTCATTCAAGCGTTTAATTAAAGGATTCGTTGACTTATGTATTTGTCGATCGGACAGTGGACATAACACTGGCCACAACTAGCCCCATTCACATACCCCGCTACAGACAGACAGACAGACAGCCATGTATGCATTGGTTCTGCATATTTTTCATATATTTCTGCATATTTTTCAGAAATCACAGAAAAAAAAAACACAAATTTAAAGCAAACAAAAAGTTCTGCTCATGTTTGCGCAAAATTTGCCTTTTTATGCTTGACCTATTTGTACTTTTTTGAATTATTATTTGTTTGTATTTGCTTGAAGTACAATGGAAAAAATATGACTTCATTACAGTGACAATTTTTGCGTGGTTTTTAAATTAACGAAACAAATTCAGGGAAATCGAAAGTTTAAATTACCAGAAATATTGATTTTGGTTAAATTTAATACTACAAAATTTTTAATTAAAATAGAATTCTGAGTGAAAAATTGAGTTTTGAGAAAAAATAAAATTTATAGTGAAAAATTAAATTTTGAGAAAAAATTAAATTTTTAGTGAAAATTGTAATTTTTAATAAAAAAAATTAATTTATTATTGAAAAACTTTATTTTGAGTGTAAAAAAATATTTTCAGTAAAAATTTAATTTTTAGTGAAAAATTTAAATTTGAGTTAAAATTAACAAAAATTTAAATGAAATATTTAATTTCGAGTGAATATTAAAAAAAATTTGAGTGAAAAATTTAAAAGATTTTAGTGAAAATTTTAATTTTGAGTGAAAAATTTGATTTTGAGTGAAAATTTTAATTTTTTATTGAGAAACTTAGTTTTGAGTGTAAAAATGAATTTTCAGTAAAAGTTTAATATATAGTGAAAAATTTAATTTTAAGTGAAAAATTAATTTTGAGTGAAAAATGAAAAAAATGTTTAGTGCAAAATGAAAAAATGTTGAGTGAAAAAATTTATTTTTTCTTAAAAAAAAATTAATTTTGAGTGAAAATTAAATTTTGAGTGAAAATTTAAATTTTTAATAAAAAATGAATTTTTATTGTAAAACTTAATTTTGAGTGTGCAAATTAATTTTCAGTAAAAATATAATTTTAAGTGAAAAATTCAAATTTCAGTGAAAATTTAAATTTAAAGTAATATATTTAACTTTGAGTGCAAAATAAATTTTGAGTGAACAATTTAATTTCGAGTGAAAAATTTAATTTGAGTAAAAAATAAATTTTTAGTGAAAAATAAATATATTTAGTGAAAACTTTAATTTTGAATGAAAATTTTAATTTTTAGTGAACATTTTAAATTTGAGTGAAAAATTTAATTTTGAGTAAAAAATTGAATTTTTAATGAATAATTAAATTTTTAGTGAAAAATTTACTTTTAATGAAAAATTTAATTATTAGTGAAAAACTGAAATTCGAGTGAAAAATTTACTTTTTAGTTTAAAAATTAGTTTTTAGTGAAAAATTGAATTTTTAGTGAAAAATTGAATTTTTAGTGAAAAATTGAATTTTTAGTGAAAAATTGAATTTTTAGTGAAAAATTGAATTTTTAGTGAAAAATTGAATTTTTAGTGAAAATTTTGAATTTTTAGTGAAAAATTGAATTTTTAGTGAAAATTTTGAATTTTTAGTGAAATTTTTAAATTTCTAGTGAAATTTTTAAATTTCTAGTGAAAAATTAAATTTATAGTGAAAATTTTAATTTTAGGAGAAAATTTTAAATTTAGGTGAAAATTTAAATTTTTAATAAAAAAAAAAATTAATTTTCATTAAAAAATTTAATTTTTAGTAAAAAAAATTAATTTTTATAAAATTTCGTTGTTAATTGAGAGCAAAATTTCAAAGTTGAATTGAAATTTTAATTTTTATTATAAATTGAAAATTGATTTTTTCTAAACATTTTATTTTTCGAACTGAAATGAGCTGGAAAATCTTTCAATTTAAAAACGCTTAAATTATGCCTTATACATTTTCCTCGCGGCCACTATTCGTTCAATTGCGCCGCATAGTCAATGCCCATTATGTCAACATCATTTAGTAAAGACCTAAAAGTATGCCATATAATAGTTACACACAAATAATTCATCATTTTGTCGAAGCTCTGGGGAACATTTTTCGCATCAGTCTTTGTTGTCTGTAGTAGCTATAATATAAATCTGCATAAATATGTAATAAAGCGATTATTTTCCCTAAAATCTACTGACATTTATTTTTAGCTTTCCTTCATATTTTTCCATTGTTATTTAAGCAAGACATTTAAAGACTAATTGCACAATTTTTAATTTGAAATTTAACAAAGTTCTCGAACGACTAATTTTGCTTTTTGACTTCTCTTTGAATTTATTAATATTTGCTTGGACTTTAGCCTCATTAAAAGTCTAAACATACTTTTAACTGTCTATCTGTTATTTAACTGTCTATCTATCGTTTCAATGATTTTCCATTTTATTTTATTTAGTTTTATGTTCTTTCAAATAAATAACTGAAACCAAAATAACATTATCGACTAAATGAATTTCGCTTGTGTTATATTTTATCTTTGGGTTGTTTTAATATTGTTATTTCTTTTTAATTCCTTGTTTTAGCAGCATTAAGTGCAAAGATAAAAATTATGCAAAAAACTCTGTAAAACTCTGCCTTAGATATAAAAAAAAATTCGTTTATGCAAATGAATATTTCATGAGTTATCGCAAAAGTTTAAATTGAACTTGACTTAATTTTTTTCGACTTTGACAAGACAACTTTGCAAAGAAGCAGATTACAAAAGCTATACATATGAAAAATGATAAATTGCAATATAATAAATTGTAGAATAATGAACTGAAAAACAATAAACAATGAAAATAATAAATTGTAAATCAAAGAATTCTAAAAAATCGTAATACAAAATAAAAAAGTATTCACATAAATTTCAAAATATCTCATTACTAAATCCTAAATTGTAAAATAATAAACGAAAACAACCAATGAAGAAATTAAAATAAAATAAATGTATTAAAATAAATTAAATAAGGCAAATGTCCTTCGTATTAAATTCGAATATTATTGAATTAATTTAATGATGCCTTTATTGAAAACCAATTATTAAGGAAAACATTAAATTCACTTGCCAAAAGTTTTTAGCAATTTGACTTTGAAACAAGAGCTAGAGCAAATGTATTCATTTTGATTTATGATACACATGAATATGAATAAATAATTTTGCGGTTGCACGTGTCGTATGAGCTACAATTCGTTCTATGCGCAAAGTGTATATTTGGAAATTTATTTAAAGAAATGATAAATGAGTATAGAAAATTGAAGATATATTAAAAATGCCACAAGCTTTCGACTATATATTTCAATTATTTAAATAACTAACTGACATACCAATTTAAGGTACCTATCATTTAAGCATTATCATTCAAATTTTTGTTCCAACGCAGTAAAATTACAATTAATAAATTAATAAATTAATAAATTAATAAATTAATAAATTAATAAATTAATAAATTAATAAATTAATAAATTAATAAATTAATAAATTAATAAATTAATAAATTAATAAATTAATAAATTAATAAATTAATAAATTAATAAATTAATAAATTAATAAATTAATAAATTAATAAATTAATAAATTAATAAATTAATAAATTAATAAATTAATAAATTAATAAATTAATAAATTAATAAATTAATAAATTAATAAATTAATAAATTAATAAATTAATAAATTAATAAATTAATAAATTAATAAATTAATAAATTAATAAATTAATAAATTAATAAATTAATAAATTAATAAATTAATAAATTAATAAATTAATAAATTAATAAATTAATAAATTAATAAATTAATAAATTAATAAATTAATAAATTAATAAATTAATAAATTAATAAATTAATAAATTAATAAATTAATAAATTAATAAATTAATAAATTAATAAATTAATAAATTAATAAATTAATAAATTAATAAATTAATAAATTAATAAATTAATAAATTAATAAATTAATAAATTAATAAATTAATAAATTAATAAATTAATAAATTAATAAATTAATAAATTAATAAATTAATAAATTAATAAATTAATAAATTAATAAATTAATAAATTAATAAATTAATAAATTAATAAATTAATAAATTAATAAATTAATAAATTAATAAATTAATAAATTAATAAATTAATAAATTAATAAATTAATAAATTAATAAATTAATAAATTAATAAATTAATAAATTAATAAATTAATAAATTAATAAATTAATAAATTAATAAATTAATAAATTAATAAATTAATAAATTAATAAATTAATAAATTAATAAATTAATAAATTAATAAATTAATAAATTAATAAATTAATAAATTAATAAATTAATAAATTAATAAATTAATAAATTAATAAATTAATAAATTAATAAATTAATAAATTAATAAATTAATAAATTAATAAATTAATAAATTAATAAATTAATAAATTAATAAATTAATAAATTAATAAATTAATAAATTAATAAATTAATAAATTAATAAATTAATAAATTAATAAATTAATAAATTAATAAATTAATAAATTAATAAATTAATAAATTAATAAATTAATAAATTAATAAATTAATAAATTAATAAATTAATAAATTAATAAATTAATAAATTAATAAATTAATAAATTAATAAATTAATAAATTAATAAATTAATAAATTAATAAATTAATAAATTAATAAATTAATAAATTAATAAATTAATAAATTAATAAATTAATAAATTAATAAATTAATAAATTAATAAATTAATAAATTAATAAATTAATAAATTAATAAATTAATAAATTAATAAATTAATAAATTAATAAATTAATAAATTAATAAATTAATAAATTAATAAATTAATAAATTAATAAATTAATAAATTAATAAATTAATAAATTAATAAATTAATAAATTAATAAATTAATAAATTAATAAATTAATAAATTAATAAATTAATAAATTAATAAATTAATAAATTAATAAATTAATAAATTAATAAATTAATAAATTAATAAATTAATAAATTAATAAATTAATAAATTAATAAATTAATAAATTAATAAATTAATAAATTAATAAATTAATAAATTAATAAATTAATAAATTAATAAATTAATAAATTAATAAATTAATAAATTAATAAATTAATAAATTAATAAATTAATAAATTAATAAATTAATAAATTAATAAATTAATAAATTAATAAATTAATAAATTAATAAATTAATAAATTAATAAATTAATAAATTAATAAATTAATAAATTAATAAATTAATAAATTAATAAATTAATAAATTAATAAATTAATAAATTAATAAATTAATAAATTAATAAATTAATAAATTAATAAATTAATAAATTAATAAATTAATAAATTAATAAATTAATAAATTAATAAATTAATAAATTAATAAATTAATAAATTAATAAATTAATAAATTAATAAATTAATAAATTAATAAATTAATAAATTAATAAATTAATAAATTAATAAATTTATAAATTTATAAATTAATAAATTAATAAATTAATAAATTAATAAATTAATAAATTAATAAATTAATAAATTAATAAATTAATAAATACATTTTTTTTCTTTCTGCTATATATGTACAAAGTACTTGATATATTTAGGAATGATTGCTTCAAACACTGATATGTAATATGTCATAAATCAAGCAGTATTTATAGCATAGATAATGTAATTTTACAACCAACACCAAGCCTTAAACAAGCAGAGAACATGTATCAACCGGACATGTCAAAGAGGCGCCTACTAAGCACCCTACACACACAACAAAAACATGTTGCCAGCAACATTAGCACCGCAATATTCGCTATTAAAAGCAACAATAAATTTTGGCGCGCGTCTGAATCACTGCAGCACGCAGCTCGTTAACGTAGCTGAATCAATAAATCGCATAGCTGTCGGCAGCAAATAAGCCACAAATGCAACCACAACGCAGCGGCTCAGTTACAATGGACAGACAGATTGGACAGACAAATAGCCAACCAGATAAACTGATGTAAAAGAACAAACAGATAGACGGTCAGACAGACAGATAGTGTAACACATAGATAATTGCGGCGGAAGTGGCTACTTCTACTGTGCGCCCTATAAAATAAGCTGCACATTTTCATTTCCGCTTCCTGTGTAGCTCTTGTTGATGCCAACATTGCTACTGCTGCTGTATTTCGTGTGTTCGTGTGGCATGGCGCCACCCGAAGCTAAGCCACGCAACCGAAGCGTGAAACTTCGCTGGATAATGTTTGTTGAAAGTTATGCTGTATTGTTTGGTTATGTTGTGAGTGAGGTTATGTCTTTGTGTAGGCGAGAGTGATGTGTAGAGTTGCCAACATATTTGCAAACAATAAATACATTTTAATAGATATATTTTAATTGATTTTTTTTTTTATTAATGGAATTTTATTCAAAGGGACACGTTTTCATTTCTTGCTTAATTTGTTTGGGTATTTTTATGATTTTTAAATTTATCGGAATTTTAAAAACAAAACTGTGGGTAATTGTGGTATTTTAAATCCTCATTTTTCATTTTTACTTTACAAACAACGATGTAGAGTTTTCTGTTAGGACTTGGTATTTATAATGCGAACAGTTTGCAATTTTAAGTTTATTCTGTTTAGTCACATTTTCAAATTAAACTTAGTTTAACCAGTTGCAATTTAAGTTATATGCAGCATATCAAATTAATTTAAAATGTCATAAAAACTGATTTCAAATTGACAATTTATCTTTTAAATTTAAGGATATCCATTCGGTTTGATTAGGAACTATTAACATTTTAAATATTTCAAAAAGTTTAAACTAAGTTTAAATTTTACTATTTTAGTCCAACTATTTACTATTTACTAGTCCAACACAACAGCGACTTTTTGCATCGTAGTTCAACTCACTAACCTCTCGATCTGCCGACAATATTGATGAACATATTTTAGAACATAATATAGATTAAAGCGGGAGTCGTCACAACTTTTCTCCAGACAATTCCAACACGAGGGAATTATTTGCCAGAGAATTTTTTCTCAGGCAATACTTCTTCAGATATTTCTTTCAAATTTTATTTTTAAAGAAAGAATTATAGGGGAATAATATTCTCAAAAATGAATTAAATATTTTGAAAAGAATTTATCACCAAAGGATTGTAATAACAGAAAGTTACAGATTACAGAAAAATTGATTGAGTTAAGAATTGCCAAAGAGAAAAATGTCTAGGAGAAAAATTGTATCGGAGTTAGCTTTTCTTCTAAATGAAGTTTTTCGTGGATGAATTTGTCTCGAAAAGTATTGTCTGGAGAAACTCGTTCTAAGGGAATAATTTTTGTGGTGATGACTTGTTTCAGAAAGGGAAATGCTTAGAAAATAATTAACTAAGTAAATAATTTCCACATAGAAAAATTGTATAGGAGAAAAATTATCTCGGTTTTAAAGAAGATAAAAAATCTCTCGGAAAAAGATTGTATAGGAGAAGAACTGTCTCGGGAAAAAATATCACAGTGAAGAATTCTTTGGAATGATCATTATTTCAGTTAGAAAGTCTCATAGACGTTGTGTTTGTTTGACAGAAGAATGTTATCCGAAAAGAATTATTTCAAGGTAGAAGTACTGTCGGTGAAAATATATCTCGGAAAAGAATTATTTGGAGAAATAATGCTCATGGGAAAGAAATTTATTAGAGAAGTATTGTCTCGGAAATAAAAGATGTTTGGGAAAAACTGTATTGGAAAATTATTGTCTGCGAAAAACTGTCCGAAAAAGAGTTCGATTCAACAGCAATTGTGTTGTATTTTAGCGGTTTCGGTTCCAATTCCGGTTCCAATCAATATAAATTATATGTGTACTGATGCCGTTTCTGGTTCCAAAAAAAGAAACAGTTCCGATTCTTTACGGTCCCTGACATTGACTAAAACCCTTTGGTATATCGGTGCTGGTTCAAAGATTTCTGGTTCCGATTTCGGTTACAAACTATTAAAATTGTACGAGTTCCGATTTCGGTTCCGATTCCATAATTTTTTTCAAAAACGGTTTAGACTCCGGTTTCGATTTCGGTTCCGGTTTCAAAAATCGAAACAGTTCCGGTACCGTTGCGTTCGCTGATTTAAATTAAACAAAATTAAAGAAATTTTAAACGTTTTTTTTACATTTAAATCTTTGTTATAAATTTTAACTAGTTGGCAACCATGGCAAAGTGTATGAAAGTGCCTGCTAAAGTATTTCACTGTTTGTTCTGTTGTAATAAAAGTTTATATGAAGTTTCATGCTGAAAGCTGAAATTTATACGCGGCCAAATGCACAAATATAAACTTATATGTGTAACGGAAAATGGACGGACAGACAGACAGAGAAACTCGTAGACTGAAACAGTGAAACTGACTGCCATACGCACTGCCTGGCAGCTCGTACACTTACAATTGAAATGTTCGTAAATTTCGCGTAACTGGCAACGTGTTTATTGGCTGCAGTTGTTGTTTTTGTTGTAAAAACTTGTGTTGTTAAAGTAACAGTTGTTCTTGCTGTTCTTACAATATCTAACAGTTACTGTTTTTGTCTTTGTTGCGGTTGGCTGTAGTGGTTTCTGCTGTGGCAACCAAAGTAAATTTACAATTATTACGTCGGAGGGCAGTGTAAGCACACGAAAGAGGTGGCAACGCCGACGGCTCTCCATCTTTGTATTTGGTTGTAATTGTATTTATGAAGATTGTGTGTATAAGAGTTAAGTGGGTTTTATTGTGTGTGTGTGCGTGTGTGCGAGGGAAAGCAAGAGTTGTGCGAGGGACTAAGTGAATCATGAGCTATGAAGGGCCTCAAAGGTGATGGTAAAAGTTAATTGAAACTAAAGTCCATTTGCGTTGAGTTACTCAACAATTTGGTTGAACATAATAAAATCTTTTTTTTTAATAAAAATTACATTTTTGACTAAAAATTCTATTTTTCACTAAAAAAAATCAAATTTTCATTAAAATTCCTTTTTTACTTAAAATTTAATTTTTCTCTAAAAATTACATTTTAGACTAAAAATTCAATTTTTCATTAAAACACAATTTTTCATTAAAATTCAATATTTCATTAAAATTCAAATTTTCATTACAATTCAACTTATCACTAAAAATTTAATTTTTCAAAAATCAATTTTTAATAAAAAAAAATTCAATTTTTAATAAAAAAAATCAATTTTTAATAAAAAAAAAATCAATTTTTAATAAAAAAAAATCAATTTTTAAAAAAAAAAATCAATTTTTAATAAAAAAAAATCAATTTTTAATAAAAAAAAAATCAATTTTTAATAAAAAAAAATCTATTATTCACTAAAAATTCAATTTTTCATTAAAAAAAAAAAAAAAAAATTCTGCAAAAATTCAATTTTTCATTAAAAACTGAATGATTACTAAAAAAAAAAAATCAATTATTCATTAAAATTCAATTTATCAATAAAAATTAAATTTTCCACAGAATAACTGAATTTTCACTAAAAAAAATAACTTTATACTAAAAATTGAATTTTTCACTGGAAAATCGAATTTTTCACTGAAAAATTTAATTTTTTACTTTTTTTAAATAATTAATTTATAATAAAATAATTAAATTCTCTAAAATAAAATTTGTTCATTAAAAAATCAATTTTTCACTAAAAATTTAATTTTTCACTGAAAATTCAGTTTTTCACTAAAAATTAAATTTTTCACTGAAAATTCAGTTTTTCACTAAAAACTTAATTTTTACTAAAAGTTCAATTTTAAACTAAAAATTATTTTTTTTAATAAAATTTAATTATTTACATTAAATTTAATTTTTTACTCAAAATTCCACTTTTCACTAAAAAAATAAATTTTCACTAAAAATTATATTTTCCAATTAAAATCACTAAAATTCAATTTTTCACTAAAAATTTAATTATCAATAAAAATTCAATTATCACTAAAAATTTAATTTTTCACTAAAATTAAATTTTTCATTAACATTCAATTTTTCACAAAAAAAAATTATTTCTAACTAAAAAGTAAACAAAGAAATAAATTTATAGCTAAAAATTATATTTTAACTAAAAATTCCATTTTACAATGCAAATTTAATTATTCTCAAAAAATTATATTTTTCACTTTCAATTAAATTTTTCACTAAAAATTCAATTTTTCACTAAAAAAAAATGTATTTAAATTTAATTAAATATTAGTTGAATACAAAAAAAATATGTTTGAATTTTAATTATATATATTTTTTACAATATTACTCCAGAGAGAAAAGAAAATGCAACGAAATTAAAAAAAGCGCCCTTCATTGTGCAACAATTGCATGAATTAATTCACGGATTTTCAGAGTCCTTTTTTATGTTTTTTATTATTTTCTGTTGCCAAACAAAAGCCTATGCTGCGCTGTAACTGAAAAAAAGGCAAAAGTGCAGCACGCTGCAGTTAAGCAGCAGCTTAGCGCCTTGACATTTGCGGCATGCAACGGTATGACAGCCGCAGCAACAGTCGGCGAAGCAGCAACAACGAATTGTTAAGAAAGATAGAACGCTCAACAGTGCGACTGACTGACTGACGAACTGACTGCCAAAGAGTGTGGCGCAGTCAACCACAGCAACAGTGAGGACGAATGCTAAACTTATTTCTTATTTTTTATATTTTCATATTTAATTTTTTTGTTTTCCTTTATTATTCTTTTTTTTAATTCTTTTTCTTTTCTGTACATTTTTCTACATTTTCCACTTCTTCGTGCCCCTTGAGGCATATTAAAAATTGTTTGTTGCCACTTTTGTTGCACGCCATCAAGCCAAGGCTCCTGCGGCCTGTCCTGTCGTGCTTTTGGCTTCAAAAACCCGCCATGTTTCAGTTGCTGCTTCTTTTCACATCGTCGGCAATGTCGTCTGCGTCTTGCATGCCATACAAATATAAATTAGGAACATTTTCTTTTTCTGCCACTTGTTTTGCCGCATTTCAACCATGGCCAAAACACAGAAATGCGCTTTAACAAAATGTCAGTATTTGATGGCTAATAAAAAAAAAATTGTAACAACTTCATATTTTGCTCTTGAAATAATATTGTGGAATTCTGTTTTTATTTTTAGAAACATTTTTCTTTGTATAGTTCCAAATTTAAAATTTATAAATTTTAATCATACCGAAAATGTTGGTTATTCATTCTAAATTTTATATTTTGTTATTTTATACTTCAATTTAATTGATTTTTATATTGTTTTAAAAATATCGCAGACAAATATTTTTAACATGTTTTAAAAATATTTATATATCGGACAATGCTATAACAATGTTGTGCATGCTTTTATCAATAATTTAAGATGCCCTAAGAATAATCTGCATGAATTTTTTCTAATAATTTAAAAGATATGTGATAGGATAAATATTAAATGTCCTGCATGAATATATGTTAATGCATATTGGATAACATCTAAAACATTCTTGCATATACTCTCAAATCCTTAAAATTGTATTTAGTCTTTAACAAAATACATCAAATAAAGAAAACGTAGCCTCCTGTTTACAAGAAAATCGTTATAAAAGGTTTTCCAACAGGGACGCTACAAAAGTAGAGCACCAGGGACAGCAAAAGACGCCATATTTCTTGCCGCTCTTTTGACATTTCTCTTCAGTAAGGTTTCCCATTTCATGATGGAAAGATATACGAAATCGAATTTCGGTAGTAAATTTTAATAATTTCGACTCGTTGTTGGCTCATGTATCTTTCCATCATGAAATGGCAAACCTTACTGAAGAGAAATGTCAAAATAGCGATAATAAACATGGCGTCGTTTGCTGTCCCTGTCGCTCTACTTTTGTAGCGTCCCTATTGAAAAACCCTTGAAAAAAACGTTTGTAGCGCTCTTATTGAAAAACCCTTTATATAATAAATTCCATATATTCATCCATATTTCGTAGAATCTCACTTCAAAAATTCCAAATTGAGAAATATTGTGTATATAATTTTAAAGATTCGATAACAATTAAACATGGCAATACTTTTTATTCCCACTAACTTATTTCTGATAACTATGAATATGGTAAAAACCCTGAAATAATACGTAACGGACTTTAAAAATACATATATCAAACAGTCCCAACAAATTCTCGAAATTGCAAATGTTAAATGTTTAAAAATATTATATATGCACAAACAAAATATAAGTTTTCAAAATTTTACAAAACACTATTATAAAGTAGACCAAAGAACTAATGTTTTAAATTTCAAGTCGATAGCATTTTAAGTTTTCTACATAATATAGGACACACATTTTTTTAAACTACAGAAATGTATAGCTTAGTTTGGAAATTACATAATTTTCCTCAAAAACAAGTTTTTGTTAACCATGCGTCATATGTTGCAAACTTAAAATAAAAAAGTTCACTGAAAATTCTATTCTTCACTAAAAATTCAATTTTCACCAAAAATTAAATTTTTAACTACAACTTAAATTTTTCAATAAAAATTCAAATTTTCACTAAAAATTTAATTTTTCACTAAAACCTAAATTTTTCAGTAAAAATTCAAATTTTTACAAAAACTTTAATTTTTCACTGAAAAATCAATTTTTCACTGAAAAATCAATTTTTCACTAAAAATTCAATTTTTTAATTAAAATTCAAATTTTCACTAAAAA
This sequence comes from Dryomyza anilis, assembly GCA_951804985.1. NCBI lineage: Eukaryota > Metazoa > Arthropoda > Insecta > Diptera > Dryomyzidae > Dryomyza > Dryomyza anilis. The sequence goes on along the minus strand of OX638134.1, from coordinate 78,223,633 downwards.
TTATTTTTTTACTACATTTTTTTTATTAAAAATACTGTGTTTCATTTAAAATTGAATTTTACACTTAAATTGAATTTTTCACTATAAATTGATTTTTTTACTCAAAATTCAAATTTTCACTGAAAAGTCTATTTTTCACTAAAAATTCGATTTTTCATTTAAAATTTAATTTTTCACTAAAAATTTAATTTTTCACTAAAAATTTAATTTTTCACTAAAACCTAAATTTTTAACTAAAAATTCCATTTTTCACTAAAAATTCAATTTTTCACTAAAAAATTAATTTTTCACTAAAAATTCAAAATTTCAATTAAAATTCAAATCTTCACTAAAAATTATTTTTGACTACATTTTTTTATACTAAAAAATCAGTGTTTCAATTAAAATTTATTTTTTCACTAAAAATTATAATTTTCACTGAAAATCCAATTTGTCACTAAAAATTCAGTTTTTCATTAAAAATTTAATTTTTCACTAAAAATTAAATTTTTCCTAAAAATTAAATTTTTTATTGAAATTGAATTTTCACTAAAAATTTAATTTTTCACTAAAAATTCAATGTTTCACTAAAAATTCAATATTTTACAAAATTTTAATTTTTAAATTAAAATTCAAATTTTCACTAAAAATTTATTTTCACAAAAAAATAATTTTTTACTAAAAATTCAGTTTTTCATTAAAAAATTAAAATTTTCACTGAAAATTAAATTTTTCACTGAAAATAAAATTGTTCACTAAAAATTAAAATTTTCACTGAAAATTCAATATTTCACTAAAAATTTAATTTGCATCTAAAAATTAAAACTTTCACTAAAAGTTCAATTTTTCACTTATAATTGTAGTTTACACCATATGTCAGCTAGTTTTTGCCATATCTCGTTTGTCCTTCGTTATTTTGTCCTTGACTGCTTGTCGTGCTCCTTTTGTTACTCCTTGTATTTTCCATATTGTTGCGCAGAGTTTAAGGCGCTTTAGCTGCCTGATAGTGTCAAATGTTTGTCAAATTTGTGGCACGTCGTGTGACACTAGGCGCCCACCAGACAATGGCTGCCAGTGCAACAATAAATGATTCACAAAATGCAGTAGCATCCACTGCTTTTTTGAGTACGTAGTAACTAATTCTGTATGTTTTATATGTGTGAGTATTTTTGACATTGTCCAGCAATATCAGGGTTATATTTATTAAAAGCTGCGCTGTAGCTGACAAGTGGCTGGAAATCTAGAAAACCCGGTTCAGCAATTCTATTTAAAACATCTGTCACTCGTACGCAGTGTGGTGCCAAAATTTAGAGTTTTGTATATAATATAAAATTTAATAAAACAATGAATTATTTTATTAAAAAGCAAACGGACGATGAGCGAGGAGAAGGTTTTATTCAAATTACATCAAAATGTTAGCAGGTCATATTTCTTGCAAATAAATAGAAAGGAAAATTTTATTTAAATAATGATGCCAATCGATAAGTGCTTCAAAAACAAACAATTAATTGTTTTACACTACTATTTTATCTTGTACCAATAGGAAGTTATGGCAAAAAAAAACAAAAAGATTCGCCCTTCTGGCATGACAAGATTTTTCAATTTTTTGAATTTTGCTATTTGCAAGCGATAGAGTCGGTAATATGTCAGAAAATATAATTCTGACATAAGTATGTTGAAATTTGATTTTCTTAATAAAAAAACACCGTCCGACACTATTTTGGACACATGAAAAAATAGACCTGTATATGAATCTAGGGATCATTCCAAGCATTTGTGTGTTTTTTTTTTCGAAGGTTCCTCTCTACTAAAAATTTTATATGAAATGAGCATTAATACACCCAAAAAACGAATCAGTTGGGGCAACCGTCTTTTTTTGCCAACCGATTTATTTAGTTCTGTTAACATTCGACTGATTCAGTTGTTGCAACACCGCATATCAGTTCACATAGCTAATTAATACAATTGACACAACCAATTTGTTTAGTTGTGGTAGCCAATTTAATTATAAGAAATCGACCAATTTTACCAAGCTCTAGCGCTCCAACGTGTTGCAAACACGAAGTCAGCGTCACAACAGCGTTCCAGAGATCGAACATTGCCGACGATTCGTTGTGCTGCTGACTTCGTGTTTGAAACACGTTGGAGCGCTAGGGCTGCATATAATAGAAACACAACAGATAGAAAGAAAATAGCAAGAACTATGTACAATAGTATGCCCGTTGTTGAAGAAAGTATGTTTGGGCATAAAAAAAACCGAACAGTAACAACGAAGAAGCACGTGGCACGCGCTGTCCGCAGTACAAAAACAACGAGTGAAAAATCTGAAGCTTGTGCGACTGATGTTGTCCTGCTTTGGCATCTCAAAACAGCTGATTCGGCAGTTGAATCAAATAAATATTGGTTGCTACAACCTAATGTTATATCATTTAGTCAATATAACCAAATATCTGTTAAGTCAACTAAATATCGGTTATGTCTCATTTTGAATTTAGTTGCCGTAGCAATGGTAATAAAAAATTTGAGAATGGATAAAAAGTTTGTTTCCCCAATCAATGTTGCAGTTGCTTCAACTAATAGTTGGTTACACTTCATACTATTGTTTACTACAAATGAATATCAGTTGAGGCTGACTACATTTAGAAGATGCAAATGAATATTCGTTGAAACAACTGCACGCCAAGCTATTATTTTTTTGTGTGCACACTTATTTAATCGGTTATTAGCTAGCGATTGTATTAAAATTTCAATGATATATTGCAAGAAGCTGTAGCAATAGTGATTATTAGAACGATACAAGACGTGCGCTTATCATGGGTATTTTTGACGTTTTTCTTACTTTGGCCACATGTAGCAAATGGACAGAGCAACTTATAAACTCAAAAAAAGATGGTATTTATAAATTCAAGTATTCTTAACAATAATTAATTAAAATATAAAATATTAAAACAACAATTAATTTTTATTCATTGCTTTTTGTCGGTATGATACCGGCTGAAGGTTAAAACTATTATAGATTTCATAAAAAATATTTGTATATTTTTCTGTTTTTTATTTTAAATGAAAAATAAAATAAATATTTTAACTAAACATTAATAAAACAAAAAAAAAAAAAATTAAAAAATTGAGAATTTTTTTTTTTTTATAAAATAAAAAAAAATAAAAAAAAGTAATCTAAATACTATTAAATGTGCCATATAATACATTTTTAAAACCTTAAACAACGCTTTTGCCTTGAAACTTCAAAATGACTGTCACTCATACGTCATGTGTGGCCAAGTTAAAAATCAATAAAACTCTAGCGGCAGCTAGCAATAAAATTTATATTTTCCGTATTTTCACTTTCAAAGCAACCAACAACAATAATGCAAAAATTTGCATAATATTTGAAAATTCACAGATCAAAAAAAAATAATACTTACATTTGCATCTGTTATGAAAATGCTAAAAATTCCGCCAATGATTTTCAATGAATGTCAATAAAAGCAGCTGCAGCAAATTCCACTTAACCGTTGTGTACTAATTTCAGTACGCTACACTTGACAGCTGGCAATATAAACTTTGTTGTAGCCACTAAAAATTGTTACTAAATGTTGCTACTAAAAGTTGCGCCAAGTTTTGTATAATTTTAATTGACACACATTAACTTTTATAGTAGTTGGTTAGTTGCCTTGACCTTTTACAAAACTCTTTTTTTTAGTTTACATCGTTTGTAGGTTGTAAATTGTAGAGTGTGAGCTGCACAGTGTAGTATTTTGTATTATTAAAAATGCGCAAAAATATGCAACACTTTTTGAGGGTACTTTGTGCGAGAAAGGTGGCTGCTTTGCTGTTTATTTTATACTTGTTGGTGCAGTGTTTTATTATATTAGATTTTGTTTCTTTTTTTTATTATTTTTATTATGTTTTGAGCAACTTTAGAGCGCTACAACATGCAAACACACTTAAACACTTGCACTTGTTGTAGTCGTCACTGCGTTGTTGCTCGGCATTACATTGATTTTTTCATTTATATTTGTTTGGCCTCACTTTACGGCGAGTTAGTCATGCATTGAGTTGTGTTAGTCAGTCACTGAGTTACACGATTCACAAAAGGGGCGGCTTAACTTTGAAAAGAATTTTTTTTGTTATTCGTATTGTGGTACTGTGGAAGGGGTTGTGGTTGGTGTTTTACCGCTTGTGTAGTCGCAATAATTGCGTTTTACTTTCACAAATATACAACATACAGTGCGTGGGATTCAAATTTAGACGACAGTCAATTAACCCATTTTTGGTGTTGAGCACGTTATGCACGACGATGTGGTTTCTTTGTGGTGTTTTGAATTTTATTTTTTTACTAAATTAAAAATTACCTATTTTTATACTTTAATACAAACAATTAATATTAAACTTGTTTTTTTCAATTTTCTATATTTTTATAACTTTTTTTATATTTTTGTAATTTATTTTTTATTATTTTTTATAAATTTTGTATTTTTATTTATTTAATTTTTTTTTTAATTTTAAATAAATTTTATAATTGTATATATTTTTTATTATTTTTTATAATTTTTTATAATTTTTTACATTTTTTATAATTTTTTATAATTTTTTATAATTTTTTTATAATTTTTTTATAATTTTTTATATATTTTTTATAATTTTTTATAATTTTTTATAATTTTTTATAATTTTTTATAATTTTTTATAATTTTTTATAATTTTTTATAATTTTTTATAATTTTTTATAATTTTTTATAATTTTTTATAATTTTTTATAATTTTTTATAATTTTTTATAATTTTTTATAATTTTTTATAATTTTTTATAATTTTTTATAATTTTTTATAATTTTTTATAATTTTTTATAATTTTTATAATTTTTTATAATTTTTTATAATTTTTTATAATTTTTTATAATTTTTTATATTTTTTTTAATTTTTTTTATAATTTTTTATAATTTTTTATAAATGTTCATAATTTTTTTATATTTTTTTATAATTTTTTATAATTTTTTATAATTTTTTATAATTTTTTATAATTTTTTATAATTTTTTATAATTTTTTTATAATTTTTTATAATATTTTATAATTTTTTATAATTTTTTATAATTTTTTATAATTTTTTATAATTTTTTATAATTTTTTATAATTTTTTATAATTTTTTATAATTTTTTATAATTTTTTATAATTTTTTATAATTTTTTACAATTTTTTATAATTTTTTATAATTTTTATAATTTTTTATAAATTTTTATAATTTTTTATAATTTTATAAAATTCTTTAAGTTTTTATAATTTTTTAAAAAATTTTGTATAATATTTTATAAACTTTTATAATTTTTAGATATTTTTTACATATTTTTTTTATTTTTTATATTTTTCATTTTATTTATAATTTTTTTTTATATTTTTTTTTATAATTTTTTATTATTTTATAAATTACTTATAATTTTTTATGATTTTTCAAAATTTTTAATTTTTTTTTTATTATTTTTTAATATTTTATAATAATTTTCATTTTATATAATTTTTTACCATTTTCCATATCTTTTCATAATTTTTTATTTCTTTTTATGGAATTTTATATTATTTATTATTTTTATTTTCACTTTTTAATTGTTTTGTTCAATTTTTAAATTTTATAATTTTACTTAAATTTTAAAATTTGTTTTAAATTTTGTACAGTTTAATAATTTAATTTCTTTTGTTTCTTAGTTTTACTTTTGTTTGATAGTAAAACTTTTTTATTTTAATTTTTAAACTTTTTTAAACTATTCTTTTGTTGCAACTGTCAATTTAATTGCACAGTTTTTACAAACTAATTTTTCATATTAATTTTTGAACATTTTATTTTTTATATTCAACTTACAACGTTTGTTATATTGTCTGTAAATAATTCTTTTTTTAATAGGAATTTTTGAAATTATGCAGTCATTTTGCATTTGTTAATTTCGGAAAAATATATTTTTTCAATATTTAAATCGCGACTTTGTGACAGTTGATATTGTTATTTTCCCAAAACATTTTAATGTAGCATTTTCTTTAATTTATTTAAAATGAAATCCGCTGATCTGTCTCTCACATCCGTTCGCCAGGAGCTTCAACAACGCACTGCCTGTTTTTTGACGAAGCACTTCGCCTATAGTCGCGCACAGCCGAAGCCTGTCAGCGCACAAACGCTGCCAGCATTAAATTCGTGAATGAAAAGCTCTGTCGCACGCGCCTCCTGCAAGACTCCGAAAACAATTCGGAAAACATGCAGCAGAGCTTTCGCTCTTTCACTTTTTGTTCACTCTTTCTCTCTCTCTCTCGTTAGCAAAAAAGAGAATTTTTATTATTATGATGCTCTTTACATTAGGCGCTTTGCTACTCCGTAAATGTGGTCGGTTTGATCCTTGACTCCGGCTGCTTTGGCAGTTTTTACCTTTATTGTTGTGGATTTCTATTCTTTTTTTTCTCACTCCCGCATTTGTTTAATGCCTGTCTGCATTTTTTGACAGTTTTGTTCTGCTCACATTGCACAGTTTCACAGGACTTTGACTTTGTGACGCTGCTTGTGTTTGTCTCGCACAGCTAATCCTTTAAATGGTCTGACAGTATATTTTTCTTGCATATGAATTTGTTGTTTGTTTCACATTAAAGCCGTGTTTGACATGCGTTAACATTTTTATTGTCATGGTCAGCAGTTTGATTTTTTTATTTTGGTCAACATTGTGTTTTTCGAGAACAATTTAGTTTTTAGAACATTCAGGAATATTTCAAGGAATATTATTAAAATGATTTTGTTTAATGAGAATTATTATAAACATTATAAACAAATTTAAATTGTGAGTGAAAATTTAAATTTTGAGTGAAAATTTAAATTGTGAGTGAAAATTTAAATTTTTTATTGGAAATTTAAATTTTGAGTGAACATTTAAATTTTGAGTGAAAATTTAAATTTTGAGTAAAAATTTAAATTTTGAGTGAAAATTTAAATTTTGAGTGAACAATTAAATTTTGAGTGAAAATTTAAATTTTGAGTGAAAATTTAAATTTTGAGTGAAAATTTAAATTTTGAGTGAAAATTTAAATTTTGAGTGAAAATTTAAATTTTGAGTGAAAATTTAAATTTTGAGTGAAAATTTAAATTTTGAGTGAAAATTTAGATGTGGGGTGAAAATTTAATTTTGTGTTAAAATTTTCATTTTGAGTGCAAATTTTAATTCTGAGTTATAGAATTTGTGAAAAAATAAAATTTGAGTTAAATTTTTAATTTTGAGTGAAAATTTAATTTTGAGTGAAAATTTAATTTTTGAGTAATTTTAGTTAAATATTTAAATTTTCAGTGGAAATTTTAATTAGAAAATAGATTTTGATAAAAATTTATATTTTGCGTGCAAATTGAGTGAAAATTTTAATTTTCAGTTTTAAAATTTAGTGAAAATTTTATTTTTAAGTGAAATTTTAATTGAATAAATATTTATTTTTTATTGAAAATTTTAATTTTATGTGCAATTTTGTATTTTTAGTAAAAAAAATAACATATAGAAAGTTTGAATTTAGAGAGAAAATTAGATTTTTGAGTAAAAATTTAAAATTTGAGTCCACATTAATTATTTTTTTTTTTTTTAAATAAATAATAAAAATAATTTTCATTTCTGAGAAATATTAAAATTGGAATAATCTTTGATACTCACTAAATTTCTGCTCATAGAGCCTCTTCCAGAAAAACGGATTTTTGTATAATTTTGCAAAAGTCTGTTTAAGTTTTTGTTTCTCGCTGCATCATCTTAAAGTTGCTGCGCCGCATCAGATTACAGACGATTTTCATTAACGCCCTGACATCGCACAGCACGTGTTTAACACATGTTGGTTGCTGTAGTTGCCAACAACAATAACAACAGCAATTGCTGACGACGACAACAAGAACAACAGCATCAATATCAAGAACCAACACTTGAATGAAGTTAACCCCCCCCCAAGAAACACACAAATGTTTGGCTATAATTTATGCTGCCGAATAAGTTGGCCGCAGGCGTACGTGATTTCATTTACGTGATCACGCACGCACACAGGCAGACAGACAGACGGCCAGAAGACAGACACACATGTACTGTTAACTATCTGTAGCAACATTCAACATTCACACAAAGATTAAGACAAACGAAGACTGTCTTGAGGAATTCTTTCATCAACGTCTTTGTGATTATGTTGATTTTGTTAATAAATGTATTTATATTATTTCTATTATTATTATTATTACAAATAGAAACGCAAACCGCAGTACATCGAGACAGAGCACACAGGACGCAGGACACTGGACTATGTAGTAATCGATACATTTTAATGAGCAGCAGTAGTTTGTGCTGTATGTCGTTTTTACTTGACACACAACCACTCAAAGTTGACCTGGTACTTTGAACGGCATGATGGCATAGCTATAAATACAACAAATGAAACTTAATATAAGTAGCAATTTAAATAAAATACCTAAAAGTATTCATTGCACGCACGGCCGAGCCCAAAATGTGCGAGGGAATATTTTGCAAAATGTTTGTTAAAATTGTAACAAAATTTGACTTTCAGATTTTAAATTTTAACTAAAATTTACATTTTTACTTTATTATTTATTGAAAATATTCATTTTTAATTAAAATATTCATTTACAATAAAAATTATGACGAAAAAATAAATTTAAAAATCAAAATTGTCACTCAAAATTCAAAATTCACTAAAAATTCAAATTTTCACTCTTAATTCAACTGTCATTAATAATAAAAATGTTCATAAAAAATTGAAATTTTCACTCAAAATTCAAATTTTTCATTCAAATACAAATTTTCACTCAAAATAAATTTTCACTCAAAATAATTTTCACTCAAATAAATTTTCACTCAAAATAAATTTTCTCTCAAAATTTAAATTTTCACTCAAAATTCAAATTTTTCATTCAAATTCAAATTTTCACTCAAAATAAATTTTCACTCAAAATAATTTTCACTCAAAATAAATTTTCACTCAAAATAAATTTTCTCTCAAAATTTAAATTTTCACTCAAAAATCGAATTTTCACACAAAACTAAAATGTTAAAAATTCAAATTTTTCACTCAAATTCAAATTTTCACTTAAAATAAATTTTCATTCAAAATTTTCACTCCAAATTCAAATTTTCACTTAAAATTCAAATTTTCAATCAAAATTCACATTTTCAATCAAAATTCAAATTTCCACCAAAAATTCAAATATTCACTCAAAATTCAAATTTATAACTTAAATTCAAATTTTCACTCAAAATAAATGTCCATTAAAAATTTAAATATTCACTCAAAATTTAAATTTTCACTCAAATTTTAAATTTTCATTCAAAATTTAAATTTTCACTCAAAATTTAAATTTTCACTCAAAATTTAAATGTTCACTCAAAATTTAAATTTTCACTCAAATTTCAAATTTTCACTTAAAATTCAAATTTTCAATCAAAATCCAAATTTTCAATCAAAATTCAAATTTCCACCAAAAATTCAATATTCACTCAAAATTCAAATTTATAACTCAAATTCAAATTTTCACTCAAAATAAATTTCCACTTAAAATTTAAATGTTCACTCAAAATTCAAATTTTCAATCAAAATTCAAATTTCCACCAAAAATTCAATATTCACTCAAAATTCAAATTTATAACTCAAATTCACTCAAAATTTAAATTTTCACTCAAAATTTAAATTTTAACTCAAAATTTAAATTTTCACTCAAAATTCAACTTTTCGCTCAAAATTTAATTTTTCACTCAAAATTCAATTTTTCACTCAAAATTCAAATTTTAACTCAAAATTCAAATTTTTATATATATTAAAATGTTCACTCAAAATTTAAGTATTCACCAAAAATTACAAATTTTCATTCTAATTTCAAATATTCACTCAAAATTCAAATTTTTACTCATAATTAAAATGTTCACTCAAAATTAACATGTTCACCAAATATTATTATTTTCATTCAAATTTCAAAAATTCAAATTTTCACTCAAAATTAAAATTTTTCACTCAAATTTAAATATAAACTCAAAATACATTTCAACTCAAAATTTAAATTTTCACTCAAAATTTAAATGTTCACTCAAAATTCAAATTTTCACTCTAAATTAAAATGTTCAAAATTCAAATTTTTCACTCAAAATCAAATTTTCACTCAAAATTCAAATTTTTACTCATACTTCAAATTTTCAATATATATTAAAATGTTCACTCAAAATTTAAATATTCACCAAAAATTACAATTTTCATTCTAATTTCAAATATTCACTCAAAATTCAAATTTTTACCTATAAGTAAAATTTTCACTCAAAATTAACATGTTCACCAAAAATTATAATTTCAATTTGCACTCAAAATTCAAATTCGCACTTAAAATTCAAATTTTCACTCAAATTTTTTTTCTGTACCACGGTAGAGAGACAGAGAGTCTCTCGAGAGTCAATGGCGTTACTATTTAAAAAAAAAAATCTCACTAAAAATTGAGTTTATTTTTCCCTAAAAATAAAATATTTATAATTTCACATTTTCACATAACATTAATATTTAGAAAAAAAAAAAATACTAAAGGCATATTTTACTAAATAAAACATTTTTGTTCAAAATTCAGATATTTTATTTAAAACTAAAAATTTTGCACAAAATAGATTTTTTTACTAAATCTTTAAATCTAAATAATTTTAGAATAGGGAATTACGTAAATATTTCAAAATTCACTGACAAATTTATAGAATTAATAAAACTAAGAATCTAATCGAAGAAAAATTTAGAATCATGTTTTTTTTATATCTAAGCCATCATCAAAATGAATTGAACTTGAGAATTCCTTATTAAAAATGCTTAATCCAATGAACATGAAAAACTACTTCTACTTATTACACACATTACTAATTGAGGTGTTGGTATTTCAAAGCAAAAACTATTAATAAGTCTTACCACTTTGGCAAAGCATGCCGCACATTTACCATCTACATATAGCAACCAAGGTAACCTTTTTCGTGCAAACTACAAAAGCATCTAAGAGAACCAGCATGTAGCCTTTATTCTCATTATAATCCCACCATATTATTACGCTATTTATAATGAAGCTTCACAGCTTATTAATTTTCACTTTTCACGCACATTATCAGCTGAGCCTAAAATTATGCGGGCTCAAATTTGTTGCCCCCCCCCCCATCCAAACTACAAAAAGGCCGAAGGCACTTGGCAAGCTTAAAGCTTTGGCAGTCACGGAAGGCAACCAAAAGCAGAGAAGCGGCCTCTAAATGAAACCACAAAACAACAACAATAATATTATATAAAACAACAACAAGTACAAGTACATTTTGTTGGCCACCAAATAAACCCGCCCAAAACCATGTGAGAAATGAACAAACGACCCGAAGACATGTTGAGGCCCGCAGGTTGGCAGGTGTTTTAACAGCACGACAAGTGTCTAAAAGAGGTTTTTTTACATAGCAACAACAACAAGTTGAAATATAACAACAACAAAAAAGAGTAAAAAACAAACACAACAAAAGCAAAACTAAATACAAAACAACAAAAAAATAAAGTTTTAAATTTTAAACTTTAGTTTAGATGGAAAATGTTGTCGCCAAAAGGTAAAAAGTAACAAAAGAGATGCAGATGAGGTATAAAAAAAGAGGAAGACGTAGCAGAAAAGTGAAGTTTTAAAGTTATAGAGTAAAAGAAAAGCAAAAAAGCTAAAAAAGCCCCGCTTATTTTATGAACTGCTAAAAGCAGACTTTAGTTTAGGCTGTAGGTATTTTGACAGACTAAAGCCACGTGTCTTTTTTGCTGTTGTTGGTATCGAATGTTGCTGCTCAATGCTGTTGGACTTAGTAATGGCTGCGTGGCTGTCTACTTAGAGCACGTGCTGCGAAATGTTGTAAATAGTGCCTAAATAAGCAGAGTCTGAATGAGAAGCTCAAAACAACATATCAGAAATTTGAGTAATATCAACATCATCGTAAAATCGTAATAATCATCCTCAACATTATGACTAGGCATGGCAGCACATGCATCGAAATTTGTAGTACAAAATATTTAGGCATATCTTACAGTGACTCTTAAAAATATTTGTCATTCAAATTCGCACTCAAAATTCAAATGTTCACTTAAATTTAAAATTTTTAATCAAAAATAAAAATTTTAATTCAAAATTATATTTTTCAATCAAAATTAAAATGTACGCTAAAATTAAAATGTTCACTAAAAATTCAAATTTTCACACAAAATTTATACTTTCACTCAAAATTCAATTTTTTATCCAAATATTCAATATAATTCAAAATTTTACTCAAAATTACAAATTTCAAAAAAAAAGTATATCGAAGTTACATTTTGGTTTTTTGAAGTAAAATAAAAAATTATTTAAATGCTTGATGAAATTTAAGGGTTTACTCCTGAATTATGTACAAATCTTTAAACTCAATTTAATTCGAAATACATATATTTTCAATTTTTGAACTAAGGCTGTAAACTTTAAAATGTATAAATTTAAATGCTTACTTAAACATTTAATTTTTGCTTAAATTCCATTATTCACTCAAAATTACAATTTTAATTCATGATTACAATTTCTATTCACCATATATAATTTTCACTCAGTATTGTTTTTACTGCAAATTATTATTTTCACTTAAAAATAAAATACTCATTCAAAGTATCATTTTCACTCATAAATACAATTAACACTAAGAAATTACAATTTTCACTCAATGTACAATTTCCTCTAAACGGTCAATTCAAAATTATACTCAGAAATATAATTATCATCCAAAAATAAAATACCCACTAAAATTAACATTTACACTCAAAATCACAAAAAATACAATTCATTCAAAAATACAATTTTAAAATCAAAATTAAAATTTTCACTCAAAATTCTAAGTTTCACTCAAAACACTTAAAATTTATACAGTCACTTCAAATTTTTCACTCAAAATTTTTACTTAAAATTCAAATATTAAATCAAAATTATAATTTTCACTCAAAATTACAATTTTCACTCAAATTATAATTTACACTAAAAATTATAATTTTCACTCAAAATTATAATTTTCACTCAAAATTATAATTTTCACTCAAAATTATAATTTTTACTCAAAATTATAATTTTCACTCAAAATTATAATGTTCACTCAAAATTATAATTTTCACTCAAAGTTATAATTTTCACTCAAAATTATAATTTTTACTCAAAATTATAATTTTCACTCAAAATTATAATTTTCACTCAAAATTATAATTTTCACCCAAAATTATAATTTTCACCTAAAATTATAATTTTCACTCAAAATTATAATTTTCACTCAAAATTATAATTTTCACTCAAAATTATACTTTTCACTCAAAATTATAATTTTCACTCAAAATTTTAATGTACACTACAAATTATGATGTTTACTAAAAATTATAATTTTCACTCAAATTTAAAATTTTCAAATTTTCACTCGAAATCATAATTTGAACTCATATTTATAATTTTAACTCAAAATTATAATTTTCACTCAAAATATAAATTTTCATTCAAAATTATAATTCTCACTCAAAACTATAATTTTCACTAAAAATTAAATTTTCACTCAATTATAAGTTTCCCACAAAATTCACTCAAAAATCTAATTATTGGTATAAATTACACTAAAAAATATAATTTTCATTCAATTATAAATTTCACTCAAAATTATAATTTTAACTCAAAATTAGAATTTTTAACTCAAAATTAGAATTTTCACTCAATATTATGTTTGCACTCAAAATTATAATTTGCACTAAAAATTAATTTTAACTCAAAATTATAATTTTCACTTAAAACGAAAATGTTCATTCAAAATTATAATTTTCACTCAAAATTATATTTCTCCCTCAACACTATAATTTTCAGTCAAAATATAATTTTCACTCAATTATAAGTTTCACATAAAATTATCATTTTCACTAAAAATTCTAATTTTTGATATAAATCATAAATTACATTCAAAAATATAATTTTCATTCCAATATAAGTTTCACTCAAAATTGCAATTTTTATTCCAAACTATAATTTTCACTCAAAAATCAAATTATCTCTCAAAAACAATTTTTATTCAAAAATACATTTTTCACTTAAAATTACACTTTACAATCAAATATAAAAATATAACTTAAAATTACAAAATTCGCTAAAAATTTTACTTAAAATAAAATTACGATTTTCATTTTGGCATTTATAATTCAATTTTATATTTATGCATATTACTTTATTTAAGAGCAGTTTTTTTTTTTGTTCTTTAGTCATCCGATATTCATAATGGATAAGGAACAAAAAACATTATTTGGCCCCCAATAACCACAAAAAGGTTTCAGCATTTAGTGTCTTCCTTCATGTTTTTTTATTTAATGCGGATTTGCGTTTAGTTCGTGCGTCCCTTTGGTGTGCGTGACGTTGTTAGAAAAAAGAAAAAACTGCCCTAAAAAAGAGTACACGAAAAAACAACACTAAAAACTACAACATTCTAAAGCAGTCGAAAAAGTTGTCAAATACCACAGAGTGACTATTTTAAAACGTTTTGAACCCTGTGAAATGGCTCTCCGCGGTGCAATTCAGAGGCGCCAAAGTGCGGCTCATTTGAAGGCTGAATTTTACTTAGTTTTATAGGAATTACGCTAGTTAATCCAATATTTATGAGGCAGAAAGTGTAGCGTATATATTTTGTGTAAATGGATTTTTTAATTAAGTGTTATAAAAAGGTAGCAAATTTTAATATATTCAATTATTAGTCATGCCGATATAAAATATGTTTTAAAATTTATTTAAAGATACTTTTCTTTATAAAAACCTATTAAAAAAAATTTACTATTTCAAGAACATTTTAATTTTAACAATATATCAAAAAATCAAAAATTTGACTATCTCTTGTAGTCTTTGTCAAATATACGTCGTACTTAGTAAAGGCTTCGCATACAACTGAAAATTATTTAAAATCAAATTTATATAAATTCACAAAAGACACAATATTGCTGAGTACTATTTTCTCATGTCAGTTATCGAAAAGCGACAGTTCAGCCTACCTATATTTGTTCTACCTTACCTAGTTCCACTTTGCATTGGCCCCATAGCACCCAAAAGCATCTACTCTACGAAAGCACTAAAAATTCATAACGAAAATCAATTAAAAACTCAATTTCAAAAGAGATTTAAAGTGTAGCTGACAGAACGCCATGCTACCTATAGAGCTAAAGCAGTACAATATGTACTGCTGATGTTTTTCAGCCTTTGTCTGATGTTCATTGAAATGCAGAGTTAAGGAAGGTGCAAACTTTTGTTGAAAGTTTTTAATTTTGAACCTAAAATTACAAGAATTCGTTGTCTTAAATGTGAAGATATTTAAGAGTAACAATGTCCTACAAATAGATACAACTAATCATTTTTGAAAAATTCAAATTTTTGTAATGAAAAATTGTTACATGTTTATTTTATTGTTTTAATAAAAATAATATTTATTAATTGTTTTAATACATGAATACATTTTGAAAACATTTTAAGGACTAAAATTAATTTATTTTAAATCTAAAATTTCATGTGAAGATTTTCTTTCAATTGATAGGTACTAAATGGTTTTTCAACAGGGATGCTACAAAAGTAGAGCGACAGGGACATCAAACGATGCCATATTTCTTGCCGCTCTTTTGACATTTCTCTTCAGTAAGATTTGCCATTTCATGATGGAAAGATATACGTATTCGAATTTCGGTAGTAAATTTTAATAATTTCGACTCGTATATCTTTCCATCATGAAATGCCAAGCCTTAGTGAAGAGAAATGTCACAAGAGCGCCAAGAAATATGGCGTCGTTTGCTGTCCCTATCGATCTACTTTTGTAGCGTCCCTGTTGAAAAACCCTTGAAAAAAACTTTTGTAGCGCTCTTATTGAAAAACCCTTTAAATACTCAAAATCGATCAGAAATATTCAAATATATTCAGTTTTTAAAAAAACATGTATAACATTGTGGTGAGATGCTGAAAAAGTTATCCGATAGTGAAGTCAGATATCATATAAAAATGTCTATCAAAACGGTTGGCAGATATTTCACTGACAAATCGAAGTTATATCAAAACGAGAATTTTGAACGCTCGAACCATCGAAACTCCTACAATAAGTTCGATACTTAAACTCTTTAAAAAAATTGATGTTTATTTATAACTAGATCAACATTGAAAAATTTTTGGAATCACTCAATAAAATTTGTTTTTCAAATTATTCTATGGAAAAAGTATATCAACATTACATTTCGTAAATAATGCAATTCCTGGTATAATGGCCTATTTAATCAATTACTTTAATTAATAACTTCTACAAAATGCTGAAAAATGTAATAAAAACTAAGTATTTTCAAAACCTCATAAACGATTTCTAAACTCCCAACATTTTTCACTAAAAATTCAAATTTTCACTAAAAATTCAATTTTTCACTCAAAATTTAAATTTTTCACTAAAAATTTAATTTTTCACTAAAATTCAATTTATCACTAAAAATTCAATTTTTCACTAAAAATTCAATTTTTGACTAAAAATTCAAATTTTCACTAAAATTCAATTTTTCACTAAAAATTCAATTTTTCACTAAAAATTCAATTTTTCACTAAAAATTCAATTTTTCACTAAAAATTCAATTTTTCACTAAAAATTCAATTTTACACTAAAAATTCAAGTTTTCACTAAAAATTCAATTTTTCACTAAAAATTCAATTTTTCACTAAAAATTCAATTTTTCACTAAAAATTCAATTTTTCACTATAAATTCAATTTTTCACTAAAAATTCAATTTTTCACTATAAATTCAATTTTTCACTATAAATTCAATTTTTCACTAAAAATTCAATTTTTCACTAAAAATTCAATTTATCACTAAAAATTCAATTTATCACTAAAAATTCAATTTATCACTAAAAATTCAATTTTTCACTAAAAATTCAATTTTTACTAAAAATTCAATTTTTCACTAAAAATTCAATTTTTCACTAAAAATTCAATTTTTCACTAAAAATTCAATTTTTCACTAAAAATTCAATTTTTCACTAAAAATTCAATTTTTCACTAAAAATTCAATTTTTCACTAAAAATTCAATTTTTCACTAAAAATTCAATTTTTCACTAAAAATTCAATTTTTCACTAAAAATTCA
Source organism: Dryomyza anilis (assembly GCA_951804985.1). Classification (NCBI taxonomy): domain Eukaryota; kingdom Metazoa; phylum Arthropoda; class Insecta; order Diptera; family Dryomyzidae; genus Dryomyza; species Dryomyza anilis. Next base: position 78,206,487 of record OX638134.1, on the reverse strand, counting down.
ATTTTTCACTAAAAATTCAATTTTTCACTAAAAATTCAATTTTTCACTAAAAATTCAATTTTTCACTAAAAATTCAATTTTTCACTAAAAATTCAATTTTTCACTAGAAATTCAATTTGTCACTAAAAATACAATTTTTCACCAAAAATTCAATTTTTCACTAAAAATTCAATTTTTCACTAAAACTTAAATTTTTCACTAAAAATTCAATTTTTCACTAAAAATTCAATTTTTCACTAAAAATTCAATTTTTCACTAAAATTTAAAATTTTCACTATAAATTCATTTTTTCACTAAATTTAATTTTTCACTAAAAATCACTATATATTGAATTTTTCAATAAAAATTGAAATGTTCACTATAAATTCAAATGTTCGCTATATTGAGTTCACAAAAATTGAGTTTTTAACATATCATTAAGAATTTAAGAATTTAATTAAGAATTTAATTAAGAATTTAATTAAGAATTTAATTAAGAATTTAATTTTTTACCAATAAAAATTACAATTTTTACCAAAGAGTTTGCATTGAATTTTAGCAATCGTTGCAAACGAAATTTTAAATATTTAGCCAACATACAGAAACTTCATATTTCATATAAACTCTTAAAATATGCATAAATTTGTTCCTAAGTTGTTCACAAAAATTTCGTTTTAATCGCTCACAGCTATTTTATAATATTTACAAATATGAGAAATGAATGAAGACGAACTGAGTCTAACCTCACCGATATGCGGTGAAAAGTTTAATAATCCAATCCATAGATTATGCAATCCATAGATTATGCAATCCATAGATTATGAAATCCATAGATTTCATCAAATCTTTTATTAAATCAGTTAAAACCAAATACAAATTTTTAAAATTTATAACAAAAATAAAATAACATGTTTTAGTCTATTTTTATCTGAATCGGAAATTTATATACAATAACAAAAAGAAAAATATTTTTTTTTTAATAAAAAGCAAACACAAACATTTAAATAATAAAATAAAAATACAAATACATTTGTCGTGTGTGCTTTGTAGAGTGAAACCATGCTTAATCGCTAAAGCGAGTCACTCATTGATATTTATCGCAAATGAATAAACGATAAATCGTTTTAAAGCGAAAAGCACTTCAACAGTTGGGGCGACGATAAACATCGACTCTAATGAACATTTATTTAAGCGATACAAAATCCTGGAAGCAGATAAAAATAAAGTGCGAAATTAATTAAAATTTAATAGAAGTTTTCATTTAGTCAGCTTAATCGAGCATAAAACATTTATATAAAAAAAAACATGAAAATATTTTATAAAATGATATGAAATCTGTAAATATAAAAATAAATAATATAAATCGAGTAAGAACTGTTATTTTTCAGTAATTTATATGTAAAATATACAAGAATTTTAAACTTTTACATTTTTTAACGGAAACTTTTTGGATAGGGCATATTTTAAAAATGAGCAGCGATGAAAAAAAACTCGCTATTTTGATCGTTAGTTTGAACTATGCTCTGCATAACCATGAATCATTTTCTTATTTCTCAGCAGATGCGAAATGCTAAAAAAATCATGCAAAAATAGTCTAAAAAAAATTACTATTTTTCGAGTTTAAATTCAAATATCTGTAAAATACAGCAACATATTAGTATTTGTTAGTATACTGTAATTAGTCTTGACATTAATACTGCTGATTATCTCGCTTTTATAATAATTGGTTCCTTAATTTGTGCCTATGAATTATATGGCAGGGTGGCATCGAACACAAATTTTCAATTTTACGCTTAAATGCTGCCCCTAGAAGTATGTTGTATGCATTTCACATTGCATTTCACAACTTAAATGCTACATACCTTTAGGGGCATGTGACGTGAATGTTAATTTTCATCAATGACCTCATCAATGTTATTGATGACGCCATCAATGACGGATTTTCACAATGTCATTGATATATTTATATATGACATATTAATGTAATGTCCTTTATAATATTTTTGCAGACATATTCATCAATGACAAATTTTTAATGTGCTCGATTAATCATTGATGACGTTGTCATCAAGAATGCCATTACCTGCTAGGTTATGCCGTTTTTGAGATATTCGCAGCAATGCATGTAGTTTAAAAATTTGAAGATTTATTTCTTAAATGTGATAAATATTTCTATTCACACATTATATGTTTTGAGAAAGCGTTATACTTGTAGTTTATTTAGAAATAACAAAATGTAAAAATAACTTATAGCGTTTAAAAGATATTTGCGTTTTAACTAAAGCACTAAATTAATGTTACTCATACCACGCACTGTCCAATATTTTTAAATGCCCAAAAAATATATATAAATTTTATTTTATTTTCAATTACAAAACAGCAAATGAAAGCTTAGTAACTGTAGTTCACTTCATGCTTTAAAAATATCACATAAAAAAAGATTTTTTTTGTAAATTTAATGTCCCAACAAAAATCATGATTGCGCCTCTACTTTTGCATGAACTTAATAATTTTGCAAACAACCAAAGGGACAGAGTCAGTGGCAAAATCAGAGGCAGTAGCAAAAAAGCAATCATAAAAAAGCGCGTACGATTGCGGTTGTATTTTGTGCCCATATTGTCGCCGCGACAACTGACCGGAAGTAGCTGCAATGAACCGCGTGCACGTTTCCGTCGTTTTTGCGGTGCAGTCTGTATGTGTTTGGGGTGTAATATGTTTGTGTGACGTATCTGCTATGTGGTGAACCGTGACACCACCTGGTCCGGTCGCCGCGTGGCGGATGCTTGTGCTTTGGTCAAGCGCTTTGACCATTATTGTTGTAGTCCTTGCTACCAACAGATTTTCTGTTGTTCGTTGTAAAGTTTTTTAGTTTTTATATTGCGTGGCTCTCGTTGCACTTTTATTGTTTTTGCTGCTTTGTTGGCAATCAAGAGTCAAACGTAGAAACATTTCGAAATATTTGCAAAAAAAACAAAATGAAATGGAAAAAATCTTTATAAAATGTACATTATTCCTTTATCTTGTTTCATTTTATATTGGTTGTTATAACGGTGTTTTTTAATGCTTTTTAAATTTGTTTTTGGTTTTTTGATTTTATTTTAACTGTTATTTTACATTTTTGTTGTTTTTTTTTTTTTTTTTAATTACGTTTTCTTGTTGTTTTATAAAGCGCTTAAAATAGTTTTCAATTTATTTTTTGCTTTGTCTTTTTTTTTTTTGCTTTGTTTTGTGTTGTTGTGCAAACAATCAGTAAAGTTTTTGTTGGTTTTTCTTGTAGTTGTTTCTGACGTGATTCATTTTGTGTTATTTACACTGGTGTAAATCATTGTAATCGTTGTGCACATGAAACATAGAATGTAGTAAGTGCTGCTGCGAATGCTACATAGCATGACTAAAACTGGTTGGGAGTGAAAAATATAGCGAAGGCGTTAAATGTGCGATTTAACACGTTGTATGACATTCTGACATTTGCTAAAAATTATGCAGCATTTTTTTAAATTTTCGTTTTTTTTTTTTAATTATTAACTTTAGTTTTTTTACTATAAAATTTATTTATGGTCATAAGATTAAAATAATTTAGCGCTTTTCAATGTTTAAAGTATCAACTATTTATAATATAAATGTTTTAAATTATGCTATACAATAAAAAAACTCGCGAAAAAAATATTTCGTAACTGCCCCTAAAAATAGACCATAGCTTATATTAAAATTATACCCTAAAATACAAAAACTACTATATAGTTTTTCATTAAAAAACAAATTGAACTAACACAAGTGGATATATAGGGATATAACAAAGATCAAAAATGTAGAAGACACTTTGGTTCAAATTTGACTCCATCATGGTGTAACAGTACTTTGTCTTTTACTAAAAACAAAGTTCGCTTCATATAGCACGTTTTGAAAATGAGCTCCTCAATTGTAAACTCAATTTGTCTTTCAATTTTCCACACTAAATACAATGTAGCAAGAACAACTAATTAATATGTTTTTAAAATATTTGCATCTGTACTCGAAAAATTTGGATTTTTTAAATATTAGTATTGAATGATTTTTTTAATATTTGAGATCTACTAATAAATAAAAAAATGGTTTATGGTAATGCAGAGCATAGTTAAAACTAACAATGGGACTATTGTGTTGAGTAGTGTATTATATGTTTGTGTTAACAATTGTGAACCTGGGGAGCGTAAAAATATCGTCCGGAGAAGCCTTGATGAAATGATTCTGTTGAAATGAGAACTTTTGAGTGTTTCAAACATGTACGTTTGAAACAGTCAAACCATAGAAATAAAAACCACAAGTATTAGGAAATATGGAAATAAATGTTGGTTTATTATGCGGATTATACCTGTTGGTTTCGTAGTTGTATCACAAGTGATCGGATAACTTAAAGCTAAGGAAAAAGGAAGTCTCTCTTAAGCAGAGTTGTATTCGAAAAGATAAAAGATAATTTTCGAACATGTGTGAAGCGCCATCTGTGATGAAAAATATGCTTAAGAGAAACTTGCAATCTTTTACCATTTGAAGACCTTCTGACATAAACAACAATTTTAAAAATTAGACTTAACGAATGCAACAATTTTCTTAATACACATAAAATATAATAAATATAAAAAACATTTTTATTATTTATATCATGGACCCGTATTCGCTGTGGACGTTTTTTTATTGGTTTTATAAATGTAGTAAACAAAACAAAAATAATTCACCGCTAAAACAACTTTTCTCATAGACAATTCTTTCTCAGACTGTGCTTTCCCGTAAAATTCTACCCCATAGAAAACTTTCCCATAGAATTCTTCCCGAAACGAATTCTTCACGGTGGAATTCGTTCCCGTACAATTCTTCCCCGTAGAGTTTTTCCCATTAGAAGTTTTAATGTGGTGAGTTTCGGTGTGGTGAGTTTAGGTGTGGTGAATTTTGGTGTGGTCAGTTTTAGTGTGGTGAGTTTTAGTGTGGTGAATTTTAGTGTGGTTAGTTTAAGTGAAGTGAATTTTGTGTGGTACATTTTTATGTGGTGAGTTTTAGTGTGGTGAATTTTAGTGTGGTGAGTTTAAGTGTAGTGAATTTTAGTGTGGTACATTTTATTGTGGTATGTTTTAGTGCGGTGAATTTTAGTGTGGTGAGTTTTAGTGTAGTGAGTTTTATTGTGCTGAATTTTAGTGTGGTGAGTTTTAGTGTGGTGAGTTTTAGTGTGGAGACTATATCGTCACTGTCATGCCAAAGGGGCGAATGTGCATTTTTAAAAATGTTGAGAAATCAAATTTTAAAGTTTGAAGTGCTTTAAAAATTACCCAAATTTATATTTTTTTCAATTTTTTCTGTTATTTTGGTTTATTCATCAATTAATATAACGTATATAAAATATCTTTAGATTTAGACAACCTACAGAATTATAAATACGGAAGGCTATATCCTGATTAAAACGCAAATATTTTTGATTTTTATACTATAACTTTTTATTAGCGCAAGATAAAATAGTAATATAGAGACATTAATTGTTTGCTTTTAAATCACCTATCGAACTGCATCATTAATTAAACATATTTTGCCAAACATTAAATTGCCAAATGTTTGGCAAAATATATTTAAATAATGATGCCAATAGATAGGTGCTTTAAAACAAAAAATTAAAACCCTTACACCACTATTTTATCTTGCACCAATAAAAAAATTATAGCAAAAAAACGAAGAAAGTGGGAAAATTGAAAAATCTTGTCATGCCAAAAGGGCGTATCTTTTCGTTTTTTTGCTATAACTCTTTAATGGTACAAGATAAAATAGTGATGTGAAAGAACTAATTGTTTGTTTTAAAAGCACCTATCGATCTATATCATTAATTAAAAATATTTTGCCAAACATTAATTTGCCATTTGCCAAATGTTTGGCAAAATATATTTATATAATGATGCCAATCGATAGGTGCTTTAAAAACAAAAAAATAATACCCTTACACCACTATTTTATCTTGCACCAATAAAAAATTATAGCAAAAAAACATAGAAATCGGAAAAATTGAAAATTTTGTCATGCCAAAAGGGCAAATCTTTTCGTTTTTTTGCTATAACTCTTTAATGGTACAAGATAGAAGAGTGATGTAAAGGCAATTATTATTTTTTTTTCAAAGCACCTATCGATCTGCATCACTAATTATAAATATTTTGCCAACATTTTTTCTTGCAAATAACAAATGGCAAATTATTTTTAATTAATGATGCAAATCGTTAGGTGCTTCGAAAACAAATAATAAATGCCTTTACACTACTATTTTATTTTATACCAATAAAAATATATGGCGAAAAAACGAAAGGATACGCCCTTTTGGCATGACAAGATTTTCAAATTTTCAAATTCGCCCTTTTGCTTTTGTCTTTTGTGGCTATACATATCCAACAAAATGACACGCAATTTTGGTACAGCATACTTGAGAATAAACTACATTCAAATATGTAAAAAAACGCAAATGTCAAAAATTGCACATTCGCCCCTTTGGCATGATAGTGACGATATGGCAATTAAATACAAAAATTGATTAAAGGTGCCCAGAATATTTGAAATGTACTCCCACGTTTTTGTTTTATTCAAATTTTATTGAAAAATTATAAAAACTATTTTTTAAATATAAATTATAAATTTACAGAAAATTTTATAATATTTTTAAAATTTTTTTTTTTAGAATTTAGAATTTTAAAATGGACAACAATAGCAACCAATGTCCTCGTTCTTAAAACACACTCCACTCGAGGTGCACATTATGTTCTCCTGACGACTGCTCAGCTGTGAATAAATCGCCTGATCGTTCAGACCAAATTCCGTTTGATACCAACGCAGCAAATCAGCAGAAAAAGTCGCATATGTTGGTATTGCCTGCAAAAGGGAATTAATCAAAATTACAAAATTAAATATAATGGAAAATTCGAAATATCAAAATTTAAATTATATAAAATCAACAAAGGTAAGTAGAAAAATACTACATATAGTAGTTAGACTCAAAAATGCTGTATAAAATTTATATATCTGACAATTTTCAATTATATCAAATGGTGAGATATTTTTAAACTATTCAATGGCATTTCAACTTTTTAAATTTAACAGCGTGTCACTAAAATACTAAGCAATACACTTTAAATAAATTGATTGTTTAGTTAATTTTTAAAACCAATATTTTACATAAGAATTTAGAAAATTTTATAAGAATAAATATTATTACACTTAACATGTATTAAAGACCCTTAAAAAAAATCAAAACCTCTAATTATAAAATTCAGAACCATTGCCAATACTTCAAAATTCATATGATAAATATTTCAAATTCACTATTTATATAATGCACTCTGTTGAATTCGACACTCAAAACTTTGCCGCCCTATTCAAAGTCGAATGAATTTCAAAGCCATCATAAAAAGGATACCCAACAACTGCTGCTATCCAAACAAAAGGCTTTAAATGAAAAATTATGCGCAGCGCCCTCTGTAAGTGAAACAACTACTAATATTTAATTGAGTTCGTTGCGAATGTGGCTGTATTTTCGAAAACGAGTTGCGCCCGTGACACACGAAATGTCACGGTGGAACGACGTGCAGAAGTGTCGGCAATGAATATTTATGAAGTGACTGCGATAAGTGCCTGCGCAACAGACAGATAGCTATAAAATACAGACAGACAGAAAATTGTAGAAGGCATGGTTGACACAAAACAGGTAAATTTGATTGGGTGGCATTCTTGCAAAATTTATGATTTTATAAATTGCATCACAACTCGGAAGTGAAAATCAAGTTGATATGTAAATCATAAAATATTCATATATATAATAACAAAAAAAACATATTTCAACTGTTAATTGAGTCAAACGCACGTGAGTTAAAAGTGTCACCCAATAACACGACGACGATATTTAAATAAATTAAATGCGCAACAAAACAATTAATTAACTGACAGTTAGCGAGAGAGAGAGAAATGAAAAAGCAAGGGTTGTATCAAAAAATATACCCAGTAAACAGTCAAGTGATTTTATAAATTTAAATTTTTATTAAGAACTTTTTAAAAAAAAGTACAAACTTAATATCAGGAATCACAGATTTTTCCCTAATATAATGGAAAGAATTTTAATGGACAAAAATTCACTCTGAGTAAATTTTATGTACAACATTTTTTTCTATGTAGAATTCACTGAGGAAGAACTGTATGAGATGAACTGGAGAGTTGAAGATTATTATGAGACGTTGGAAAACATATCTTGGAAGTTCATATTCTTGATGAAGAGATAAAATTTCACCAACTACCGAGATTCATCATATTGATGAATTCATTCATTGAATTAAAATAGTACTTTCTAAATGTTTTTCATTTTCCATATTTTTTTAACATCAAATTTCAAACATCAATTTGTCTCCATTTACACATTTATGTATTTGGAATTCTTAAAGGATTTATAATATTTAATTCCTAATTATTCGAAGCCTCCATTTCATCATATTAATGAAAAAGTGAACATCATATTGATGAATTTTGTTCATAAAACCATATTAATTTAAATGTCATATATCTTATAAGAATTATAAATACGTAAATGTGGAAATGGAGACAAATTTTAAATTGAAATTTGATGTTATAATAAATATTGAATATAGAAAAAATACGATTCTAGTTCAATGAATGAAATCATCAATATGATGAATACTGGTTGTATTTGTGTGTGTGTGTTAATAATAATAGTTTGGCGCTACAGTTCCGAAGAACCTCGACCGAGCCCTCTTGAATTATCACAAGTAAAAATTGCCTCCAGTTAGAATTGGGGAGAATCAGAGAACAACATTTTGTGTAAAGAGGTCTCAAGAAAGAAATGATTCGTAAAAATATATCTTTGGGTAAAAATTCAAATTTGAATAAATTGTCTTGAAAAATATGATGTGGCGAAGAATTTTATGGGGAAGAATTGATGCGGTGCAGAACTTATTGGAGAAAAATTCACACTAGGAAAAATGGTGCAGAGTAAAGGAAATGGAAACATTATTAATTATCTTGGTGTTGAATTATCTCGGGGAAGAATTGTCTCGAGTAAGTATTGTCTCGATTAAGAATTGTATGGCAAAAGAAAAACCTTGGGAAAAATTGTTTCTAGGCAGAATTGTTACATGAAACGTAAATTTTCGGTCGCGGAATTAGGAACGTTAGGATGAAAAACGAGTTGGGAAAGTTAGGTCACATGGGTAAGTTCGGTCACATGGGGCGGATTTTTATGGTCGGTCGGGCCCGACTATGGAATACCCTACACCTTTGGTGGGAATGCTTACCCTCAGAAAATTATTCATATATCAGAAATTTACGTCTTATATCCCCATAAATTAAAAATTTATATAAAGTATAAAAAACTTAAAAAAAAAATTGAAAAATATAATTGGGCGGACCACGCCTATATTTAAAATTTTGAAAGGCTAATATTTCATAGATTTGATTTTAATAATTTACGGATCAATTTTCGACTATGAAAACCCGGGAAATAATGAAAAAAAAATGTGGGCGGATTACGCCCATTTTTAGACCACATATTTTTAGGTGAATTCTAACAATACCTTTTAAATTTTATAACTATACCTTGAATACTTTTCGAGTTATTAGTTCCGAAAGAGTTATATAAAAGTGACTTGTATGGGAGGTGGGCGTGTCCGTTGACCGATTTGGCTCATTTTCAAACTCAGTTCCTACTTTTGGCTAAAATATATTGAGACCTAATTTCATCGCATTCTGATCAGTATTTCTCAAGTTATTCTGTATTCGGACAGCAAGACAGCAAGACAGCAAGACAGCAAGACGGACAGACAGACGGACATGGCTAAACGGACTCGGGTAGTGATGCTGATCAAGAATATATATACTTTTCCATACCGGACACGCCTCCTAAGGGGCGTTACAATATATGCACAAAGTTAATATACCCTGTACCTCATAGGTGTAGGGTATAAAAAATTGGAAAGAATTCATAAATATGAAAAAAAAATATCTCGAAGGAATGGTTTGCCTTGTGTCAAAATTGACTCACGAAAAAATTTGGTAATGAATCATCTGTGGAAGAATTGTCTCGGAGAAAAATATTCTTGTTTGGTAATAAATTACGTAAAAGAATTATATTGATGAATAATTATCTTCAAGAAAAAAATGTGTTTGGAGAAATTGCGAAAAATTGTCTGGCAGCGAACTTTTTTGGGATAATTCTCCGAGGAAGGCTTTGTCTCATGGATGAATTGCATCGAGAAAACTAGACTTGAAGAAGAATTGACGAGGGAAGAATATCTTGGAAAAATTGAGCCGGGAGCATTGAATGAGAAATAGGAATAATTGTCTCGGGGATGAATTATGTCGGGGTTTTTAGTAAGGATTGGTCTCTGCCCAGACAAAATTTTAAGCAGGAAAATGGTTCAAAACACGCAGGCAAACAAGCCAACAATCACATTTTATATGAAGCTATGAGGTAGACAAAGGTGGGAATGTGGACAAAAGCTGTTAGTTCCCTGCTATAGCATGAAAACAAAATTGGTAGGGCAATGGCATAGGTTGGGTATGGTAGTCAAACAGGTGTAAGCAAAATGGTAGGCACAAGCAGAGTAAATTAGGCAATATGCTGGAAGCAAAATGGTAGGGAAAGGTAGGGAGCATAAACATATCGTCGTTGTAGAACGAAAAGTCACCAAATACATTTTTATGAAAAACTTAAATTTCGAGTTTGTAGATTGATATTATAAAAAGTAATTGATGCATTTCTAAAGTTGAAATATTAATTGATGGATTTACATTTTCTTATCAAGTGGTAAAAAAAATTGACATCATCGATTAAAAATTGACAGTTATATAAACATTTTTGTAAATGAATATTTGGAAATTTGAAAATGTATTTGGTGACTTTTCGTTCTAAAACGACGATATAATATAAATTATCATTTCCCATCCATCCCACAGTACCAAAAACTTCTTGTTGTACAATAACAACGACGAATTTTGTTTTTATTTTCGCGAAAAACACATACGCATCGATTCTCTATTGCTGGTTTCACATATGTTTTTTGAAGGAACTCCGAATTGTTTGTTATTGTGTTTGCAATTTTGTTAAAAAAAAGTGATTGCAGAAAGGAATAACAATATTGAAAAACTAGTAAAAACCATCCAGATAGCTGAAAATTTGTTTCTAAATATAAATGAAAAACATAGATTAAGAAAATATTTTATATATAAATATTAAAGACATTTTTAAATTTTTGAATATCAAAAATTCCAAGAAAATTGTCAAAATTTATGGTTTTTACAAGTTTATGGTGAAACAGTAGAAGACATTTTGTAATGCATAACTAATCCTTGATATTTTCATACTTCGTAAAAAAATTAACATAATCTACCGATTAGTTTTAGATTTATAATAAAAAAAAATCACGCGACACGATTTAATAAACCTTTATAATTTTTTTTAAAATTGTATCACCGTTCTGTAAAATTTTTCAAATTTTCTTTTCAAATCTTTTAAATGATTTATGTATTCTGTGAAAACACTTTTATTAAATGTTAAAATTTACTTTCGACTGTTATAAAATATTCGTTCTTTTCTTTAACATTTATATTAGTTTTAGTTAAAATTGTTGTAATCATAGTTGGTTATATCTATCGTCGTGTAATTAACGGAGTTTCTAGCATTTCTAGTTCAAGAGATATTTAAATATGAACAACCATACAAAACTGATTTTTGGCCCTTTTTTCCAACTTTGAGCCACTGTATCTCTGGAAGTAGTGGTCGGGAAAAATAAAAAAAATTGGTTAGTGCATGTCTCAATATCCTTTATCAATTCCCAAAATTTAATTGAAATCGAAGAAGGTGAGTTCCAACCGCTGGTCGATTTGGTGTGGAAATGGCCTTTTTAGCTTTTTTCTGGCACTCACTAAATTTGATTAATACGAATCGATTGATATCATTAAAATCTGTACAGAAATATGGCCGGTTAGTGCAAGAGGAAAAAACACGTTTTGTTTTATTAATATAGATTTTGAAGGCAAAATTTGATATTTGTAAACAAAATTTTCTGTCGACAACTTGTTGATCAAGCTTTAAAAATCAAAATTCCTATACAATGTGTTTGCCTGCTAGTCGCATGCTTCCTTTCCCTTACAGTTTCCTACTATGAAGAAGCTTTTTAAAATTTCAAAACAGAAATTCCTATACAATGTGTTTGCCGGCTACTCGCAGGCTACCTTTCCCTGCCATATTCTAGCTATAAAGATACATTTCAAAACTTCATAACCAAAACTTTCAGTAAAATGCTTTTGCCTGCTAGGGGTAGGCTTGAACATGCCAGTTTCCTGCGTAAATGCTGCTACAGAGAGCCTGCTTATTTTCAAAAATTCAAAATGCCTGCTATGCAATGTGTAGTTCCTACCATATTCCTGTGAGTTTTCCTCAAAACTACTCCTATAATACCAGTTTCCTTGCATATTTTTTGTCTGGGGCTTCGTGAACAATGATCTTGTGAAGAAATTTTCGGGTTTCAAAAAAAAAGTCTCGAAGAAATTGAGCGAGAAGAATGGGTATGAGAAATATGATGAATTATTCGGTGTACGGCATGTTCGTAGAAAATGATTTTATGCAGAAATTTCCAGTATTGAGCAAAAAAAGAAATGTGCGAAGATGTATTGACTTAATCATGAATTGATTCGAGAAAAAATTGTTTTAAAGATGAGTTGATAAAGAATGAAATATATCTTGGAAGTGAATTGTCTCTGAAATAACTGAAAGAATTAACACGGGGAAGAATTTTCTCGGGCGAAAAATGTAGAAAAGGGAAGAAGGTGTTACGAAAAACATGTTTTAAATGCAATTATTTAAATGCAAAAATCATTATATACTGTTGATAAGAAAATAGTGATATTTCGTATATATATATCGTATATATATATTTCGTATAAGTAACATGTCATTTATATTATTTTATATTTTTGGCTATTTCATACAATTTAATGCATAATCTTCTTAAAGCTGATTTAAAAAATGTTTTATGTTAATAATAATAGTTTGGCACTACAGTCCTATAGGAACTTTGACCGAGCTCTCTCACCATTTTGAGCTGTACGTGTTACATTTGTACTTAAAGTGCCAAATCCGAACGGCGGGTGAGAGCTTTTCATAGGTAATATTTACTCTCGTAGGTTTGCCATTTACTGCCGAGAGGTAGCGCGGTATACAAAAATGTTTCTATGAAATGATGTTGTTACCCCAGTCCAGGCTTGAACCGGGAACCTTTCGGCTCGCAGTCCAACGCATTAACCACTGAGCTACCGCGGTTTTATGTTACTTTTATTTTTTAGGGAATATTTAAAAAAAAAATTACTTATTATATTTTCATCATATTTAAGTTTTTAATAATGATATTGCTAACTTAATTTTTATTGGTACTTTAAATCTTTTTTGTTTTATTTCTTCGCACCTTTATTGCAAAGTGATATTCTGGTTCACTGGGTTTAAATGCGTAATGTATATCATATATGTTTGTATATGTAGATATTATTAAATATCTACATTATACATTCCCTCAAACAGCTTGCATAAATTTGTAATTTAGCATCGCTCATTAAATGTCGGATGTGTGCGCAGATTTCTGTTGAATTTAATAACAGCCTCAAGACGTGACAACGACATCCTTACCTTACAACCAAGACTCAACAATAAGAGCAACAAACAAATGTATTTTGAGCGGAAGTCGACATGTTTTAAAAGGCGAACAGACACACACAAACACATGGGAAGTTGGGAAATTGTGTAGGTGTTGTCGACACAAAGCAATTGACGTGGATAGTACAAGGTGCATATTACAAAAAGGAAACTTTAAGGTAGTGGCAGCACAATTTTGTGGGGAAGCTAAAATTGGAAACAACTATAAGTATTCCTTGCTGGAAGACAAAAGGCGGTAGTAGTGGAGGAGGATACGAATATTGTCAAGGATGTATAATATACATTGTATATGTAGTAGGGGATGTAGTAGAGGTAGTTAGAGATGTAAAAGTAATCGAGAATGTAAAAAAAATGGAGGCTGTTAAAATAGTTAGGAATATTAAAATAATGAGGGATGTAAATATAGTGAACGCTGTAATCAAAGCTTGAATTTTTTACGAAAAATTCAAATTTTCACTAAAAATTCAAATTTTCACTAAAAATTCAAATTTTCACTAAAAATTCAATTTTTCACCAAAAAATTCAATTTTCCACTAAAAATTCAATTTTTCACTAAAATCAATGTCAACTAAAATTCAATTTTTCACTTAAAATTCAAGTTATTACTTAAAGTTCAATTTTTCACTAAAAATTCAATTTTTCACTAAAAATTCAATTTTTCACTAAAAATTCAATTTTTAACTAAAAATTCAATTTTTCACTCCAAATTCAAATTATTACTTAAAGTTCAATTTTTCACTAAAAAAAACAAAAAAAATCACTAAAAATATCAAATTTTCACTAAAAATTCAATTTTTCACCAAAAATACAATTTTTCACTCAAAATTCAAAGTTTCACAAAAAAAACAATTCTTCACTATAAATTCAATTTTTCACCAAAAATTCAATTTTTCACTAAAAAAAAAAAATTTCACCACAAAATTCAATTTTCCACTAATAATTCAATTTTTCACTAAAAATTAAATTTTTCACCACAAAATTCAATTTTCCACTAATAATTCAATTTTTCACTAAAAATTCAATTTATCACTAAAAATACAATTTTTCACTCCAAATTCAATTTTTCACTAAAAATTCAATTTTTCCCTTCAAATTATATAAACTAATTATATAAACAAAAAAAAAAATTCACTATAAAAAAATCAATTTTTCACTAAAAGTTCAATTTTTCACTAATAATTCAATTTTTCACTAAAAATTCAATTTTTAACTAAAAATTCAATTTTTCACTTAAAATTCAATTTTTCACTAAAAATTCAATTTTTCACGAAAAAAATCAATTTTTCACTTAAAATTCAAATTATTACTTAAAGTTCAAATTATTACT
Source organism: Dryomyza anilis (assembly GCA_951804985.1). Classification (NCBI taxonomy): domain Eukaryota; kingdom Metazoa; phylum Arthropoda; class Insecta; order Diptera; family Dryomyzidae; genus Dryomyza; species Dryomyza anilis. Next base: position 78,191,473 of record OX638134.1, on the reverse strand, counting down.
TAAAGTTCAAATTTTCACTAAAAAAAATTCACAAAAAATTCAATTTTTCACTAAAAAAAAAATTCAATTTTTCACTAAAAATTCAATTTTTCACTAAAAATTCAATTTTTCACTAAAATTCAATTTTTCAGTTAAAATTCAAATTATTACTTAAAGTTCAATTTTTCACTAAAAATTCAAATTTTCACTAAAAATTTAATTTTTTTACTAAAAACTCAATTTTTCAATTCCAATTTTCCAATACAATTCCATTTGTCACTAAATATTCAAAATTTTTCACTAAAATTAAATTTTTCACTATAAATTAAATTTACAATTCAAATTTTCATTAAAAAATGTTCCTATTTTATATGTAATTTTTCATTTAGTCAAATTTTCAATAAATATTTTTTTTCAAAAAAATTTAATTAAAAATTAAATTTAATTAAAAAAAAAATTTAATTAAAAAAAAAAATAATTAAAAAATAAAAGAAAAAATAATCGACGAATACAATCAGAATTTCAAGTACATTTGATCAGAAAGTTAAATTTGCAATAAAAAATTACACAAACCCATTGAAAAATAGAAATTCGTTTCCTGTCAGCGACAGTCAAAAGTGCAGACATGTGTGAAAATCGTTTGAAAAAGGTGAAGAAGTTGAAGAAGTTGATGCCATTGCAACCGGAAAAGTAGTTAGTGTAAATGAAAACAGTGTAAATGGCGTCAATGCACGATTATCGCAAATGTCTCGAAAATTGAATATATGCAAAAGTTAATTTCCGCATTTGAAATGAGTTTTACCTACGCTTTGATGAGACTGGTGTCGTTGCCAACCGTCGTTGTTTGCTGACTTTGCTATTTTTTTTTTTTACACTTTTTAGAGATTTTACACCTTCTATTCCTTAGCACACTCTGCACAAAAATGCTAATAATAATAATAATAAAATACTATTGGAATACTATTGAAATACTATTGAAATACTATTGAAATACTATTGGAGGTTGTCAATGAATACTATTATTAAAATAATTGCAAAACTATTCGATGTTCTTTCAGATTAAATTTCTAATATCTATTAGTTTGAGCTGCGTAATATATTGTTTTAATATTTTTTTTATTTTACTTTCCTGAACTTTCCCAAGTATTTTTGTTCCCTTCACTTGACTAAATTGTTAATGAAATATTTGTGAACAATGAATTTTTAGTAAAAAAAATTGAATTTTTAGTAAAAAAAAATTGAATTTTTAGTAAAAATTTAATTTTTGAGTGAATATTTGAATTTTTAGTGAAAAATTTAATTTTTAGTGAAAAATTGAATTTTTAGAGAAAAATTGAATTTTTAGTAAAAAATTGAATTTTTAGTATAAAATTTAATTTTTAGTGAAATATTGAATTTTTTTTAGGAAAAAATGAATTTTTAGTAAAAAATTGAATTTTGAGTGAAAAAGTGAATTTTTAGTGAAAAATTGAATTTTAAGTGAAAAATTGAATTTTTTAGTGAAAAATTGAACTTTTAGTTAAAAATTGAATTTTTAGTGAAAAATTGAATTTTTAGTGAAAAATTGAATTTTTAGTGAAAAATTGAATTTTTAGTGAAAAATTGAATTTTTAGTGAAAAATTGAATTTTTAGTGAAAAATTGAATTTTTAGTGATATATTGAATTTTTAGTGAAAAATTGAATTTATAGTGAAAACTTGAATTTTGAGTGAAAACTTGAATTTTTAGTGAAAAATTTAATTTTAAGTGAAAATTTGAATTTTTAGTGGATAATTGAATTTTTAGTGAAAAATTGAATTTTTAATGAAAAATTGAATTTTTAGTGAAAAATTTAATTTTTAGTGAAAAATTGAATTTTTAGTGAAAAATTGAATTTTTAGTGAAAAAGTGAATTTTTAGTGAAAAATTGAATTTTAAGTGAAAAATTGAATTTTTTAGTGAAAAATTGAATTTTTTAGTGAAAAATTGAATTTTTTAGTGAAAACTTGAATTTTGAGTGAAAACTTGAATTTTTAGTGAAAAATTGAATTTTAAGTGAAAATTTGAATTTTTTAGTAAAAAATTGAATTTTTGGTGGATAATTGAATTTTTAGTGAAAAATTGAATTTTTAATGAAAAATTGAATTTTTTAGTGAAAAATTGAATTTTTAGTGAAAAATTGAATTTCTAGTGAAAAATTGAATTTTTAGTGAAAAATTTAATTTTTAGTGAAAACTTGAATTTTTTAGTAAAAAATTGAATTTTAAGTGAAAATTTGAATTTTTTAGTAAAAAATTGAATTTTTGGTGGATAATTGAATTTTTAGTGAAAAATTGAATTTTTAGTGAAAAATTTAATTTTTTGTGAAAAATTGAATGTTTAGTCAAAAATTGAATTTTTAGTAAAAAAAATTGAATTTTTAGTCAAAAATTGAATTTTTAGTGAAAAATTGAATTTTTAGTGAAAAATTGAATTTTTTAGTGAAAAATTGAATTTTTAGTGAAAAATTGAATTTTTAGTGAAAACTTGAATTTTTTAGTAAAAAATTGAATTTTTAGTGGATAATTGAATTTTTAGTGAAAAATTGAATTTTTAATGAAAAATTGAATTTTTAGTGAAAAATTTAATTTTTAGTGAAAAATTGAATTTTTAGTGAAAAATTGAATTTTTAGTGAAAAAGTGAATTTTTAGTGAAAAATTGAATTTTAAGTGAAAAATTGAATTTTTTAGTGAAAAATTGAATTTTTTAGTGAAAACTTGAATTTTGAGTGAAAACTTGAATTTTTAGTGAAAAATTGAATTTTAAGTGAAAATTTGAATTTTTTAGTAAAAAATTGAATTTTTGGTGGATAATTGAATTTTTAGTGAAAAATTGAATTTTTAATGAAAAATTGAATTTTTTAGTGAAAAATTGAATTTTTAGTGAAAAATTGAATTTCTAGTGAAAAATTGAATTTTTAGTGAAAAATTGAATTTTTAGTAAAAAATTGAATTTTAAGTGAAAATTTGAATTTTTTAGTAAAAAATTGAATTTTTAGTAAAAAAAATTGAATATTTAGTGAAAAATTGAATTTTTTTAGGAAAAAATAAATTTTTAGTTAAAAATTGAATTTTGAGTGAAAAATTGAATTTTTAGTGAAAAATTGAATTTTTAGTGAAAAATTAAATTTTTAGTGAAAAATTTAATTTTTAGTGAAAATTTGAATTTAGAGTGAAAATTAGAATTTTTGGTAAAAAAAATTGAAATTTTAGTTAAAAATTGAATTTTTAGTTAAAAATTTAATTTTTAGTGAAAAATTCAATTTTTAGTGAAAAATTGAATTTTTAGTGAAAAATTGAATTTTTAGTGAAAAATTGAATTTTTAGTCAAAAATTGAATTTTTAGTCAAAAATTGAATTTTTAGTCAAAAATTGAATTTTTAGTCAAAAATTGAATTTTTAGTCAAAAATTGAATTTATAGTAAAAAAAATTGAATTTTTTGTCAAAAATTGAATTTTTAGTCAAAAATTGAATTTTTAATGAATAATTGAATTTTTAATGAAAAATTGAATTTTTAGTGAAAAATTGAATTTTTAGTAAAAACTTGAATTTTTAGTGAAAAATTGAATTTTTAGTGAAAAATTGAATTTTTAGTTAAAAATTGAATTTTTAGTGAAAAATTGAATTTTTAGTGAAAAATTGAATTTTTAGTGAAAAATTGAATTTTAGTGAAAAATTTAATTTTTAGTGAAAAATTGAATTTTTAGTGAAAAATTGAATTTTTAGTTAAAAATTGAATTTTTAGTGAAAAATTGAATTTTTAGTGAAAAATTGAATTTTTAGTGAAAAATTGAATTTTTAGTTAAAAATTGAATTTTTAGTGAAAAATTGAATATTTAGTGAAAAATTGAATTTTTTTAGGAAAAAATAAATTTTTAGTTAAAAATTGAATTTTGAGTGAAAAATTGAATTTTTAGTGAAAAATTGAATTTTTAGTGAAAAATTAAATTTTTAGTGAAAAATTTAATTTTTAGTGAAAATTTGAATTTAGAGTGAAAATTAGAATTTTTGGTAAAAAAAATTGAAATTTTAGTTAAAAATTGAATTTTTAGTTAAAAATTTAATTTTTAGTGAAAAATTTCAATTTTTAGTGAAAAATTGAATTTTTAGTGAAAAATTGAATTTTTAGTGAAAAATTGAATTTTTAGTCAAAAATTGAATTTTTAGTCAAAAATTGAATTTTTAGTCAAAAATTGAATTTTTAGTCAAAAATTGAATTTTTAGTCAAAAATTGAATTTATAGTAAAAAAAATTGAATTTTTTGTCAAAAATTGAATTTTTAGTCAAAAATTGAATTTTTAATGAATAATTGAATTTTTAATGAAAAATTGAATTTTTAGTGAAAAATTGAATTTTTAGTAAAAACTTGAATTTTTAGTGAAAAATTGAATTTTTAGTGAAAAATTGAATTTTTAGTGAAAAATTGAATTTTTAGTGAAAAATTGAATTTTTAGTTAAAAATTGAATTTTTAGTGAAAAATTGAATTTTTAGTGAAAAATTGAATTTTTAGTGAAAAATTGAATTTTAGTGAAAAATTTAATTTTTAGTGAAAAATTGAATTTTTAGTGAAAAATTGAATTTTTAGTTAAAAATTGAATTTTTAGTGAAAAATTGAATTTTTAGTGAAAAATTGAATTTTTAGTGAAAAATTGAATTTTTAGTTAAAAATTGAATTTTTAGTGAAAAATTGAATTTTTAGTGAAAAATTGAATTTTTAGTGAAAAATTGAATTTTAGTGAAAAATTTAATTTTTAGTAAAAAATTGAATTTTTAGTAAAAAAAATTGAATTTTTAGTAAAAAAAAAATTGAATTTTTAGTAAAAATATTGAATTTTTAGTAAAAAAAATTGAATTTATAGTCAAATTGGAAGTTTTAGTTTTTAGTTTTTTTACTAAAATTAAATTTTATTTTTATTTAAAAATAATGAAACATTGAATTATTGGTAAACAATTTAATTACTACACATCTGTTTCATGTACTAAAAATCTGTATTGACTGAATTCGTCACTGTTAATTGGTGGTTGATTTCATTAGAACGTTGCCTACTTTTAGGTTGATTTTTTATTGTTTTATTTGACGCTCGTTGCTGTATTGATTTAGGCAGCATTTGATGTGCTTTTAGACGCTTTTACAGCTGCTCAATTATTTACAAAATCACTCAAAGCTTTTTAGACAGATGTCAAAATGGCGCAGTTTAATTGTCACTCAATCCTTTTTTTTTACTTTTTTGCAATCTAAATTCATTTTGACTAATTCATTAAACAGGCAAATCAAATAAACATTAAATTGTCAGCATATTGAATCATTTGTGTCAATCAGTCAATTGACGCATTCAATGTGATTTCAATTCGAAATTTTAAATATTTTAAATATATCAAATAATTAAAAATCGTAAAAGTTAAAAAATCAAAAAGAAGGACACTTTGAAGTTTTTATTGAATTAAAACTTGTACATTTTTCTAGGAAATAATTGGATTTTTTAAAAGCTTGTGCTATGCATACTTTCGCACTTTTTTACATTATGTTCCTCACTTTTATTTTTCTTTCTCCTATTAATATCGTATCATTTTTAAATGTCTTCGAATATAGTCTGCCTCCTTTGGACCGACTTGCCAACAACATTGCCAACTAATTATAATAACGAGGCTACATAATTGAAAGTTTTTTGCACCATGTCTTTCCAACCTCTTCTGCAGTTTTCACCACCAAACGCCAAAATAGTTTCCTGTTTTACAGAAATAGTTTAGTCGGTCATTTCAAAGACAGCTACACTTCGTTTGCAATTTGCAATTTTTATGTGGCAAATGCCAACTTTAGCTGTTGCCAACAATAAAAACAAAAGAAAAAATTATCACAAACTTTACCAAACAAAACCAACGATATTGCAACACTGACTACAATGTTGTCTGTCGCACCGTCCGAAGGTCGTCTTACGTAAAGTGGTGCCGCATGCAAATTACTCAATTAATTTAGTAAATTTTTCTAAAAGAATTTCTGTGCCAAAGTTGCGAAGCGCAGCAGCATTTATAAGAAAAAAAACTAGCAAATGTTGCCCTTTTTAATTATGTTGTTGATTAAATTATATTGCATACTTTAGAGCGGCGGCACCGTGACTCAAATTCTAGCGCTATAAAGACAAAAAAACCCGCACGCGCGTGCCAAACAAGAATTTGCTGTAATTGAGGTCAACGAGTGCACGAAAAAATTAAACTCAACAAAATAGGGAACCCTTAGTTAGTGCGAGCTTCTAAAAGTGTTTTAATAAAAGCGCTATAAATAGATATTGTGTTAAGTGCTGCTGCATTTTGACAGTCATAGGCCTAAATGATGAAAGCTTTTAGAATACACCTTTTTTTTAGCAAAGCTCTACATTTATGCTTTCTCTGTTTGTAATTTTGTTATTTATTATAAAGATTTTTCACAAAGTATTTGATAAAAGTTGTCGCAAAACTTAATTTATAATTTTTTCAATCCACACGATTTAATATAGAGTTTTGAGATGATAAGATTAGATGATGTTACTTTAATGTGGGCAGGACAGAACGGCCTAGGAGTAAACGCCTCCAAGACTAAACTCGAACTATTCACAAATAAAAGGAAAATTGGAAACTTTGAGCTTGCAAAACTTGATGGCTACACACTCGCTCTATCTAGTGAAGCGAAATATCTCGGAACTATACTAGACAGTAAGCTCGATGGAAACGCAATACATGCAAGAAAACTGTCGGTAAACGATGGGGCATGAGACCAAGTATAATCCACTGGATGTACACAGCGATCGTCAGACCCATATTAACGTACGGTTCTACTGTAGGAAGCGTGGGAAGCGATCTTAGGAAAATGAAAAAAGTACAAAGACTGGCATGCACCAGTATTACAGGCGCAATGAAATCGACCCCACAAATAGGGATGGAGATCATGCTTAATCTTCTGCCAGTAGATGACTTCATTAGGAGTACAGCAGCAAAGAACGCGATTCGACTTAGAGAATCAGGATTCTGGAAGCAACTCTCATACGGACACACGTCTATCCTCGAGGTTTTCAGCATGATCGAACTCCCAAAAACAGACTATATAACACCACAGATGGAAATAAATCCAAACTACTCCATCGTAATACCTAGTAGAGAACAATGGAGCGCTAACTTTACTGACGGATCTAAGATGGAAATAGGGACTGGATCCGGTATTTTCTGCGACGCACTACAAATTCACGAGTCACATAGACTTCTCGACGCCTGCAATGTCTTTCAAGCAGAAATATGCGTGATAGAAAAAGCAGCACAGACCATCCAAACAAAGAACATGGATCCATCGGAGATAACAATCTTTGTGGAGAGTCAGGCTGCCATCCTAGCACTAGACAATGCGGTCATAAAATCAAACACAGTACTCAATTGTCGCCGATCACTCAACATACTAAGTCAAACCCATGCGATAACCATATGCTGGGTTCCCGGACATAGCAATATAGAAGGGAACGAACAAGCCGATGAGCTAGCGCTACAGGGTTCTGCACGTAGAATAGAGGATGTATGTTCTTCGACTAGGATTCCATTAGGTGTCCTAAGAAGGCATATTGACCTTGAAACTACGGAAAAAACAAACGCAAACTAGTCATCCAAAGACGACTGCATTATCTATCGTCGTCTCTGGCCACACACCAATGAAAAAAGAACAAAAAGCCTGATAAATGACAGTAAAGAAGCTACCCACATCCTCATCGGCATCCTGACAGGACATTGTGCGCCGACCACTGCAGGAGCTGCAAAGATATTGAGGAAGTAGAATCAATCGTACATCTACTATGCGACTGTCCAAATCTCCAAACGCGTCGACTCCAGTACATGGGGAACAGATTCTTTGGGGAACTGGAAATAGTTGAAGTTCCAATTGAAAATCTACTAGGGTTCATAAGAAGATCAGGTTGGTTTCGAAGAAACTAACGCATCGTTGTCAACAAAATATAGTTACCACACAGATAAAAAGGGAACACAATGGACCACTAGGCCCCCGTGAGTGTTTGCTGATTAGATATCAGCAACACCCCCTTACAAACCTAACCTAACCTACTGAAATTATCAAATCAGAAAATATGAATTATTAATTTTCGATTTTTTTAAATAGCTTTAAATAATAAAATGCTTTAACGTTTAATATATTTAAAGCTCTGAAAGCATTGAACGCTTTAAAAGCTCAGAAAGCTTTAAAAAGTCACAATATTTTAAAAGCTTTAAAAGGTCGAAAAAATTGAAAATCTCAGACATTTTTCAATTCTCAGAAAGCTCAGACAGTTATAAAAACTCAGAAAGCTCAGAAAACTTTAAATGTTCAAAAAGCTTTACAAAGATTTTTTAGCTCAAAAAACAATAACATCTCAAAAAAAAACAGTAACAAAAATAGTTTGGCACTACAGCCCTAAATGAACTTAGGCCGAGCTCTCTCACCATTTTGAACAGTGCGTTTTATATTTGTACGCAAAGTGGTGAGAGCTTTTCATAGACAATGTGTTACTCTCGTACATTAGCCATTTACTGTCAAGAGGTAGAGCGGTATATAAAAATATTTCTATGAAAAGATGTTGTTAGCCCCAACCCAGGCTTGAACCTGGGACCTTTCGGCTCACAGTCCAACGCACTAACATTGAGCTCCCGACGCCAAAAAATAAAAGCCCGGAATTTTTTGAAAGTTAAAAATTATTAAAAGTAAGGTTGGCTAAAAATTTTAAATTATAAAATAAATAATTAAAATCTAATTTTTATAATTTAAAAGCTTTCAATTTTCAATAACATATTATACATATTTAAAAACTCAAAAAGATTTTTAAAAACTTTTAAATTTGAATGAAAAAAAAAAAAAAATTAGCTCTAACTACAATATTTAATGCAAACTACAAAAAATATTGTTATTATTAAAAAAAAACTGCAATTCACAATTAAATAAATACAATCATTTTTACAAAAGCCATCTAATATATTTGTCAATTAACATAAATTAAAATGAGCAAACTCATGCAATTTCGCATTTTGTGTTCAACAATAGCAATGAAAATAACAACTTAACAAAAACGCAATTTATCGTTGAACACTCTGCAAAAATGTTGTTTACTTAATTAAAAAATCACAAAATCCTTATCACAGCAAAATTGACAAAATGGAAAAAAAATAATATACCGCTTCACAAAATGTTCACCTACTTTAAGGGCTGCTGCTGCTGCATCTCAAGGTTGACAGCATCCAAAGCTTTAGAGTATCATTTAAAAAAATAAAACTGAAACTCAACAAAAAAACACTTGTTATCTTAATTACAAAGACTGTCAAAAATACATGCTATAAAATATAATTACGCTGTCATCACTTCCGCGTTCACGAAGCCGTGTAATATACTAGAAGAAAAAAATGCCAGCTACTCTGTCGCGGCTACTTCATTATTTATTGCAGCACGATGCTTAGCAGTGTTGCCATTGTTTCGTAATGAAAAGCGACAGTCGGATGTAAAATAACTAACAAAAAAATAAAATAATGATACCGTGGGGCAGCTCAGATGAGAAGTCGGTCGCATACAATTTTAATGACCACTCGTGCGAAGAATGCTTGATTTTCGTTTTCTATACCTCAACGTAAAAATTCAAAAAAAAAAGTCTATGATAATACGCAGCATATTCTAGTTTGATAATCAAGACAGTTTTGAAAGTTTGAAGATTTTTCAGAAACAAAATTTTCAAAACTTACATTTTTTAAAAATTTAATATATTTAAAGCTTTTTTAAAAATAAAACTTCTTTAAAACTAAAAGCTTTTATTAAAACTTAAAGCTTTTAGTAAAACTTGAAGCTTTTATTAAAGCTTAAAATTGTAATAATGCTTAAAGCTTTTATAAAAGCGTAAAGCTTTTATAAGAGCGTAAAGCTTTTATTAAAGCTTAAAGCTATTCTTAAAATTTAAAGCTTTTATCGAAGCTTACAGCTTTTATTAAAGCGTACAGCTCTTATAAAAACGTACAGCTTTTATTAAATCTATAAGCTTTTATTAAAACTTACAGCTTTTATAAAAGCATAAAGCTTTTACTAAAGCTTATATTAAAGCTTAAAGCTTTTACTAAAGCTTATATTAAAGCTTTTATTAAATCTTATTCCCTAAAGATTAAAGCATTTGTTAAAGCTTAACGCTTTTATCAAAGATTAAAGCTTCTATTATAGCTTAAATCTTTTATCAGAGCTTAAAACTTATATTAAGGCTTTAAACTTTTATTAAAGCATAACGCTTGTATTAAAGATTAAAGTAGAGCGAGTAGAGCTCGAAGTTTTTATTAAAGCTTAAAAGTTAATTAAAGTTCAAAGCTTTTATTAGACTTTGCAAAGCTAAACTTTTTCAGTTATTTACACATTTTAAACCTTTTTAAAAATTAAAGATCTTGAATGATTTTTTATAAATCTCAAACACCAACATTTTAAACAACAAAAATAAATTTAAATATTTTCTTAAAAATTCTAAAAATAGAATATTCCCTTCTTAAAATAAATACTTAAAACAACCCATATCATTTTATGATGCTGCTAAATTATTTTTCAACGGATGCCTAGGCAGTCATAATGCGCGGGAATCGACGCTGAGACGCGTTAAAATGTAAAACTTGACATAAAAATTCATGGCATCATTAAGATTTATATGTTCTTGTGCTTATGATTTGTTTTTGTTGTTTCTTTTTCACTTTATTTTTTTTTTAATCTCGCATCATTACTAATTTCCGCAGTCAAGACGTTCAGATGTACACGTCGAAAATTGTTTTCTGTCTTCTTTTATAATCTTTTATTTTTAGTTTTTGTTGTAGTTGTTGGTTGTGTAAAAATTACGAGCGCTCATAATTCACATCAGCGATGATTAAGTAAACTTATTCATCCTGTCGGTGAGAAATTTCTAAGAAGGACTTGCAATGCCTTGCTCATTCCAGCAACATTCATCAGCAAGAACAACAATGACGCATCAGGCAGCAACAACGCAATTTGTGCGAAAAATATTACAGACGTTGGCAATGAGTATGAAATATTTGAGAGATTGCTTTTTTATAAATGGCAGCTGAAGAGGATATTAAGAGTTTCGTGTTATTTTTTTTTCAGTGCAATATAATTGCTTAAGCTTCCGATTGATTAAGTGCACGTATTTGCAAAACCAACAAAAAAAAAAGGAATAAACGATGCAGAATATTTAAAAAATAATTGTAGCGTCGGTAGCTCGTCTAGTTAGTGTGAAGAACTACGAGCCGAAAGGTCCCCGGTTCGATCCCCAGCGACTGACAACATCTTTTTCATAGAAAGCATTTTTCTATGCGACGGTACCTCTCGTCAGTAAATGGCAATCATACGAGAGTAAACATTGCCAATGAAAAAGCTCTCACCCGCCGAACCCGCCGAACGGCATTAAACTGTAGGTCCCACCATTTTGAGTACAAATATAACACGCACGCTCAAATGATGAGAGAGATGTGCCTAAGTTCAATACAGGACTGTAAATCCAAACTGTTATTATTATAATTACAGAATTAGATATCGATCAATGTTTTATATTTTTATTAATTAAAAACTTTAATTAGCTGTTGAAGGATAACGCATGTAAAAAGAAGATAAAGAGGACAATAAGGTAAGCAAGAGAAAGTTGGTTAAAAAGACAAAGGTTTAACTTAAAGGTATGTTCTGTTTAGAAGGTACAGAAGGTAAAGAAATTAATAAAATTAAGAATGTTAGGAAAGTAAATAAAGTGAATAGGGTGAAGCAGATAAAGATGGTACAGAAAGTCATCAAGGCAACTAAGAATGTTTTCTTCATTTGTGGTTTTCTTCATTTTAATTTTTTCCCTATTTCCCTTATTTACATTACTTTTCTTTTTTATCTTTATCTTCCATCTTTCCCTTCTTTGCCTTCTATCCCTTCATTCCCTTCTTTTCTTTCTTTCCCTCATTTCCCTTATCTCCCTTATTTCCCATATTTCCCTTCTTTCCCTTCTTTCCCTTCTTTCCCTTCTTTCCCTTCTTTCCCTTCTTTCCCTTCTTTCCCTTCTTTCCCTTCTTTCCCTTCGTTCCCTTCTTTCCCTTCTTTCCCTTCTTTCCCTTCTTTCCCTTCTTTGCCTTCTATCCCTTCATTCCCTTCTTTCCTTTCTTTCCCTTATTTACCTTCTCTCCCTTATTTCCCATATTTCCCTTCTTTGCCTTCTATCCCTTCATTCCTGTCTTTCCCTTATATCCTTTCTTTCCCTAATTTCCCTTCTCTCCCTTAAATCCCATATTTCCCTTATTTTCCTTCATTCCCTTCATTTCCTTCTTTTCCTTCTTTTCCTTCTTTCTCTTCTTTCCTCCTTTCCCTTCTTCCCTTTTGTTCCATTATTACTTTTTATTCCTTGATTGCATTCTATTCATTATTTCTTGTTCTCTGCATTCCATTATTTCCCTTCTATTCCTGCTTTCCATTCTGTCTCTTCTTTACATTCTATCCCTTTTCACTGCCATTATATCCTTCTTTAGCATTCTACCTCATGCTGCCTCATTATATCTTTTTATTCAATCTCATTATATTATTTATTTTTATTAACTTTTAACCTAGCTCATTTACCTTGTTTGCTTTACTTACTTAGGTTACCTGCTGTAACTTGAATTCTCCTACTTTCCATTACCAACCTGCTTACTTTTCTCATTCCTTTTTCTTTACTCACTCCAACCCACACACTATGCCAATGTTTGCGTTAATTCTTAAAATCATTCTATGCATCTTATTCTTGAGTGCGCGCTCCGTCAGTCGCTAAAGCTCAGAGCTTTCATTAACTTTTAATTTGAATGTTTGAACATTTTGCATTTTTGATCCTGTGAATGCTGCGCGAATGTATTTTTAGGATTATTTCTTGGATCCTTGAGAGCATTCAATGCTTGACTAAAACCATGCCAGTTTGCCTTCGTGAATGACTGATTCTCTGCCTGTCTGTCTTTCTTTCGGTTTGTCTGTCTGCTTGTCTGCCTCTGGTAAGAGTTCGTCCTGCCCCTCCTGCACTATCTTCGGGGTTATTCGTGTGTTCGTGGCGTTTACTTAAGAATTTCGCTACGCTTGATTCCCACTTGAGTTAACGATGCATCGCAATCCCAGTGAATCCTCCGACGCCACAGTGAATATCTGCCTGTCTTTGTATTTTAAATAAAAAAAAAAAAATACTCAACGCAAGTAACGGATGTAGCAGCGAGTGAAAGCTTCCAGCGACCACCGGAAGCGCACAGGAAACTCAAGGTTTTGCGGCATTAAAATGTTGTTTCGTCTGCTGCGTTTTCGCATCTTGTCGTTCCAAGGATCTCGCGTCCCAGTTGCCAACGCTGCTCCCTGGAGGGCACTTTGCCTCTTAAAGTGAGAAGTTTCGTTTTTTTTACATTTCATTTTATTTTTTTTGTAATTTTCATGCGAACTGATTTTTATGCCTTGTTTATGGCGCATTGTACAAAATGTATTTTTTTTTTGTTTTACTTTTGTAAGACGTCAGTAGTACAAGTGTTGCTGTCGGGCAAAATATTATTCAATTTATTTACAGCTTTTTGTGTGTTCAATTCTTCACGTTTTTTATAAACTCCATTTTTGTCGAGCTTTAACTCATTTATTTTTGTGTTGCGATATTTTGACGCAGCTGATGAAAAATGGCTGGCATATCGGCTTGCAAGATTTTGATGTTCGAATTGCGGGTTTGTTTTAGATACATTTTCATTTTAATCTTTATTATGTTTCGTATTTGCCATTTCTTTTATTTTATGGCCATCTTTTATCATAAAGAAAGGAATAATAAGAATAAGGAATAAGAGAAATAAATTAAATAAAGGAAAGAAAGGAAAGAAAGAAAGGAAGAAAAGAAAGAAGGGAATGAGGGGAAATAAGGGAAAGAAGGGAAAGAAGGGAAAGAAGGGAAAGAAGGGAAAGAAGGAAAAGAAGGGAAAGAAGGGAAAGAAGGGAAAGAAGGGAAAGAAGGGAAAGAAGGGAAAGAAGGGAAAGAAGGGAAAGAAGGGAAAGAAGGGAAAGAAGGGAAAGAAGGGAAAGAAGGGAAAGAAGGGAAATAAGGGAAAGAAGGGAAAGAAGGAAAAGAAGGGAAAGAAGAAAAAGAGAGGAAAGAAGGGAGAGAGAGTAAAAAAGGGAAAGAAGGGAAGAGGGGAAAGAAGAGGAAGATTGGAATGAAGATAAAAAGGGAAAGAAGGAATAGAAGGGAAATAAGGGAAAGAAGGAAAAGTAGGGAAAGAAGTGACAGCAGAGAAATAATGGAAAGATGAGAAAGAAGGAATAGAAGGGAAAGAAGAGAAAGAAAGAAAATATGGAAAAGAAGGAAAAGAATGATAAAGGAAAAGCAAGTAAAGAAGGGAAGGTTGGAAAAGAAGGGAGAGAAGGGAAAGAGAGGAAATAAGAAAAAAAAGAGAAAGAATGGAAAGAAGGGGATGGAGGGCAGAAGGGACAGAAGGGAAAGAAGTGAATGAAGTGAAAGCAGATAAAGAATGAAAAGATGAAAAATAAGGAAAAGAAGTGAAAAAGGAAAGAAGTGACAGAGAAAAGGTATAAAAGGGACAGCACGATGGGAAATATCGAAGGTAAAGAAGGAAGGAAAGAATGGATTAATGGAAAGACGGGAATAAAGAGAAAGGAAGGATAGAAGATAAAAAAAGGTAAAATATCTGATCAGATTTTTTAATTCCGTGTAAGATTTTTCTAACGGAAAAGATTTTTTATTCTCATACAGATTTTTTTATGTTTTTTTTTTATATATCTTAGTTTTATTTTTTAAATAAAGGGTTTTTCAACAGGGACGCTACAAAAGTAGACCGACAGGGACAGCAAACGACGCCATATTTCTTTCCACTCTTTTGACATTTCTCTTTAGTAAGGTTTGCCATTTCATGATGGAAAGATATACGAATTAGAATTTCGGTAGTAAATTTTAATAATTTCGACTCGTTGTTGGTTCGTATATCTTTCCATCATGAAATGGCAAACCTTACTGAAGAGAAATGTCAAAAGTGCGGCAAGAAATATGGCATTGTTTGCTGTCCCTGTCGCTCTACTTTTGTAGCGTCCCTGTTGAAAAACCATTGAAAATAACTTTTGTAGCGCTCTTGTTAAAAAACCCTTTACTACTGAATTTTAAATATTATATTTCAAAAAAAATGTGATGCATTTTTGGTTATATAAAACGGTAAATAAAAAAAAGCGTCTGTTCATGAAAGACA
Source organism: Dryomyza anilis (assembly GCA_951804985.1). NCBI lineage: Eukaryota > Metazoa > Arthropoda > Insecta > Diptera > Dryomyzidae > Dryomyza > Dryomyza anilis. The sequence goes on along the minus strand of OX638134.1, from coordinate 78,176,243 downwards.
ACTTAACGGTATCCTTTTAAAATATTTTTAAAAACAATTAAAATATTTGTTGTACTATTTTTAAACACCTTAATTTTTTGACTGCACATTGCGAGTAACTCAGACTTGGTGGAGCAAAACGAAGAACAAATTCGGGATTACTCTAAAAATATTATCGATTAAAAAAATGCAAAGAATATTTTTGTTGCACTGTGTAATTAACGTACAAACATCTTAGCAAATAAAGAGATAACTTCGGAAAATAATACATTCAACAAATTCCTTTATAATTTTTCCAAAATAAAATTAACAAACTTTATCGCGAGATGCAATCAACCGCAATCGCGTGCAAGAAATACTGCGGCAAACAAAAAGAAAAACCATAAATTGTTCTGTCTTGCAGCAAAAACAACGTAAAAGAACGGCACAAAGAACAGCTTCAAAGTAACTGCTTTGAGGTGCCACAACAGTTTCAAAGAAGCTTCTTCCTTTTATAGCCTTTTGGTAACAAGCAACAGCAGCAGTAACCAACGTCATCAACAGTGCTACGTGCCGGTGATTGGTGCGCCCCGAGGTGTCTTAAATTAAATCTGCTTTTGTAGATTTTGCTCAAATGATGATGCTTATCATGCGAGCAAATTTACAACCACCAACCGACGCGACGAAGGAGGCAGCAACCCGAGTGACACCTTTTAGCTGAATAATTTACACACAAAGTATGCGGCAACAGGGTCCAACTGGGTCCAACCCGTAGTCGCCAAAGGAGCCACTGCAATACAATACAATTGCTTTTTGCTGTATGTCTGTCTATCTGGTGATTTTTGCATAAACTGCACATAATTCTAAATGAAACAGAAGCAAATATATATAATAAAATAAAATTTAATGCATCGTGTGCGTTACAAAAGGTTAACAACACAAATTTATGCAAATGTTGCTCAGACAATTTGTTATGTTGCTATTGCTGTTTGTCCGGCAACAACTACTTGAGTCTCTTACTCTAAAGTTGGCACATAAAACTGCTGTTCGACTTCTTGTCCCTCATGTGTTTTTGAATTTTTTGAACACCTTTGTGTCCGGTGGCAAACACTTGGCAGTCATTGCTGCAAAACAAATACAAAATGTGTAGATGGTTTCTTATTCTATTTGCTTTGAGCGAAAGTTCTAAATGTTGCTAGTTTGCAATTTAAAATAAACTTAATTCTAATTTGGTATTTTATGATTCTACTCTACGGACAGAAAGGTTGCTTTGGGGGGTGCGCTTTGTGTTGTTAACATATTTTATTATTTGTTTCAGTATATTTTGTGAGTTGTTTAGAACGTTATGGTCTTTCTGATGAAATGTGTGATTTTTATTATTATTATTAGTTTAGACCGTAATTAGAAAATAAATTAAGGTAGGTAGGTATTCAACATAAATTCCCTTAATACATTTTAATTAAAAAATTAATTTTTCACTAAAAATTCAGTTTTGCACTCAAAAATTAAATTTTTCACTTATATTAAATTTTCAGTAAAAATTTAATTTATCACAAAATAAATTAAGTGTTTATCACTTAATTTCAATTAAGTGATAAACACTTAATTCAATTTTTCACTAAAAATTAAATTTTTCACTAAAAATTAAATTTTTCACTAAAAAATAAAATTTTCACTAAAAATTAAATTTTTCACTTAAAATTCAATTTTTCACTAAAAATTCAATTTTTCACTAAAAATTCAATTTTTCACTAAAAATTAAATTTTTCACTAAAAATTAAATTTTTCACTAAAAATTCAATTTTTCACTAAAAATTCAATTTTTCACTAAAAATTCAATTTTTCACTAAAAATTCAATTTTTCACTAAAAATTCAATTTTTCACTAAAAATTCAATTTTTCACTAAAAATTCAATTTTTCACTAAAAATTCAATTTTTCACTAAAAATTCAATTTTTCACTAAAAATTCAATTTTTCACTAAAAATTCAATTTTTCACTAAAAATTCAATTTTTCACTAAAAATTCAATTTTTCACTAAAAATTCAATTTTTCACTAAAAATTCAATTTTTCACTAAAAATTCAATTTTTCACTAAAAATTCAATTTTTCACTAAAAATTCATTTTTTCACTAAAAATTCAATTTTTCACTAAAAATTCAATTTTTCACTAAAAATTCAATTTTTCACTAAAAATTCAATTTTTCACTAAAAATTCAATTTTTACTAAAAATTCAATTTTTCACTAAAAATTCAATTTTTCACTAAAAATTCAATTTTTCACTAAAAATTCAAATTTTCACTAAAAATTTAATTTTTCACTAAAAATTCAATTTTTCACTAAAAATTCAATTTTTCACTAAAAATTCAATTTTTCACTAAAAATTCAATTTTTCACTAAAAATTCAATTTTTCACTAAAAAGTCAATTTTTCACTAAAAATTAAACTTTTTACCAGAAATTCAACTTTTCACCAGAAATTCAACTTTTCACCAGAAATTCAATTTTTCACTAAAAATTAAATTTTCACTAAAAAACCAATTTTTCACTCAAAATTCAATTTTTCAATATAAATCATTTTTTCACTAAAAAGTCAATTTTTCACTAAAAATTAAACTTTTTACCAGAAATTCAACTTTTCACCAGAAATTCAATTTTTCACCAGAAATTCAATTTTTCACTAAAAATTAAATTTTCACTAAAAAACCAATTTTTCACTCAAAATTCAATTTTTCAATATAAATCATTTTTTCACTAAAAACTAATTTTTTCACCAAAATTAAAATTTTCACTAAAAAAAACTAAATTTTTCACAAAAAAAAAAAAATTCACTAAAAATTCAATTTTTTCACTAAAAATTCAATTTTTTCACTAAAAATTCAATTTTTCACTGTAAATTTTATATAATTCGAGGTGGGTTTCAGAAAAATAATGTTTTGAAAATCGATTTTTAAAAATTTTCTTTAATTAGCCGTAATTCCTAAACGGAGCGTCCTAGAGGGTCGAAAGTAGGCGCATTTTATAGACATTAAATGCATAATTTTTCACTGTAAAATTCGTATAAGTTGTTCGGTGGGTTCCGGAAAAATAAGGTTTTGAAAATAGATTTTTAAAAATATTCTTTAATTAGCCGTAATTCCTAAACGGAGCGTTCTCACAGTAAATTTCGTATGATTCGATCTGTGGGTTCCGGAAAAATAAGGTTTTGAAAATCGATTTTTAAATAGTTTTTCACTAAAAATTAAATTCTGCACTAATAATTAAATTTTTCACTAAAAATTGAATTTTTCACTAAAAATTAAAATTTTCACTAAAAATTAAATTTTTCACTAAAAATTCAATTTTCACTAAAAATTCAATTTTTCACTAAAATTTCGATTTTTCACTAAAACTTCAATTTTTTCACTAAAAATTCAATTTTTTCACTAACAATTTAATTTTTCACTAAAAATTCAATTTTTCACTAAAAATTCAATTTTTCACTAAAAATTCAATTTTTCACTAAAAATTCAATTTTTCACTAAAAATTCAATTTATCACTAAAAATTCAATTTTTCACTAAAAATTCAAATTTTGATTAAAATTTCGATTTTTCATTAAAACTTCAATTTTTTCACTAAAAATAAAATTTTTCATTATTTTCACTAAAAATCAAATTATCATTAAACCTTTAATTTTTCACTTCAAATTCAATTATTTACTAAAAATTTTAATTTTTTTTTTAAATTAAATTTTTCACTAAAAATTTTAATTTTTCACTAAAAAATTCAATTATTCACTAAAAAATTCAATTTTCCACTAAACAAAATTCAATTTTTCTCTAAAAAATTACGTTTTTTTATTAAATGTTCCCTTAATAATTAATTTTTCACTTAAAAAATTAAATTTGTTCTTTAAATTAATTTTTTCTCGAAAAATTCAATATTTCTCTAAAAAATAAATTTTACTCAGAAGTTTTAATGAAATTTTTCCCTAAATCTTAAATTTTTTCTCAAACGAAAAATCTCTTTTTCTATATTGTCATGTCATGCATTGTGTCCTATTCAGAAAAGCTGCTCCATGCAGCCAATTTCCAAATGAACTGACTTTTCAGCATCTGGGTGGGTCTCTGTTGCCGCCACTTGCGCCATAAATAACACTTGTTATGCTGCGTCAAGAGCCGCTGCTAAAGAAGAAGTTGCCAGAAGTTTGTCACACATGTCAACAGCAAATTCCTTTGTATTTCACACACTGACACTTGAAATACGCTAAATTTGTAAATTAAACAAGATCTTGAACAATATAAACATTGTGATCTTTATTAAGTTTATGGCATTCTTTAAGATGTGAAAACTTTGCGACACTTGTCGGAGTCGAAGTAAGTGACACGAATGCTTGAACTAAGTTTGGAATGTGAAACATTTTGCGCGCATTTTTATTTTTTTTTTCAGTTTTTAATATTTTTAATTTATAATTTAATGTTTTTGTATATATTTTATTTTTTTATTTCTTTTAATAAAAAAAAAATATTTTTAATTTAACCCATTAACTCTGACCCAAAATGTTTACATTTTTTTCATCACATTTACATAGTCCCACATTTTAACGTGACAAAATGTTCGTAAACATTGTTTTGTAACCTAGGTAAGATAGAGGAATTCTAACAGTTTTAGGCAACATTTTTTATTACCGATTTAGCCTTCTCCTAGTTTCTAAGCCCGTTTCAATTGAACTTTTTCGACTTTGTAAGTTGAGTTACCCCAAATATCTGTTTACATCTTTATAGGATATGACCATAAAATTACTTTTGAGTAGTTTTGATCTATCTATCCCTAAAAACCAGTTATCAAAAATTATTAAATTTTTATGCATTATTCTACCCAATAATCGTTAATGGTTTAAATTGTATTTGTTCGTTTTTATTCTTTATTTTATTCTATCGCTGCAATATTTTATTCAATGAAAAAACTTAGACAATTGTGTGGAAAATGAGTGAAAAGAAAAGAATCTGTTCGAGTGACAAAACATGACTAATTCCCGTTCTTATACGGACGCTCAAGTGGTCACATGATGCGTTACACAGATGTCAGGCTGCTTTAAGAGACAACGAGCGCAAAAGAAGACAAAGTATTAGAGGAAGAATCTTTTCGAGTGTGAGAAGCACAAAAAATAAATGAAAAATGCAGATTTTTTTGCGAAAAAATTCTGTGGAAAAGTGTGAAAAATAATAAAGATTTATTCTGTTTTTTGTTCTCTTATTTTTTTTAGTTTTTTTATTCAATATTATGCTGATATTTTTTTAGAATTATTTTCAGTTCTTTCTTCAGTTTTTCTTGTGTCATACCGATTGAGTGATTTTGCTTTGACTTCAAATTGCTTGAAATTCAGACAACTATTTAACAACTCTGCGACGATTGTACAAATAGGCTAAAATAAAAAAAGTCTAAAAAAAAACGTATTTTAACGTCGAAAAAGAAAATAATGTTGTATAAATAATGCAAAAAAAAATAGTAGAGAATTTACCAATTATATTCTAATAACAGGATTTCACTTATTAATTAATTTTTTTTTTAATTATTTTTTTATTTTACTTATTGTCAAGGATTGAAACCTAAACGAATAAAGGTTTCGATTTCGGTTTCGGTTTTTTCCGTGTTTCGGTTACGGTTTCGGTTTTAAGTTTTTATAACGAAACGGTTTCGGTATACCGGTTTCATGTTACGGTTTCGGTTTTGATTTCGGTTTTGATTTCGGTTTTTGTATAAATTTGTTTTTTCCATTTTTTTTCAAATAATTTAACATTGTTTATATGGTGCTAAGTTATGTTCAAATTATGATATTGGGGTCAAATGGAAAACGTAACTTAAACAATGTTTATCGCTATTGTAGTTAAAATATTGTGTTATATTAATTATTTAATTGATTACGCCAAGAAAAAATTTTAATTTAAAATTTCGAGACCACAAACCAATGAAAAGCAACTTTTTGACATAACCTGAATTGCACAGAAAAAGAATTTTGTATACTTTCCATCCATAAAAGCCAAAGAAATTAAATTTCAACAATTCAGTGAACTGCAATATATGTAAAATAGTGATGATCATTTGCAAGAGCAAGGCAAGAAATGGTAATCTTGTTCTTGGTCTTGTTCATAATAAATATAAGGAATATTTCGTATAGGCATATTTCTGTTTTCGTCAGTGATTAAAAAAAAATCGTATGATACACGCACTGTATGTAAAGAGAACACAAATAATATCTTGCAGGGTAACATTTTTTTTTGCGAACACAAACTCAAACGCAAACGCTACAAAGCGAACACTAACAGAAAGAAGAGAATACAACAATAACGAATTATGATTCGTATATACACACTTTCACAACGACAACTCTTTGTTGCTATCCGGTATCATCGCATGGCAACAAACAGACGCATGACAACAGACAGACGCATGACAACGGACAGACGCATGACAGCAGACAGTCGCATGACACCACACTTCATGTATGTATCTAGTACAGCTATGTAGTTGGCAACAACAACGAATTTTCTTTGTGTTACAAAAAATGTCCCGCCAAAAATTCTATCAAAAGCTTGGATGCTGCTATATTGTAATGCTGCTTTATTTACATTTCAGCGGATTTGTGAAAAAAAGAAAACACAAAAAACAATATATAAGCTAAATGAGGTACACTGTGAAAATGTTCATATATTATTTTTTTTTTTTGTTTTATAAGTTGAATGAAATAATGCACATAGAACTTGACTTAAGTAAACTTCAGGATTTTACAATTAACAAAAAAACTGTGTATAAAAATAAAACAAAAACAATAATGTGCATATGCACAATCGATGAAACAATCGAAGAAAAGCGAAAAAAACATGGTTTTGTCTATTATATCTTATTGAAGCGACTTTTGAAGCACTTTTGAAGCTATTTACCGCTACAAAAGTGCTTCACAGACCTTATATTCTTATATTCTTTAGCCTTAAAAAAATGTTGGGAACTCAAAATTTTATTAAATGACATTTTACTTATGATCTTCTATATAAAATAAAATATGTTTTTCAGTTTCTATTTATAGGTACTTTTTTAAAAACCGTTTTAAACCGGTATAAAACCAAAACCGTTTATATCGGTTTGGGATATCGGTTTATTTCTGATTTTCGTATAACGGTTTCGGTTACGGTTTCGGATTTAAAAATGAAACGGTTATCGATTTCAATCCTTGCTTATTGTATTATGTTGTATTATGTCTACTTTTATTTGTTTTTAATATTCATTACACTATCAGTTATACTATTATTTATAATATTATAAAAGTGGTATTATTATTTTTTTATTATTATTTCTTTGTTTATCACTTATTCAAATAAATTAAAAATCTGTTTCTAAACTAACCTGAAATTCTTCGGCTTCTCTTGAGGTTACTACCGTCTGTGTGAGATCGAAACGTGGACTGGGTCTATTCGGTGCATAGCTGTTATTTGCATTTAGTGCCAATGCCAATTGGTAACGTATAAAAGCAGAACGTGCTATAATAAAAAATAATTAATTTTACATTTGTTGTCACTGTTCATTGATATTTAGATAAAATTTAAATTAATTTGCATTTTAAATGAACATTTTTACTCTCAATTAAAGATTTTATTTTCAATGAAAATTTGTATTATCAATGAATATTTGGATTTTCAATAAAAATTTGGAATTTCAAAGAAAATTTTGATTTTCAATAAAAATTTGTATCTTCAATGAAAATTTGTATTTTCAATGCACATTTTTATTTGCATTAAAAATTGTATTTTCAATGAAAATTTGTATTTTCAATGAAAATCTGTATTTTCAATGAAAATCTGTATTTTCAATGAAAATCTGTATTTTCAATGAAAATTTGTATTTTCAATGAAAATTTGTATTTTCAATGAAGATTTGTATTTTCAATGAAAATTTGTATTTTCAATGAAAATTTGTATGTTCAATGAAAATTTGTATGTTCAATGAAAATTTGTATTTTTAATGAAAATTTGTATTTTCAATGAAAATTTGTATTTTCAATGAAAATTTGTATTTTCAATGAAAATTTGTATTTTCAATGAAAATCTGTATTTTCAATGAAAATTTGTATTTTCAAAAAATTGTATTTTCAATGAAAATTTTGATTTTAAATTTGGATTTTTATTGCGAATTGGGGTTTTCAATAATTTGTATATTCAATGAAAATTTGTATTTGCAATGAAAATTTGTATTTTCAATGAAAATTTGGATTTTCAATGAAAATTTGTATTTTCAATGAAAATTTGTATTTTCAATGAAAATTTGTATTTTCAATGAAAATTTGTATTTTCAATGAAGATTTGTATTTTCAATGAAAATTTGTATGTTCATTGAAAATTTGTATGTTCAATGAAAATTAGTATTTTCAATGAAAATTTGTATTTTCAATGAAAATTTGTATTTTCAATGAAGATTTGTATTTTCAATGAAAATTTGTATTTTCAATGAAAATTTGTATTTTTAATGAAAATTTGTATTTTCAATGAAATTTGTATTTTCAATGAAAATTTGTATTTTCAATGAAAATTGGTATTTTCAATGAAAATTTGCATTTTCAATAAAATTTGCATTTTCAATGAAAATTTGTATTTTCAATGAAAACTTGTATTTTCAATGAAAATTTGTATTTTCAATGAAAACTTGTATTTTCAATGAAAATTTGTATTTTCAATAAAAATTTGTATTTTCAATGAAATTTTGTATTATCAATGAAAATTTGTATTTTCAATGAAAATTTGTATTTTCAATGAAAATTTGTATTTTCAATGAAAATTTGTATTTTCAATAAAAATTTGTATTTTCAATGAAAATTTGTATTTTCAATGAAAATTTGTATTTTCAATGAAAATTTGTATTTTCAATGAAAATTTGTATTTTCAATGAAAATTTGTATTTTCAATGAAAATTTGTATTTTCAATGAGAATTTACAGTATCATTATAAATTTTAATTCTTAATGAAAAATTGTCTTTTTTTATTTTTATTTTTTTTCTGAGAAATTTTATATAAATAAAATTTCCAAAAAAAATCTCAGATACCATAATGTATTAAACTCGTGCATTTAAAAACATTTACTACAAAGTCTTTAAGCAAGTTATTAATTGTGAAAAACTAAAATGCTAAAAGGTTTTTCATGTCAATTACGACCATTCGACAATTAACTTCGTAGTCCATCAATTTATAGCAACTGCCAATGTTTAGAGTCTCCCTACATAAACTGCCGATTGTGACAGCTGTCAAAAACTATTGCCAACCTGTTCACAAAGTAATTTCGAAAGTAATACGATTAGAATGTAGCAAATGATGATTGAGAAAAGTTGCGCAATGTCGGCATTGAATACGTCGATTTCCTGTTGCCTATAACTGCAGACAAAAGTCACTTAATTTGAGGACAAAGTAGAGGAAATAAACTACACAAAGTATTGAATTTTGCCCATGGATATTAAATAGTCTTCCACATACAGACACACACACACACTTCAATGAATTCTTATTTTCATTTCCGTTTGAGCAACAAATGCGTTTAGTATTTTTTCGATTTTCTTGTAATTGAAACCAATTGATCGCTTATTTTTGTTGCTGCCAACTGCCGGACGCACCGCCTGCAGTCACAACTATGTGTTGGCCAAAATAATGAATGACCGATCGAATGAGGGAGGGAAGACATGGCATGGAGTAAATGACATGACCGCCGGAAATGGCCGTAGCAATTTGTGTAGACAACGACCGGCGTGGCGTGCGAATATCTATGTGAACGGAAATAGAAAATCAATTTGCTTGATTTGAAAATGTTGTCGCTAAAACACTTGGAAAAATGAGAAACTATGTATCAATTAATTTATTTAGACCTTGAAATACTGATTTATAGTAGGAATACTATTAATTCAAAATAAAATTAAAACTTTGAATACTATGAAAACTATAAATATTATCTATCTACTATTATTACTTTAAATACTATTAATACTATTAATACTATTAATACTATTAATACTATTAATACTATTAATACTATTAATACTATTAATACTACTAATACTATTAATACTATTAATACTATTAATACTATTAATACTATTAATACTATTAATACTATTAATACTATTAATACTATTAATACTATTAATACTATTAATACTATTAATACTATTAATACTATTAATACTATTAATACTATTAATACTATTAATACTATTAATACTATTAATACTATTAATACTATTAATACTATTAATACTATTAATACTATTAATACTATTAATACTATTAATACTATTAATACTATTAATACTATTAATACTATTAATACTATTAATACTATTAATACTATTAATACTATTAATACTATTAATACTATTAATACTATTAATACTATTAATACTATTAATACTATTAATACTATTAATACTATTAATACTATTAATACTATTAATACTATTAATACTATTAATACTATTAATACTATTAATACTATTAATACTATTAATACTATTAATACTATTAATACTATTAATACTATTAATACTATTAATACTATTAATACTATTAATACTATTAATACTATTAATACTATTAATACTATTAATACTATTAATACTATTAATACTATTAATACTATTAATACTATTAATACTATTAATACTATTAATACTATTAATACTATTAATACTATTAATACTATTAATACTATTAATACTATTAATACTATTAATACTATTAATACTATTAATACTATTAATACTATTAATACTATTAATACTATTAGTACTATTAATACTAATAATACTATTAATACTATTAATACTATTAATACTATTAATACTATTAATACTATTAATACTATTAATACTATTAATACTATTAATACTATTAATACTAATAAATCTATAAATACTATTAATTTATACAAACATATTTTTTTCTGTACATACTCTGTGTCACTTAATTTAGCAACGTTATACAAAGAATCTCAATGAATGCGGAAGTCATCATCATCATCAAAAGCTGCGACAGCAATTGCAACATCAGTGGCAGCAGCAACATATCAAAGACACAAAAATCAATAAACAATTTGGTCAACAGGCGTTGGTGCTACAAATACATAAAAGCACACACACATTAATGAACATGACCAAGAACACACTTGCCGTTGTCACTACATGTGGCAGTACTTTAAGCCTTAAGTGAACTATTTTTATTATCGCTGCTTTGATGTTGTTCAAGCTGTTGCTGCTAGAAAAGTTGTTGATGATTTCTTTGCAAGTTTTTTTTTGTGTTTTATTTCAATTTTTTAATTTTTTTTTTAAATATTCTCAATTGCTTGACAAAAACAATCAAAGCACCACTTAGCCTATTGTTGTTTTTAAGATTTCAATCAAAAGAGTCAAAAGAAGCTTTAAAGCCACTTCAAGCTTTCGAGACAGCAGCCTAAAAGAGAAAAAGCACTTGTTGCTAATTAAATATCACTCATACGCAGTTGAGTTCCAAACAAACTTTAGTGCATTGTTATTTTTTTTATTTGTTTTACAATATTTTAAGGTGAATTGAAGTAAACAGTGCCAATTAAATGCGTAACTAATGGCATAACACATGCTACTTAAATCGTATGTGTTTCTTGTTTTTTAGCCCAATTAAATATCAAATATTATTTTCATGAATAAATTTATATTTGAATTTTTTTTTAAATTAATTTTTAACAAACAGTTTTATAGTTTCAGCAATTTCAATAACAATTATGATTTTCATTAAAAATTTTAAGACAGAAAATTAAGACAGAAAATTAAAATTTTTTATAATTATTTTTTAACTAAAAATTTATTTTTCGCTAAAAATTTATTTTTTATTGACAATTTAGTTAATTTTGAAATTATTCAATACAAATTTGGATGAAATTTTAAAATTAATATTTTTTTTAAATGAAAATTAATTGTTCAATGAAAATTAAATTTTTCAATGAAAATTAAATTTTTCAATGAAAATTTAAATTTTTCTTTAAATTTTTTATTCTTCAATGAAAATGTCAATATAAATTCAATGAAAATTAATGTTTTCAATAAAAATTAATTGTTTCAATGAAAATTATTTTTTTCAATAAAAATTAATTTTTCAATGAAAATTAAATTTTTAAATGAATATTAATTTTTCAATGAAAATTAAATTTTTCTATGAAAATTTAAATTTTTCCTTAAATATTTTAGTCTTCAATGAAAATTTCAATATAAATTCAATGAAAATGAACATTTTCAGTGAATATTAATGTTTTCAATAAAAATTAATTTTTTCGATGAAAATAATTTTTTTCAATAAAAATTAATTTTTCAATGAAATTTAATTTTTCAATGAAAATTAAATTTTTTCAATAAAAATTAAATTTTTCAAGGAAAATTAAATTTTTCAGTGAAAATTAAATTTTTGAATTAAAATTTAAATTTTTCTTTAAATATTTTAGTCTTCAATGAAAATTTTAATATAAATTCAATGAAAATGAAAATTTTCAATGAAAATTAATGTTTTCAATAAAAATTAATTGTTTCAATGAAAATTAATTGTTTCAATGAATATTTATTTTTTCAATTAAAATGAATTTTTCAACGAAAATTAATTTTTCAATGAAAATTAAATTTTTAAATGAACATTAATTTTTCAATGAAAATAAAATTTTTCAATGAAAAATAAATTCATCAGTGAAAATGAAATTCTTCAATGAAAATTATAATTTTCAATGAATATTAAATTCTCCAATGATAATTACATTTTCAATGAAAATTTATTATTTCAGTAATAATGAAATTTTTCAATTAACATTTTATTTTCATTTTATAATTTGTCAATGAAAATTTTCTTTTTAAATAATTTTTTTTTTTTCAATGAATATTTTATTTATAATAAATATTTTTATTTGCAATGCAAATTTTTAGTTTTCAATGCAAATTTTTGTTTTTCAATGAATAATTTAATTTTCAATTAAAATTTATATTGAAAATTTAAATCAAAAAAATTATTAAATTATATAAATTATTATATAAATAAATACACAATAATATCAAAAAAGGTTTATTATATAAAAAAAATAGTTTTTTAAAATTTCGAAGTTCTGACGATTTTTGCATTTTTGCACTACGTATTTTTTACAATTAAGCAACTGAGTTCTTGGAAATGTAAATCTCACTTTTTTTTATTGTTTCAACGATGCACTAACTAAACCTGACCTCGCAGCACTCGACACTCATCAGTCAAGACTCGTGCAAATCTTTGCAGTGTGCTCAACACAAAAACAGTCCGATTCTCTGGCCAGGTTGTGCCTCTTCACTGTCACTTTTTCACACTTTTGACACTTCTTGGTTGTTTCTTTTTTTCTATTCTATTTATACAGCACACAACACAAAAAGTGCGGCTTAATGACTGTGACACCGGCAACACAAGCCACGTTTTAATGATGCCAAAAACTTGGCACGAAACTTGACTAGTGACAGAGGAGTAGATCAAATAATAAAAAACTAAAAAAAAAACACTTTTATAAACACGGCAAAAGATTTGACGATGATGTCGTTGAATTTTGCTTCAGTAAAATGATGATGATGATGACGTTGGTATTATTAGTGTTCATAATGTTGCTGCTAAAAATGTTGCTGCCATGAACGACAATGACACAAAAACTGACGACGCTTGAGTCAGTGCACTTCTTGATAAATAATACAAAAATAATAATAATAATTCTAATTCAGAATAATATCAGAATAAATTGTAAAACATTCGAGTGGAAACTGCTTATACGATCGCAACTGGACCCGTTTTTTCCCATGGCATCGAGTGCATCATTAAATTGTTTTCAGTATTGTTGACTTTGTACTTGACAAATGTAGCTCAGTGCCGGTTGTAGTTATTCGGAATAAGTACCTTGTTCGGTTATTGCGTATAAAATGCAAAAGAGGATACGGAAAACAATAAACTCAAGCACAACATGACGTATGCGTAATTTGTGCTAAAGTGCAGTTGGTTTCCTTTGAATCTAAAGCGGTATAAAGTGCTTTCAAAGTTTTTTTTTATTTCTTGAAGAGTTTTTTTTCTAATAAATATAGAAAATTGTGTTTATTAAATTCTAATTCTGATTTCTTTTTTTTTTTAATTTAAGAAAATTTGATTTATAATGAAAATTCATGTATTCTAATATAATAATTATTTTTTAATGAAATTCATAATTTCCTCAAAAATACATGTTTTCTCAAAAATTCATATTTTCATCAAAAATTCATATTTCCATTAGAAATTCATATTTTCATAAAAATTCATCAATGATTCACATTTTGATCAATAATTCATATTTTCATGAAAAATTCATACTTTTATGAGAAATTCATATTTTCATCAAAAATTCATATTTTCCTCACAAATAAATATATTCTCAAATTTCATATTTTCATCAGATATTCATATTTTCATCAATAATTCACATTTTCATCAATAATTTATATTTTCATGAAAACTTCATATTTTCATTAGAAATTCTCATTTTAATTAAAAATTCATATTGTCATCAGATATTCATATTTTCATCAAAAATTCATATTTTCATCAAAAATTCATATTTTCATTAAAAATTAATATATTCTCGAAAATTCATATTTTCATCAATAATTCACATTTTCATCAATAATTCATATTTTCATTAAAAATTAATATATTCTCGAAAATTCATATTTTCATCAATAATTCACATTTTCATCAATAATTCATATTTTCATAAAAAATTCATATTTTCATCAAAAATTCATATTTTCATTAAAAATTCATATATTCTCGAAAATTCATATTCTCCTCAAAAATTCACATTTTCATCACATATTCACATTTTAATCAAATATTCATATTTTCATCAGAAATTCATATTTTCATCAATAATTCACATTTTCATCAATAATTCATATTTTCATCAAAAATTCATATTTTCATCAAAAATTCATATTTTCATTAAAAATTCATATATTCTCGAAAATTCATATTATCCTCAAAAATTCACATTTTCATCACATATCCACATTTTAATCAAAAATTCATCACATATTCATATTTTCATCAAAAATTCATATTTTCCTCAAAAATTCACATTTTCATCACATATTCATATTTTCATCAAAAATTCATATTTTCATCAATAATTCACATTTTCATCAATAATTTATATTTTCATCTAAAATTCATATTTTCATCAAAAATTCATATTCTCATTTTCATCAGAAATAATTTTTCCTAAAAAATTTCAAATTTTCATATAAAATCCATATTTTCATTCAAAATTTATATTTTCTTAAAAAAAAATAATAAATTCATATTTTGTGAATTTGTTTGTCGTCATATTTGGATATTGCGACGACAGATTTACAATCGCAATAGTCCGTTTTGCTAATATTTCTATTGCCATTTACCTTATGATATTTTGCGACATTGCATTTTGGTATTTCGGGAACAATTTTATGTAGAAATTATAGCATAATTTTTTTCAATGGATTGTCAAAATCTGTCGGTTATAAATATAACGTAAACATGTTCTATCGGTTAAAGTATCTGCCGGTTAAAGAAAATTTAAATGACTACCAGATATAACAAATGATTGTGAAAACAAATTTTGCCCCCAAATGTCGGTTAAAGTGGAAGTTAATATTTAACTAGATATTGTGAAAACGGCGCTTAGTCTATCACACTCACCTCCTTCCGGTACACTCTGAATAACACGCTGTCCCGGTGTCTGTGGCGCCGCGGCAACGACAACATCTGGCAACGCTGCCACTGCCAGACACTGCTGCCAGCATACAAGTGGCAACACCAGCAACGCAACAAACCGCAACAACGACTGGCAGCAACGCATCGTAAGCTTAACTGTAAATGAAAAGAAATAAAAATTAAAGAAACTTTTGCGGATAACGATTGGAGGATTAAGATATGCTTAGTATGTACATAAGCTAGGCATGGAAAAAACCAACTTTTATCAACTTTTAAAAGGCGGAAAACTTCTAAAAACTGCAGAACTTCTAAGAGCTTTCAAAAAGCAGACAAATTAATAAAAAAGAAAAAATCGTAATTAAAAAATTAATAAAATAATAAATTATAAAAATAATAAGAAAAAAGTAAAAAATTTACTAGTTTCAGCACAACAAGCTAATGCCATTGTTACCTGTTTTATTAGACAGTCTTTCTTCTACTTTTCTTATTATGCTTTTTTTCTACTTATTTTTATACTTGCTGCATTGTTAGCCTCAACAAAGAAGGCAACGTTGCAACAGTTGCATCGGCAACTAAATAAAAGTTTGAATCCTGTATTAAAAAAAAAATCTTCAAGCATGCCAACGCATTATAAGCGGGCTTAAACCCCATTCAGCCAATCAACAAACAACCGGCTGAACGATTTCTTTTGAAATTGCGTAGAGCTCTGATGGTGGCATAGTTATGGAAGTCATTGAAGACGCTGTAGTACAGGCGAAAGACCTATATTTTTAGCACATATTTTCTGATAATTTTTCACTTCATATAATATGCACTAAGTAAAAATAAAATGATTGAAAAAAAAATTAAATTGCGGATATATTGATGGCTTTTAAGTGCGACACATTTATGTTTTTTTTTAAAAATACTTTGAATACTTCTAAAACTTTTTACTTAAAATTGAATTTTTCACCAAAAATTGAAGATTTCACTAAAAATTCAAAATTTTCACTAAAAATTCAATTTTTCACTAAAAATTCAAAATTTTCACTAAAAATTCAATTTCTCACTAAAAATTCTAATTTTCACTAAAAATTCAATTTTTCACTAAAAATTGAATTTTTCACTAAAAATTCAATTTTTCACTAAAAATTCAATTTTTCACTAAAAATTCAATTTTTCACCAAAAATTCAATTTTTCACTAAAAATTCAATTTTTCACTAAAAATTCAATTTTTCACCAAAAATTCAATTTTACACTAAAAATTCAAATTTTCACTAAAAATTCAAATTTTCACTAGAAATTCAATTTTTCACTAAAAATTCAATTTTTCACTAAAAATTAAATTTTTCACTAAAAATTCAAATTTTCACTAAAAATTCAAATTTTCACTAAAAATTCAAATTTTCACTAAAAATTCAAATTTTCACTAAAAATTCAAATGTTCACTAAAAATTCAAATTTTCACTAAAAATTCAAATTTTCACTAAAAATTCAATTTTTCACTAAAAATTCAATTTTTCACTAAAAATTCAATTTTTCACTAAAAATTCAATTTTTCACCAAAAATTAAATTTTACACTAAAAATTCAATTTTTCACTAAAAATTCAAAAAAATTCAAAATTTCACTAAAAATTCAAAATTTCACTAAAAATTCAATTTTTCACTAAAAATTCAAATTTTCACTAAAAATTCAAATTTTCACTAAAAATTCAATTATTCACTAAAAAGTCAATTTTTCACTAAAAAATTCAATTTTTCACTAAAATTCAATTTTTAACTAAAAATTCAATTTTTCACTAAAAATTCAATTTTTAACTAAAAATTCAAATTTTCACTAAAAATTCAATTTTTCACCAAAAATTCAACTTTTCACTAAAAATTCAATTTTTCACTAAAAATTCAATTTTTCACTAAAAATTCAATTTTTCACTAAAAATTAAATTTTTCATTAAAAATTCAATTTTTCACTAAAAATTAAATTTTTCATTAAAAATTCAATTTTTCACTTAAAATTCAAATTTTCACTAAAAATTCAAATTTTCACTAAAAATTCAAATTTTCACTAAAAATTAAATTTTTCACTAAAAATTAAATTTTTCACTAAAAATTAAATTTTTCACTAAAAATTCAATTTTTCACTAAAAATTCAATTTTTGACTAAAAATTTAATTTTTCACTAAAAATTCAATTTTTCACTAAAAATTATATTTTTCACTAAAAATTAAATTTTTCACTAAAAATTAAATTTTTCACTAAAAATTAAATTTTTCACTAAAAATTCAATTTTTCACTAAAAATTAAATTTTTCACTAAAAAATTAATTTTTCACTAAAAAATTAATTTGTCACTAAAAAATTTATTTTTCACTACAAAATTCAATTTTTCACTAAATATTCAATTTTTCACTAAAAATTCAAATTTTCACTAAAAATTCAATTTTTCACTAAAAATTCAATTTTTCAGTAAAAATTCAATTTTTCAGTAAAATTCAATTTTTCAGTAAAAATTAAATTTTTCACTAAGAATTCAATTTTTCACTAAAAATTCAATTTTTCACTAAAAATTCAATTTTTCAGTAAAAATTCAATTTTTCAGTAAAATTCAATT
Source organism: Dryomyza anilis (assembly GCA_951804985.1). Classification (NCBI taxonomy): domain Eukaryota; kingdom Metazoa; phylum Arthropoda; class Insecta; order Diptera; family Dryomyzidae; genus Dryomyza; species Dryomyza anilis. The sequence continues at coordinate 78,157,944 of OX638134.1, read as the reverse complement.
TTTCAGTAAAAATTAAATTTTTCACTAAGAATTCAATTTGTCACTAAAAATTCAATTTGTCACTAAAAAATCAATTTTTCACTAAAAATTCAATTTTTCACTAAAAATTCAAATTTTCACTAAAAATTCAAATTTTCACTAAAAATTCAATTTTTCACTAAAAATTCAATTTTTCACTAAAAATTCAAATTTTCACTAAAAATTCAAATTTTCACTAAAAATTCAAATTTTCACTAAAAATACAATTTTTCACTAAAAACTCAATTTTTCACTAAAAATTCAATTTTTCACTAAAAATTTAATTTTTCACTAAAATTCAATTAAAAATTTAATTAAATTTTTAACTAAAATTTAAATTTTAATTAAAAAATAATTTTTTCACTAAAATCTAAATTTTCACTATAAAGTTCGTCGGCAGACTACATTTCGCAACGCTGGTTCGTTCTTTGAGTTTTGCAGTTTTTTTTTCTGTTGTCCTGGCAAACATGAAACCATAAAATCAACCATCAACCAGCAACACATAACACACAACAAGCTATAAAATCAGGAGGCCATAAGAACGTTTATTTGTAGAAACTACGTAGTTTTGAATTTTAATGCATACAAAATAAACGACAATCTACGGTTAGAGTAAAGTTTCTGCTGCAAAAGTAGTTTTCGCTGTTGCTGCATTGCATTGCTACGTTTTTGCCATCGGCAACAATAACCGAATGAGTAACAGCAATATCAACAAGAAGCAATAGCAAACTCTGCGCAGATTTTATTTTTTTTGCTTTTTTTTTATTTTATTTTATTTTATTTTTTTTACTTTTTTGCTTTTTTTATTTTTTTTAAATTTATTTCAATTTAAAAAATAAATAAAATTTCAGTTTAATTTATACCACATATAAAAGTTCTTACTTTGAATATCGCTTCACAGCAAAGTAAAACTCAAACTTTGGATGATGTTTTAACCTTTTCTAATGGCTGCCGTCAACTGACAATAAATTTTCGCATGATAGTCGAACGACATTATACCGTTTAATTTTGCTGTGCAAAAAAACCCTACAATTCATATTAAAAAAAAAAACAGAACCATTCAAATCAAATCAACCACCAAATCAGCGACGGAAAATCGAATGATAAATAATTAATAATAAAATAGATAATAAGTGATAACGTTATGACGTAATAGAGACTCGTTTAAGTGCTGGGTACTAAAGTTTAAATTAATTGGCAACAAGTGACAATGGAACAAAATGTTTAAATATATGGATAATTTAAGTCAAAGATTGTAAAAGGGCGCTAAAATAGGTTAGAAAATTTTAAGAAAAAAAGGAGCAAACAATTGGCAGTAAATGAAAAAGATGGTACACAGAAAAAAAAAATTCGTAAATATATCCAAAAATTTACATCAATACAATTACATTTTTGCTGAAACTGCGCCGACTAAATTATTGACTGCATTTGCGTACACATCCTTCATATTAGCAATTGCATTTGCTGGCAAGAGCTGTTTTCGCGACGCGCTGGTGGTGTGTATATTCGCTTAATTTGGTGTGAGTATTCGCTTACATTGATGTGAAATGTAAAAAAAAATATTTTTTTTATTTTATATATATTTTTTTAATTATATATTTATTATATTTTATATATTATATACATTTTTTTTTAATTTTAATTATTTTACTTACTCACTTTGTTGTTCGAAGTTAGAACCACGTTCACACGTAACCGATAGAGCTATATATAGTGAAAGGAAATTAAACACAAATAAGAGAGGAAATATCAATGTTGAAGTCATTCGCACAATGTGCCGAAAAACGACCCAACGAACCGAAATGGCAAGCATGCGTCCATCAAACGAATGTAAAATAATATCGGTTGCAAAGTTGTAGTTGCTTTAAAACTGTGAAGTATCTGTAAAACTGTAGTGTCTTTAAAACTGTGTAGTTTGTGAATTTGGTTGGTGTGCATGCTGTATATATACATATACACCAACCAATAGCATATACACCAACCGCAATTTTTAGTAACTACGAATAGCAAATGTGTTCACTGAATTACTGAATTTCATTGCTGGACTGATTAATGACATGCAATTAATATCTGTTGCTATATTTACGTCGATTATTTTTTTCTGTGTAGTAAGTCGGAAATAAAAATGAAAATTTTTAAAAATAAATCACAACAAATTTGAATTATCAGTAGTTAATTTTTTACTAATAAATTGATCTTAAAATTAGTAACAAATGTTTAAAACACAATGTTTTATAATTAAACGAAATTATATTCAAATTGCTTTCAATTTAGTCATATTGGCGCATAAACATAGACAATTTAAAAACGACTTTAAAAATAAAATCGACTTTTTGACAAATTATTGCTCGATTTACATTGTATCTTCTGTGAGTCTCACTGTATCTCCTAGGGTTGCATTTTTTTAAATTTTCATATAAAAATATCATTTTTTTGGAAAAATGCAACCCTAGGAGATACAGTGAGACTCACAGAAAATACAATGTAAATCGGGCATAAATTGTCAGAAAGCTGATTTTAAATATAAAGTTGATTTTAAATTCTCTATATGATTATGCGTCATGGCGCGGCATTCGGTTTAAAATAGATGCATCTAAAGGCATGCAACATTTACGGTAGGATGCATAAATTTTAAATGCATACATCTAGGAGCAGCATTTACGCATTAACGGAAACTTTGTGTTCGATGTCACCCTACTCGTCATATAATTCCTAGACTCTTTTTGCGGTATGAAATTTTATAAAACACACATAATAAGAATTAGAAGCGTTGATTGTTTGTAAAATATGTTATTGGCTTTAGCAAGTACACATACCATTCCAAACGAGAACAGAATACAAGGAGTAAAATTAAAATAACTTAATTAAAATAAGTATAAAAAAATAACAATAAATAAAAATAATGCAAAAAAAATTAAATAATAAAAAAAACAAATAATATAATATAATTTTAAAAAAAATTATATTTTCATATTATTTACTAAAATTAATAAAAAATAGTTTTTTGTTTTATAACAATGGTTTCAAATTTGAATGAAATTGTTTTAAGCTTTTTTTTTTTGTTAAAAACCATTGTTTTATATAAAAATGAAATGATTTTAAGCTTATAGGCGGAAATTTTCACAGATTGATTTTGCAACTGACTATAAAATAATAACATTTTGTATAAAAATTCATTCTCAACGAAATTTCATTTTCCCTCAAGGTGTAACAAAATACTTTTGCGACAAATGTTATATGCATTTAAAAAATATGTTGGTGAGAAATAGAAAACCTAAAATTAATAAATTCACTTAAATTGTTGCATACTTCTGGAGGCAATTTTCAAGCATTTCAAACTGTAAGATTCTGTGCTAAAATTCTAAAACTGTTATATTCAAACTGTAACATTTAAAACTGTAACACTCAAACGAATGCTTGCAATATAATCCTCAATTGCTTTTTCATACTCATTTTTTATATAAAAGCCTAATAATAAATGAGAGTAATGTTGGTAGCTCATGCACCCAGAAAAAAAAATCCCTCAAATACCATCTGAAGACAGTTTCGAAGCCATATTGAATCGAATAAATATATACAAATATTATAAATGCTATTGTTATTAATTAAAATATTTTCTAAATTAAAATATTGTCAGTGCAATTTTAAATAAAACAAACACATTTTTGGGTTAAAAAAAAAACTTCGTATATTTCACGACTTTTATAAATATTTCTCAGAAATAAAACATAGAAATTATTTTTATAAATATTTGTCAAAAATAATAATTAAAATTGACTAAAAGAAAAATATAAATGTTTCAGGCAGAATAAAAAAAAATAATTCTTTACATTTTCATTCAGTTTATATATTTCAAATGATAAATTCATTTAATATGATTTCCGGCCCAGAAAAAATTGCTTTTAATATTTTCACAAATAAATAAAATGAAAACTAAATGTTTTTTTTCCTCAAATACACCCAGAAAAAAATTCCCTCAAATCCCATTAAAATTGGTCAAAAGGACAATTATTGATTTAATAGTATACAAAAAATAAATGTTTTCATATAAATTCAATGGCAAAGTCATGGTATTTTCTAGTATTTAATGGTATTTTCCGATTAAAATAATAATTTATCCTATTGAATATTTTTAATAGTAAAAAACTATTATTTATATAGTATTTTTTTCTGGGTGTGGCTGTGTGTAGAAATTTGTTATTGATTGGTCAGGAACAATAGAGGATTAGATTCTTACAAGCAGAGAGCGGAAAAAACAAACGAGTAAAAAAAATATATTTAAATTCAAAAAAAATTAAAATAATAAACAAATAATAAAAATTCAAAAATAAAAAAAATAATAAATAATTAAAAAACTAAATATATATTGTATTTCGTATGGTATAAATATTGTTTCTAAAATGACCACAAACGAATGTTATATAATTTTTATGTATTTTTTCTTTTCCTTAAAAAATTAAATTCAATATTTTATTCGATTTCGAGATATAAAATATCGAAATATATATATAAATAAATATATATTGTATTATTTTACGAAAAATAGTATTGACTATTAATAATTTTGTTTGTGTTCCACTTTGCCCTAAACGGGCCTGCTTATTTATATCTTTATCGCTATAAATCTCCTTGATAAAAAAACACTCAAACATTTGCTTATTGCTAAATCTTATTTGTATTGCCATTTTGAATAATTAAAGAGCCTTGCAAAATTCTTATAATTGCCATTTGGCAGCATTATTTGGCTGATAAATCTGGCACACGGCAGGTGCTGCCTTTTTATGTATATTTTATTAATATTATTTTTAATTATTGACCAACTGGAAAAAGTACTCAGACAGGTGCAGACTTACCATATACAATCGGTGAAGCTTTTTAAATATATAAAATATTATGTAAAATTAATTGCTAATAATAGATAGGAACAAAACAAAAAACAATAATGCTGATAACGTTTTAATTACTGCAGATATATATATTGTATAAATGTTGTTGAAAAACGGACAGTATTGAGCATGTTTTTGATGTTTTCAGGAGAGTCTCTGATAAGCAGTTGTTTATAATCAAATGATTAAAAAACTTTTGTTTAAAACATATGTGAAAATTCATTATATGCCTCTTATGATTACAGTTATCATTGCAAAATCTATCAAATGTGTTTAGTTATTTGAATTAGAAATAGTAATAAAATTGTTACTAGTTGAATATAATAATTACAATTATATAATCTGTAATCTAATCTAAACAATTAATCTATAACCATATTCTAAACAACATGATACATTATTATATTCACCAAAACAATTAGCATATAATTGACGGATAATATTAAAAACGATTCAAATTATTAAGAATTAAAGAAATTTTGTATTTCTACGATATTGATATAGTATAAATTTCTATTACAAATACATAAATTTATGGTAACAACTAATAATATTTGTCAAAACTATAACGTTGTTTGTATTTCATTTTTATATAGTAAATATTTGCAGTCATAGCCTTTATGTATTCAGATTATAATCACTGTATTATTAATAACATAATTATAATCATTGCAAACAGTTAAGATAACTAAAAACATTTTAAATAACCAAATATGTTTCCTAAAACCATTTCATTGTATCAACTATACCAAAATATGGGAAAATCTAATACAAAATATTATTACAAAATTCACAAAAATTCAAATTTTCCCTAAAAATTAAATTTTTCGCTAATAATTAAATTTTTCACTAAAAATAAATTTGTTGCTAATAATTAAATTTTTCACTAAAAATAAATTTTTTGCTAATAATTAAATTTTTCACTAAAAATAAATTTTTCACTAAAATTAAATTTTTCACTAAAAATAAAATTTTTCACTGAAAATTTATTTTCACCAAAAATTAAATTTCTACTAAAAATTCAATTAAAAATTAAATTTTTCATTACAATTAAAACTTTCACTAAAAATTAAATTTTTCACTAAAAATTAAATGTTTCACTAAAAATTCAATTTTTCACTGAAAATTCAATTTTCACCAAAAATTAAATTTTTACTCAAAATTCAATTAAAAATTAAATTCTTCACTACAAATTAAATTTTTCACTTAAAATTCAATTTTTCATTATAAATTCAATTTTTCATTAAAAATTCATTTTTCACTCAAAATTAAATTTTTCACCAAAAATTCAATTTTTCACGTAAAATTAAATTTTTCACTAAAAATTAAATTTTTCACTAAAAATTATATTTTTCACTAAAATTTAAATGTTTCACTGAAAATTCAATTTTTCACTAAAAATTAAAATTTTCACTAAAAATTCAATTTTTCACTAAAAATTTAATTTTTCACTAAAAATTTAATTTTTCACTAAAAATTCAATTTTTCACTAAAAATTAAATTCTTCACTTAAAATTCAATTTTTCACTATAAATTCAATTTTTCATTAAAAATTTTTCATTCAAAATTCATTTTTTACTTAAAATTAAATTTTTCACTAAAATTCAAATTTTTCACCAAAAATTCAATTTTTCACTAAAAATTCAATTTTTCACTGAAAATTTAATTTTTCACTAAAAATAAAGTTTTTCACTATAAATTCAATTTTTCATTAAAAAATTTTCATTACAAATTCATTTTTCACTAAAAATTAAATTTTTCACTACAAATTAAATCTTTCACTAAAAATTAAATTGTTCACTTAAAATTAAATATTTCACCAAAAATTAAATTTTTCACTAAAATTTAAATTTTTCACCAAAAATTCAATTTTTCACTATATTAAATTTTTCACTAAAAGTTAAATTTTTCACTAAAAATTAAATTTTTCACTTAAAATTAAATTTTTCACTAAAATTATATTTTTCGCTAAAAACAAAATTTTTCACTAAAAATTAAATTTTGTACAAAAAATATATTTTTTTTTATGTAGCCCAGTGTATTTTTAAATGTTTTTGCTAAATGTTAAAGTTTGCAGCCAACCTCACAGATAACGTTTTATTATTCTGTTAATGAAATGATATTCATAGCAACTATGAAAATGTCAAGAAGCCTATAAATATGCAACACAAAATTTTAAACCAAATAATCGACATTTAATAAAATTGACAAATATTAAAGTTTTAACTTCATTCGTAACATTTTGTGCTGTGTCATTTGTAGTCCTTTCGACACATTTCACATTTATTAATAAAACTTATGACCATCGTTTAGTTTGGCTGACATTAATTGGACACGCTGACACCAGCGGAAATCTGTCCGAAACTACCGAACATTGGGCTCACGTGTTCAGTTGCTCCATCGATCCACAACCCCCTGAATTGAACAGCCAGACGGTTGAATGGAGCCTATTAATGTCTGTAATAAAATCTGTGAAATTGAGTTTCGGCGTGTTTCATTTGTTGGCTTCATTGGATTCATTATCCGTTGATAGTTTTATTTTGTTGTTATACTTGTTGTTTCTATACTTCATAAAAGTTATAGTTTTATTTTATTTATTGATTGATTGCAACGTGCGTGTGTAGCGTTCTATATTTAATCGCATTTCCTTAATGTGCATGAAGCCTTGATTTATTATGTTGTCTAATTTTAGAAATTTATTTTAGAAAATTATATTTGAAGAAAAATAGTATTAATTACAATTTACTATTTTTAGTTAAACTGTTTTTTTTTATATTCGTGAACATTTTAATTTTAATAATAAGTTGATTTGTTTTAGTCAAAATTTGAATTTTTATAAAAAAAAAAAAAATTAATGAAAAATTTAATTTTTTTAGTGAAAATTTAAATTTTTAGTTAAAAATTAAATAGTTTTAGTGAAAAATTAAATAGTTTTAGTGAAAAATTAAATTTTTCGTGAAAAATTGAATTTTGAGTGAAAACTGGAATTCTCATTGAAAAATTGAAATTTTAGTGAAAAATTTAATCTAACTATAAAAAAATTGAATATTTAGTTAAAAATGAATTTTTAGTGAAAAATGGACAAAGTAATATTATAAATATTTTTTATTACATTATGTTTAAATTATTTTTAAATTGCAGAAAAATATCAGTATACAGATTTTTATATACAAATTTAATGATTAATGATACTTTAAAAAACAATAAAATAACTAAATTAATTTACCACACGCAACATTATGTAAAGTTCATTTCTACAAAACCCACAAATTTCAAAAGATTAGACGCAAACCAAGCACAACCAACTTCAATTTCATCATATTCACCATGTACAAGCAGGGTTTATTCACCACCTCTATAAACAAAAATACAGAGTTTCCACGTTCATAGAATGGATAACAAAATGAATAATAAAAGGTGTATAAATAGTTTATTATAATCTATTGCCCGATTTACATTGGCTGTATTCAGCAGTTGCGAAACTGCTCAGTAACTGATCGCTCACTGTTACTGAATGCACCGCTATTTCAGCTGTCAATTTAAAAATTAATTTATTATTAATATTTTATTAAAGTTACATACAACTCTTTAATTGATTGAAAACATATTTTCCAATCTAAATTCCATTTTTGTTTATAAATATTTGAGTTAAAATGTCATCGATAACAAAGGCAGCGCAAATGTAGCGTAAAAATTTAATGCTGGAAAAAATGGAGACCGCTCACTAAACATGTTTAGGGTAGTATGCCATTCAAGCTCAAATTGCTCAACAGCTCCACAACTGCTGAGGTCGCTGAATGCAGCCATTGTATCTTCTTCTCAAAAAAATGCTATTTTTACATGAAAATTTAAAAAATGCAACTCTAGGCGATACAGTGAGACTCACAGAAGATACAATGTAAATCGGGCATAAAGGAGATTATTTAATGTATAAGTTTTGACAATTATTTCCCAATATGCCATTGCACTTAATATTAACTTGCGAATGCTTTGAAATCAATCATTACTTTCAAATCGTAGAGTTGAGGTTAACGTTTCAAACCACTTTTAACCTAAATTTAAGAATCATAGCTTTTTCAATAAAAACTGTAGCGTAACTTTATCTTGAAAATTCCCTTATTTTCAAATCAATATTAACACTAATTCTCAAATTGATTTCAACGTTTACTTCAAATCAAGATTAAGCCTTATTTTCAACTTTATATCAAATAAACCTATATTTCGTTTTTTTCTTTTAAATATTGACTTAATCCTGCAAAATAAGTAAAAAAAGGGGATCCTCATATAAGACAACAAAAAGCGCATTTTTCAATTCATTATCCCGTTATATGTCATCCAACCAATATCGTACACTTCAAGCCCGAGCACCTAGACAACTTCAGAAAATCGATGTCAGCATCCAAAATGTGGTAGACGTGTTTTTCTAAGCTTGTATGTTTTAAGCTCTCGAATATAATTCTGTAGCCTATTCAAGGTTTGCGGGGGTGGTCGGTATATTGTTTTAAATATTTACAGAAGTCCAAACACTAACAGATTTCGATAAGCTATTAGATTTGGACGCGCGTTGTTATGTTATGTATTATGTCAGGGCTTCTATTGCAATAATAAAAAAACATACTGTTTTTAGCTTCACTACATTTTTGCTCCTAATTTTCACTGCCCTTTTTGGTAATATTATTATCAAATCATTTACAAATTCAGAGTAAGCGCTAAAAATAGCACTTATTTTATATTTAAAACTAATTTGAAAAACACACTCGACCTTAAAGGCAATTTTGATTATTTTATCAATCGCTTACCCAGTGGCATATTGGGTTCCGTACGAAAACTTTTAAAAGAGCCGTAATTAAATTTAATTTCCAGTTTAATTTTGTGTAAACTCTTTACTCTTAATGTTTAATTCAATATTTAATATAAGATTTTGCTTAAATGTTGTATTTCTTATATTCAGCCCAATCGAGAAACAAGTCGAGAGACATTTCCGACGGAATTTTTAGAAAAGCAATCGAGTAAATCACAGTTATCGAAAATTTTTCATCGGAAACAAATCAATCCAGTTTCCTGTAGAGTGAATGTTTACTTTAAAATTTGCACACATTTTATTTTTATGTGAAAACATGAAATTTAGCATTTTTAGTAATTGATAGCATACAGAAAATAGTTTAAACTGTCCAAATAGTTAAAAAAAAAATTTAAATCGACTGTTTGGATATTGAAAATTTGCTTAAATTGCTATGCAAATCTTAATATTTCAGTTAATGCTGTCTTTAGCGTATAAAAATAAATTAAATAATAAAATTACATTTGTTTTGTATTTCAAAACAAATGTAATTTTTGGTTTTTTTTTTATCTGATACTTTCATGAGGTAAGCTTTTATTTCAAGGAGGACTTTAATCAATTTTTTCGACACGGCTTAGTGTCCAAAAATCAGGAACCTCAACGAACCGGAATCGTTATAAAAAAATGCAGAACCAGAATCGGAATCCATATAATTTTTTTTTGTGTTTTGGGAATCGGTACCACTATTATTAATAATGGAACCAGAACAGGAGCCGATATTTCAGTCCCTGTCTGGGACCGCAAAATATCGGAAACGTTTGGATTTTTGGAACCGGAAACGGAATAAGAACGGTTATTAAAAAAATGTGTGGAACCGGAATCGATATCGGAACCCATATATTTTTTTTTTGGAATCGGAACCGCTATTTTAAAAACCTTGGAACCAGAATCGGAACCTATACACTGAAGGATTCTAGTCCCTGCCTCTAACTGTGGTCGATAACGAAATCGAAAGAAGTAACACAGTTGCGTGAATATTTTTCGAAGTGAAAACCAATTTTTTTACTTTTTTTCATCGCATCTTTCATGGGAACTTCTCGTGCGTTAAAATAAATTCACATAAATATTCACAAAAGTATTTGCAGCAATACAATGTTAAGTAAACGTCAAGATAGAGGATTTGGAGCAAAGTGTATGATGAATATCTCTGATTTAATACGAGATATCAAGAAAAAATAAATATTTGTTAATTTCTTGGGAAAATTGATTCCATTAATCGATAAATAGAGAATGTAATTTCATTGAATTGGCGTATGGAGCAAATTAATTCTCTAGTGACGATATGAAGATAATTTAAATAAATTGTATTTCTTTTATTTTTTAATATTTCATACTACTATTTTTAAAATGTATCAAAAAAAGTACTATTTAATCTTCACGTTAATACTTTTTTTGCTGCGGCGAATTAGAATAATTTTTGACACATCTGCAATCCGAGCAACTGCTGACTGACAGCAGAAGAAATTCTTATTCGTCTCGAAAATGAAATAATTTCGTTGTGAAAAAATATCCAACGAGAATTGAAAACTGTAGCTTAAAACGGTGGTGAACAAAATAATTTTGTGAAAATGCAACGACTGGCGATTGTTGCGTGTAAAATACGCGTGTGTTTGTAAAAGTAGAAAAAATGCAATTTTCAAGATTCATGCAAGACGGCGAATGGTAGAGTAAGAACAAGCAGCAGTGTAGCCAGCAACAGCCACAGAAAAATTTATTGTGAAGAAGGCTGAACAAAAAAAAAGTGGGGAAAATTTATCAAAATAGAAATTCAAAGACGAAAACGCAACAAAAGCAAAACAGAGACAATGAAAACGAACACAATATAGAAGCAGGGAGCGAGTGCAGTGTAGTGATTTAAAGAAGAAGAAAAATCGAGAGCAAAAAATAAAATACAAATAGAAAAAATAAAATTTAAAGTTAATTAAATGAATATATTATAAAAACAAGTTAATCATAAAAGTGTTGCAAACTCAAAAGAAATAAAACAAAGTTGTGGTGTGCAGCAACAATAAAAAGCGGAAACGGGCGACAAAAGAGTGTTGAGAAAAGCACTTTGACTGCAGCGGAATTTCACGTCAAAATAAAATAATAAAAAAAAACGTCGTAGAAAACGAAGAAACGCGAAATTGTGTCAAAGTGTTTTTCGTTTTTGTGAACAGCATGTTTAGTATTTGCTGCAATTGTAAAAATTAACAAAAAAAAAGAAGAAAACTGAATCAAATAAAAAGTGAATCGAGTAGCAGCATCAAAAGAGGTCAAAGGAGCGCCAGCGCTCCACTGACGGACGACGCAGCGCAGCAGCCAGTACTGAAAGCAGCGAACCACCGCGACACAATAAACGCTGAAATTAAAACAAAAGTGCAATTATAATAAAATTAAAATAAATTTACATAAATTATAAACAGCAAAAAAAAAAAAACAGCATTAAGTATTTAAAAAGGCAACAGTAATAAATATAAAAATTAATATTTATAAAAAGTAAAAATTGCGAAAAAATAAAAATTCAATTTTTACGACACAAAAATAAAGCGCTACAAAAACAACACAAATTGGGGCAACTGCCGCCAGCAACAACACATTTTCCGACGTGCGCTAAAGGTTTTATGAAGCTGTATAAAAAATAAAATATTTGTATTTAAATATAACAAAATAAAATAGAAAATAAATATAATAAAATTAAAAAATAAATAGTAAAAACATTAATAATAATAATTTTTAAATAAAAAAAATAAAAAGTAATTAATAAAAAAATAACAATAATTCTTGATCGTTTTTATTTTTGCGGGCTCAAAATAAATTAAATAAATAGCATACTTTAATTTAACTCAAATCAAAAGCGAAAACATTTGCGCTACCAACGACGACGTGTTATTAAGAAAACAACAACAACAATTCATTACAAAAACAACAGTCACTTTGAAAACAACAACGTCGTATTAAGTGAAGAAAATAAAATAAATATTCTAGAAAAAAAAGTGTAAAAATCTGGTTTGTTTTTGTTGTTTTGCTGTCTTTTGCGTTTCGCGCGCGCTTCGGTTTTAGTTACAACAAGAAACAGCCGCCGCAGCGCGTTTTTTTACAAAAACAATTTAATTGTAGTAAAGCTACAACAACACTTCACACTCTGTGTAACCAACAAACAAATGTAAGTATTACTATTTATTTAATAATTAATTCATTAAATAAAAAAATATCACCTTTGAGCCGCTCTTTTGTTAGCAAACGCTCTGTTTCATTTTCACTCGTTGTCTCATTTATTCTCTCTTGCAAACACTATTTCTTTTTTATTGTTTTCTTTTTACCACCCACCTATCTCTTGTGCACAACAAAAGTGGTTTTTTGTGCGCTCAACGCCCCAGCAGAAAACAACAAAAGTATCGGCAAAAAACGACTTTGTTGCGTGAATATTTTTCGAAGTGAAAACCAATTTTTTGACTTTTTTTCATCGCGTCTTTCATGGGAACTTCTCGTGCGTCAAAATAAATGCACATAAATTGTCTTCATATCCCAAAAAGAAGTATTTGCAGCAATACAATGTTAAGTAAACGTCAAGATAGAGGATTTGGAGCAAAGTATATGATGAATATCTCTGATTTAATATGAGATATCAAGAAAAGATAATAAATATTTGTTAATTTCTTTGGAAAATTGACTCCATTAATCGATAAAAAGAGAATGTAATGTCATTGAATTGGCGTATGGAGCAAATTAATTCTCTATATTTGTACCGAAAATCCCGAAATGAAATCCCGGGATTGCCAATTAAAATAACGTGTAGAAAATATTAAAACTATTAAATTTTAAATTTGCAGTCGTTTGCATATTTTAATTATTTTTCAATAGACTTGATGACAAATGTTTGATTTCATGTAAGGAAACATAAAATTATTTTTTTTAAAGTTATTTTTTTTACCTTCAGTTGCAATGCGCGTACGCCAATAAATCATAAACAATATAATGTAATGAGTAAAAATTAAATTATTGGATTTAATTTAGAGTTTTTTTACTATACGTCACAGAAATTGATCGTTAACATATTTGGATTCAGAACTACAAAGAATGTATAAACACAATTGTATTTGTGAGAGGTTTAACTTGAGAAAATGTAAAATTTTTGTTCTTTTTAAACTTCAAGAACGATGCATGATGATAAAATATTGATTTAAAATGTTTTTACTTCATCTGCAATACTCAAGCATTATTTTCAGACTCAAATTTTCTTGTGATAAACTATAGCAGCACTATGTAAATTAAGACCTTTTACAACTATGGGGAAAATATGCCGATCCGACTTAAAATTTACTTATTTGGTACCTGTAATACAAATTTCAATCATTCGGGACATAATCCGGGATATATCCCGGGATCCCGGGATTATTTTTCTAATCCCGAAAGTCCCGGGATTGCCACCTATTGGATTGGAACCCCTACCATCCACCTATCTCTTGTGCACAACAAACGTTGTTTTTTGTGCGCTCAACGCCCCAGCAGAAAACAACAAAAGTATCGGCAAAAAACGATTTTTTTTTAAATCCAATCCACCCGGATTTTTTTTCTTTTTATTGGGTTTTATTGAATTTGTTGTATAAATAGCATAATTTCAATTGTTATTTACTAACTTGTTCCACTTATTTTGAAATTTTGACCATTTTTAGTTTAGGAATATGGCGATCACTTGTAATAAATTATTGTCAATATGTGTCTTATTTCAAAAACGATAAATTACGAACATCTCAAAAATAAACTGAGTTTTGTACAACCACTTAAATACAAAAAGTCAGTATTGAAAGCGTATAAAAATAGGGTTACATTAGCTGTTTTTTTCATAATTTAAATTTGAGCCGGAACAAATTTGAGCCATATAGATAAATCTATCTGGCTCAAATTTGTTTTTTTTTTGCATACAAAATTTGTTCCAGCTCAAATTTAAATTATAAAAAAAAACAGCTATTAAAAATTTATATATTTTCAAAGAAAAATAGGTTGAATGTAATAATTTTATAATCTCCTCAAATATATTAAAATTTAATTTTAAAAATAAAAAAAAGTTATTTTAGAATTATGGGTCGAGCAAAGCATTGCTCAGATGTCAAAGATTCCCTTTTTAAAATGTTAAAAATTAAGGTTAATGCCATTGCAAATCAACCAAATCTATTGAAAGGTCACATTACATTGCACACAATGCATTTCTGGATCCAAAACCATATTTTCTAAATGGTCTACCATAGAAAATTTTCATGAAGGTGGATAACCACATAAAGTTACTATCAAGTCTGGAACTTTTTAAGTCAACTGCAGCAAATCAAACAAAGTTAGGAATTAAAATTTAAACTAGAACTGTGAGTGGGGTATTAGACGAAGATCAAAGATCGTGAAGGTTTTAGTGCATGTTTTATCTTTTTTTGGATTTATTATAAAAAATAATATCTTGTGAATGTTGAGAGCATTCACAATATCGCATTCAATGAAATTTCCTAAATCGCGGATTCAAATAAGTCGGTAACAGACCGGTGGATTTTAAAAATTCAAGTCTCTTCTAAGAGTCTGATTCTTGATGACTTAAAAAAAAGGTCTTGAACAAATTTCAATTGTCTACAAAAATTGCATTGAAAATGTTAATCACGAACCGATTTTGCACTTCCGGGATTTAAGCATTTAAAATTTGCATATTCGGTATACCGGTATTTCAAAAAACAATACAAACATTTTTTAAATATTTACACACTTCATTTAAACCAATTTCAATTTCGGTTTTTGGATATTTTATATTTTTAATATCTGTAGCATAAACTGAATTTTTCACATTAAAAAAAAGTAAATACAAACGAATTACCTTAAAATTTAATTTTATGTTTTTGATAAACAGTAATAAATATTAATTTCTTTATTTTTATAATTTTTTTCAGTTTTACTGTTTTTAAATCATTATGAAATTTAAATTTGTTTATAATAGCTGCGTTCCCGTGGTTTTTGATCCATCGGTTTTATTTTACTAAATTTGGCAGCACTGTTTTCATCTACCCTTTCTTGTCAACACGATTTCTTCTTCTTTTTAAGTGCTATTCACAATAGCATAACATCATCACAAACAAATTTACTTTTGATACGTACAGTACCAGATCAGTAAGTGATCCAAAAACGAACCTGGATCTAATTGTTTGTTTTGGTTTTGTATATGTAAATGATCTACGGATCAGGATCAAAAACCACGGGAACGCAGCTAATGATTACAGTTTTAAAAATAAAACGGTTTTAAACGGATATCGGTTTTGGTTCAGGTTGCAATCTCAGCTTTAAGTAACATACCAGCGCTGAGTAATCCAATCCAATCAGAAAATACATCCGTATTTTTTTGAATTTTATCCACTTAAAAAAATCCATGATTTTTTGATCTTTTTTGGATTTTTTCATCCAAGTGTTCGAACGACTAAGAGATTAGTGACGAGAAAATTTGTCATAAATTGGCCTGAAACATATTCGGAATGTTTATTTTTTTTTGTTGTTTCATTTGTTTTTCTTGGTTTCTTTTCAGTATTTTTTTTTGTATTTCTTCAAAAATTATAAAAATTACCGATTTTTAAGTCGTTAAACGAACAAAAAAAAAATGAAATAAAATTAACAGGTGGCTTTGTTCTGAATCGATACATTATTTTCTACTGGGTTACATATATGTGTTATGCATTTTCTTTTAATTAACCCTTAAATGCCCACTGGTTCCGCAAGGAACCAGTGGGCGATTTTTTATAATAACATTTCTTGACTTTTGCTTTAAAAATTCTGATGTACAAACGAGGAATTTTTGATCTGGTTCAAGTAAGTAACACCTATGAGCAAAGTCGTAGAACAATCCTTGTCCAGAATCGCGCGTTCTATAACATACATTTTTTTCAGCTCAGAAAAAAAGTCAGGCTTTTAAGGGTTAATATACAAAAAATCTGTATTGGCGAATGAGATTATTGATATTGATATTGTGCTCTGGAAAATAATAATAATAATTTCTACAACTAATTTAACGATAAATTTTCCCACAAATTTGTTTTCGAACCAAAAATTTGAACTGATATGACATTAATTTCTAATTTTTTATCGGAAGAAAAATTACTGTCTGAAAAGAAGCTTAAATTACGATTACAATTTTCTTAAAAACTTTACGTGTAAGGAATAACTGAACATCAAATTCTGAATATCAGTCCAAATCAGCATCAACGAATTATATAGCATTGTTGTATGGAAGGTCCATGTCAAAAATCTAGTTGGGTAGTGTTTTCAGACGATATATTATTTTGATTCTTCCATTTTGAACCCATCAAATTATAAATTTACTGTAATAAGTTAAATAGTTTATTAAATTTCTAAATGTTCGTTTATAATCAGTTGCAATAAATTTTTCTTTATATATTTTTATTAATTGCAATTCGTGTAAATAGCTTAATATCAATTAATGTCTATGGTTTTCAATGAATTCATTAATTTTGCATTCTAAAATGCGCGCGCGTGTCCCTACTACTAAAATACATTATTGTTTTTGTTTTAAATTATTTTTAATTTTTTATTATTGTAATATTCCAGTACTTTTGTTGTACGTATATTTTTTTATGTATTTTTTTTGGTCTGGCATTTTCTGAAATTCACTCTCGGTTCGAAATACCAATATTTTTATTTTGTACTTGACAATCGAATTCGGAAATATCGGATGTAGGAACATGTCCAAAGCAATAAATTGTAATACAAATTTTTTCTTTCGTATTTATTTTTCTGTCAGTTAGATTTTCGTGTGACAGAATTGGAACGACCAAATACCATTAAAATTTTAATCTACATTCAAAGTGTTTTTTTATATCGAAACATGACGATTAGGCAGACAAGAAAACAAGTATATTGCATTGTCATCCAGTTCTAAGCTATGTTTAAAGTTTCAGACTTCTAATAAATCGGGAAGTTATTTCAAAATCAATTTAAAATTTTGTACCGATCAGACAGACAAGAAAGCTAACCAATAAGAACGTTTTGTATAATTTCGATTTTACTTATTTAAATAATGAATTATGATTTTTTTAAATATTCAAATTTATCGCCATGAACTATAAATTACAAGTAGAAAAAAATGCAAACAAATCTGTTACCTTGTAATGGTGTAAGTCCTTATTAATTGTAAAGGAATAATGCTTTGTTTTAAATGTCAAAAAGTTATGTCAAATGAATGTCAAAATTATGATTGTAAAATTAGAATTATGATATGATTTAAATATGTAGCTTTTAGAAAATAAAATCAATCTTCATTGAATAGTCAAACAATCGGCTTCTTTTAAATTCGCCTTTAAGTGCCGGCATCTATAAAAACATTGGACCAGTAGCGTTTTTAAGCGCTGGCACAACAATATTCAGAATCTCAAAATTGACTCACAAAATGTCCCCTTAAATTCCACCTTTACAAGGGGGTAATACTTTTCAATTTCTAATAAAATTTTTCAGTAAGATGTTACATTTTGATAACAATATTCAAAGTATCGCGATGCAGTACACTCAGGGAAAAACATTGTAAAATCAAGCAAAAACCACCTTAAATCAAGCAAAAGCCGTCATGAAAGTCGAGTAAGGTTGATATTTTTTAATTCACCAACGAACAACGTTGATTTAAGATTGAAATGAGAACGCGTTGCATTTTTAATTTTTTTTTTAAGTTGATATAATCTTAAATCAAAGTTGGTGCAATCTTGATATTAGATTGCTCCAACTTAAAATTGGAAATGCATTTTTAATTTAAAGTTGTAATTTTTGATTCGATGTATTTCAAACTAGTATTAAAATTTTGCATTGTTAAAACATGGTTGTATGATCAAAAGTTGAAAATTTTAAAAACAACTATGACTGTGCTTGATTTTAAAATGTGTTTTTCCTCTGAGTGTAGAAATCGTTCTAGGGCCATGATCGGAAACTGATCGTTGAATTTTTACTTCTTCTAAACTGATCAGTTAAAGGAAATTTATTATTTGTTCATTATAATATCTACCCAATATCTCCTATGGAGTTTTTTTTTATTTTTTTTGAAAAATAATGATGTAATATAAAACCAGTTGGGAAGGTTAGATCACATGACAAATTTTAAAGTATGTGTTATTATGATAGTTAGGATTATCAAAATTATAGTCGGTCTAAGCCGACTATAAATACCCTACACATATGTGTGGTTACCATTACAAGTGGTATATAGGTCACCAGGATATACGAATCCCGAAACTACAAACTTTCAATCGCTAAAGTATTTCCATTCATTTGATACCCATATTAACAAATGGGTAGGTGGACCGAATTTCGATTTTTTTTTTGTGAACCACAAGTCGTTTCGCCGGAAAACATTACTTTCATGTATCTGAGCATGAAAGTCCGTGAAGTTAAATTCGTCGCGAACTTAGCGGATACACAAACCATATAAATTTAACAGTGCTCTGTTAAGATACTGTTAACCATGGTGATGGTGCTCTTTAGGTCAAAATTCCCGAACTCTGAAATATCTGCTGGTATCAAAATCAGTATCATTAAAAAGGTAATTGAATTACCTTTAAAACGTATTATGACTCGTTAACGCACTATGAAAACTGTGGAACCAGTGACCATATAAGTAAAGTTTGACATGTGACCTTGAATTTTAGGTCAAAATTCCCGAACTCTGAAATACCGGTCGGTATCAAAATTAGTATCATTAAATAGGTAATTGAATTACCTTCAAAACGTTTTATGACTCGTTAACGCACTATGAAAACTGTGGAACCAGTGACTAATTAAGTGACTTTTCAGACATATGTGTTCCCTTTAAGTCAAAATTCCCGAACTCTGAAACACCTGCCGGTATCAAAATCGGTATCATTAAATAGGTACTTGAATTACCTTTAAAACGTATTATGACTCGTTAACGCACTATGAAAACTGTGGAACCAGTGACCATATAAGTAAAGTTTGACAAGTGACCTTGAATTTTAGGTCAAAATTCCCGAACTCAGAAATACCGGTCGGTATCAAAATTGGTATCATTAAATATGTAATTGAATTACCTTCTAAACGTATTATGAGTCGTTAACGCACTATGAAAACTGTGGAACCAGTGACTAATTAAGTGACTTTTCAGACATATGTGTTCCCTTTAAGTCAAAATTCCCGAACTCTGATATACCTGCCGGTATCAAAATCGGTATCATTAAAAAGGTACTTGAATTACCTTTAAAACGTATTATGACTCGTTAACGCACTATGAAAACTGTGGAACCAGTGACCATATAAGTAAAGTTTGACATGTGACCTTGAATTTTAGGTCAAAATTCCCGAACTCTGAAATACCGGTCAGTATCAAAATTGGTATCATTAAATAGGTAATTGAATTACCTTCAAAACGTATTATGAGTCGTTAACGCACTATGAAAACTGTGGAACCAGTGACTAATTAAGTGACTTTTCAGACATATGTGTTCCCTTTAAGTCAAAATTCCCGAACTCTGATATACCTGCCGGTATCAAAATCGGTATCATTAAAAAGGTACTTGAATTACCTTTAAAACGTATTATGACTCGTTAACGCATTATGAAAACTGTGGAACCAGTGACCATATAAGTAAAGTTTGACAAGTGACCTTGAATTTTAGGTCAAAATTCCCGAACTCTGAAATACCGGTCGGTATCAAAATTGGTATCATTAAATATGTAATTGAATTACCTTCAAAACGTATTATGACTCGTTAACGCACTATGAAAACTGTGGAACCAGTGACCATATAAGTAAAGTTTGACATGTGACCTTGAATTTTAGGTCAAAATTCACGAACTCTGAAATACCGGTCGGTATCAAAATTGGTATAAATAAATAGGTAATTGAATTACCTTCAAAACGTATTATGACTCGTTAACGCACTATGAAAACTGTGGAACCAGTGACAAATTAAGTGACTTTTCAGCCGTATGTGTACCCTTTAAGTCAAAATACCCGAACTCTGAAATACCTGCGGGTATCAAAATCGGTATCATTAAAAAGGTAATTGAATTACCTTCAAAACGTATTATGACTCGTTAACGCACTATGAAAACTGTGGAACCAGTGACCATATAAGTAAAGTTTGACATGTGACCTTGAATTTTAGGTCAAAATTCACGAACTCTGAAATACCGGTCGGTATCAAAATTGGTATCAATAAATAGGTAATTGAATTACCTTCAAAACGTATTATGACTCGTTAACGCACTATGAAAACTGTGGAACCAGTGACTAATTAAGTGACTTTTCAGCCATATGTGTACCCTTTAAGTCAAAATTCCCGATCTCTGAAATACCTGCCGGAATCAGGATTAGTATAATTAGAAAGGTAATTAAATTACCTTTAAAACGTATGACTCGTTAACGCACTATGAAAACTGTGGAACCAGTGACCATATAAGTAAAGTTTGACATGTGACCTTGAATTTTAGGTCAAAATTCCCGAACTCTGAAATACCGGTCGGTATCAAAATTGGTATCATTAAATAGGTAATTGAATTACCTTCAAAACGTATTATGAGTCGTTAACGCACTATGAAAACTGTGGAACCAGTGACTAATTAAGTGACTTTTCAGACATATGTGTTCCCTTTAAGTCAAAATTCCCGAACTCTGAAACACCTGCCGGTATCAAAATCGGTATCATTAAAAAGGTACTTGAATTACCTTTAAAACGTATTATGACTCGTTAACGCACTATGAAAACTGTGGAACCAGTGACCATATAAGTAAAGTTTGACAAGTGACCTTGAATTTTAGGTCAAAATTCCCGAACTCTGAAATACCGGTCGGTATCAAAATTGGTATCATTAAATATGTAATTGAATTACCTTCAAAACGTATTATGAGTCGTTAACGCACTATGAAAACTGTGGAACCAGTGACTAATTAAGTGACTTTTCAGACATATGTGTTCCTTTTAAGTCAAAATTCCCGAACTCTGATATACCTGCCGGTATCAAAATCGGTATCATTAAAAAGGTACTTGAATTACCTTTAAAACGTATTATGACTCGTTAACGCACTATGAAAACTGTGGAACCAGTGACCATATAAGTAAAGTTTGACAAGTGACCTTGAATTTTAGGTCAAAATTCCCGAACTCTGAAATACCGGTCGGTATCAAAATTGGTATCATTAAATAGGTAATTGAATTACCTTCAAAACGTATTATGAGTCGTTAACGCACTATGAAAACTGTGGAACCAGTGACTAATTAAGTGACTTTTCAGACATATGTGTTCCCTTTAAGTCAAAATTCCCGAACTCTGAAACACCTGCCGGTATCAAAATCGGTATCATTAAAAAGGTACTTGAATTACCTTTAAAACGTATTATGACTCGTTAACGCACTATGAAAACTGTGGAACCAGTGACCATATAAGTAAAGTTTGACAAGTGACCTTGAATTTTAGGTCAAAATTCCCGAACTCAGAAATACCGGTCGGTATCAAAATTGGTATCATTAAATATGTAATTAAATTACCTTCAAAACGTATTATGAGTCGTTAACGCACTATGAAAACTGTGGAACCAGTGACTAATTAAGTGACTTTTCAGACATATGTGTTCCCTTTAAGTCAAAATTCCCGAACTCTGATATACCTGCCGGTATCAAAATCGGTATCATTAAAAAGGTACTTGAATTACCTTTAAAACGTATTATGACTCGTTAACGCACTATGAAAACTGTGGAACCAGTGACCATATAAGTAAAGTTTGACAAGTGACCTTGAATTTTAGGTCAAAATTCCCGAACTCTGAAATACCGGTCGGTATCAAAATTGGTATCATTAAATAGGTAATTGAATTACCTTCAAAACGTATTATGACTCGTTAACGCACTATGAAAACTGTGGAACCAGTGACTAATTAAGTGACTTTTCAGCCGTATGTGTACCCTTTAAGTCAAAATTCCCGAACTCTGAAATACCGGTCGGTATAAAAATTGGTATCATTAAATAGGTAATTGAATTACCTTCAAAACGTATTATGACTCGTTAACGCACTATGAAAACTGTGGAACCAGTGACCATATAAGTAACGTTTGACATGTGACCTTGAATTTTAGGTCAAAATTCCCGAACTCTGAAATACCGGTCGGTATCAAAATTGGTATCATTAAATAGGTAATTGAATTACCTTCAAAACGTATTATGACTCGTTAACGCACTATGAAAACTGTGGAACCAGTGACTAATTAAGTGACTTTTCAGCCATATGTGTACCATTTAAGTCAAAATTCCCGAACTCTGAAATACCTGCTGGTATCAAAATTGGTATCATTAAATAGGTAATTGAATTACCTTCAAAACGTATTATGACTCGTTAACGCACTATGAAAACTGTGGAACCAGTGACTAATTAAGTGACTTTTCAGCCATATGTGTACCATTTAAGTCAAAATTCCCGAACTCTGAAATACCTGCTGGTATCAAAATTGGTATCACTAAAAAGGTAATTGAATTACCTTCAAAACGTATTATGACTCGTTAACGCACTATGAAAACTGTGGAACCAGTGACCATATAAGTAACGTTTGACATGTGACCTTGAATTTTAGGTCAAAATTCCCGAACTCTGAAATACCGGTCGGTATCAAAATTGGTATCATTAAATAGGTAATTGAATTACCTTCAAAACGTATTATGACTCGTTAATGCACTATGAAAACTGTGGAACCAGTTACTAATTAAGTGACTTTTCAGCCATATGTGTACCCTTTAAGTCAAAATTCCCGAACTCTGAAATACCTGCTGGTATCAAAATCGATATCATTAAAAAGGTAATTGAATTACCTTCAAAACGTATTATGACTCGTTAACGCACTATGAAAACTGTGGAACCAGTGACCATATAAGTAAAGTTTGACATGTGACCTTGAATTTTAGGTCAAAATTCCCGAACTCTGAAATACCGGTCGGTATCAAAATTGGTATCATTAAATAGGTAATTGAATTACCTTCAAAACGTATTATGACTCGTTAACGCACTATGAAAACTGTGGAACCGGTGACTAATTAAGTGACTTTTCAGCCATATGTGTACCCTTTAAGTCAAAATTCCCGAACTCTGAAATACCGGTCGGTATCAAAATCGATATCATTAAAAAGGTAATTGAATTACCTTCAAAACGTATTATGACTCGTTAACGCACTATGAAAACTGTGGAACCAGTGACCATATAAGTAAAGTTTGACATGTGACCTTGAATTTTAGGTCAAAATTCCCGAACTCTGAAATACCGGTCGGTATCAAAATTGGTATCATTAAATAGGTAATTGAATTACCTTCAAAACGTATTATGACTCGTTAACGCACTATGAAAACTGTGGAACCAGTGACTAATTAAGTGCCTTTTCAGCCATATGTGTACCCTTTAAGTCAAAATTCCCGAACTCTGAAATACCGGTCGGTATCAAAATCGGTATCATTAAAAAGGTAATTGAATTACCTTCAAAACGTATTATGACTCGTTAACGCACTATGAAAACTGTGGAACGTGTGGTCACATGTCCAGCTTTACTTATATGGTCACTGGTTCCACAGTTTTCATAGTGCGTTAACGAGTCATAATACGTTTTGAAGGTAATTGAATTACCTATTTAATGATACCAATTTTGATACCGACCGGTATTTCAGAGTTCGGGAATTTTGACCTAAAATTCAAGGTCACATGTCAAACGTTACTTATATGGTCACTCGTTCCACAGTTTTCATAGTGCGTTAACGAGTCATAATACGTTTTGAAGGTAATTCAATTACCTTTTTAGTGATACCAATTTTGATACCAGCAGGTATTTCAGAGTTCGGGAATTTTGACTTAAAGGGTACACATATGGCTGAAAAGTCACTTAATTAGTCACTGGTTCCACAGTTTTCATAGTGCGTTAACGAGTCATAATACGTTTTGAAGGTAATTTAATTACCTATTTAATGATACCGATTTTGATACCAGCAGGTATTTCAGAGTTCGGGAATTTTGACTTAAAGGGTACACATATGGCTGAAAAGTCACTTAATTAGTCACTGGTTCCACAGTTTTCATAGTGCGTTAACGAGTTATAATACATTTTGAAGGTAATTCAATTACCTATTTAATGATACCAATTTTGATACCGACCGGTATTTCAGAGTTCCTAATATTCAAGGTCACATGTCAAACTTTACTTATATGGTCACTGGTTCCACAGTTTTCATAGTGCGTTAACGAGTCATAATACGTTTTGAAGGTAATTCAATTACCTTTTTAATGACACTAATTTTGATACCGACTGGTATTTCAGAGTTCGGGAATTTTGACCTAAAATTCAAGGTCACATGTCAAAATTTACTTATATGGTCACTGGTTCCACAGTTTTCATAGTGCGTTAACGAATCATAATACCTTTTGAAGGTAATTCAATTACCTTTTTAATGATACCGATTTTGATACCAGCAGGTATTTCAGAGTTCGGGAATTTTGACTTAAAGGGTACACATATGGCTGAAAAGTCACTTAATTAGTCACTGGTTCCACAGTTTTCATAGTGCGTTAACGAGTCATAATACGTTTTGAAGGTAATTCAATTACCTATTTAATGATACCAATTTTGATACCGACCGGTATTTCAGAGTTCGGTAATTTTGACCTAAAATCCAAGGTCACATGTCAAACTTTACTTATATGGTCACTGGTTCCACAGTTTTCATAGTGCGTTAACGAGTCATAATACGTTTTGAAGGTAATTCAATTACCTATTTAATAATACCAATTTGGATACCGACCGGTATTTCAGAGTTCGGGAATTTTGACTTAAAGGGTACACATTTGGCTGAAAAGTGACTTAATTAGTCACTGGTTCCACAGTTTTCATAGTGCGTTAACGAGTTATAATACATTTTGAAGGTAATTCAATGACCTATTTAATGATACCAATTTTGATACCGACCGGTATTTCAGAGTTCGGTAATTTTGACCTAAAATCCAAGGTCACATGTCAAACTTTACTTATATGGTCACTGGTTCCACAGTTTTCATAGTGCGTTAACGAATCATAATACGTTTTAAAGGTAACTTAATTACCTTTTTAATGATACCAATTTTGATACCAGCAGGTATTTCAGAGTTCGGGAATTTTGACTGAAAGGGTACACATATGGCTGAAAAGTCACTTAATTAGTCACTGGTTCCACAGTTTTCATAGTGCGTTAACGAGTCATAATACGTTTTGAAGGTAATTCAATTACCTTTTTAATGATATCGATTTTGATACCAGCAGGTATTTCAGAGTTCGGGAATTTTGACCTACAGAGCACCATCACCATAGTTAACAGTATTTTAACAGAGCACTGTTAAATTTATATGGTTTGTGTATCCGCTAAGTTCGCGACGAATTTAACTTCACGGACTTTGAGCATGAGTCAATAAATATTTGACCAAAAAAAGTTTACCTAAGCACGTATACAGTAATATTGATCTGTAGATATTCATTTTATATGAGGTATTTGAACATAAGTGGTCGGTTCTCAGGTCACTATATACCGATCATGCCAATTTTCTTGTTCAGACAGCTTAGATATATAAGTAATCTAAATCTAAAGTTTCATTGTTCTATCTCTTCTACTTTTTCTGTAATCGTGATTTCAACAGACAGACAGAGGGACAAACAGACGGACAGACGGACATCGTTAAATCGACTCAGTAGGTCATGCTGATCTAGAATATATATACTTTTCCATACCGGAGATGCTTCCTTCTGGGTGTTACAAACGGCGTACCAAACTGAATATACCCTTTCACTCTTAGTGTAGGGTTTAAAAATTAATTGACCATAAAAATAAAAAAAAAAAGACCAACTACATTCTAGAATAGATACTAAATACTAAAACTTGTCGAACTAAAAAGAAGGTCAAATTGTGTAACTGGCCTCAAAGTGGGCCATCACCGCACGTGTCATTTTGTCCTAATCTGTAGGTTAATTTTTTTGTTATTCTTTGTAAAATACAGATATATTACGATCGTCTTGTTTAACCACTTGATAATTCAAAATAACAACAATTGTTGGTTATCTCATTACATTATAAAAACAAAATATACATATAACACAGGGCTGGACAGGTTGAGATTTTTATAAAAATATTTAACTTAGGGCCAGTTTTTCAGTGCTACACGCTGCAAAAAAAAGGGCTTTCCCAAACATAATTTTGCAGGCATTACATATATCTTTGGAGCTTTATGCAAACAAAAGTATTATTTCGTTGCCAAACATTATTATAATAACAGCCAAACATATGTTTGTTTTCATTCAAACATATTTATGTTCAGAATGAATAATTTTCTGCGTTCTTGCAAACATATATATGTTTGAATGAGAAAAACATTTTATTTACATGTAAACATTTTTATGTTTACATTTAATTTTATTGTAAAAATAGTAAATTTAGTGTTAATATCTTCTTTACACAATATTCGTTCCCTATTTTTAAATTACATTTTTTTTATTTATATTTTATAATTATAATTATAAACTTAAACTTTTATTTTATTTTTATTACATATATTTTATTTATACCTAATAATTTTATTTCCATCTATTGTTCCTATTTTGAGTTCAGTACTTTACGGAAGAATTGGAAATTTCACAAACAGCCACTATCTGGTATTAACAGTAATTGGCGGTACTTAAACAAATTCTTCCACCAAAAATAACTTTTGAACTATATGAAAAGAATTAATGTGAGTGTCACTAAGTGCTAATAGTAGGCAGCGCTGTTATTTAATTGTGATATCGTAATGCCAAACATACATATAATCAAAATAATGCTATTATTTTTAAATTCGTTGTCACCCAGTAACAATCACGAATAACCAAATACATATAATTCAAAGAACCTTATATTGATGTTGGGTGTGCTAAATAGCGGAAATATCAAACATACATATATTAATATCAGATGAAAAATATATATTTCTACAGATACATAAATATAGTAAATTCATGTAAACCCGCGATTAAAGCAATTTATGTTTAAATATCGTATAATAATAATTTAATCTGAACAAAATTATAATACAATTCAATTATAATGTAATTAGATATTACTCCCAATATTTATATGGTGATTTCGAATTACGTTATAATTACATTCAAACTTTTCTGTCCGTGTAGTTGAACTTTGTGGTTTAAACTTCGTTTAAAATCTGAATTGATTTTTTCAGTGATCTTCAACCGTCGTTTAAACTTAGTTTAAACGATCAATGCTGATGGTTTAAACTTCGTTTAAATTTTCAAAGTTTTTGACATGAATTTTTCTCACAACACTTTTCACTATTTTCTGTTACATTCATTTTATTTTCTGAAACAATGTTTTTATTTATTTTATTTTGAATGACATTTATCAAAAGTCAAAATCGAGAGAATTATTTGTCATTAGCCTGTGGTGCCATATGTATTGTCTTGGTCCATGTTCATTTTAAACTATCACTGAAAAACTGCCAACAAAATTAAACGTCGTTTAATTCAAAAAGAAGATTAATTAAACGGAGTTGAAAAATTCCGATTTTTTTGTTTACTCAAAAGATTCCAGCCCTGGTACATACACTTCACATTACAAATTTATCGTCGCAATCAATCTTTCTTGTAGTTTTCCGTACAAAAAAAAAAAAAAAACTTCAAAACACATCTCTTCGTCTAGAATAGAAATAAAAGAAATTCCATTCCATTACATTTTTGTTCTTACCTTAATTGACTCATCAAGCCAATGTGCGCTTATCTTGTTTCTTTAATCGCTTTTTTTTTTTTTGTTATTCTTCTCTCTTATCATGTGTGTTTTGGGGGGTATTTTAGTAGTATAAATTTCAGATTTGATGTAGAATGTAGATTATTATTGAAATATTTTTAAGAAATTTTGCAACTGCGACTTAATAAGATCAAATTAATGCTAATATGTTCAAATTCTTTTGAGATGACGTTCTAGTTTATCCGAAAACAGTTGTACCTATGTATTTTATTTCGAGATATTTTATTTTTTACTGATTTTTAAAGCTTATCTAAAAAAAGTAACATCTGCGCTTGTGTTCCTAATTTAAAGCCCCATTAAATTGTGGCAACGTTACGTCTAAGAACTGCTGCTCTTTTCAGACGCACATTTATTAAAACAGCAACACGTTTTTAATAACTCTTGATAAAAATGTGTTAATTTTTTTATTCGAATAACTCTATACGTCTTCTAAATCATAATCTTCATTTATTGCCTTAAACAGCAACACGTTTTGATAAAATGTTTGATAAATACGTCATATAAATTATAATTTTTATTTAAATTCTTAAACATGCTAAAAGATATTTTCTTTATGAATAATTTAAATTTTTTTTTGCAAATTGTTTATAAGGACTGCGTCGAATAAAATTGTCCGTTCATATCTTCCCATAATGTGCTATTGCATGATTCAAATTAAAAAAAAATTGATCATAGTAGCTCTGAATTAAATGGCAGAAAATAATTTGTGTCAGTTATAGTCAATACAAAATTTATTTAACGCGAAAATGGCAAACGAAGTGGAAGTGCGAGAAAATATAATTAAAATTTTTCAAAAACAACCTAGTTGGTCTTTTAAAAAAATTGCCAAGGAGGTAGGGGCTAACCCTAAGACCATTTCTCGCGCTATCAACCGCTTTAAGGAAGACCTGAGTATTGATCCGAAGAAAGGTTCAGGTAAAAAAAAAGGCCCACATGATCGTGAAAAGTCGAAGAAGGTTGTGAATATTATAAAGAAAGATCCAAGCATATCCGGAAGGAAATTGGCGAGAAAGGCGGATTGCTCAGAATCTTTCGTGCGCAGGACTAAGAAAGAAGCTGGGCTGAAGACGTACAATGTCCAAAAAGTTCCGGATATAAATGCCGTCAAGAATGAAAACGCAAAACAACAAGCTAAAAAGCTGAACCAAGATTTTTTTAAAAAATTCGATTGCTGGACTTTTCTCAGCTACCTGGGCAGGAATTTTATACAGCCGATTCTCGAGGAAATGTCGCTGAAAAATTCAAATCAAAAAAAATGAAAAAAATTCCCAAAGAAATTCCTTGTTTGGCAGGCAGTTTGCAGTTGTGGAAAAAGGAGCAGCTCATTCGTGACATCGGGTACAATTAATAGCGAAATATATGTGAAGGAATGCTTGCAAAAGAGATTGCTTCCATTTTTACGCCAACATGAAGTGTCCACATTTTTTTGGCCTGACCTCGCTTCATGTAACTACAGCACAACGGCCTTAGAGTGGATCCAACAAAATGCAGTGATTTTGGTGCCTAGAGAAGCCAATCCACCAAACTGTCCAGAACTCAGGCCGATTGAGAGATACTGGGCTTTAGTAAAAAGGGAGATGAAGACAACAAAAAAAGTTGCCAAAGACCTTCAAGACTTTAAAAGAAAGTGGTCTTCAGCAGCTGTGATGGTGTCGGACACTACCATTACAACATTAATGGAAGGGGTTCCGGAAAAATTAAAACTTTTTATTAAAAAATATGAATTTCTGGTTTTTTATATTTTTTTTTAAATCTAAAAATAATTTGCAAAATAAAATATTTTATTCTAAAAAAAATTCGATTACTAGATTTCTAGATTTTTTCATTTTTGTAGCGGACAATTTTATTCGACGCAGTCCTTAATATTTATGAATATAATATTCAATATGATGTGGAACTAATATTTTTTCAAAATAAATTAATTGATGGAATTTATCAATAAAAGAAATAGTTTTTAGAAAATAGAATTCCAAAAAAATGTCCTTATAAAATGTTGTTCAAAAATAAAAAAATATATTGTAATAAATATTTCCGAGATAAAAATGTAAAAAAAAATTTTTTTTTTTTTCAAAAAAAAATTTTTTTTTTTTCAAAAAAAAAATGTATTTAAAAAAAAAATTATATAAGAAATAAAATACAAGAATTCCTTGAGAACTGAGAAGTATGGCAAAAAATAAACGAATAATAATTATTTTGATTGAATTTTGGTTTAATGAACAGCATTCCTCAATATGAAGTACATTTATGTTGTATTTTATGCTTTTGTTCATTAAATATGATGAAACAAATGTATGCTTCACTTACACTTCATCATACTTTTTCGCTCATTTATCAAATTGATGTTGAATTCATAACATTGATGTTTTGTAGTTATCAATATTATGAATCATTCTTCAATATAATGAATCATGGTTTGAAGAACAAAATTCATCCATATGATGATGATTTTTTTTGTTCTGTGTCACATCTTTTGGATATATTTTCGAACTGTTTTTCGGCGTATTCAATAGAAAATGAACTCTACCGTGTGAACAACCAATAAGAACTGCTTAGGATTTTAGACGAGTTGGCTTCTGATAATGCCCCACACAATTTCGATGAGATTGGCATCCGCAGATTTGGAGGGACATCTCGGATGTGTTCACAAAAATACTGCCTCATACCTCTTTGCGTTTACATAAGCCATATTGATAAAGGAATAAATTTATATTGACGACGCACGGTGAAGAAAATGATGAAATTTTTGAACAAAACGCAATTTTATTATTTTTAAATTTTCAAATTTCTTTTTTTACTGTTACATACATAAAAGACCCATTAAGAATAATCTGTAACCATTTTTCTTATAACATTAACAGATTAAGAGATATGAGTCTTCAAAGTTAGGAAAAAAATTGCATTCCATACAAAAATATATGGAATTACATATTGGAACATAACTAAAATATCCTTGCATATCCTCTCAAATCCTTAAAATTTTATTAAGGCTTTTACAAAATACACATTCTGAAAAAAAAGTAGCTTCCGGTTTCCTCCGGTTTACAAGAAAATTTTTGTGAAATACTACCATTTTCATTAGAAATTTACTTATTTGATTTAAAGCGTTTAGTGTAATAATTTTATATCAATTAAACCTACAGATATCCTTCACACGCGTTAACTTTTTTCTAATTAATGTGGTGAAAAATAAATAAAAATTTCACAGCGATATCTTTCCCGGATTAAGAGAAATTACGTGTCAAAAATGAACTTTTTTTTGTATTCTAATTTCATACATTTGTGCCTTTTGTAAATTTATTCCAAGGACTGTAAGCGATATCCTCTGTACGCATTATCTTTTCTGTAATCACAATCAAGTTGGTAAAAAATAAAAAAATATATCATCCCGATATCGTTCCCGGATTAGGAGAAATTCATTTGGCAAAAATTACAATTTTTCATACATTTGTTCCTTTTTGTAAATTTATTCTAAGGACTGAAAACGATATCCTTCGTTCGCACTAACTTTTTTCTAATCACAATCAATGTGGTAAAAAATGAAAAATATGTCATACCGATATCGTTCCCGGATTAGGAGAAATTCACTTGGCAAAAATTACCATTTTTCATACGTTTGTTCCTTTTTGTAAATTTATTCTAAGGACTGAAAACGATATCCTTCGTTCGCACTAACTTTTTTCTAATCATAATCAATGTGATAAAAAATCAAAAAAATATGATACCGATATCTTTCCCGGATTAGAAGAAATTACATGGCAAAAAAAACAGTTTTATTCTAATTTTTTTGTAAATTTATTTCAAGGACTGCAAACGATATCCTTCGTTCGCGCTAACTTTTTTTTAATCACAATCAATGTGGTAAAAAATATTACCCTGATATCGTTCCCGGATTAGGAGAAATTACATAGCAAAAATTATCATTTTATTTCCTAATTTCATACATATGTACCTTTTTTGTAAATTTATTTTAAGGACTGCAAACGATACCCTTCATTAACACAAACTTATTTCAGATCATTATCAATGTGGTCAAGAATAAAAAATAAATCATACCGATGTCGGCTCCAGATTTTAAAAAATCACATGTCAAAAATCCACAAAATTCTCGAAGTTAAATTATTTTTACATAACTTTTATGAATCAATAGAAGACATTTTGTAAAGCATAACTATACCCCGATATTTTATTAATAAGTAAAAAAAAAATCAACGAAATCTAGTGATTTGTTTTGAAGTTATATAATTTTATTCAAAAAAAGTGCTTTTTTGTTTACCGTGCGTCGTAGCCTATTGCAGGAACAATCACATAAATAAGAAAAGCCGTCTGAAATATTAATAATCGTCGGTGATACTGCAAAACCGTCTAACTACATGTGAAAATTACGCCTAATTTTGTGTTATAATCGGGTTTTTAATGATATATTGTTCGGATAAATTGGATAAATGCCATTATAAGTTTTGACATACTTAATATTGTATAAATTAAGTGCAGAATTGAGACTGAAAAAAGTTTCTTTTTCTACTGTAAAATTCATTTTGTAAGAGGTATTCGAAAATGTAGATAGGCGGTTTTGCAGTATCACCGATATACTTCGTTGAGGATTATTTCATTTTGAGGCTTTCCGTCCGAAAGTATCCGAATTTTAGTTTCGATCAAATTTCAGATTTTTGAAAAAAAGGATGGACTTGAATTCGTTTAGATTTGACTTGAATGGTTTCAATTAGAGATGGGTGCGTGCCGTGCTTTTTTATATAATATTTTAAAGATATAAATTATTTTATCCATCTCCTGTAACATCTTTCCGGTACTGTTGTACTTTACTCTTATGAAATGTGTTTGCAAGTCTTTTCAGTTCATTTATTTTACAAAAAATATGTACTTTCTAATAACTATTTTTATATTTTCTCAATATTTGTTTCTACTTTTTATTCTCTTTCATGCTGCGTTCCGTCCATTGTGCTGCTGCTACTTTCGCTCACCACACATGGCTGCAACAAACATTCGCCTCCCACTACCTCCTTCCCCCCACTCTCCATCTCTCAAATAAACCGTTATCAATGCGGCACACTCGTGGCACGACACACGGTCATTGTTCGTCTGGCGCTGGCGGCACTCAAAAACATTCCATGTGCATAACTAACGCCGACTTCCCCTACATGTGGCAACAACTCAACCACATTTAATGCACACACCCACCACCTACCTCCCAGCAGATAGTGATGGCGAATCCGCGTAAATTTAGCGAAAAAATTGCGCTGCAAAAGCAAAAACAGGCAGAAGGCACGGCCGAGTTCGAACGCATTATGAAAGAAGTTTACGCAACAAAGATGGATGAGACGCAGGTAAATCAAAAAATTCTCGAATGTTGTAATGATGTGAGTGCAGCGGGTGGCAACGTTACAGCAGCAGCAGGAGCAGCGGCGGCGGCGGCGGGTACTGCAGCAGCTATTGCTGCGGCGACAGGTAGAAGCGGCAGCGGTGGCGCCTCACCAGAGGGCGGAGGCAGTAATTCACCTACGGCTTATCGCGAATCACGTGAACGTAGCGTTGGTGTGGGTCCGATGCGACGTCCCTCTGAACGCAAACAGGACCGTTCGCCTTATGGCAGCAGTAGTGTTGTTGGCGGCGGTGGTGGTGGCATCATGCCGCTACCCAACAACGGTCAAAACATTGCCTATCTAAGCCCGCCCATGGACAGCAGTTGGCGACGCTCCAACTCCGATTCAGCGCTGCACCAAAGTCTAAATATGGCGGTTGCTGCCGAAGGCAACTATGGACCGCTACTTGCGGGGTTGCATGGCGACCATATGGTTGGCAACTATCAGCATAATCAGCGATCTCATTCGCCCAATATTGGACGTAGTTTTAGTCCGCAGGCGCAAAGAAGAAAAGGCGGCAGTAGCAGCATGTTGCACATGCAGCAGCAGCACCAACAACAACAGCAACATCACCACCAGCAGCAACATCACCAGCAACAGCAACATATGCAAATGCAGCGCCAGCAGCAGCAACATTTGCAACAACTGCAACAGCAGCAACAACAGCAGCATCATCAACAGCAGCAGCACCATCAGCAGCAGCAGCAGCACCAACAACAGCAGCACTTCAATGCCAAATTCTACAATTGCAATGCGCCCCCGAATAGTCTCTTCAAATCGCTACAGGAACAAGCTTTAGCAATGGCCAACACCGGCTCTTTGCCCGATTTGACGTCTGTGCATTATGCGGCGCCTGCGCAGCATCTTTTGCAGCAACAACAACAGCAACAACAACAACAACAGCAGCAGCAGCAACAACAACAACAAACTCTTTCGCCGCTTCTTTCACCACAGCACACTAACAGTCGCGATGCACGCGATCAGTCGCCCAGCCCATTTAGTCCCTCAGCTGCTGCTGGCCCCGCTTCTCCTTATCAACAGCAACAACATTCGCCCACGACAGTAGCAGCAACAGCAGCTGCAACAACTGCTGCCTCCGCCGCACAAACTTCACCGCATTTGTCTTTTACAAATCTCGCTGTGCAGTCATCTTCGTCGTCTTCGCCGCAGCATCCGCATTTGCCGACACTAGGCGCCGCCAATTCCACCGGCAATCTGACCGACTACCGCCAACCGCTGAATCCACCCAGTCCGGGCTCTTCGCCGGGGCTGCTCATATCTGGCACGGGCGGCAACAATGAACAGTTGCACTCGAGCGCACCCAGCAGCCCCATCAGACAACAGACGCCGCTGCTGCAACAGCAACAGCTATATGACAACAAAAATGTAGCGCAGCAACAACAACAGAATTATGGTAACAACATGGACGCCACCTCTTACAACAGTCTCAACTCTGCCTTTCATAATAATTTTGAGCAATTCACGCTGGGCGATAGCAATTCTTCGCCAGAGCAACAACAGCAACTGCATCAGCACTTTCAGCAACAACAACTGCAGCAGCAACAACAGCAGCAGGCAACTCACAATAACTATGCTGCGCTGGAGTTTGCAGACTTTATTGGCGATGCTGATATTGTTGCCGGCAACAGTCAGCAACAGCAACAAAATTATAAATTCATAGACTTTAATGAGCTGCACACTGGCAGCAATAGCACTAACAACAGCGGCAGCAGCACAAATGCAAGCAGCAATAATAATAATAATCAACAGCAGCAGCAGCGGCAACATGCCAACAGTCAGCAGCAACAATTGCTAAATAATAATAGCAGCAACAACATTGCCGCTGTCAACAACACACAACAGTCCAACATTGCTTGTCGCTCCAACAATAATGCGGCGCATTCGCCGTCAAATTCGCCGCTGCCC
Organism: Dryomyza anilis; assembly: GCA_951804985.1. Classification (NCBI taxonomy): domain Eukaryota; kingdom Metazoa; phylum Arthropoda; class Insecta; order Diptera; family Dryomyzidae; genus Dryomyza; species Dryomyza anilis. The sequence goes on along the minus strand of OX638134.1, from coordinate 78,122,094 downwards.
TCGCCGCTTGGCTGCTTGTCGTCGCCCTCTTCGCCGCTACCAATTCCAATGGCGGCACAATCGCCGCATCATCAGCAGCAGCACCAGCAACATCACGAGAATCATCATGCTTTATCGCTGTCACACACGCACTCGGCACAGCATTCGCCGCGTCACTCGCCGCTTTCAACGTCGACGCCTGGTCTGAGCAGTTTAAGTGGCGTCAATCCTGCGGCGACAGCGCTCAATAATCATACGACAACAGGAGCAACTGCAGCAACAACGCCGCAACAGCAGCGACATCATCAGCAGCAACAACACCATCAGCAGCAACAACACCATCAGCAGCAACTACAACACGCCAACACAACACCCACCACCGCCAACATACCGTCTATCATCTTCTCCGACTACTCATCCACAAATGACTTTTCAACCGGCAATGACTTCTCATCCGGCAACGAAATCTTCGACACACTCGATCTTGATCTCGGCCAGATGGACGTCAACGAGTTGCAGATTTTGACAAATCCGAGCACCATCATGATTGCCGATCCCAGCATCGAGGACAGTTTTCGACGCGATCTCAACTGATACTATGAGGAGGCTGTGGCCGCCATCGAAAGCGGCGGCGTTGTGCTGTTCGATGTGCTGCACGCGGATGGCGTCGGCGGTGGTGACGGTGATGGTGATGACAAGAACGACGACGATGATACGGTTAATGTTGGCATTGGCATCGCTGATATGCTGGCGCCGCTGGTTGACGTTGCCGATGTGCTGGGCAATCCGCTGGCCGAGCTGAAGGCACTCGACGATGAGAATGGCGACGACGACCAACAACTACAACAGCAGCATCACAATAATGACGACGTCGGCGATCAGTCGGTTCAGCACGAAGAAAAGCACGACATACAGGATATTTTATGTTCGGCAGCGGCGACTTTGGATGATACCGATGTCGATGAAGAGGTACGACAGTTCTTTTTCTAAACGACGATTATGTCTTCTACTCGATCAGTTCATGATCATGTCACAAAGACAAGCGACCAACGGCGCACAGTGCAACGCATTTAACAGCTTTTACAAAACTAAAAAAAAAGAAAAATCAAAAAAAAAAAATTCTAGTTCTTAAATATAAAATATATATGTGAGTGTGTGTGTTATTGCCAACTAAAATCTGCGTTGTTGTGTTGGCTAGTCCAACAAAAAGACGATCAATCAGTCGATCGGCAGATTATTTTGCGCACAAAATGTAAATATTATCATACGCTGTAAAACACGCGGCATATTAAAAATGTAAATTTGTATAATACAACAACTAAATTACAAAAAAAAAAAACAACTACAACAAACTGCAACAACAACAAGAAGAAGGCAACAAACAAATCAAGGGTCAACATATTTAGAACAAAACTTTTAGTGTCTTAGACCTGCGACCAATTTTAAAGAGCTATGACAGAGACGGGAAAAAAGCGCCAAAAACATATAAATAATAGAAAAAATTAAAATAAAGAGCACCAAAAAAGATAGATGCCAAGTATTACCCGATGACTAGAAGCAAGTGATAAATCTAATTTACGACCAATCTAATAAATGGTCTTATTTTGCATAGTTGGAAGCAATACCAGTTCAAAAACTTCCATTTTCACCAAAATTAAAAGAAGAATGTTTGATTTCGTTTGTATCTAACATAAACAGTGTCTAATTTTCCACTAACAGTTCAAATCTCTGTTCCACTCTCATCAAGAGTCACGTTCTATTATTTAAGTTCCAAATTAAAGCAGAGAGACTTCCTAATAATAATATAGTTAACATAGAACTACACTTTTCTGAGTAGCACCAAAGTTAAATTACAGATAGGAAACAAAGTATGCGATATTTGTTCGACAGCAATTTTTAAAAACCACCAGAGAGAATTATATTATATAGAAATTTGTTATCACATTTTGTTTGATTGTCCTGAGTACCATTATATTTAAAATACAGAAAGGAAACAAAGTGTCCAATATATGTTTGAGAAATGCGTGTAATTGAATTATGGAATATGCAGGCAAGATTCGAGCACTATTTAAAATTAATATGATTTCCATAAGTTCAATGCATCTACAAGATTTTGTGATCAAACGTCATCAGTATACTATTATATGCACTCAGAAGAATATTGCTTTGCTTTGGAATTGTAACAAACAAAATGTATTTAATTCCGTTGAAAAGAAATGATTACAATACATTTTAAACTACAATTGTAAGTATTAATAATAATATTAATATTCGGTTGTCATAGCAATGACTATCATAGACACACACCAAATTATTCAATATTTCTTATAGCTAGTACTACTATCTGTTTTGGCATAAGCAACTCAGTCAGTTCTCGTAAATGCTTGTCTTATATCAAAAACTACAACCTGTTATATTTTGGATATTTGAAATGATTTGAACATTACGAGAATCGCATATGTTTCCCGGAACCAATATATTTTCTATGTGAAAAGCCATTTCGCAAGGCTTACCAAGCTCCAGACAAATAATAAAGTGAAACGAAAAGAAAAATCTAATTTTGGATGAGGTTGGAAAAAGGATAAAGTGAGTTATAGGAATCATTATCATTCGGTTAATACTACAAATAATATGCAGCTCAAACTTCAATCTTTTTGTGTTGGCTATAAGAAACGATTTAACATTTGAGAGAGCATCGAATAAGGTGGTTGGCACAACAAACCTATATTCCGTGTGTATGGACTTGGTAAAACATATAAATAAAAAATTAAAATGATGAAAAAGAAATAAGGAATATTAGCAGAAAGAGGAACTGATGAACGTTATACTAACGATATTAGGTTGGAAGATGGAAAAAAGTTAGTTGTACCAACCAAAATTATACGGTTGAAAAGAAATATATACCACGATTGATGGAACTGTCTTATTTGGTTGTCGCAGTAAATAATTGGTAGTGGAAATTACTACCATTTTGTTTTGGCAATAAGAAACGTTTTAGCATTTGAGGGAGATTCGAATAAGTTGGTTGATGCAACAAATTACTATTCAGCATGTACAGAATCTGGTAAATTATGAAACGAATTAAGACTTTTGTCAAAGAATGATGAAATAGATATCATTAGCAGAAATTGGAACTGATGATTGTTGTATTATTTTTCTATGTTGATTTCGAGCAAATAGACCAAAATTTATGAATGTTAAATAATTGTTAAGTGTTTTTGGATCGTAAAATATAATATTTATACCGATTGTAAAGTTATTCGGTGTAAGCACTTGGCCTACGATTAACGCTCAATTAATGATAATTTGCTGCTTGTTTATACAGGTAGGATATCATCTCATTTAACTTTTTTTTTTCAATTTTCTTTAAAATGATTTCATTCTTTTCAATTAACGCAACAAAATATATATTTTAAAAAAGCAGCAATATTCATACGAACATTGATTACAAACAAATAGAACCTTACAGCAGAATTTGCATAAATAAATGAAGAATTCAAAGAAATTCGCAGGTATTACATTACTCAACAAAAAATAAAAAAAAATCACACACTAGTAATATTATTAATGCAACAAAAGTGGAATTTTAATTAAGTAGAAAAAATCTATAAAATATATACATGTAATATATATATATATATATTTTGTAAACAAAATTTACGCTTTAATTGAACGCTGTAAAACTGCAAAATCACAGCAAGGCGAATTGATAATAATATCCGTGATAATGACGGTCGGTTACACCATGCCAAGCGGTGGCATTATTTGGGTCAAATCTGTTTATTAAGGTCAAAAGTTAACGTAGTTAACTGCTTAATGAACTTTGGTAAAGCTTTTAATAGCGCCCATTTCGAGTGCCACATTACAGAGAGACCGCAACTTTAAATTGATCTAATATAATATTTAAATATTTTTAAAATTACCAAAATTAATTTTTTTAATTCTACAGATTAAAAAAAAACCACCTTTATACAATTGTTAGAATTTCTATGACTTATTTCAATTACTCAAAAATATCCCTTTCAAAAAACAAAAACAATGCATCTCTTAATAAAACTTTTTCAAAACTCAAACTCTCAACAATAACTTACAAAAAAAAACATCTGCAAAAACACCTTATTTAATTAAGCAACCCTTTAAAAATCGAACCGAACGATGATTTATTATAATAAGCGAATTAAATGTTTCTCTTTTTTAATCTAAGTTTTAAACAAAATTAAGCATATGTCAAAAAAACACAAATTTCATTATATAACATATTCAAATAGCATTAAGCAAATAGCAGTAAAGTTATTATCTTCTACGAGACCCCCCTTTCCCCCCATACTATCCCATAGAAAAGTGTGTAAATTAAGCAAAACCTTTTAAAAATTTACTTGATATTGCATATAAGCAAATCATCAATTAATTATATATATCTAGTAGTAAAATATTTTCTGCTTAACATCACTTTTCAGTAAAATATTAACTCAAATAATTAAAACATAAAACATATGCATAGTAGCCGCGGTAGCTCAGTGGTTAGTGCGTTGGACTACGAGTCGAAAGGTCCCCGGTTCAAGCCTGGACTGGGGCTAACAACATCTTTTCATAGAAACATTTTTCTATACCGCGCTACCTCTCGTCAGTAAATGGCAAACCTACGAGAGTAAAACCATTGCCTATGAAAAGCTCTCACCCGCCGTTCGGATTCGGCAATAAACTGTAGGTCCCACCACTTTGAGTACAAATATAACACGCACAGCTCAAAATGGTGAGAGAGCTCGGCCGAAGTTCTGTACAGGACTGTAGCGCCAAACTATTATTATTATTATATGCATAGTGTATAAAGAAAAAAAAGGAGCTGAAAGCATAAAAGTCGAAAAAAATACTATATTTACAAATTTACTATAAAATACATGTTGCCAGTAACAATTCATATTTAGATCCACAATTTAAGAGCTTTAAATTTTAAAACAAACATAGTTAAATGTACTTTAAACGGAGATTTTTTTTATTATGGGTTTATTTATCTGTTGTTTTGGCAACAAGTTTATCTACCGTCAGTCAGTCTAATGCTACAAATATTATTATTAATTACTGTACCTTAATTAATGCATAAAATAAAAAAAAATACTTTTATTAACTCTTAAATCGGTAATTAATTCAAATTGCATAATTTTTAAATTAAACGTACGAACTTTTTTTTTTGTTTAATTTTTATTTTCGATTTACCTATAAATACAAAAGAAAAAATAAAAAAAAAAAAAACAAAAACGAAAAATTACCTATAAATATATATAATATATTAATTATAACTACTTAAAGTCTTACGATGTTTATGTCAATGATGAGAATGATGTATGTACTATATTATAATTATGATATGATAAATTTACGTTTAATGTAATAACACAGTTATTTGTTTCAAATAAATCTTTAAATATATTTAAAAGTAACGATGAACGAAAACTTTTTTGTTCGTTTAAACATATTTTATTGTAATAAATGTTAAATAAAGGGTTTTTCAACAGAACGCTACAAAAGTAGAGCGACAGGGACAGCAAACGACGCCATATTTCTTGCCGCTCTTTTGACATTTCTCTTCAGAAGGTTTGCCATTTCATGATGGAAAGATATACGAATTCCAATTTCGGTAGTAAATTTTAATAATTTCGACTCGTTGTTGGCTCGTATATCTTTCCATCATGAAATGACAAACCTTATTGAAGAGAAATGTCAAAAGAGCAGCAAGAAATATGGCGTCGTTTGCTGTCCCTGTCGCTCTACTTTTGTAGCGTCCCTGTTGAAAAACTCTTGAAAAAAACTTTTGTAGCGCTCTTATTGAAAAACCCTTTATTATTACTACAACAATGAAAAAATATACGTCGAAGGTAAGTTTAGGAACACATGTGGCGAAAACGCCAACATTTGTAACTCAGGAGCAGTTCTTCGCAATTTTTCAGAAACATAAAAAAGAACAAAAAAAATGATTGAAAAAAAAAATCAAGAAAATACTCGAGACAAAATATTCGGCAGGTAACTGGCAAAATATCGACATATTTCTGGCAAAAGCGCAGTTTATTGGCATATTTCACGCAGCGCACAACATGTGGTTAGTAATTCATTAAAAATGCCAGCAGTTTTCACGCAGAGAATCGGCATTATCAAAACTTTCGGGCATTGTGAAGCTGTCTACATTAAATAAGAAGCTGCATTCATCTTCCTATAACCTGTCATAAGCTGCCATCTGCCGTTTTGTCTATAGGGCAGGCAATTAAAAATTACTGCCTGAAATCTGCTTATACGCTGTTAATTTCAACTTGAAAACTGCTGTGTTGCATGCCTGTTACCTGCCGTATATTTTGTCCGGGATATAAACAAAAAATAAAAATTAAAAAAAAAATACAAAAAAATTTAAAAGCAAAAAATAAAAATCTACGAAAAAGATAATTAGGGTATTCATTTCACTTTGTATCACCTGCGTATATACTTATTTCGTAAGAATTGTACACTATAAAGCTTATACGCAGTATATACGAAGTGAAATGAATACCCTTAATTTTGATTATCTTCGTAAAAAAAATAACTTCAGATCTCTGACGATGAAAACTAAATGGAACAACATAAAAAAAAATAGTAATTAATAATTAAAAAAAAGCAATCAATAAAAAGTAAAAAAGCAAAGAAAAATTAATTAAGAAAAAGATAATTTTTATTATCTCGTAGGAACAAAAATAACTTAAGATCACTGATGATGGGACTTGACCGCTTCTGAACCTAGCTATGATCTGCTATTCCACTCTATATGGCCAATTTGTAAGTTCTAGTGGACATTTAAATTTTCAATAAATTTTTAATTTTATAAAATTATATATATACATTATGGCTGTGCTATTAATCGACTAATCAAATTTCTTGATTAATCAAATTTCTTGATTAACCAAATTTCTTGATAAATCAAATTTCTTGATTAACCAAATTTCTTGATTAATCAAGATTTTCGATTAATGAGAACACTGATTAATCAATTAATCAGTATTGTAATTAATTGATTAATTAGCATTTTGATAAGTCGAATTTCTGATTAAATAATTTCTTATTCGCGAAATGTTTACTATATACTATTTGACACACTTCCTTTTATTTTATAATTATTTTGAAACATATTTTCACTTTATTTCAGTTTACAAAATGTTCAAATGTTCTTGAATAAAATTATTTCATTTGCAATTCTGCAATTCTGATTAATCAATTAATCAGTGTTCTGATTAAACAGGATTTCTGATTAATTGATTAATCAATTAATCAGGATTCTGCATAATCAATTAATCAGGATTCTGATTAAACAGGATTTCTGATTAATTGATTAATCAATTAATCAGGATTCTGATTAATCAATTAATCAGAATTCTGATTAATCAATTAATCAGAATTCTGATTAATCAATTAATCAGGATTCTGATTAATCAATATTTTGTTTAATTGATTACTCGCACTGCCCTAATATATTTCAATAATAATTTTCAAAAATAATTTTCAATTATTAAAATTATTATATTGGAAAAGTTGAAATTTTCGATTTTCTTATTGCATAAGAGAAAACATCATATCTCATAAATATATTACAAAATAAAAAAAATACATACAAAAACACAATACATACATTTTACAGGACATTCTATACACCCAGAAAAAATTCCCTCAAATCCCATTAAAATTGGTCAATAGGACAATTATTGATTTAATAGTATACAAAAAATATATCTTTTCATATAAAATCAATGGCAATGTCATGGTATTTTCTAGTATTTAGTGGTATTTTCCGATTAAAAGAATAATTTATCCTATTAACTATTTTTAATAGTAAAATACTATTATTTATATAGTATTTTTTTCTGGGTGTAAGAAACTTCAAATCAAAAAGTTATAGGGTGTTTAAACAAAAATTTAACACATCACCGCAAGGAAACGCTCAAAAAAAGCGCGCGAAACGCAAAACCATGCTAAAATATTTGCAAATAATTCGCATGCAAACTTATATAAGATGACAATATCTACCTAAAAAAAATACCACGTTCTAAAGCAGAGACATACATAGATACAAACATTTATAGTACACATTATTAGTAAAATATACGTGTCTACAAATGTGCGCAAATATTTACAAAACGAACAAAAATACAAAAAAAGTACCTACAATTACAAATAATAATAATAATGAAGGAGTAAAAAACGCAGTATTCTTTCTAGCAATAATTATTTGCCATGGCCTGTGCTGGGGTCGCAGAGTGAATATGGAAAAAGTGTTTATTACTCTCACACACACACAAACCCTACCACTGCGTACTACATATACATATAGAAATATAGCTGTGTATGTCCCATACATGAACACGCTTCATTCAAAGCATGTGTGAGTGCGCTATAAACAGTAAAAATTTGCATCATATGCTGATAAGAGCGCCAACGAACGATTGTACAAAAGACCAGCCAAACCACCGAACGACCGACCGACCAAACGAACATCTTCTCCTCGTCGCAGTATTGCAACTGAAATGAGCTTCAAATGCAATAAAATTAAATAAATACCCTGCCCGATGAATGTCTCACAGCAACCCAGTCAGCGAGACAGCCAGCCGACGGGTGAATTATCTGTGATTGTGTAAATTAATCAGTTAGCTCATGAATGAAGGCGTGAATTTCTGTAGAAAAATGTGTAAATTTACAAAGAAATATTGCGCATGTGTGAGCGGTTTATTATTGTCAACAATTAGTGTATTCACAGTTTCATGGTATTGGTACGACATTGTATGAATACGATAGTACGACAATTAAACTGTGAGCACCACTTTTCTGCTTGCTCAAATGTTTCGTCTCACAAATGCAGCTGATTCCTATAAATTTAGAAGCTTTTGAAATTAGCATAAATATGCCTTGGTTTGAAAAGAAAAACAAATAAATTAAAATTTTATGCGCACTATTTATCATTAATTTCTCAATGTACCTTAATTTCAGCAAATACTACAACAAAAAACATGCTTCAGGACTACTCTCAAATATATTTCACTTTTATAAGGGATGGGACAACAAATTTACGTTTCTGCCCAAGAAACATTTATACGGAGCCTACGACACACACGGAATCACAATACCGTCATTGACGGCATGTTTACGGAGCATTGAGCAAGTGTCCGTCGTAGAATATACGATTACGCACCGTTAACGTACCGTCAAATCGGACGACTGCGTTAGAATTCCGTTTTGCTCCGTATTTTTTAATAACTCCGTAAGATTGCCGTTTTGTTGTAGTCGTTTACGGTACCGTTGAAACGGAGAACTCCTTAATGTTTCCGTTGAAACGGAGTACTCCGTAAATTTTCTGTTTATACTCCAACTCAACGGCACTGATTTTCTTCCGTTATTGGTGTACATTTCAATTCATTTGATTTTGTGAACATGAACAATAAGCTCAGAGGATCGCAGTTGGTCAATGCATCTCCTGCACTCAGAAGAAAATGTACCATTAAGTACTTTAAGGTACGACCATTGATCTTATGGTTCATGTATTAATAGTTTTTTCATTTTAAATCAAAAGTTTTCTAATTAATTCAATAGTATTTGAAATATTTAATACCATAAATTTAAATATTTCCATATTATTATTTTAAATAGAATAAATACTGTTGTTTTAATGGTTTCCTCCTATAATAATAAACGTGGTGTAAAAAAACGTAAAACGAATACAAACACTTTCGTTTTGTACGTCATTCTGCGTGTTTACTCAAAATGGTCGCATGCATTTTTTTGGAATAATCCACATTATTAAACGCGACATTGGTAAGGACTCAATGTATTTAATGTAAATAAATTATATTTATATATTTATTTATATTTTTATATATTGTAGAAAATAAATAATACATCGAACTTCTATTATGGCAACGGACTGTAAAATAACTGCAGGCTCAAGTACTACAATCAATTATTGGGAACCGAAGCAAACGTTAAATGTTTTATAACCTTTTGCAGCAAGAAGTATCTTTTTATGTTTGTGTTGTAAAAGTGAATATCAATTTCGACATCTAAATAAAATAAATTTTACAATAAATTAACTAAAATACATTTTTGTTTTAATAAATTATTAGGAAAATGTAATACGACTATAAAATAAAATTAATAATACGTATCATTAAATTTGTATAGGTCTTTCTTATTGTAATTAAAATATCACATTATAAAATTTGTGGTATAACCACACATTGTATAAACAGTTTCAATATTACTGAACTAATGGGACGCATCCTATTGACCAATTTTAATGGTATAAATTATTGTTTTTCTATTGAAATACTATCAATTTACCATGATTTTTTTCTGGGTGTGAAGACCAAACAAGATAAGTGAATAAAATATAAATAAAATACACTTTTATTCAAAACATCATTGCATAATGTAGATACATTTGCAGTCCCATATTTTGCGAATCTCTGATGGCTTTAAACAACTTTCAGTTCAAGAAGGACTAAATCAAAGAGCTCTGAAAATGTGATATAAAGTTTGCGGATAATGTGCGATGCAAAATTGTCTTGGCTTTTTGGCTAATAAAACATCCATCACTAAACATTACAAACTCACAGTGACGCATTCAAGCCCTATGACAACTGCAATCCAGTTAAAGTGATTATCTTTTTTTTCATTAATTATTGTTCTGGTTTCTATTCACAAGAAATCGTTGCTGGAAATACCATGTGGAATTTCAGTAGACTACAACATTATAAACACCAATTATGTTGTTTTGTTTAGTAAAATTTGTATATTTCATGTAAAATTTTATTCATAATAAGTTTGTTTCATGTTAAATAAAAATATGCATTCCGTTTTTCATACACCCAGAAAAAAATCATGGTAAATTGATAGTATTTCAATAGAAAAACAATAATTTATACCATTAAAATTGGTCAATAGGATGCGTCCCATTAGTTCAGTAATATTGAAACTGTTAATACAATGTGTGGTTGTACCATAAATTTTATAATGTGATATTTTAATAACAATAAGAAAGACATATACAAATTTAATGATACGTATCATTAATTATATGGTAAAGTCGAATTACATTTTCCTAATAATTCATTAAAACAAAAATGTATTTTAGTTATTTTATTGTATATATTATTTTATTCAAATGTCGAAATTGTTATTCATTTTTACAACACACACATAAAACGATACTTCTTGCTGCAAAAGATTATAAAACATTTAATGTTTGCTTTGGTTTCCAATAATTGATTGTAGTACTTGAGTCTGCAGTTATTTTTGAGTCTGTTGCCATAATAGAAGTTCGATGTATTATTTATTTTCTGTAATAAATAAAAATATGAGTGTCTTATTGAAAACGAGACGCTATTTGAAGTTTCTATATGGAATTGGCTTCCTGATCTTACCCCTTATCCTAACCCTATTTTATTCGATGTACATGCCCGAGTGGAAATTTTGTTCGGGATGCTATCATTGCCTGAACTAGTTTTGTGAACAAACAAAGTTGTCCCAATAACTTTTGCAACGAGAAAATGTCTACGTTGATAAATGAAGACTCCAGTGGAAGAACCAGGTAAGTAACATAAAATAATATTCGAGAAAAGTATTTTCACTCACCTCACTCATTCTTCCATTTATAAATGATTATTTTTTGCACAAATCAGTTTTTTGCATAACAGAATTCTTTAGTTATACACACAGAAAACTGATTTGTTGCGGCAACCAACTATATTGCCCTACCGAATCATTCGGTTGCGGCAACAACTGATATAGTAGTTGCAGCAACCGCTTAATTCGGTTTTGAAAACCTCCAAATCGGTGAACATGAGGTTGTGGCAACATCCAAGTCGGTTATTATGAGGTTGTGACAACCTCCCAAACGGTGACCATGAGGTTGTGGTAACCTGCAAATCGGTGATCATGAGGTTGTGACAACCTCCAAATTGGTAATCATGAGGTTGTCGCAACCTCCAAGTCGGTGAGTATGAGGTTTACTAAACCTCTAATTGATATTTTGTTATAACAAAGTTATTTATGTATAGAAAACTTATGTATTCTATATGTATTATAGTTGCATAAATATGTCACGCACACAATTTAGAAGTATATTTACTAATTCCTGCTCCTTGAAAAAAAAAAACACTACGAAAATATACATGTATCTGCATGCATTCATTTTTTATTTCCTCATAACCAATAAATAAAAATAAAACTATTTTTCGTAGCCGCGGTAGCTCACCCGCCGTTCGGATTCGGCACCACCAGCTCAAAATGGTGAGTGAGCTCGGCCGAAGTTCTATACAGGACTGTAGCGCCAAACTATTATTATTTCACTAGCTAATTAGCTGTTTGTATTGAATAAATATATTATTTTATTAATTTTTGTATATTTATTTCGCAATACTACTTAATTAATGAATTTCCTATTGTTTTCGACATGTGAACATTTTTGACATTTATTTATTTCTGCATCTATCCATAATTGTTTGGCAAGAAACTGTCAACCGAACTGCTGATAGACATGAAGTTGACGTTTGTAATTTATTTTGTTGATACAACAACTTACTCAATCGCCGTAACAATGCACGAATGTCAATTTTGGCAGACTGAAAAATGCAATCATGTGGTTACGGCAACCGAACGTGCAGTTGCGCGGACTAACATTTCGGTTAGAGTAAAATATGGTACGTTAATTTTAATGACATGAGGTTACAACAAATGTATTTCGGTTGCAACACTGAAACGTTGGTTCAATTAACCTCATGCCAAAAGAGGATTTTCTGTGAGTAGTTATTTGAAGTCGGAAGTATTTTAAATATTGTACAACATTTTATAACTTATTTTATGCACATAGCTCGATTTGTTCACTGGAGTCTTTAAATTTTTAAAAATGAATTTCAATTTCTATTGCCTATTTTCATTTATTAGAATAATTTTGTTACCCAATTTTATTATAAAAAAAGGTTTTTAATAACATCTCGACCATATAATAATACAATTCAAATCAGATTTTTTCATCAGCGTCAGATCGGGTTCCATTAAATAGACTTTAGATTGTAAAGAATGGAATAGGTTGCCTTATGTTAATTTAAAGGGGCGACTTTGATATTGATAGTCGACCATGATCAGGATTATTTCAGTTACCCTTCGCTAGGTATGCCTTATTGTATTCCCACCAAGGATGGATGTGAAACGAGCATCCCTGATTTAGCCGTTATTTGAGACTAATGGTTTAAAAAAGAAATGTCAAAGTCAAGCTGTTTGAACTAAAATTGAATTAAAGACAAATTATATGAAACAAATTATATTTAATTATTGTCTTTTTATTAGCACAAATTCAGTGTTTTCAACTTTCGTCAAAATGTTAACATAATTCATCTATTTCTAAAACTTATTAATATAAAAGTTTAAAATTTACATATTAAAACCTAAAACATGTTAATGCCAATAGACAACCACACAAAAATAAAATAACTAGTTATACTTTGCGATTTTTTTTTTATAGCAACACGATTTTAAATTAGTGGCTCTTCAGTTTTTTATGAGGGTTTTAATATTATCACCGCACACTTCTTATAATGAAAAATTATGTTCAAGTGATGGTCAACTTTTGTTGTTGTAGCATTTAACAGTAAAACTAGTTCACTGCAAAAATATTTAAATGTTTAAAAATAATCAAATAAAAAAAAAATAATCAAATAAAAAAAAATAATCAAATAAAAAAAAAATAATCTTGAAATACTACAATCTTCTCAATCAAGTTTTGATTTGTATTTTCTATTGTCAGTCTTTGCTCGAGCTATCAAATTTTGTATAGTTTTATCGCTAGGTTAGTTAGTAACACTCTTGACTCTCGTTTTAAGTTACTGCAGTAAAATGAGACGACAAAACAAAAACCATAAACCAGATATTGGAAAAATTGTTCTCACTCGCTCAGTCGACGAGAGTACGACCGACGATGGAGCAAATAAAACGTAATTCAAGAGAAATGCTAAAGCAAAACGAAAATAATAAAATGCGCGCCAAAAACTGTTTTTAATTGACGTGGTGGGTAGTAGGGGCACGTTTTAAAAACGAAGACAACGATTGAATGGATTTGCGAATCACCCTACAGTTTATGTATATTTTGTAAAATTAAAAGTATTGTTTTAAACTAGTATTTAATATAAAAAAATTTAAGTATTGGGACCTACGGGTTTTGAGAGGTAAAATCCGGGTCTAGCCCAGAAATAAAATATTATTGTATACAGTTTAATTACAAAATAAATATGAAAAAAGACTTAGGCACTAATAACTAAGATTTTCGGCCAAGAAATACAATAAAACATTAAAAGTGTTGACGGAGGACGGAGTTAGCTAAGGTCAGGGAGCGTCACTGCTAGTTGATGGTTCAATCCCGGATCACGCTCTTGACCATCGGTCTGAGGTTCTCTTTTCTCAACTATGTATCATCTTATTTTTTTCTTCAAAAATGTGTCTATCCCCAGGGCTAGATTGCGGTTTCCGTGCCAGGAATCGACTAGGCAGGGGCACAGTTTATAAACTAGCCTTGTCGAAAGCGGAGATATCGAATCGCGACGTAAACGCAAATAAGTTGCTAGGCAACAGGAAACCATCTCGCGCGCCACGAGGACATTTAGTGAGGTAGCCAAGAGCATCTTTTTGAGGTAGCGAGATAGCACCTTCGCCAAGAGACCCTTTATAAAGATAGCACTTTAACATTGCACTAATCCCAGCCACGGAGATTCCATGGATACCAGGAGCTGTAATTTGGTTGCCCAATATGCCACTAGATAGCGCGAAGTTGATCCAGTGTCTTCGTAGAAAAATATTTGTGTCTAAAGCTCGAATCACACGATTGAATAAACAGCCATCTTTTGAATCAATTTTAAAATAATTTTAATATCAATCTTGTGATTGCCCAATTTTAGTATGGAAAACTAGGCAATCACACGATTGATATTTAAATTGTTTTGAAAATTGATTCAAAAGTTGATTGTTTATTCAATCGTGTGATTCGAGCTTTAGATTTTTAGATTATCTCAAATTCATTTACATTTTTATTAATTTATACATATTACATATTGAATGATTTTTAATGTTAAAAACATAAAATTTATGAAAATCGTGTTTGGCCATTATTGTTCACATTTTTGTATGTAAAAATTACTTTTGGATACTTATCAAAAATTCGCAGTGAACTTTATTTTTATTATAATTATTAAAACGCTTTTAGCTCAGTAGCTCAGTGGTTAGTGCGTTGGACTGCGAGCAGAAAGGTCCCTGGTTCAAGCCTGGACTGGGGCTAACAACATCTTTTCATAGAAACATTTTTCTATATCGCGCTACCTCTCGGCAGTAAATGGCAAACCTACGAGAGTAAAACATTGCCTATGAAAAGCTCTCACCCGCCGTTCGGATTCGGCAATAAACTGTAGGTCCCACCACTTTGAGTACAAATATAACACGCACAGCTCAAAATGGTGTGAGAGCTCGGCCTAAGTTCTCATAGGACTGTAGTGCCAAACTATTATATTATATTAAAACACTTTTCTCCTATTTTATTTAGATTGTTATCACACAAACGCAACATGCTCAAATCAAAATCTAAAATAGTCTTACCATTTCAAAGTAGGGTATTAAATATATATATAGTATATATCAGTTAATACATAGTATATATACAAAATACACAATCAGTGACGAACATTCTTAGCGTAACTACTCGACTGATAAATGATAACGTCATTAGATTGAAAAATTACGCTTTTGATTTCGAAGAATTTAGGTTCATTTTTATTTTTGTTATTTTTCTCGACGTTTTTGCAAATACACAATGTCACAAAATAATAAAACAAATTTAATATCCATTTTACGAAGCCTTCGTATTCTTATAGAACTAATTATTAATTAGGCTTGAAATAAAAACGTTATTGGAATGAATGAGAACTAATTGTATCTTATCATAACCATGAAGAACATAATTTGATCGTGACGTGTACCCGTCGACGCACAGTGTGCCCAAACTCTCTAAAAAGATATTCATTATTTTCGAAACCACGATTTTTAAAATTTAAAAAATATTAAATAGAGAATTCTTGATAGAACTTAAATTTTGAAATAAGAGATTGTATTTTTTGATGGTTATACAGTTAAAAATAAGCAAAGTTGACATGAAAAATTTTTCAAAAAATGTCAATCCGATTTTAAAAATTCTTTTGTATTTGAAAAGCTTACATTAAGTTCTAAAGAAAATGTGTTTACTTGATAAACTATCTTTTTACTTTTAAAGATATAAACATGACTGGATAAAATTTCTCTCGATTTTAGTGATTCATAACTTTTTAACGCAAAATAGATTAACGTTTCATTATGTAAAAGAAATTCGAATTTGAAAAAATATAATAAAGTGAACATTTTAGAAATATTTCAATTATGGAAATTTTTGTAATCGACAGCTATTAAAAAAATAAACTGAAATATTTGTTACATCTCATTAAAAAAAAATATAATTTCTCTGTCACACAGTATTATGTTCGTATTTGATTTTTATTTTATCATTTATGAAAATTTCGTGTGGTGCTACATGATAACTAAAACAATATGAGTGATACGTTAATATAAATAACAACAAATGTTCAATAATAAATAATTGTTTTTTTTACGAGCACATTTATTAATTAATATATATTATTATTTGATATGTCCTTAGTTCATAAAATTCCTACGTATGTAACTACTATATGTCATGTTTATTTGAGAAACCACGGTGTATTTGCATATCTACGGGAAAACCTTAAGATGTTGAATTCGGAGCAAGCACTTGGGCAAACTATGGGTTTCAGAACAAAAATATTTAATTTTATTATCACCACTAACAGTTTTTAAAATATTCAGTAAATAAGTCTGAAAATGTAAAATTTTTCTATATAAGAAGGTTTTCTTTATATTTTTATTTATTTGGAAATTCCCAACGAATATCAAAATAACGCTAAAATTTCTAAAAGTAAGAAGTTCATGAATTTAGTACTTTTAAAAATGTGGTTGTATGCAAAATTGATAATTTCAGTGTATTTACCAGAATTTGCAATGAAAAAAAAAACAGTAAGGAAGATTATGTCATATGAAAAAGTTTGAAGTAGTTGATAATATCAAGAATTGGGTATGTTATAGTCGCTTAAGAAATATATAGGGAAATAATTTTGTGAAATATGTGATGAAAGGATGGGAAGAAATATAAAATGCACAAATAAAAAATATCCTTATATTCACACATCAAAATATACCAAAAATTTCAACAATTACCTGGATTCATCATATTGATGAATTCATTCATTGAATTCAAAATCTCCATTTACACATTTATGTATTTATAATTCTTAAAGGATTTCTAATATGTGAAATATGTGATGAAAGGATGGGAAGAAATATAAAATACACAAATAAAAAATATCCTTATATTCACACAAACAAATTTACCAAAAATTTCACCAATTACCTGAATTCATCATTTTGATGAATTCATTCATTGAATTAAAATCTCCATTTACACACTTCTGTATTTATAATTCTTAAAGGATTTCTAATATTTAATTGCTAATTATTCGAAGCCTCCATTTCATCATATTAAAGAAAAAGTTAAAATTATATTGATGAATTTTGTTCATAAAACAATATTAATTTAAATATCATAAATTTTATAAGAATTATAATACGTAAATGTGTAAATGGTGATCAATTTTTGTTTGAAATTTGATGATATAAAAAATATTAAAAATGAAAAACACTGAAAAGATACGATTTTCAATTAATGAAATCATCAATATGATGAATACTGGTTGTTAGTGAAATTTTTTTTGTGTGTTGATATGTTGATGAATTTCGTTCTTCAAACCATGATTCATAGTGTAGAAGAACAATTCATAAAATTAAAAACTAAAAAATATCAATTTTCAATGACCGAAAAAGGGTTCTTTAATGTGAAGAATACGTTTGTTCCATCATATTAATGAATAAAAACATAAAATACAACATATATGTACTTCATCTTGAAGAATACTGTTCATCAAACTTTAAATATTTATTTTTCGTTTATTTTTTTGCTATGGTTAGAGTTCTCAAGGTGTTCTTGATTATTATTTTTTTTGAAAACCCTTTTTATACTCTACACCTATGAGGTACAGGGTATATTAAGTTTGTGCAGGTATTGTAACGCCCCTTAGGAGGCGTGTCCGGTATATATTCTTGATCAGCATCACTATCCGAGTCCGTTTAGCCATGTCCGTCTGTCTGTCCCTCTGTCTGTCTTACTGTCTGACCGAATACAAGATAACTTGAAAAATAATAGTCAGAATGCAATGAAATTTGGTTTCAATACGTTTTTGCAAAAAAATGGTACGGAGTTTGGATTTGAGCAAAATCGGTCAACGGAGATGCCCACCTCCCATACAACTCACTTATATATTACTATTTAGGAACGAATAACTGGAAAAGCATAACATATATATTTTTAAAATTTAAAACATATTGTTAGAATTTGCTTAAAAATATATGTTCCAAAAATGGGCATGATCCGCCCACATTTGACTTTATTCATTTTTTACCGATTTTTTGTAGTGGAAATTTTAGTCGTAAATTCTAAAAAATTATCCCAATAAATTATACCACTAATATATTCACCAAGAGTGTAGGGTATTCCATAGACTATAAAAGTCCGCCCCATGTGTCCGAACTTACCCATGTGATTTAACTTTCCCAACTTTTTTAATTTTTTTTTTCAAAAAAAAAATTTTTTCTTCGATAAAAACTCTTTTTTTTTTTTGAAATTCCATTAATGTGTTTATTTTGAAATTTTTTTGAAAAAAAAAGTTTATTAGTTTTATCAAGATAAATCATATTAAAATTTCAGATCATACAAAAAATATTTTGTAAATCAAGCAAATGGGTTGTAATGGCCAAATAAATTGCATTATTTAAATTACATAAATATTACCAATTTTTGAACATCATAATTTTAAACATCAATATTATTGAATATTCAATAAATTAGATTTTGATACAATAAATGAAATCTTCCATATGATGGATCTGGTAGTTGTTGTAAAAATTCATAATATTTCTGAATAACATCGACTGTGTGCGAGTATTCCTTAAAGCAAGTTTAGAAAACATATCCGAAATCGATATTCTGTTGAAACCATTCCTTTTTTAAAAGCGAAACGTAACTGACCAAAAATAAACTGATTATTATACCCTACACTAAGAGTGAAGGGGTATATTCAGTTTGGTAGGCCGTTTGCAACACCCTGAAAAAAATATCTCCGGTATGGAAAAGTATATATATTCTTGATTAGCATGACCTCCTGAGTCGATTTGGCGATGTCCGTATGTCCGTCTGTCCTTCTGTCTGTCTGTTGAAATCACGATTACAGAAAAAGTTGAAGAGCAAGAGCAATGAAACTTTAGATTTAGATTACTTATATATCTAAGCTGTCTGAACAAGAAAATTATCATGATCGGTCTATTGTGACCTGAGAACTGACCACTTATGTTCAAATACCTCATATAAAATTTACATCTGCAAATCAATTTTACTGTATACGTGCTTAGGTAAACTTTTTTGGTCAAATATATATTGACATTATGCTCAAATACATGAAAATAATGTTTTCCCACGAAACGACTTGTGGTTCAAAAAAAAAATAGAAATTCGGTACACCTACCCATTTGTAAATATGGGTATCAAATGAAAGAAATTCTTCAGGGATGGAAAGTTTGTAGTTATTTTCATGATTCGTATACCCTGGTGACCTATATACCACTATGAATGGTTACCACACATATGTGTAGGGTATTTATTATAATTTTGAAAATCCTAACTATCATTATAACACCTACTTTAAAATTTCCCATGTGATCTAACCTTCCCAACTGGTTTTCATTTGAGTACGCCGAAGTTCCATGTTATGGAACGGGAGTATCGATATAGACATAAAGCCGATCATGGTCATTTTCAATACCAGAAATATACAAGTAATCTAAATTCAAAGTTTCATAATTCTAGCTCTTCTTGTTTTCATGTAAACCTAATTTTAACAGATATGCAGACGGACACAAATCTGTGTACCTACTGTTCTTTACAGAAAACTTCTACTTATGTTTATTATTTACGTATGACCATAGTGACTCTATCACATTTAGTGTAGAGTATAAAAAGTACTTCACAATAGAGATGGGCGCGTGCCTGTCTTTGATGGCACGGGCACGCCGATAGGTGACACGCACGAGCACGAGCCCGACGAGTAAATTTACAGGCACGCACGAGAAGCACGATAAAACACGGGATTTTAAAAGATACGAAGAAACACGGAAAACACGACAAAACACGAAAAAAGCACGGAAAAACATGAAAAAGCAAACGAAACGTGAAAAATATTAACGAAACCGTTTAGATTTTTGGAACCTGAATCGTTATTAAAAATGTGTTGAATCGGAACTGGAATCGGAACATATATAGTTTTTTCTGGTTGGAATCGATACCGCTATTTTAAAAAAATTGGAACCAGAACCGGAACAGGGTTGCGTTCCCTGACCGGAATCGGAACCGTTATTAAAAATATAGGGAACCGGAATCGAAACCCATTTTATTTGTTGGTTGAAACCGGAACCGGAACCACAATTTTAAAAATCTTGGAACCCAAACCGAAACCGATATTCCAATAGGTTTAGTTCTATTAAATCCATAAGTAAAACTAAATCTACAGATTTTTAAGAAAAGGTTAAAATACCACGAAATTTTTATTTTCTTAAGCTGGAAGTAAGGGTTTTTTATATTGGGGTAGAAACTATAAGATTGTGTGCCTGATTTTGGAGGCACGGGCACAGAAACTAGCACGCACGGAGATTTGCACGCACGAACTCAGATTTTCGGGCGTGACACGAAAAAAAGCACGGCACGCGCCCATCTCTACATCACAACATCAAGCCCACTGCGGTTTTTACACAACAATAAGTATTTCTTGTGATAGGTTATGATTCATAACCTATCAAAAGAAAAACCTGAATAGTTGGTATTATCTTATACAATTTTCGAATTAATGTCGTTTAAATTAAAGTGAAAAAAATAATTGTTGGAAAAATGCATTTCGCAGCTGATTAAATTTTCACATACAAATAAAATATAATTGTTTTTATTATATTTAATTCTCTTGACGACAAACAATTCGAAAGCGGGTTAAGAAACCTTTGCTTAATGCAAAACTTAATATGCAGGCCGCAAAATACTGCGACATCTGAGGCTGGCTTTAAAAGCGCATCAGGTGGTGCGCGCCAACGCATTTCCAATTCTTATAATTATCATTATTATTAAAATAATTATTTTTGTAAATTTTATTATTGTCAGTGCAAACAATTGCAGCCTCCTCTTGCCATATAAATGCTTAAAATATGCAAATCATTAAACGTGTTAAAATCTCAATTTTTTATTATTTAATTTAATTTCTATCTAAAAATAATTTTTGGAATTCGCTTAAAACCGGAAACTGTGACTACAGAGACGACAATCATATCGACACTTAAAGAATAACAAGAAAAAAAAATAAAAAATTACAAAGCCCCTAAGCTGCGCTCCAAAAACAGACTTGACAAATATTGAATGAATATATATAATTTTTTTTTTTATAAATTTATAATGAAATGTTGCTGATTGCACAGCACACCAGCCGAGTATAACATTTATGCGCATTATAATGAATCATAAAAATATATATATAGAAAAAAAAAATTAAAATATAACCTAAGCGGAAGACCGCCATAAATCGTTGGCATTTGAAAAAAAACCCTAGTAAAGAATGTACGAAAAAAAATCTACACATAAAGGTTCAACAAAATGCGTTGGTTGGCAGCAATTTCAGTTGCTGATAAGAAGAAACATTTGGACGTTTGACTTTATAAAATAAGCGACCTTTGGCATTTTTTTTATTAATTAATTCATTTATTTTTTTGTGGCTAACTCCGAACACACTTATTTATGTAATAATACAAAAAAAAGAAATGATTTCCCTTTAAACTCAAAAATAACACTACCACCACATAATTCGCTGGTGCTCATTTTGACTGCATATATGCAGCAATCGAGCAATTATTTCAGGAACAACTGACGCTTGTAAAAAACATGATTGTAGCAAACATACAATGATTTCAGCAAAAATATATTTTGTGAAAATATGATAGAAACATTGGAAAACATGATTGATACAATAATGCAATTTTTTCTGCAATATATTCACTTAGAAAAACATGACCGACAGCGAAGAAACATGTTTTGAGGGCATTGTTTTAGTCTACGAGGTTTGCCATTGTGTGTCTTAAGGTAGAGTAGTAAAGAAAAACGCATGTGAAAAACACATGAACGCAATCGGCCTGGCCGAAAGCGCCTTATGTTCTGCCTGCTACGAAGAAACTGGCACCACAGAGCACTATCTCTGTGACTGTCCAGCATTTTCTAGAATAAGAAGGCAGATCTTTGGCACAGACGTGATGAGAGAGGATCAGCTTCATTCTCTATCACACAATAGCCTTCTTAGATTCAATAATGAATCTAAGAAGTATCATTAAAAACCAGGGAACTGGGTCACAGCACAATGGATATAACCCTGTCTGAGTGCAGTGGCTCTATTTTTTATCCCACATTAAAAAAAAAAAGTAAAGAAAATCCATTTAAATATTTGATTTGGACCGCTGAGCATCTCCGTAGGACAAGTACGCCAACTCAATTTTGAATTATTGGTTTGCAAAAATAGTGCTATATTTGGCACGTTGTGGCTGATGAAGCAAATATTGGTAGCTTCATATGAAAACATGTTAATTATCTGAATGGAATGATAGTTTTGTGTTTAGTTCAAGAACTATTTTTTATTAAATTAATCAATAATATTTGGTTAATTTTACTTATACTATAAAGTTATACCGACTATGAAAACTATACCACTTATGAAAACTAACAATATTTGCTCAAAATATGCTCAATATCTCTACTTATTTAAATATCAATCATGGAACTTTTTATATAAATAATAGAGTAAATACTGAATGTTTTTTTATTACTCCGCTCTACTTGCAGCCTTTTTTTTCTATTAATCTTGTTCTCTATGCAAAGCTTATAATATGCGCGCCAATTTCATGTTTCATTCTATACAAGTTTTATGGCGTTAAAGTAAACAATTATACAATATTTATTGACAATACTAATAAGCTTTCGTTTTCTCAGAATAACGTGCTTTTTTCGATAACTTTGACGTTGTTAAGCCCCGATATGCAGATGGATATGCGGCTTGACACTGACGGAAACCATTCATTTACACTGTTTATTATGCTATAAATAGTTTTTATTTATATTAACAATAATTGCAAAAGTAATATAGCTAAAATTAGATATTACCAGCAATGGTTAATAAGTGATTTGGAATAATTTAAAATGAAGAAGAAAAAGTTTTGTTTAAAAGCTGCAACATTAATAATTCCGGTAATACAAAACGTTTGTTCTTTTTTCATTTATTTCTGTAAAATAGAAATAATTACATTGTATACAATTTTTCTAAACCGCGCAGAGTATTTTTGAAATTTCATAATGTTCGCTAATACTTTAAATCGTTAAATTTTATAGCCTGTTAGTAAGCAGAAAATCATCGAAATCATCTTCCTCATCAATAATTGTTGGCGTACTTTTGCCACTGCCAGCGCCCATCTTCTCCAGATGTGTTGCAAAGAACTCTTCCACCGTGTCTGTATTCCATTTGGTTATCGATAGGGTCTCCTTAACATTGCCGCTCTTGTCGAGCAACTTTACAATGGGATCCAAACCTCGTACATATTTTATGGTTAAATTTGGGAATTTAGCTGGACGACCGCTCTTGATAAATGCCTGTATTTGGGGGTAGGCACGGAATTTGCAAGTGCAAACCTCAAGTATAGCCTTGGGGTAGCGACGTGCGGCAGCTGGTATAAGATCCTGTGTGCAGCATTCCTTGCAATGTGGCCTGTGAATGGAGTAAAGTCGTGATAATTATTACTGCTATGTAGGCGAAAACTTACTTAATACTCTCCAGTCCAAAGTCATCGAGTCTTTCGCAGGAGGAGCACATCAGCTGACCCTTGATGAAGCCCAGTTCGCGACAGGTTTCGGTTGTAAATTCTGCAATTGTCTGTGTCTAATATAGGGATTTTAATATACAAATTTCTTTAAATATATTTTCAACTACTTATTTACCAAGCAGAGCACTGCCAGCAAGCATAAAAATTTCAACATTTTGTTATAAATATTTAATAATTAATCGGCTAGTATAATTTTCGCAACAAATTTACAGACACGTCCCAAAAAACACAACAAAATTGTCACTAAACACAGCGCACAGTGACAGCACATGCACCAGGGCTGCTCAATCAGCTTTGACGTCAAGGTGCGGTAGTTGGCAACACTAATATTAAAGTGTTGCGAAATGTAAGATTTTGAATAAATATAAAAAATACTTAAAAGTAGTATAATTAATTTATTATTTAAAATTTACTATTTTACAACTGACGACATTACACGTTGTTTCAAGAAAAATTAAATTTATTATTCAATATTCAATTATATATTAAATAAAATTCCAATTTTCACTAAAAAAAACAATATTTCACTCAAATTCAATTCATTACTAAAAATTTAATTTTGATTTAAAATCACTTAAAATTAAAATTAGCACTAAAAATTCCAATTTCCATTAAAAAAATACATAAATCACTAAAAATTTTAATTCTTTTATTGGATTTTCACTAAAAAGTTATTTCCATAAAGTTAAATTTGTCACAAAATTATCTAAATTATCTAAAACATTCAATTTTTCACTAAAATTTAAATTTTCTTTAAACATCCAAATTTTCACTTAAAATTCAAATTTTCACTCAAAAATCAATTTTCATTTTAAATTAAATTTTTCACATAAATATCATATTTTCATTAAAAATTTAATTTTTAACGAAAAATCAAATTTTTCAACAAAATCAAATTTTTCAACAAAAATAAAATTTTCACAAAAAAAAAATTATATTTTTACTAAATATTCAAATTTTTACTAAAGATTCTATTTACTAAAAAGTCAAATTTTCACTAAAAAGTCAAATTTTCACTAAAAATTTAAATTTTCACTAAAACTTAAAATTTTCACTAAAATTTAAAAATTGAATTTTTCACAAAAAAAAAAATCAAATTTTAACTAAAAATTCAAATTTTTCACTTTCACTATTCTATTTCACTAAAAAAAAAATTTATCAAAAATTCAATTTTTCATTAAAAATTTAATTTATGCACAAAAAAAAGTGTGTAAATATAACTAAAATGTTAATCAATCCAATTAATTTTTAATTGAAACTCAGCCGATGTAACTTTTAGTAGCATTGAATCCCATATTCGTAATAATGAGAATATGTTAATTGGAGAAACTTTAATTAATTTTTTTGTCATATTGATATTAAAGTTGTTATATATATTATATTTTTATTGGGAATTTTTAGATCATTAATTAATTAGTAACATCAATTAAAAAATTCATTCGATAGAAATTGGATCAATTAAATATATTGTTAAATTAAATAAAATATTTGTCGAATAGAAACATATTTAAATAAAACTAATTCAATATATAACATAAAATAAATATTAAATAAGTATTTATACTTTTTGATATGCTTTGTAAAATTCTTTCAATCTAACGAATGTTTTACCGAAGTCAGTTTTCACCACTTCTACAGGTGGGTCAATTAATTGCGTCAAACATAAAATTTGATATTCGCTTTTTAATGATTCAATATGCAGCAAAAAGAGCATCATAAGCTGTTTGTTGAAATTCTTGACAGCAAAAATAAATTGAGCCATTTAATGTTTTAATAACATAACATACACTAAATAATGCAATATCCTCTTTTAAAATAGCAACGTAGAAGAAAATAATGTTAGAAGAAACTGAACGACGCCGCCGACGCAGGAGACGCACACACAAAAAACAAAATGAAATCCAGAAAAAAAAGTGTTGCAATTTAAGAAAATGAATAAATCAAAAATAACAAATAAAAGTAGTTAATACTATTAAATATTTAGTTGTATTGAAATTATATTAAATTAATTCAAATTAATATTTTAATTAAAAAAAGTGTAAATACAATTAATTAATTAGTAAATACATTCATATTTTTAATTGGAATACGATTTTGTTTGCTTTTAATATCAATTGTTA
This sequence comes from Dryomyza anilis, assembly GCA_951804985.1. Lineage (NCBI taxonomy): Eukaryota > Metazoa > Arthropoda > Insecta > Diptera > Dryomyzidae > Dryomyza > Dryomyza anilis. The sequence goes on along the minus strand of OX638134.1, from coordinate 78,095,824 downwards.
TATAAACGTACAATATTTTTTTCTGTGCGTATAAATTTTCACTTAAAATTCAATTTTATCAATTTTTTTTTTTTTTATAAAAATTCACAAATTTTCCAAAAATCAAATTTTCTTCAAAAATTCAACTTAAAAAAATTCAATTTTTTTCTAAAAATACGATTTTTTCTTTAAAAACTATTTTTTTTGACTAAAATTTAATTGTTTAAATCAAAATCATATTGTTTACAATTTTTTTAAGAAAAATTTATTTAAATCAAGAATTCAATTTTAGTCAGAAACTTAAATTGTTCGGAAAAAATTAAATTTTCTTTAAATTGTATTTTTGTATAAACAAAGGGTATATGCAAATATTCAGACTCTCTATAAAATACAATTGTTTACTTTCCTACAAATTACAGTGTCAAACGTCATATTTTCAATTGTTTTTGCTGTCAAATTATGTGACGTCAAATTAGTTAAAATTGGGAATCTGTATGATCATAATCTAATGGTTATTCCCTACAAAACATCTTTTTAATGCATAATACCTGTTAGGTAGAAATGTACATAGTTTAAAAAGTAATAATGAAACAACATGCTAAACGATGAGTCAAAATAAACTTTGCCACAAGATAAATATTTTCAAAAGCAGCTTCGCATATTATCGTAATAATCACAATATGTCTCGAGTCAAGCACAATATGTTCACACAAATTATTCACTTTAAAACATTTGCACTGCATTTTCTTGCAATACTCATTTTAAAATAATGCAAAAGAAGTTTTTAATATACAGCTGTTATGCAGAATGTTAAAGATATTAAATAAAACGATAACAGATTTTTTTTAGTTAAAAATGTGCATTCAAAAAATAGCTTATTGTATTCTTGAACATTGGCGTATTTTCTATCTCGACTTTCTTGAAAGCTACAATAGAGCCAAAACATATTGCAGTCAGTCTCGATAATTAACACCAAATTAACAAGCAGTTAACATTAACAACAAACATTTCTTATGGGATTTTATATGTATTTTTATTTATTTAAGTAGCTTATTTACAAATTTCTAGATTTCGCGTTCACAAAGAAACTCTATAAAAGTGCCAGAATGGCACGAGTGCAAAAACAGTCGAGTTTAGTGTTCCACAGTAGCAGCACGACATTTTAAGAAAGGATACAAAAACAAAATGAAAATACTGGTAAGCTGGTTTGGAATTAAGTTTTTGAAAATAAATTCAGAATTTACATTCGTTTGAATTTTACAAAATTTGGATTTCCTTCAAATGGACTGTGCGTAGATAAGATAGAAAATGTTTTCCGTGATTGGACGGTTTTGAATACAGTTCTGAAAATTAATATTCTCGAACATTCTGAAGTTTACACTCAATGGAAATGTCATTATTTTCATTCATTCTTAAAGGACACACTTCTGAACTTCTTCCGAACTGTTTTCAGTCATAATGAAATAAATTGTACCTGATTCTTAGATTTCGAAATCAGTTCTAAGTTAATATTCGAAAACACTCTAAAAATCACATGCAATCGAAATTTTTATTGACTATAATAATTGATTTTATTGAACAAAAACTCAATTCTAAGGTTCGTGCGTGATATTTTTTATTGATAACAATATCATTTTAAATTATTTTTCGGTTTTGAATTTAGTTCTGTAGCTTTACTATTCGGAAACATTCTGAAATTCACTTTGGAACGAAATTTAAAATTTGACAAATCGAATTTCTTTTACAATGGCCCACTTTTAAGACTCCTGTGAGGTTTTTTTTTTGCAATAACTAAGAAAATTCATGGTTTTGAATTCAATTCTGAAAAATTAATATGCGATGGGAAATTTAATTTGAATAAAATTTCCTGATTCATGAACTGTACGGCAAATTAATTTATTTCAGAATCAGAATATGATTACAAACTGGCAAATTAAATTCAGGGTCCGAGAATTTAAACGGTTCAAATTCGTTGGAAAACATTTATTTTATATTGATAAATCTGAAACAGCATATGTAAAATTCATTCGAATTAAAGTTTGATTACGATTTCATTCGAAAGTTGGAAAAAGATTTATGATTTCTAAAAATTTGTCTCTTCATTTTTTTCTTAGTTATTTCTAACTGCTCTCGCAGTTTGCTGCCTAGCAGCACCATCATCAACACCACCACCAACAGAACAGCCGAATAAACCAAACTCTTCTTTCACACTACAACGTCCCAGTCCGATCAATCCAGATGTGCCAATGGAACCAAAACCTGCTGAAAAGATCACCGTAATCACTGATCCCACTGAAATTGTCAAACATAAACGTGCTGTTGGCGATGATAAACCACAGATTCTGTTAACGCCCACTGTTAGTCCGGCGCATTCACATGAAGCGCTGCAGACTTCGACGTCGAAAGCCACCACCACAAAGCACCCAGAACACAATCATGCTGCTATTCATCAGCATCGTGCAAAGCGTGATCAACGTCCTACCGCCGACTCTAAAAAAGTACAAACACTAAAAACCACCGTAAAGCCTGTTACCAAAGCCAAACCGCCAACAACTGCTGCACCTACGCCCACTAGTATACGCCCCTCCAGGCCAAAAAGCACACCAGTGCCAAGAAAACATAAAACCACTGTCAAGAGTCGTCGAAGACGCGATGTTACGGTAGCTAGCACAACACAGGCGGCAATAACGTTACCACTGATCTTTAAAAATCAAAATGCACCCTATGTTGCAGCGACCCCCGAAGAGCATTTAGAGATTAAACGTGATATTCCAGTGCCACTGGTGTCGAAACATCAGCATCATGCCGAGGAGTCAGCAAAGCTTGTGGAGCAGCCCAAGAAAGCAGAAGATACAAAACCAGTAGATTCAAAACCAATAGATTCAAAAACTGAAGAGAAAAAGCCTCTAGTGCTGGAAAATTCTCAGACACAACAGGATCATAAAAAGAGCGCTGCACAAAAAGATGCTGTGCCGAAAGATGCGCCAACTGCAGATGTGCATCATATAACGGCTCATGTTGATAAACCACATCAGCATACCAATTTCAAACATGATGACCATCAACAACATGTACCACATCCTCAGCATGAATCGGGCGCAATTTTGCCAACCAAACAACAATATGTAGCACCTACTGTAGGTGGTGCACATACAACGGAAACTGCCTCGCCCTCTGCGGCAATTCATGCTGTTGAGCCAGCGCCACATAGCGCTGAATCTTCGATAACGTCTGCAAATACCGCAGACCACCCACTGTTTAGACATAAGCCCCTGCCAGTTGCAGAACTTTTCGCTAGGTGAGTTAAAAATAAAATAGCTATGTATAACGAATGTGTAATAATATTTGTTTTTATTCTTTTAGATCACATGGTCAATCCTAAGCGGTTTTGATTTTGATGGGCAAACATTTTCTATATATTGATTTATTTTAAATGTTGTAAATAACCCTTTTAGCAAAAATTTGTTTGATTTTTAATTTATTGCACTATATAAATATTCAGTAACGAAATCATTTAATAAAAACTTTAACAAATATAAGTTTTGAATCTGTTAATTAAGGTGTTAAAATTGAAATCGTTTCGTGCATTTGTTTGGGGTAATTTTATCGTTATAGTGCATTTTACGGCCAGCTAATTAGTGGTGTCAACAAATGTTAATTAATGTTACAGGTTTCGCTATATATTTATAATATAAAGAGTATATTTTTTTGAAAGTTTAGCAGTTTTTATCGTTGTTTGGACTATCTTCAGCAAAGGATTTTTCATTAGTTCTTAAAAATAAAAAAACAAAAAATCTAACAAATTATTCAATTATTCAAAATGTCTTATATGGTTCCGGAAATTTCCAATATTATAAATTTTGTACAATAGTAGGTATTATTAGTAAACAGATATCGAAGAAACACACAACTAAGTGGCTTTATAATAATTTATTTATAGGTACTAAATATTTGTAACATAAAGTTGTAGAAAAAAAAAGTATTAAACTCTACCAAGCTCTTCACGCGTTAATGGTTCCTTCGCAACATCCTCGTTGCAGTTAGCAAAATAATCCCCAAAATAATCATTAGATTTAAAAATAGGCACTGCCTGAAATTCACCATCACGCAGATTAGTACGCACTTGTTTGTCGGCCCCCGTTTCCTCGGTGCTACCGGTTTTAGATTTGGCAAACAGAGGTTTACGCAGCAGGCCCTTCAGACTATAATCGGTGACATTGAGCTCCTCCTCTGCTATGTCCATTGATGATTCCACCGCCAACATGTTTGTATGCACTTTGTCTATAAGGTGTTCTAAATTATCAATACGCGTGCGCATCGTCTGAAAATTTTCTTGAAAAGCAAGTATACCGCTGACGTGGTTTTCCATTATGCCATTTGTTTCAGCCTTTACCTGTGGAATAAGAGCGTTAATTTGCAGAAAATTTGAATTATTAATAAATACATTGGTGAGCAGCGTCTCAAATTCATCCAGGCGAGCCAACATGTCCTCGATGTTTATACAAAGCGGATTTGTCTTTGAAAGAAATTGGGCTGTTTATATGTCTCTATTATTTATTGATTTAACATTTACCTCATTTTCTAAGTTAATACTCCTTAATATTTTTGCATAGTCTTCAGCTGTACGTTCTACCATTTTAGTGTTTTAATTCGATTTGTTTTAATGTAAAAACTAAAACTTGTTGAACTCTAGAAATAAATAATAATAAAAACAACGAAGCTGTGTTTCATAAGTTAATACCAAGCACAGGGTGCTTCGTTTACTCAATTATAGTAGCATGAAAAGTGTTGCTGCTTTCTATTGAAAAAAACTCAGATCTTCGAAATTCGAGTCGACATGTTGAGAGAAAAGTCAGAAATCAACTTCGAAATACGAGAGGACATTTTGAGAGAAATGTCAGAAGTACACTTCGAATTTCGACTGTTTGTTAAAATAGAAACAGCAAAGCAGCAAAAATAAAAAAAAGGATGCACCTGGTTGCCCTTCTGTCATCCGTGCAGTTTTCCAGTTTTCGTATTCTATTTCTGGATATAATATAATAATAATAAAATAATTTCAAAATTGAAGAAAGAAAAAGAAAACAGCGCAACAGCGCACACGAAACGTCGAAAGTACACCTGGTATCGATTTCAAAACGTCAAAAGTCCACCTGTTATCGATATCGATACCAGGTGGACTATTGACGTTTCGTGCTGCGCTGCTTTGCTTCTTCTTCTTATCACAACCAAATTGTATTGCAAAAATTGTGGATACTAACAAAAGTTAAATAAAAAAAGAGTTTAATTATATTTATAGACAATCCAAGTGACTGAATTAACAATGAGCAACTACCGCGGCTTGGGAGGCGGCGGCTTTCCCTATAAAGCAAATCCCAAACGTGTAGGCACGTCCATGAATGCGGTGCCGCCACCACAATCATTGACTAATACTCGCGGGGGTCAACGGGGAGGACGCGGCGGCGGTTTTGCGAGTGTTTCTGCGGCTGGTACTTCCAAGCAAGGCTACTCAACGCTGGAGGCCATCAGTCAATTCACCAGTTCATCACAATATGCCATAGGCAAACGCAAGGGTTGCATGGATGATGACTATTTCGATGACGATGATGATGCCAGTGCAAGCGCTAGCAGTTGCGCCTATCAACCGGCACCCGGGTCTCCAGGACCCACAGCCAACAAGAGTGATGATGATGAGGAAGATCCGTTGGATCAATTCATGGCCGGCATCGAGCAGATTGTGCACAAAGAAAAGGTGAAAAAACTGGCAGCGCCAATGAGCGCAGCACAAGCGGCTGCGGCAGATGGCGGCAAGCGTGGTGTGCGTGGCGACATCGACGATGAAGATGACGAGGAGAGTTATTATCGCTACATGGAAGAGAATCCAAATGCGGGACTGCGCGATGATGGCTCCGATGTGGAAATAGACTATGATGCCGATGGCAACCCGATAGCGCCGCCGAAGAAAAAGGATATCGATCCACTGCCCCCAATTTATCACTCACAGATTGAGTATGAAAAATTCGAAAAGAATTTCTATACCCCACATGCAGACATCAGCGCGCTGGATGAGACGCAGGTGCATGAACTGCGCAAAACGCTAGGTGTCAAGGTGTCGGGTGCGGAGCCACCAAAGCCTGTCTCTAGTTTTGCGCATTTTGGATTCGACGATAGCCTCATGAAGGCTGTGCGCAAGGCGGAATATACACAGCCGACACCCATTCAGGCACAGGCTATACCAACTGCTCTGGCAGGGCGTGACATTATAGGCATCGCAAAGACTGGCTCCGGCAAAACAGCGGCCTTTGTTTGGCCAATGCTGGTGCATATTATGGATCAGCGTGAGTTGCGCACGGGTGATGGTCCTATTGGACTGATATTGGCGCCCACGCGTGAACTTTCGCTGCAGATTTACAATGAGGCGAAGAAATTTGGCAAGGTTTATAATATAAATGTGGTCTGTTGCTATGGCGGCGGCTCCAAGTGGGAGCAGAGCAAAGCTCTGGAGCAGGGCGCCGAAATTGTTGTCGCTACGCCGGGTCGCATGATCGACATGGTGAAAATGAAGGCGACGAATTTGCGACGCGTCACTTTTTTGGTGCTCGACGAGGCGGATCGCATGTTCAACATGGGTTTTGAACCGCAGGTAAGTGGGCGGGACTTGGTTTAAAATAATTTTAAATGAAAAAATGTTTTTTTTTTTGTGAAAAATTTAATTTTTAGTGAACATTTTAATTTTTAGTGAAAATTTTAATTTTAATGAAAAATTGAATTTTTAGTGAAAAAAATTTTTTTTTTTAGAGGAAAATTGCATTTTTATTGATATCATGATTTTTTTTTTAAGGAAAAATTGATTTTTAAGTGAAAATTTGAATTTTGACTGGACATTTTAATTTTTATTGAGACATTTTTTTACAGGAGAATTGAATTTTTAATGAAAAATTATTTGTTAATGAAAAATTGAATTTTTAGTGAAAAATTATTTTTTTTTTAATGAAAATTTTATTTTTTAAAATTGTTTTTGTTTTTTTTGTGAAAAATTGAATTTTTATTGAAAAATTAATTTTAGTAAAAAATTGAATCTTTATTTAAAATCTGTAATAAAATTATTTTTTTTGTCCGCTCAGGTCCGCTCCATCTGCAATCACGTGCGTCCCGATCGCCAGACGTTGCTCTTCTCCGCCACCTTCAAGAAGCGCATCGAACGGCTGGCGCGCGATGTGCTCAGTGATCCGGTGCGTGTCATACAAGGCGATTTGGGTGAGGCAAACCAAGACATTACCCAACATGTCTACGTCTTCCCCAATCCGATGCAGAAATGGAATTGGCTGCTCTGTCACCTCGTCAAATTTCTCTCCGACGGCAGTGTGCTGATCTTTGTCACCAAGAAACTCGATGCAGAGACGGTGGCCAACAATCTACTGGTCAAAGAGTACAACTGCCTGCTGCTGCACGGTGACATGGATCAGGCGGACCGCAACAAGGTCATTACACAGTTCAAACGCAAGGAGTGCGACATACTGGTGGCCACCGATGTGGCTGCGCGCGGTCTCGACATACCGCACATACGCAATGTCATCAATTATGACATTGCGCGCGACATTGACACGCACACACATCGTATTGGACGAACAGGACGCGCAGGCGAGAAGGGCACCGCCTATACGCTGGTCACAGAGAAGGACAAAGAATTCGCCGGTCATTTGGTGCGCAATCTGGAGGGTGCCGATCAGTTGGTGCCCGAGGATCTGCTTGAGTTGGCGCTGAAAAGCGCCTGGTTTCGTAATTCGCGTTTTAAGCAGGGCAAAGGCAAGAAGTTGACAGTGGGCGGCACAGGGCTTGGTTATCGCGAACGTTCTCGCGCAGGTTTTGTAGCTGCTTCGTCAGCAGGGCCCGCGGGTGCATCGACAACTTCGCTGCCCAGTAACCCCTTTGCTTCGAGCAGCAAATCTCTGTCGAATGCTGGACCTGCAACCGATCGCTATTCGGCTATGCGCGAGGCTTTCCGTGCGCAGTATAACACACAATTTCGCGCCTCCAGCGATCGCACCTGGGAGCAAACAGTGCCGGAGGCGGGTGTCTTTGCGGCTCCGCCGCCACCACCACCATCGCTAGCGGCGGCGGCGGCGGCGGCACCACCTTCTGCAGGCGCAGGTGCAGCAGCTGCAACTGATGCCGGTGGTCGTGCCAAGGCCAAAAAGAGTCGCTGGAATTGAGGACAATGTAAATTAAGTTTCTTTATTTTTGCTTGAAATGTATGAACCAGAACCTGCTGAGGCTGCGCTTGGATATTATGTAGGTAGAACACTGCTCTACGCTGTAGTGTTTAAGTATTTTTGTGTAAATGTATTTTTTATATAGTACATTTTTGCTAGTTTTCAATGTCAATATTGAATTATGCAGCCGGCAGCCAGTGAAGCCAGAAATATATTTTCAAATACTACAACTTAAGCCTAAATTATAGCAACCAACAAAAAGAATGCTTGAATATAACAATTATATTGAGAGGCAAACAAATATACAATTGCTTTTTTTTCTTTGTTCAGTTCGTTGAAGTGCTGAATAGAATATGGGATTATTTCGGCATGTTTCATTTTTGAATCAATTTTCAAATAATTTTAAAATTAATCGTGTGATTGCCCAATTTTTGTATGGAAAATTAGGCAATCACACGATTGATATTAAAATTATTTGAAAATTGATTCAAAAGTTGATTATTTATTCAATCGTGTGATTCATACTTAAGAATTTAACATTTTTTTAAACAAAATTAACGTATTAGAATCGAACTCAATTCGTTAAGGTCCTATGAAACATCCCAGTAGTAAATTTGTCCAGGCCTTGCCAGTAGAAGCACTGCTATAACAACTTCTTAGCATGCTCAATACACATTCTGCCATCACTGAAGCTAATGTACTTCCAGCACACACTCTAGAGAATCAGCGCCAATCGATTTGGTGACTTTTTGTAATATTTTTCAAATAGAAAAGCGAAGCGCTGCTAGCTCACCTTCCAATGGAATCCTAACAGTAATGAGTCAAACTATTTTGTGAGACCTTCTGAGAGCCGTTCTCTGAGAAACGAATTGGAAAGTCCTGCAAAAATGTTCATTTCATATAAAAAAAGAGGAAAGGAAATCATTTAGTCGGGAAGGAGTTCTATCTGCTTGAGAATCAGTGCGAGCATAGCTTCTTACGCCTGAAATTTACTACTGGGATATTTAATTCAATTTTGATTGTCAAATATTTGAATTTCGATCGTTGAAGTAATTATGAGCTACAGAAATATTTATTATTATTAATATTTCATGTGAATTAAATGGTAATTAAATTTAGTGGTTATTTATTTAACATGTTAAACTTATAAATGTCTTAAAAATTGAGTATTTAACTATTGATTTAAAATAAAATTTATAAATATTAAATATTTTAATATGTAATTTTCAAAAGAAAAAATGTCCTCATAATCTTCTTTAAAACATTTTGTTAATATATAGTTCTAAATCTTTTATTATTTAAAGTAATTTCAATTTATTTCTATACAAGTATTTTTAGGATGTGTGCGAATTCGACTAAATTGCTGACTAAATTAAATTTTGTCGGTAATGCACTTTTTAAATTAGCAAATTTTCGAGTAGACTAAATTGGAAGACAGCAAAGAGACATATGGGCATTTCTTTAAAACTTTAATATCTCGAAGGAAAATTAATGAATTTACTTTTTGTGCATATAGTATTTAAATAGTACTAAACATCTGCAAAAAATTAGAGAATTCTTTACGGTAGATCAAAAGATATAAATTAAATAGTGAGAGTTCCGGTCGGGACAAAAACAGAAGTAAATATCGAGGTTCATATGGATATTACAAAAAAATCAGCGAATTTTGCGTACAAATTATTTTTTGAAATATTTTAAAAAAATAACTGAAATCATGTGCTTTCTTTGTATATTTACACTTTGTTCCTAAAGTTTATATTTTTTTCATAATAAATCACAGAAAAATTTCGGACGGTACAAAAAATTCCGTATTGAAATTATCAGTACGATTTTTATTCTAAAAATACTTTTTTTGTACAATATATTTTTTTTGTATTATCTCTAAACATAGCTGAGACAATTTACTTTATTTTTGTTTATATACACTTTGTTCCTAAAGTTTACAGTTATTTCGTAATAAATCGCAGACTAATTCCGGACGTTCCGTATGGAAATTTACACTACTATTTTTTGCTAAAAATAATTATGTATATGACTTAAGTAAGATACATAAAAAATGGGTATATTTACATATTGCATAGTAACGTAACTTTATGAGTATTTTTTATACGTTACCGTTAACGGAATAGAATTTTATTTTTTCAAATATTTAGATTCAGATATTTAAGATTCCAAATCTATCGTTGTTTCAAAGATTTGTGCATTTTAAATTTTTCGGTTGTGGTTGACGTTTTTCTGGAAATGCCCAAATGATCATTATTTGATTATGGACTTTCTCAATTATCGGTTACCGAATGGCAATCGAATAAAAAGCCGTTCAATTTAGTTTAGTCAGCAATTTCGTCGATTTCGCAGACACTCTTAAAATATATCGTCACTATCATGCCAAAGGGGCGAATGTGCAATTTTTGACATTTGCGTTTTTTTACATTTTTGAATGTAGTTTTTCCTCAAGTATACTGTGCTAAAATCGCATGTCGTTTTGTTGGATATATTTAGCCACAAAAGTCAAAACCAAAAGGGCGAATTTGAAAAATTAAAAATCTTGTCATGCCAAAAGGGCGAATCTTTCCTTTTTCGCCATAACTATTTATTGGTACGAGATAAAATAGTAGTGTGATGGCATTTGTGTTTGTTTTTAAAGCACCTATCGATCTGCATCATTAATTATTTTGTCAAACATTAATTTGCCATTTGTTATTTGCAGGAAAAAATGTTTGGCAAAATATTTTTAAATAATGATGCAGTTCGATAGGTGCTTTAAAAACAAACAATAAATGCCTTCACACTACTATTTTATCTCGTACCAATAAATTGTTATGGCGAAAAAGGAAAGATTCGCCCTTTTGGCATGACAAGATTTTCAATTTTTCGAATTTTTGTTATTTGCAAGAAAATATTTTTAAGTAATGATGCAGATCGATAGGTGCTTTAAAAACAAACAATAAATGCCTTTACACCACTATTTTATCTCGTACCAATAAATAGTTATGGCGAAAAAGGAAAGATTCGCCCTTTTGGCATGACAAGATTTTCAATTTTTCCAATTTCTTCGTTTTTTTGCTATAGTGTTTTATTCGTGAAAGATTAAATAATGATGCAATAGATAGGTGCTTTAAAAACAAACAATTAATTCCTTTACATCACTATTTTATTTTGAGATAATAAAAAGTTATACCATAAAAAACAAAAATATTTGCGTTTTAGTCAGGATATAGCCTCACAAAATTCGTATTTATAATTCAGTAAATTGTCCGAATCCAAAGATATTTTATATACATTATAATAATTAATGAATAAACCAAAATAACAAAAAAATGAAAAAAAAACCTAAATTTTTCTAATTTTTAAAGCACTTCAATCTTTAAAACTTGATTTCCCAACATTTTTAAAAATGCACATTCGCCCCTTTGGCATGTTTAAATTAAATTCTTTGAAATATTTTAAATATTTTAAAAAAGGCATACAAGTTTTAAAAATTTTTCATAAAATAAAAAGTTAATATATTTCTTAAAATAAAATACTTCTTAGTATATTTCACAATAATAAATGTCGGTTCTACGACGACATTGACATAGTCAGGCGCCTTAAAATCCAGCGCCTACGCTGGCTTGGACATGTCGAGCGTATGGATGAAAGCGCTGCAACAAAAAAGGTGTTCGTTCAATTATGTACCCAGTGGGTGGGGTCAACATATGAGAAGGTTTCGTCCAAGTGCTAGACAACTTTAATATATTATTTTCAAAAATCTATAAATTTTATATTATTTTTAATTCATTATTTTAAATTTTTAGATATCATTGCTTTTTTCAAATACATTTTTCATTAATTTGAATATTTTAAATATATTTATTAAATATATTCATTAAATATTCAATAATTCATTAAATATATTTCTCAACATATTTTATTAAAAATAAATATTTTCCGATAATTTGTCAACATAATAAAACCGCGTTAGCTCAGTGGTTAGTGCGTTGGACTGCGAGCCGAAAGGTCCCCGGTTCAAGCCTGGACTGGGGCTAACAACATTTTTTCATAGAAACATTTTTCTATACCGCGCTATGGATGAAAGCGCTGCAACAAAAAAGGTGTTCGTTCAATTATGTACCCAGTGGGTGGGGTCAACATATGAGAAGGTTTCGTCCAAGTGCTAGACAACTTTAATATATTATTTTCAAAAATCTATAAATTTTATATTATTTTTAATTCATTATTTTAAATTTTTAGATATCATTGCTTTTTTCAAATACATTTTTCATTAATTTGAATATTTTAAATATATTTATTAAATATATTCATTAAATATTCAATAATTCATTAAATATATTTCTCAACATATTTTATTAAAAATAAATATTTTCCGATAATTTGTCAACATAATAAAACCGCGTTAGCTCAGTGGTTAGTGCGTTGGACTGCGAGCCGAAAGGTCCCCGGTTCAAGCCTGGACTGGGGCTAACAACATTTTTTCATAGAAACATTTTTCTATACCGCGCTACCTCTCGTCAGTAAATGGCAAACCTACGAGAGTAAAACCATTGCCTATGAAAAGCTCTCACCCGCCGTTCGGATTCGGCAATAAACTGTAGGTCCCACAACTTTGAGTACCAATATAACACGCACAGCTCAAAATGGTGAGAGAGCTCGGCCGAAGTTCTATACAGGACTGTAGCGCCAAACTATTATATATTATTATTAATAAAACTATACAAAAAGAACAAATACAATAATGCTTATTATTTTGAAATTAAGATCTTGCTCGCTTTAATATCGCTCACAAGCACCGGATTCTAGAAATTTCCACAAACTTCTACACTTTACGAGAATTCGTTTGTATTGCTTGTAAACTAGCTCCATTTCATTTACACGGTTAGCTGGATTCTAGAAATTTCTACCACACGTAACGAGAATCCTGTAATGCTTTGACACTGTTTGCACAGTTTTTTTATGAAATGATTTTTTTTTTTGATTTTATGAAATGTAGCGTCGGTAGCTCGTCTGGTTAGTGCGTTGGACTACGAGCGAAAAGTCGCTGCTACGTTCGACTACGTGCCAAAAGGTCCGCGGTTCGATCCCCAGCGACTACCTACATCTTTTTCATAGAAAACATTTTTTCTATGCGACGCTACCTCTCGGCAGTAAATGGCAAACCTACGAGAGTAAAACATTGCCTATGAAAAGCTCTCACCCGCCGTTCGGATTCGGCAATAAACTGCGTAGGTCCCACCAATTTGAGTACAAATATTAACTCGCACAGCTCAAATGGTGAGAGAGCTCCGCCGAAGTTCTATACAGGACTGTTGCGCCAAACTATTATTATTATTTATAAAATTAAAAGAATATTAAAACAAATGGTATCGTCACACTATATCAGTAAAACTAACATTTTCGATTACATTTTTTAGTTGGAAAATATTTGAAAAAGACAAATTATTTTTTTTTGTTTTTAGAAAATATGAAAAACATTTATTAATACAAAATATTCATTGAAATTTCATCGAAAACAAAAACAATTTAATGCAATTAACTCAAAATATGTAACAAAAATGCAACCCTTAAAAAAATGCCAACACTTTTCGATTTTTCATTAATTCGTATTTTTATTTTGTCATTTAAATTAAAATTAATTGTATCTGCTTATATTTAAATAATTCTTTTATATATACATAATTGTTTTTTTATTTTTTGTTTTTTAATTATTACAGCATTTAATGGTTTGCTTAATATTGTGAAATTATTTTAAATAAAATCACATCTTGTTTGCATTTTTTTCAAAAAAGCGGAAGTTTTGCATTTATTTTATTTTAATTTTTGTCATGTATTTTAAATATTTTACTTTGTATTTTTTAATATATTTGTTTGTATTTTTTTTATATATTTTTTTTTGTTCACAAAATTCTTTTTTATTTTTTTATTTATTTTTACAATGAAACCACTACTAAATATTTTTGCTATTTATTGAATTAAATTTAATTCGATTTTTCCATTTATCTACAGCTTGTGTTATGCATCTAGTTGTCTTTTTTTATATTAGTTTTTTTTTTTTAATTCAAACAGCAAAAGTTATAAAATTCACACATACTTTATATAGTTAAATTTTTCTTTTTATTTGACTTTAAATATTTTGCTAAAGTTTATTTTTAATATTTACGGTTTTGCGAAAGCCATAAAAAAACAAATTTAGTATTTTATTTTTTTTAGTTTAACACTTTTCTAAAAGATTTAATGTTTTAACTACTTTTAGTGGGAATGACGTGGGTCTCTAGAAAGCTTGGTTCTAATAGAGCTATTTACAAGCTGTACGAATTGTGCTAATTTTTCGTTATTTTTTTTTATTAAATGCTGAAATGTTCAAAGTTTTGTTTTCTAAAATTAGAGTTGTGTTCTGTGAGTTTTTTCAAGTGTAAAATTGGTCCATGTTTAGAAACTGGTTATAATAAAAAATATATAATATAAAATATAATAATTGGCGTTACAAACCGATTTAAATAAATAAAAATAATTACCCAGTTAAAAAAATAAATAAAAATTACTACTTTTACCCAATTTAATTTTTACAAAATGCATCACTGATCTACTACAATCGGATGAGAAGGTAAACCCTGTTGTAGTTTATGATGTTGATTCCTTCCAACAAATTTAAATACTTGATCACTGATCAGGCGCACAGAAAACTAAGCAAGAATCCCACGAAATAATGTTTTTCAAAATTCACGCAGTTCGTCACATGAGCGACAACTTTTTTTTTTTGAGGCATGCGTGCAACATATGAAAATGGCGCAGAATTGAGAGAGAAAATGGAGTAAATAAAAACAAAAACTATTTTACGCATGCGTGAAACATAAGAAATGTCGAAGAATTG
Organism: Dryomyza anilis; assembly: GCA_951804985.1. Taxonomy (NCBI): domain Eukaryota; kingdom Metazoa; phylum Arthropoda; class Insecta; order Diptera; family Dryomyzidae; genus Dryomyza; species Dryomyza anilis. The sequence continues at coordinate 78,080,770 of OX638134.1, read as the reverse complement.
AGAGAGAAAATGAAGAAAACTTAAAAAAAAAAGATTTGAATATTTTCGTCTCGCTAAAATTTCGGTGCCCCTGATATAATTAATGATTGTAGGTTTTATTTAAATCTACATTTTGAAAAAAAAAAAAAAAGAATTGAAGAAAATGGCGAAAAATTTAAGGAGAAAATGAAGAAAAAAATTAATATTCATCTAGCTTTATTTTCTGTGGCCCTGTTAAAATGATCGACATTTGGAAAATTGACTAATTGCTCTGATTTCCATATTAGGCGCACAGAAAACATAGCAACCAGTAAACCAAACCAGCGAACCAAACGATAATTTTATGATATCGAAACGATATCGTTTATAGCCTCAAATTTTCGTTTTCGATCATCTATAATGATACGAAAACGATAGGGTTTTCGATAAAAACGAACCTATCTGAAATGATATCGTTGTTTTTGTCGTTATAGATATCGAGATGATATCATAAATGGATTTATTTTCGATAAACAAATTTTATTTGTTCAGAATTTTTTTTTTTTTTGACGAAAAGTATAAAGAACACGCAATTAAATTTTCAAATATTTTGAGTTTTATATCTAAAATGTATCATTATTATATAGAATTTAAAAATTATCGTCAAATGGTTTGTAGAGAAGTCACAAAGTTTTATGCCCGATTTACATTGTATCTTCTAGAGTCTCACTGTATCTCCTAGAGGTGCATTTTTTCAAAAAAATACTATTTTTATATGAAAATTTTAAAAAATGCAACCCTAGGAGATACAGTGAGACTCACAGAAGATACAATGTAAATCGGGCATTAGGTTGCTCTCCTTTTTTTTTATTGTTTTTTTCTATCAACACTTTTTGGTTTCTGCTTTTTCTTTTTTTAGTTTTTGCATATTCTTTTTCGCGAAGTTAAATTTTTACAAAACATCAGGTGAAAGTAAAGTTGTGAGCGGGCATATTGTAGAACAAAAGAGAGAGAGAGCGAGCATGAGTTCTACAAAATGTTCTTTTCATTAACTTGCTGCATTTGCATTTAACTGATAGAAATCAAAACAAAATAATATTTAAAAATTAGAAATAAAATTTAGGAGTAAACTAAAAATTTTAAAGAATGTATTTGTAAACTTAGTAATGATAGTTTTCTTCTATAAATTAAAAATAAAAAAAATGATTAAAAATAAAACAAAAAAGTCGAATCGAAAAATGATTATTTTATTGTTGTGTAGAACTTTATTTTATTGATTTTTTCAATTTTGATTGAATTTTTCAATTTTTTTTAATTTTAATTTCCAACACTACCAGGCGCATATATTTTTATCAGGCGCCCAGATCTGTAAAGTTGGTCGTTTTTTATTTAACTCTCTTTTAAATTTCTAAAGTATGGAAATGAAAGTGCTTGCTATTCTATTCTATCAGGCATTGTTACTGATTTCTATTAGGCGCACAGAAATCATAACAAGTCACAAATTCCAATTCTATCAGGCATTGTTACTGATTTCTATTAGGCGCTCAGGAATCATAACAAGTCACAAATTCCAATTCTATCAGGCATTGGCACTGATTTCTATTAGGCGCACAGAAATCATAACAAGTCACAAATTCCAATTCTATCAGTCATTGGTACTGATTTCTATTAGGCGCACAGAAATCATAACAAGTCACAAATTCCAATTCTATTAGGCATTGTTACTGATTTCTATTAGGCGCACAGAAATCATAACAAGTCACAAATTCCAAATTTTGGTATTTTTTATTGATTGTGAATGAAATGTATGGAAATTACCGATCTTTCAGACGCATACATTTTTATTAGGAACTCCTAAATTTCAAAAGTATTCAAGAACTACGATTTCTAACAGGCGTACAAAAATATTAGCAAGTGTTTTAGTTTCTCTTTTATTTTTGTGTTCTTCTTTGTTTTTTTTTGTTACCTTTTACGCGAAGTTCCTTTTTGCAAAACGACATGTGGAGTACGAAAAGCACAGTTTGGAGAGAGAGAGTGAGAAAGAGGGATCTATAGAGAGAGGCATACAGAGAGGTAGAGAAAGAGAATGGAAAATTGTACTTTTAAAACGCTTGCTGTATTTTCTGGGCGCCTGTTAGAAACAGATAATTTTAATTTTTTTATTCTGATCCGGGATTGATTTTTTTTTTGATACGAATTCTTTTGATCCGTAACGAAATTTTGAGAAAATCAATGTCAAAATCAACATTTTTATTTTTGTAAATTTCAACTTTACCGTACATTTTAAAATGGGAATACATCATGGGGTTCGAAGATGTTATATACCATTGGAAAGGTAATTTAAGGTAACTCTAAAATATGAGTTAAAAAATGATAATTGACATTTATCAACAGATTATATTTTATAACTAATTTTCTTGACTAGGTTATGCCTGTAATATGCATTTCTTAAATACGCTGTATCTTAAACTGGGTGCAAAATTTGATATTTTTTTATATAACATTTTATTTTTTTTTTGAGTCATAGAAAATGACCTCCCTGTTTTTAAATATTTTTTTTTTATGTTCATCGAACATTTTTTTTTAGAGGAGAGTGTAGGAAAGAAAAAAATACCAATTTATCTTTCACAAATATTTTGAAACTTATATACTTCGAATGCATGAAAAATATTCTCTTCTGATTATAAGATAAAAATATATATATATACAAAATCTCGATTTAAAAAAAAAATATTTGAATTGTCCTTCTAATGTTAATTTCGATTACATCAAAACACGGATTTTTTTTGTTTAGGAATATTAAAAAAAAATGGATTTGAAAATTTTAAATATTTTCAATTTACTCAATTCCTACCAGGCGCATTCATTTTTATTAGGTACACAGAAATGATAGTAAGACAAAATACAAAGATTGTTATCTCTTTCTCTCTTTTTTAGCACTCTTTCAAATTTTAAAATTATTTTAAACTGATCAAAACGAACGCAGCTTTCTACCAGGCATACATAAATCTTAGAAAGTGGAAAAATACAGAGTATTTTTTTACTATTTTTGTTTTCTCTGCTTTTTTTTATGTTTGCGGTTTTTTTTTTTTGCAAAAACGACAAAGTAGGGTTACGAAAAGCAAAGTGTAGCCAAAGAGAGAAAGAGAGAGAGAGGACAAAATATACTGTTGAGGCGCTTGCTGTATTTTCTGGGCGCCTGATAGAAAAACAGAATTTTTGTTTTCTCTGCTTTTTTTTATGTTTGCAGTTTTTTTTTTTTGCAAAAACGACAAAGTAGGTTTACAAAAAGCAAAGTGTAGCAAAAGAGAGAAAGAGAGGACAAACTATTCTGTTGAGGCGCTTGCTGTATTTTCTGGGCGCCTGATAGAAAAACAGAATTTCAAAACTTCATCTTTTTATACATATTATAGAGGAGAGGGGGTGGTAAAAACTATTTCATAATATTCAAAAGCATGGCAAATCTGTGTTTTTTTTTTAATGAGGATTCTTTGAAACTTTAAAAATATTCAAATTAAAAAAATATTAAAATTTCAACGAAGCATGTTTTTTTTTGTGCTGTTTCAGAATACGATTTTAATACAAAGTACAAGTTTTTAAACTAATTTAAAATTGTTTAAACAAAATGTAAAATATTTTAAAAATTATGAAAATTTTATTTCTGAATAAAATCGATATTTTGAGCATTTTATTTTTAAATTCAAAAATACAAAATGTTGAAGTTGAAAAGAAAAATTATTTTTAGAAAAAAAAAATTAATGATTGAATAAAGAACAAAAAAAATATAAAGAAAAATTAAAAAAAAAAAATTAAAAAAAAAAATTAAAAAAAAATAAAAAAACAAATTGGAAAATATTTATAAAAAAAAACCTAAAAATGCACTGTGCTATTATAGAGTAAAAAAATGTGTGCTATGTGTCACAACTGAGTGTGTATTTCTTTTTGTTGTTGTTGTTGTTACGTATAGAAAAATTCGTTAAAAATTTGTTTGTTTTGCTTTTTAATTTTTTATTTATTCATTTTGTAGTTTTTTTTTCGGTGTTTGCAAATTTGCGTTAATAATTTACAATCATTTGTTTAAATTTTATTTTTTTAGATATTTTTTATTATTATTTTTTTTAATTTTCAATTTTATGCAGTAATATTTAATAACTTAAATTTATAAAGTGTTGCAATATTTTATTTAACATGTGGTTTTTGTTGTTGTGTGTTGTGTTTTGTGTGTAAATTTTAATTTAAATTTTTATGCAATAATTTTTTTTGTTTTAATTTATGCAGCGTAACATTTAAATTGTTGCTTAATTAAATTAATAGGGCTTACAAATTAATTATATATTGTTTTATATAATATATATATATTTGAATTATATTTTATATATATATTTTTATTATATGTATATAAAGTAGTATGTATATGAATATATAATATATATATATATAATTTTTTTGTTACATTTCAATATATTTTTAATTGTATGTATTTATATGTAATAATAGTAATAATATTCAAAAAAATTAAAATTATGCAACAATTTAAAATTATATAGTATTTGTTTTCATAAAAATGTTGTTTTCTGTTTCAATTTTTTTCGTCGTTTGTTAGTTTTTTTGTTTTTTGTTTTTTGTTTTAATACTTTGTACATGCCAAACATTTTCGCAAATGTTGTAGGTTTTAACTTGCATTTAAAAATTTTGCTTAATGCTAAAAATACTTAAAACTTTGCATAAAAAATGTTTAATAATAAATGTAAATACAAATTTGTTATAATAAAGTTAAATAAAAAATTTAATATAATCAATAAAATAATAAAAATTTTAATAGAAAAAAACTGAATGAAGTAAAAAATTCAATATGAAAAATGTAATATGTAATTTTTTGTTTAGTTGCAAAAAATAACTTTAATTTTTATCAAAAACAAAAGCAAATTTTGCTAAACATATAAAATACTCTGTTTTTCTTTACTCAATTCCGATTTTTTTTTCACTGTATAAAATATAAAAATGTTTAAATATATAAAAAAATTATTTTGCAAATTTTAAAAATATTCAAAAATATAAAAATTTAATTTAATGCCTGTGTTGGTTTAATTTTTTTTTTCTTTGTGTAATAAATTTATTTTAAATTTGCTTAGTTAAATTTTAATTCTTTAAAATCACATTTCATTGTTTTGCATCAATTTCATTAAATTTTTCGTCAAATTTTAAAGTGCCAAAACATTCTTTTTTTTTTTGAAAATTGTTTAACAAAATTTCTGTTTTTTTTTTTTCAAATTTTAAATTTTTCATATTTTCTTTTCTTCATTGTTATTTTTATATTTATTAATGCTGCGCTTACAAAATACATACTACATATGATTTTGTAAAACTCTGGTTTTACACTATAGAATTAGCATAATTTTTTGTTTCTTTTTTTAGTTTTTTTTTGTTTTTAATTTTAATTAAAGTTTAATAATACTATTTACAGTTGTGTAAGGAAATTGTTTTTTTGTTTTTGTTGTTTCTTTTAATGCAATTAATTAAATTTAAACATTTATATTTAGCGTAATTTTTGCTACAATTTGTTTATGCATGTTTTTTGTTTTGTTTATTTTAAATTATTAATTAAATTTGCTTGATTTTTTTCTTATTTACAGCTTTTATAATTCGTCAATATTTTGTGGTTGTTGTTGTGTTTGCCATTTAATCGAAAAGCGATGCCAGAATATCATCACTGTTGTTGTTGTTGCTGGAGCCACTCGAGGGCGGCGTATTTAGATCGGGTTGCGGATCCAGATACGAAAGTATTTCCATGGGATCAACGTCGGAGAGGAGCTGCAAATAATAAAAAGTAAAATTTTATTAAAAATGAATTGAAATAAAAACGTAAATAAAAATAAACTAGTCAATTTTTTGTCTGGGGAGTTTTTTTGTTTTGGTGTGGTGAGTTTTTTTTTTTTGGTGTGGTGAGTTTTTTTTTTAGTGTGGTGAGTTTTTGATGTGGTAATTTTTTTGATGTGGTGAGTTTTCAGTGTGGTGAGTTTTAAGTGTGGTGAGTTTTAAGTGTGGTGAGTTTTCAGTGTGGTGAGTTTTCAGTGTGGTGAGTTTTCAGTGTGGTGAGTTTTTAGTGTGGTGAATGTTGGTGAGGTGAGTTTTTAGTGTGGTTATTTTAAGAGTGGTGAGTTATATAATGTGAACCCAACTTACATTCAATTCGTTGGCGGCATCGCTATTATCGATCGACGGATCAAAGTTATTCAACTCAGCATTCAGATCCGTATCGTTCAAATTCACCAAACCATCCGGTTGCGAGTTTATCAATGAGTTAATGATTTGATGATGATTCTGCTGTTGCTGCTGCTGTTGTTGCTGTCCATCGTTCATGCGATTGCCCGTCGGTGTACCCGGCGTCTGTGGCGAATGATTGCCGGGATTATTTGAATGGGGATTCGGCGTACCGCCCATGGGCTCATTGTGCGCAGAGCTAACCGAAGGTGGGCCGCCTGGTGTCATCGGATGACTGGCGCCGCCGGGGGTGTGCGGTGTATGCGGGGTGTGTGGCATCTGTAAGAAAAATAAACAAATGATAAATAAATCGAATGATCTTTTGAGTTTACAGTTGAGTTACACTTGAGCTAAATTTGAGTTATATTAGTGATAAATATAAAAGCGCACATGAAATACATTTGAGAAACATTTCATTTACATTTAAAAAAATTGAGTTACATATGAGTTACTATTGAGATACGTTTGAGAGTAAATGGAAATACATTTAATTGAGATTAAAAATGAGAGAAAAATAAATTTGATATGAACTTTTGAAAAATATCTATTGAACTTGAAATAATTTTGCGAAGAACTTCAACCACTTTAGAGAAGAACTTGAGTAAAATTTAAGAATGAGATTTATTTGAGATGTACTGGAGACCAATTTGAGAAGAACTTGAGATATATTTAAGATTTATGAGACAGAATTTGAAATGTAATTAAGCTACACTTAAGATACATTTGAAATACGCTCGAGCAAAGTTTGAGATATATTTAAAATGCCTACCTGATCGTTCAATGACTTCTCCATGGCATTGAGCTGATCCAGCGAATTCACGGGCTCATTTAAATGACTCAACGCATCGTTGTTGTTGTTGTTGCCACTGCCGCTGCCACTATTATTGGGATCCGTCTGTGATCCGGGACCGCCGGCACCATTGCCGCCACCGCCACCATTAAAGTTATTATCGAAGCTGGTGCGAGAGCCAACACTATTTAAGTAGAAAGAGAGTTAATTAGTATCTATTCTATAAAAAGCATAAAAGTTTAACTTACCCTTGGCCACCCATCATATTGCCATTCGCTATGGAGTTCATGTCGTGACACGTATACGGACTCATCGCCTGCGAGTTGTCCCATGTGGGCAGCTGCGTCGAGCCCGGCGACATGACCTTCGCAATGTCATCGATTAGCTCCTGTTTGATGGTGGGCATGCCGTTGGGTCCGGGTGTGGAGGAACCTCCACCGCCGCCGCTCGATGTTGAAGCGCAGCCGTTACCATTGCCGTTACCGCCGTTCGTGTTGCAGTTGTTGCCGTTGGACGACTGACCGGGACAACCCTGTTGATTGCCCTGCACAGCGCGCCAATTGGCGCCAGAATCGATGACAACATCATCGACGTCGGAATTGCCCAGGGTGTTTAATATGGCCCAGATGTACTGATCGATTTCAAGACTCTCGGTGAGCGCAGGTTTGCTGTTGCGGAAAAAGAGACAAACAAGGTTAACAAAGGTGCCAAAAGAGAAAAGAAAGGTAGGAAAAGGTTTTGGAGATAAAAAAGAACTTTAAAAGTTTATTTTAAAGCTTTATGCGAGACTTACTTGCACTCCGGGCAGCGCCACGCGCCGCGTTCGCAGTTCATCATCAGGTAACCCTCCAGATCGAAGCACTGTATGTGTTTGCACTCATGACCGCGCGCCGGCAAACGAATGCGCGTCTTCAGAATCGGACACTTCATGGAGATCTTGACGAGTTTCGACGCATCCTGGCTGCCATCCTGACTGCCATTTAGGTTGTTGCTCGAGCCACTCGGCGAGCCGCACAGACCCATAGCAAAGTTGCGCTTAATCTTGGAGACGCTGTGCTCGAGCGGCAAAAGATTGCGTTTGTGTAGGCTCTGCAGCACCTGCCGCACAGAGGGTCGATGGACTAGTTGCAGCACGAACAAGTGGGACTAACGTACGAAAGAGAGGGAGAGAGAGAGAGAAACAACCGTTAGTATTTAAACTCAACACATGTTGAATTTTGGTGTGTTGAATACTTACACAACAGCAGGAACTGGCCGTCAATTGTAGGGTATTGCGACCGGGTTGACACACAGACTTCAAGTAGAGCGGTCGCAGCGCCTGACCTGTCTTATCGGAGCGCTCAATATTCAGGGGTGTGGCATTGGCGGACACGGTGACCGTGTGCGGCCAGTTGGTGTTCATCTGACGATCGTCCTGATGGAAACACTTTAGCTGCAGCTCAAGATCCGAACTAAAAGAGTGGAAAACATGGGTTACAACAAGGGTTAATTACGGCGGTTACGGGAAAAGCTTATGGCTTATTAAAGAGCGTTTAATTTAAGGTTATGTTAAGGCTTTTCTTAAAGATTACTCACCGACACATGAGCGTATTGTAGACATTCTGCTTGAGGTGAAACACGTGATTGCTGACGGAGAGATTGTGCAGCAAGCGGAACGGTGGAAGTATGATGCCATCACGCACCGGGAACGTCAGTCGCATCTCTTCGTCTGTTAAGAAATAAAGAGAGAGAGAGAAATGTCGTATGTTAGTAACGATTACTAATATTTGGTGGTAGACTGTGTTGCACTTTGAGGTGAGGTGAGTATTGAAACTTACTATTATCAATTTGTGGCTTGACATCGGGATTCGGGCTGACGTAGGGCACGCTGCAGGCGGGTGTTAACGGTGGCGTCGGATTGCCAGGAACTGGACTGTGCTGATAGTTTTGTTGGAAACTGTAGAGAGAGAGAGAGAAATTGTTATAACAAAAATAAATATAAAAAGAGCGCTGCATATTTTTTTAAAATTCACCACTGTCTGTTGAATTTGTTATGTTGAATTTGAATTTGTTAGGTTTATTTTCAACTCACCCTTGATTCTGATATGGATTCGCTGTGCCAGCGGCAGCACCCGGACCAGCCGGACACATACCACCGCTGCCATTGCTGCCCATGCCAGCCATGTTGCCACCAGCACCACCAACGCCGCCATTGACGCCAGCCGCATAGAATTGTGCCTGCTGCTGCGCATGATGCGCACTCGCTCCATAAGGACCGCCGCCACCGCCTTGAGGCATACAACGTTGCATTGCGCCAGGACCCATACCACTGGGTCCCATACCACCGGGACCCATACCGCCTGGTCCCATGCCACCGGGACCCATGCCGCCAGGTCCCATTCCACCAGGACCCATACCGCCAGGTCCCATGCCGCCAGGACCCATGCCACCAGGTCCCATTCCACCAGGACCCATACCGCCAGGTCCCATTCCTCCGGGACCCATACCGCCAGGTCCCATTCCACCGGGACCCATACTGCCGGGACCCATACCTCCAGGTCCCATACCACCGGGACCCATACCGCCGGGTCCCATGCCACCAGGACCCATACCGCCAGGTCCCATGCCTCCGGGACCCATGCCACCGGGTCCCATACCGCCTGGTCCTGCTCTACCATAAGCTGCCATCGGTCCACTGCGCCCATAGGCGCCACCTGCCTGCATTGGCACTGGTACGCCGTTGCCTGCTTGCGCATGCATACCGCCCGCATGGGGGCCACTAGCGCCGCCACCATTGCCATATGCGGCCATCTGTTGCTGCTGTTGCTGAGGAACATTCTGTGGATTGGGATACATGCCGGCGCGTTTTTGCGCGGCGTGCATCTGTGGATTGGGATAGGGTGCCATGCGTCGTGGCGGATAGCCGGCATTTGCCATACCCTGCATCTTGGCCATCGGGTTCATGGCGTGCATTTGTTGCTGTTGTTGTTGCTGCTGCTGTTGCTGATGATGCGCCGCCATGGCGGACATGGAATTCGATTGCTGCATACCGCTGGCGCCACCCATCGTCATGTTTTGCATTTGATTCATGGGCGACATCTTTAAAAGAGAAGAAATGGTTATGATAAATATTAATTTTATATAATTGAATAAAAATGCAGAAAAAAAGAAATGACATAGTTCTGATTTTTTAAAGAATCTTTGGCTAAATTACAGCTGTGAATTATATGTGTGGCGTTGATGCAAACAAGCGAAAACATTTCGCATTCAAATTAAATGCACGAACAAGTTACCATTTTGCACATTAGAAATGCATAATAAGTCCAAATTTTGAATTTTAAAATAATAAAAAAAAAAATTAAATTATACAAAAAAACAAAAAATGATTAAATAAAAATTTATAAATTAAAAAATAAATGCAAAAAGCTAATATTTAAAAAAACGAAAGTATTATGAAAAAAATATAATTAAAATATACAATTTTAGAATTACAAAAAAAAAAAATTTAACTAATATAAAAATATAGAGCCAAAAAAAATAAATTATAAAAAAAATCCACAAATTTTGAAATATTTTTAAATTTCATATACATTTTTCAAAACAAAATTTTACTATTGAAAAAATAATAAAAAATAAAAAAATTAAAAAAATTAAATAAAAAAATTTAAATAAAAGAAGTATTAAAATTCATATATAAAAAGTTTTGAAAATTAAAAAATATAAAAAATGTAAAACAAGGAAAAAAATTAAATTTAATTTAAAAAAATATAAATGCTATGGCTGATGATGTCAATCATCATTGTTTATTTTTAGTGCAGCGACAACGCATTGATGTTGTCACCAGCAACAACAGTAGCAGCAGCAACAACATCTGCGTCACCTTCAACTTGTGGCAACATTGTAATTAGTGACAACAACCACAATCAAAGCAACAATTACAACAACAGCGCATGCGCCACCATTGCTGCTGCTTCTGCTGTTGCTCTTGCTCTTGCACTTGGCAGTGGCAACAATGCAACGAACCAACCAATCAAACAATCAACCAGGTGGCAACGTCAACATCTGCGATGATGCGACCGATGTCGACGGGTTGTCGGCTCATCGCGGCGCGTGCAAACAATTAAAGTTGCTATTGAAAATGCATCGCAATCAACATGCGATCGCATTTTACAAAAATACAAAAACAAAAAAATATAAAATTAAAAATAAAATCAACGATAATAAAAATGAACAAAAAAAAAGAAAAATAATAAGAATAATGTGGCTGCACTTTGCACAGTAAAGCAAAGCGCATAACAAACGCGCAGCCAGGTAGGACAACACAATACAACACATCACATCATAGCACAACACACGATGCGTTTTGTTTGCGATCGTTACGTGTTGTAAATATAATTATTACAATATATAATAATTTTTTTATTTTTATTTAATAATTTTTATTATTGTTGTCGATATTTCAACTTAATTATCAGCTTGCAATGTCAGATGCAGTAAGTAGCCGTATTGTTGAGGAGGGCTATATGAAAGGCACGCGCGTGTGCATTTGAAAAATTTCAATAAATGCTATATTTTATTGGTTTTTCATATTCATTGAACATTAATTAATGATTGATATAGATTTAGCGAATTCAAATTTGTTTTTATTAACGATTTTAAAATATATAAAGCACAGCAAAGCGCTAAATTTTATATTTTTTTATTTAAAACGGTTTTTTTCGAAAAGTACGCTAGATTTTTAAATTTGTATTTAATGGGAATACAATAAGTATTATATATTATTGCATTTTGTATGTACAAGCTATATTTAACATAAAGCTTTAATAACTATCTATTTTTAATTTAAAAGCTTTTTCTTTTAGCAAATTAGGTTTTGAATAAAAATAAATTTAGTACTAAGCATTGCTGCATCTTGCTTATAAAAGCTTTCAACATAATATTTGTAAAGCTTCAACATTTCTATATTTTCAATTTAAAAGCTTTTCCTGTTAGCAGAACAAAGCTTAATAGATATTCAAATAAAAATACATTTAGTTCTAATCATTGCTGCATCTTGTTTATAAAAGCTTTTAACAAAATATTTGTAAAGCTTCAATATTTCTATATTTTCAATTTAAAAGCTTTTCCTGTTAGCAAAACAAAGCTTAATAGATATTCAATAAAAATACATTTAATACTAAGCATTGCTGCATTTTGCTTATAAAAGCTTTCAACATAATATTTGTAAAGCTTCAACATTTCTATATTATCTATTTAAAAGCTTTTCTTGTTAGCAGAACAAAGCTTAATAGATTTTCAATAAAAATACATTTAGTACTAATCATTGCTGCATCTTGTTTATAAAAGCTTTTAAAAAAATATTTTATATTTTTCATTTAAAAGATTTTCTTTTAGTAAAGCGAAACAGATTTTAATAGGTTTTTAAATAAAAGCTTTACAAATATTTTTTGTTGAAAGCTTTTAAAAGAAAAAAAAACAAATAAAATATTTGTAAAGCTTCAACAATTTTATATTTTTAATTTAAAACCTTTTTATTTTGAGTAAAAAGGTTTAATTTTGAAGTGTTAAAACATTTTATCAGTATTTTAAACAGTTATAACTTGCATTTAAAAGCTTTTACTAAAATTTATTTCTAATAGAGCTTTTGCTAAATATGAAAGTTTTTAAACTACTTTATTTGATTTTTAATACTTCTGATATGCTTCTAAATGCTTCTAATATGAGCTTTAAATTCAAAATATATTTAAAAGTAAAGCTTTTAGGTATTCTTACATTTAAAGAAATTAAAATATGTAATGCTCTGTATTTAATTATTATTCAAGTACAATTGAAAAGCTCAACTCAATTGAAAAGCTCAACAACTGAAAAATAAAAAGACTGTGAAAATAAAAAGATTTATTACAAATATTTTGAAATAAGAAAAAAAGAGAGAGCATTTTGCAATTGCAAAAGCTTTTTAAATATTTAGTTAAATATAATATATTTAGTTAAATATAATATATTTAGTTAAATATATTAGTAAAACAAAACAAAACATAAAAAAAAACAGAAAAAGCTTTTTAACAAAACAAAAGATTTTATTGATTTTTTTATTCAAATGTTTAACATATTTAATTATTAATGATCGTACATTCAAAAAACTACTTTATTTTTTGTTCTAAACACAATGCTTATAATTCGTATTTGCTATAACTCTTAAATGTTGTCAAATTTTTACGTTTAATTTATTAATATCTATCTATTAGCTATGAATATCGGCGCAATTTTTATATAATATTTGTTTTTTTTTTTTTTGAGAAATGTGCATAATTTTGCATGGCATGACATTGTGCCAATAAAATAGTAAGCACCTCAGTTAAAAATAACTATGGCAAATACATAACAAAAAAAATATATATATTTATTTTTGTGCCTTTATTATAATTTTTTTCATGTTTGTTTTTATTTTTTTCGATTAGTTAGCCATACCTATCAGGTAGACGACGACGACGACGTCGACTCTCGTGCATTTGATTTGTGCTGGTAAGAACAACAATTTAATTTAATTTTGTTTTTATATTGTTTGTATAGTCGTTATTAATGCGAACAAATTAAAAATCTGTTTTGTGCGCATAAATACGACGTGTATATTAAATTGCAGCGATGTCATTTTATATGGCTTTATATAGGTTACAACAGATAGCTTTTCATATAGAATGCATAAAGTATCTACATTGTATATGCATTATATATAGTATATATTCTAGTACACTCAGCTAAAAACTATCACAAATTTCTGAAAACCATTGTATATTAAAATATTAGTTTTTTCAGCATTAATAGTTTTTTTACAGTATAATAGTTTTTTTTACTATTAAAATTAGTCAATAGCTTAAAGCATTCTTCTATACCTAAAACATTATAATTCCGAAAAGTGTTTCTATACACAAAAATAGCCATAGCATGCAAAATAACATAAATTCAATAATACCATACAATTAATAGTATTTGGTAATTATTTAAATAGTTTTTATTACTATTAAAATTAGACAATATTAAAAAAAATATTTTTAATTGGCAAATACGTTCGAAAACTACAAAATACTATTGAAAAATACTGTATACTTTAAATGATTTTTAAATTTATTTAAAAAAAAACTATTAAATCAATAGTATGTTTTTATTTTCTCTGTGCACATTGCTTTTAATAGCTGACGACAGCATTATTGGTTCTGGCGTAAATTGCAAATTGCACAATTTATTGTCAACATTATTAAAAATCATTAAACATAATGAAAAAATAAATAATGACAGTCACATTATAAATGATTTCATTTTTTATTTGTTAGTCAATTTATTTTTGTTGCTGCTGTTAAATATTAAAAAAAAAAAATGGTGTCATTGGTTGCATTCATTGTTTAGGATGACTGTATTTTGCATTAAATTTTATTTAGTTTATAAAAAAAAATAATATTTGCAATATTTGCAGATGTCAAAGTGCGCATTTTGATGGCTAGCTTAAGTTTTAGAGGTGTGTTCTAGGTGGCATGATGGAAGATGTGCACTTTTTTTTAAGTATTTGAAAATTTTAATAAATTTTAAAATTTATATAATTTGTTCTTGTTTTTTTGCAAACATTTTGTGAAAGCTTTTAAAGTGCATAATATCTAAATACTGAATTGAGAATTATAACGCTAACTAATTTTTTTTATAGAAAAACTTATTTAAAGCTTTGTCTATCATATGGAAGTCTTTTTCTAAAAAATCTTTCTTTTTGGCCTAATGCTGAACATCACATCAACATTAATTAAAATACTTTCAAAAATTAAAATTACAAAAATGCTTTTCAATGAATAATAGCTTTTTCTAATGCTTTGTATATCATTTTCAATATTTTTCAAAGAAAAGCTATTTTTTGTTTAACACTTAAATTTTGTTTTTACTTTAATTCAAACATATTTAAAATTAATATTAAATTTATTTAAAAATTAAAAGTAATAGAGCTATTAATTGCACTTTTAGAGTCTTTTGTGTTTTTTCAATGCATAACTGACTTTTTTTAATAACTTTTTGAAAGCTTTTAAAGCGCTTTATATGTAAATACGAATTGAGAATTATAACTCAAACTAAATCTTAATACAAAAGCTTATTTAAAGCTTTTTCTAAAAAAAGCTTTCTTTGTCTAATACTAAAAATCATTTTCACGTGAATTAAAATAATGTTAAAAATTAAAATTAATTTTCAATGACTTTTGGAGTACCTTTTGAAAAATTTAACTTTTCAATGAATAACATAAAACTTTTATTTTAATTTTTAAATAACTTTCTAAGAGCAAAACAACTAACTAATTTATAAAAAAAGCTTTTTGAAAGCTTGTTTATCATTTTAAAGCTTTTTCTAAAAAAAGCATAATACTAAAAATCACACTCACTTTAATTGAAAGCTTTTTAAAAATTAACATAAAAATGAATAAAAGCTTTAAAGCACATTTATTAAAATTTAACATTTCAATGAATATTATTTGAAATTTATAAAACTTTTTTTTTTTTTATTTCATCTGCTATTTTTCATTGGCTCTCGCTTCAATTCTAATGAAAACTGATGGTTGCAGCTTTCGCAAAAAATAATATAAAACAAAAATTCCAAAAAATTCTAATAAGTTCTGCATTTCAAATGCATTGTGAGTGCTTTTGCGACAGCGCCTGAGGGAGTTATTTTGACAGCAAAAATGTAAATGTCAAAATATAATAAAAAGCAACAACCACATGCACACGAAATGTCGTCATATTCTGCGCACAACAAAAATGAATAGTAACCAAAAACAATAATGGCAGCAAATTCTACTACTAGTGCGTCAAATAAAAAGCAATGGCATCAAAATAAAAATACCTTATGTTGAGCAAATAAAGCGCCCGAATGGACCATCAACAAAAATAACCCATCCATCGAAAATTTCCATCTCCATTTATAGCATAACCAGCACAGACTCCCCCCCATTAAACAACACCAACTAATGCCATTGGTGCCAATTCCAAAGCTGCAAGGACTACAATGGCGCGCAGCCATCCCTCAGGGACAACAGCTAAATGTACCACATAAAGTTTTATTCGAAATACAAAATTTAAACAACTAAAACAAGCAGCCTTTTGCATAATTTTCTTTTTCTATTGCATTGCGTTATGTTGCAGCCCTGACAAACTAAGTGACTGACTGACTGACTGAAATACTGACTGCCCAGCCGACAACAAAATACTAAAATATGCAATAAAATACAATGGTTACTCACTTGATGATGCCTCGCTGCTGCCGCGGCCGCCGCCGCTGCTGCTGCACTACTGCTGCCACCGCCTCCGTTGCCGCCACCACCACCATTGTACGCTGACATTCCATTCATGTGACCCATTTGACTCATTTGCATGCCTGGGGAGCCACCGCCGGCTGCTGCTGCCGCGGCTGCTGGATTCATGCCACCAGGACCGGACATGCCGCCAGCACCGCCTCCATTCATATATTGTTGTTGTTGTTGCTGGTGTTGCTGTAGTTGCTGCTGTGAATGTTGTGCCATGCCGTTGTTTGCACCGGGATGCATGCCATTGTGTTGCATGCCACCCATCTGAAGCAAAGAATGGAGAAAAAAATTGGAATTTAGTTAAAATATTGTTGCATATTTATGGGCGCTTTGACCGCGACATGTGGTTTATGCGGTTTGCTTTCGACAACGCAGAAGGTGTAACGAATTTGTCGCTATTTTATGTGGTATATTTAGTAATACGTTGTTTTTAATATAAAGTTTAAAGCTTGAAAGTTTTTTAAAAGCTTTTTTTTAAGTTTGAAAGCTTTTTTATAAACTTTGAAAGCTTTTTTATAAGGCTTGAAAGTTTTTTTTTATTAAGCTTGAAAGGTTTTTTTATTCATTTTTATAAAGCTGAATGCATGTTTTATTAAGTTTGAAAGCTTTTTTTTATAAAACTTGAATGCTTTTTTATAAAACTTGAATGCTTTTTTATAAAACTTGAAAGCTTTTTATAAAGCTTGTAACTCTTTTTTTTATAAAGGTTGAATGGTTTTTTATCAGGTTTAAAAGCTTTTTTTTATAAAGCTTGAAAGATTTTTTTAAAGTTTGAAAGTATTTTTTTTAAAGCTTGATAGTTTATTATTAAATCTTGATAGTTTTTTTTATAAAGTTTTTTTATAAAGCTTAAAAGCTTTTTTTATAAAGCTTTTGTTATGCTTATAAACAATTATATGAGCTGACAGCTGCCAAAACACAGTATTTCGAACAGTAAAGCTTTCACACTCACCTGACTATAACTGCCCATGGCATCCATTGTCGATTGCTGTTGTTGTTGTTGCTGCTGTTGTTGTTGCGCGCCACTCGCCGTTACCATATTATTGTAACTACCCGCACCACCAACACCCGCGGATGCTGCAGACGAAGGTGCGGAACTTGGTCCGACACTGACAGAGGTCTGACTGGCGCTTAGTTGGCGTTCGCTGCTGCTGGTAAATTCGGAATTTGGGCCAAATGTATTCTTGAGGCTGCGCAAACTATCGCTGGTCTCGCCGCTGTTCATGAACGGGCCACCACTGCTGAGAGCGGGCGAAACAACGCCGGGGCCACCATTGGGACCGTGAGGATACTGAAGAAAACCGTCGTGTTGTTGCTGTTGATGTTGATGTTGCTGCTGCTGGTGATGTTGTGAGAAACCAGCGTGATGTTGTTGCTGCTGCTGTTGATGAAATTGCTGTTGTTGTTGCTGCTGATAGTATTGCTGCTGTTGTTGGAACTGTTGATGCTGCTGCAGCGCAGCGGCGTGTTGTTGCTGCTGCTGTTGATGTTGTTGCTGCTGCTGTGAATCGAGTCCAGATGGATTGTAGCCGCCCGGTGGTGATATCTGGCCCCCTAAGGCTGGAGCCCTTGAGGAGCCTGCTTGGCTGTTCATTTCATCATTTTTTCTGTAATAATGCAAAATACAAAAAGGCCATGAGCAATTGCTGGATATATCGTGTAAGTCTTTTGTGGTGTCATAGCAAATGCAAGTTGCATCGTCGGTTGACATGTAGAAATGTCAAACGTATTGAAAAAAATTTATATAAAGTAAAAAAAAAATAAAAATAAAAAAACTAAAAATTTTGACAATGATTTTACAAAAAAAAACTAAAAAGAATTTTAAAAATACAATAGAAACAATAAAGACAGTAAACTAAAAAAAGTTTAATTTAGCAAACGGAAATGTGTTGTGTTTCCGGTGCTGTGAAACAGGTAGAGAAGAGCGCAACGTTCGTAGTGTTCAAAGCTTTAAGTTGCGTGAAAAGCTTTCGAAGTATTTCGAATGTTAAATTTGTATAAATGACAGCATTTCAAAAGAAATACTTAAAAAAATAAATTATGAATATTTTTACTATTTGTCTAATTTTTTTAATATAAATTCGTATTTTCCATTTTTAGATAATTTGTATACACCGAAATAAAAGAATACAAAAAAAAAATAAAGACAGGTCCCTCAAAATAATTTTTTGCACCTGCTCTCGATTAACGCAAAAGGTTCAAGGCAAAGCACGCCGAGTCGAGTTGCTTGTAACATGCGTATGTTGTTGAAGAAATAAATAATAAAAAATAAAATTTCAAAAATATACAAAAAAAAAGCATATTTCAAGGCGCTTGTATGTGTTGACAATAAAATTTAGGCACAGCAACAGCAACCGGCGTCAACAGCGGTGCGTGTGCCTGCAGCCGAAGCAGCAGCAGATACAGTATAAATTTTGAAATTACTTTTAATACGCAAAATTATGATGAAAAGGCAGGAAGCAGTGTACGAAGTAGAAGCAGATGAAGTTGCAGAAGTAGAGGCCGAATGCCAAAGGAAGCAGCTGAGCAAGAAGATGGAGGTAGAAATTGTTGAAAAACGAAAAAAAAAACGGTACCATCACGAACGGCAGAAGGTTGGCAGGTTGAAAAGGACAGCAGCAGATACAGCTACAGAGCAGGCGGTAGTAGGGACAGACAGTCAAAAAGACGGACGTACAGTAAGACAAAAAGACAGACTTCTGGCTGAGCATAAGTACCTTTAAAACATAAGTATGAAACACGCCAACAACACAGGAAGGTACAAAAGTCTGTTGCTGCTGCTATTGCTACTGTTATTGTTGTTGTTGCTACAAGAAAGCCTACAACAACAAGGACAATGTAGACGTTAAAAAATACACAACAAAATTACCTGCCAACATATTTTTTGAAGTATATAAATAAATACATTGTATATACTTTTTATGTAATGTTTAGGCAGGATGTCGTATTTTTTTAATATATAAAAAAAATCGTTAAACTGCAAAAATGATGTTGGTTTTACATGCAGCTGTTTGTTGGCAATCATGTTGAAAGCTTCATGCTTTCATTTAAGGCGAGCTTTTAAGTTAAAATTATGTAGTAAGTTGCTTGAAGTAATATTAAAACAAAATCTTTTTGAATTTTATTTGTCAAGCAACATTTACATTGAAAGCTTTAAGTTAATCAGAAAAACATTCAGAATTTTTATCATTTTTCAAATAAATTAATCATGGCAATTCTAAAGAAATATGCGCACAAATTATTTTTGGAAAAAAAGCTTTGTATTAAAAAATATAACACTAATAAAAGCTGGCTTGTAAAAAATCAATAAAAGCTTTTACTAGATTATGAAAACTTTTAAAATTAAAGTACGATCTAAATTTTTAATTTTTTACATATTTTGCAAACTTTTACTTGAATTTTGCCAACACATCGAACTCTATTAGTCTAATAATAAATAAAATCCATTTAAAGCTCTCTGATTTTAACCTCCCCCCATTTGTTCTCATTTCTCCCACGCTGTATTCGCTGTGAAGGTTACAAAGAATTTGAGTCAAAGTCGTCATATGGCGCTGTCAATTTATTTAGATTTTTTCTGCTTTATCTTCTTCTTATTTATTCAAGCTCTGTTTTGACAGTTAGTAGGAGAGGGTGGGTTGAAGTTTTCAACTTTTCGGTATTGCTAGCGGAATTATAAAGATGGCGCGCGCACACCTTGACACAATTTTACACATAGGCACACACACACACACAAATGTAAAAATACTACATGTAAAGCAAATACATGGGCGACATACATATCTATGAAAAAGGTCTGTGTGGAGGTTGGCAAGTGTTTGTTTGAAGGACATTTACGCTTTGAGGACATTTTGACTTTGAGCGCAAGAAATGTCAAAGTTGTTAAGTGTAAAGTGCAAAAATAGCTATGTTTAGGCGTTGTAATTGTATTTAATTGGAAGCAGAACAAAAAAGAAAATGTCATCAAGGCTTTTTCTAAGTGACTTTTATAATTAATTTTGAGCTCAAATTTGATTTTGAAGCGAAAAGATATTTTTGCTATTTAAATTAAAAAAAATAACATTGTTTCTAAAAAGATTTGAAAAATTTGAATAAAAAGCTTTTTTTTAATGTCTAAAAAATAAATATTCTAAAAAAGCTTTTTCTAAAAAAAACTTTTTTAAGCATTTTATAAAAAAAAAACTTATTTAAAGCTTTTCTAAAAAAAATCTTTTGTAAAAAAGTTTTTATGAACAATTTTTTTTCTAAAAAAGCTTTTATAAAAAAGCTATTCTAAAACAAAAGCTTTTCGAAATGTCATCAAGACTTTTTCTAAGTGACTTTTATAATTAATTTTGAGTTGAAATTTGATATTGAAGCGAAAAAATACTTTTGCTGTTGAAATTTAAAAAAACATTGTTTCTAAAAAATTTGTAAAATTTGAATAAAAAGCTTTTTTTAAAATGTCTAAAAAATAAATATTCTAAAAAATCTTTTTCTAAAATAAACTTTTTTAAGCATTTTCTAAAAAAACTTATTTAAAGCTTTTCTAAAAAAAGCTTTTCTAAAAAAGCTTTTATGAACAAATTTTTTCTAAAAAGGTTTTCTAAAAAAAATTGAATGAAAATGTTTTTCTAAAATTCTCTCTAAAAAGCTTTTCCAAAAAAGCTTTTATAAAAAAGCTATTCTAAAACCGAAGCTTTTCGATAATATTTTTTTTTTTGTAAAATATTATACTTAACATAATAAAAAAAAACTGTTCAAGCTCTTATTGTTTGAGACTATTAAAAAGATGTTTAAAATAAATAATTTTTAAGGGTTTGCTATAAGAATTTTATTCAGATATTTCAATAATCTTTTAATAACACTTTTAAAAGGTAAAAAATCCAAATGTCGCTTTTTAAACTTGAAATCTATTAAATATCACATGCATTCAGCACAAGTCCAACGACACCATTCTAATTGTACTAAAAGCTCTCAAGGGGCATTCAATTAATAGCGATTTTGCTTTAGCTGGCTGGCTGCATCGACGAGCACACTTTTGTTTTGTTTTGTTTTTATTATTGACATGTAAAAATAGCATTCTATTAAGTACGACAAAAATGATATTAAAAATTTATATCTAGATGTCATACAAGCAAACTTTGTGTGTGTCTGTACAAAAAGCTCTGACGTGCATAGAGTGTATAGCGCCTAAATGCAAACGTCATGCAAGCTTGACATTTAAGTTTAGTGTGCAAGCAACAACAACAACAACAATAACTAAAATATAAATAACAGTTATAATAACAGCAAAACAACAACAACATAGAAGAAAAATCAAAAGACCACAAAATGAAAATGTCAACCTAACGTTTGTTTGTTTTTATTGAGCTTTACAAAACGCGCCATATTTGAGTGAATGAAAAAATAAATGAAAAATGTAAACGTAAAAAAGAAATATACATATACAAAGTTTATTTATGTAATTCAATTTTTAAACATTTTTAATTTGAGCTTTTGGAATTTTTTTGGTTTCAAAATATAATAAATACTTAATTATAACGCATTAGATACTTTTGTAGATACATTTTTTTGCAGCTGTATCTATTACGTTTACATTTGAGCTTTTACTCGAAATGCGCTATTTATCCATCACACAATCGCATGGCCAACACTTTTTGTAATTGACACAAACAACAAATCGTTTATGTAGCTTAAGAGAGAAATGTATCTGCATAGCTTATGTATTACAATCTGGCTATCTATAATGTGTATCTATTGAGAAATGTAGCGCACAAAATTAAAACCATAACACAGAAATAATAATAATAAATAATGAATACAATAAAAGCAACAACAAAATGTTGAAAGAAAATAAATAAAATAAGTACAACAGCAGCACAGTGTATGGGGGGCATAAGTAGTACATCAGAAATGTAAAAAATAATAATACAAAAAACAAAAATAAAAAAAAGTAGCGCTGGCAATAATTGCGCTCGTCTCGACTCTTCACTTCATTGAAATGACGATGAAAGCTGTTCGCCGCTTGCCGCTATATTTTATATATCTAGCTGTTTAGCAGCGATCTCGCTGTCGTTTATATGTCCGTCCGTCCGGCTGTATGTCTATCTATCTATTCAACATGGCCATACGATACCAGATACAGATACAAAATAAAATGGTAATGATTAGGTTCGTTGCGAGTACAGCGACTGAAGAATAGAAAAAAGCGCTGAACTAGAAAAAACATTAAGCAAAAAAAACAAAAAGTAGAGTATAAATAAATAACAAAAAAACAAAGTATATATATATATTGTTTTTGTGTAGATATAAAGAGCGGTAAGTGTTTAGATACACGGCGGCGCAAAAAGGCAATAAACAATTGTGAAAGCTTTCTATGTGCTCCGTTCGAACAACTGTAAATGTTTTTGTTAGCAATTTCAAAGAAAATAGATACAAAAATGTTGTCCAAGCTTATAAAATAAGTCGAATTTTGCTATGCATTGAATTTAAAATAATTTTGTGAAAACGCAAACTATTTTTTGTGAAAGCTTAAAAGTTTTTAGGTAAGCTTCAAAGATTTTTAATTAAAGTTTAAAAGCTATTTTCAATAAAAGCTTAAAAGCTTTCTTTTAATGAAAGCTTAAAAGCTTTTTCTCTAAAGCTTTCCTATGAATGATCTAAAGCTTTTATGTGCAAGCTTTAATGCATTTTCATGAAAGCTTTAAAGGTTTTATGTAAGCTTTTAAGTTTTTTTTTTAAATTAAATCTTTTTATGAAAGCTTTAAAGCTTTTTATAAAAGCTTTTAAGCTTTTTATAAAAGCTTTTAAGCTTTTTATAAAAGCTTTTTAAGCTTTTTATGGAATATTTATAGCTTTTTTTATGAAAGCTTTAAGCTATTTATGAAAGCTGATAACTCAATGAAGCTAATTGCTTTTGGTAAAAGCTTTATATGTATTAATATAAAATTTTCCATAATTTCAAAAATCGATTATTTTCCTCCTCCGGTGTCACGCACACATTTTGGGCCACATTTCAAAATGAAAATCAACAGACAAATAAAATTATAACACCAACAAATATCAAAACCGACACACATTAAATATATAAAATATGGCTGGAAGTGAAATACCAAAAAAAAAAAAACAACAGCAACAACAAACAAAGAAACCAACAAAAATAAAGAATACCAAAAACAACATATAGTGAAAATCATTGCGAGGTACTCGTTCGAATGTCAGTTCATACGTACTACGTAAAGAAAACACACAATGAAAAAAAGCTATTTTTACCTGTTTAATTTATTCGAACGCAAATCATGCTATTTTGACATATTGCTCGGGTTGCACGTTGTTGTTGTAGCAGTTATTGTTGTTGTACTTTATTTTATTGTTGTTGTAGTTGATATTGCTAATGCTATTTGTTGCTGTTGTTGTTGCTTTGCGATGTCAATATGTCAAACTGATGTACGTTGCAAAAGGAAAGAGATAGAGAAAAAGAGAGAAATATTTATTTAGAAATGTCAGTTAGTTGAAGTGGCAGAGAACATAACAAAAAATAAAAAAAAAAATTGAAAATTACACTTGAAAAATCAATTATTATTGTTAATTTCTGTGGTTAAGTTTATAAATTCTCTATATATAAACTAAAAACTGTCAAACTTGACAGCACACGCGAAATTATTAATTATTAATTTTCAATTTCAATGTAACACATTGCGGCGGGTCCTTGTTTTAGAGGTAAGGCTATGGTTTTAGAACAGAAGCTATGAATTTTATAATAACACAATATTTGAATATGAGAACTATATGCTGTATATTTCTAGTTACAATACCTTGAACCTTGTTTCAAGTACATATTTGAGCCGAACAAAAAACTAAAAAAAAAAATAGTGCCAACAATTAAAACACATAATTTCTGTCACCTTTCTCAGAAGTTTTTACACGAAGCCAGCAAATCAATGTCAAAACTTGGTGGCCTACGTGATCGTTAATAACTTTGGAACGACCAGACAGACGGCGACGACGACGACAACGACATAAACAAATTACTGGCAAAAAGCAATAATAATAACTAAAGTAAAAACAAACTATAATAATGAATAAAACCAAAACGTGGCAACTAAACTAACATAAAGATATGAGATATAGTAGTTGTGCACAGCAAACATACTATATATCGGCGGAATGTGACTCGGTTTGATAGATAAAAATACAAAATACCTAACGCATTGAATAAAATTTCGAAAAAACTGAAGCAAGTGTAGTCGTTAGTGTAGCTGTTCATACAGGGAAGAACCTTGCTGAGTAATTAGGAGCTTTTGGCTATATAAAAGTTAGAAATAACACAAAATCTATTTGCTTCAATAGTAGTAATTTTTAATAGATTTTTTTTTGGAATATTTTAATTTTTTTATGTAAAATATAACGTTCTAAAAGAGCTTTTGGTTTTGAAGCTTTAAATTGTTTTTTAAAGTACAGAGTGCTCTTAATAAGTTTTTTATTGCAGTATTTAAAATTTTTTGATCATAATTAAAAGGAGATTTTTGTAAAAATAATAATTTTAAATAAATTTTAAATAAAACATTTTATAAGAACGCTTTTTCTTTGCAAAACTTTATATGAAAAATTCATTATTTTGGAAAAAGAGCTTTTATCTATAAATTCATAAAAAAAGTAATAGCGTTTTTAAGCTTTTTATTGCAGTATTTGGAACAGCTTTGTCTACTTTTCTTACTCATATTATGGGATATACATTTTTTTGGAAATTCTTAAAAAATCAGCTTTCATACAAAAGCTAAAAAAAAGTAGTTATTGAAGAGAGAAAATTGATTTAAAGTAATCTTAAATTGAGAAGATTGCTTTAAAGTCATTTTTAAAAACTTTTAATAAAAACAAATATCTTTGGTAAAAATGTGGAAAAAGAGCTTTTAATTAATTTATAAAGTTTTTATAATACCTAGTATTTAAAACTGAGTAGTTCTTTTCAAAACTCTAAAACTGCAAATTAAACATTTTGATAATTTTGTTTATTGTTAAAATGAGCTTTTGTGCTTTTAGACAAATCGTTGATTACCCCGAAAATTATGCACGCTGTCAACAGCCGCATTTAAATGCTGTTAGCCCCAAATTAATATTCACCAAATTTGCAGTTGCCAACAAACTATACAAGGAAATGAACTTAAGTCCGTGTTGTGCTTTTGTGTTCACAACTCCTAAACATAATGGCTATGGCGGCCTGGCCTCTATGCCTAACTGTTTATTAGTTTTTGTAGTTGTAATTGTTGTTGTTGTTGTTGTGAAGCGCACTAAAGCAAAAGATAAACGTTTACATGGGCTGCAGTAATAACTTTGGCAGCGGCGCATTCGATGCGAGAAGGTGTTTGCCAAGATTGTCAATGTGTCTATGTAGTTGTTGTATTGCTGTGTGTGTTGCTGTATAGGACGACTACACATAGTCAATGAGATAAGTTTTGTAATGAGGAAACTATAGTAGTTACTACTTTTTTTTATGAGCATATTTTATATTTTGTTGTTGTTGCTGCTACTGCTGCTTTGGCTATTGCGGTTACTATTGTTATAGTAATTGCTGTTGTTGGTGTTGTTGTTTAGTTACAGTTGACGTTATAGTCGCGGTAGTAATAGCAAATTGTTTCAATGAGCATTACAGGAAGCGCATAAGCGCGCAGTGATTAAAATACTAGGCATGGCTATAAGTGCAGGGCAGCAGATGATGCAGTGAAAGTTAATAAATAATTTTATAAAAATTTCACTATTAAAAAGAATAAATGTGAATAAGCAAATTAGTGGAAAATATAGAAAATATATATATTTTTTTTTTAATTATTATTATTAATAGATTTATTTGACAAAGTATTTAATACACGTATTTTATAATATTAATTAAATCTAACAAACAAAAAATATATTAATATATTAAAAAAAGTACTAGAAAAAGTAGTAGAAATTGTAGTAGAAAAGGTAGTAGAAAAGGTAGTAGAAAATGTAGTAGAAAAAGTAGTAGAAAAAGTAGTAGAAAAGGTAGTAGAAAATGTAGTAGAAAAGGTATCAGAAAATGTAGTAGAAAAAGTAGTTGAAAAGGAAGTAGTAAAAAAATGCCAAAAAAAGTTGAAAGATAAAGTAGGATTTGAAAGTAGTAGCAAATGTAGTAGAAAATATTGTGGAAAAAGTATTAAAAAAAGTTAGTACAAAAAATAGTAAAAAGTTAGTAAAAAAGAAGCAGAAAAAGTAGTAGAAAAAATAGGTCAAAAAAAGTTGAAGAATAAAGGAGGATTTGAAAGTAGAAGAAAATGTAGTAGAAAAAGTAGTTAAACGAGTAGTCAAAAAATAAGTAGAATATTTTTTTTCAAAAAATACTATAAAAAATAGGACAAAAAAAGTTGAAGGATGAAGGAGGATTTGAAAGTTGCATAAAAAGTAACAGAAAATGTAGTAGAAAAAATATGAACAAAAGTTAGTAGAACAAAAATAGTAAAAAGTTACTATAGTAGGCCAAAAATAAAAGTTGAAGGATAAAAGAGGATTTGAAAGTAATAAAAAATGTAGTAGAAAAAGTATTAAAAAAGGTAGTAGAAAAAAATAGTAAAAAGATAGTAGAAAGAAAAGCAGAAAAAATAATTTTAAAATATAGAAGAAAAAATGACAACAAATACTAAAAAATAGTGTCAAAAGTTGTAGGATTTGAAAAAGCTTAACTTCTCAGACAAAACTGATAAATAAAAGTAAAACTTTCAAATCATTAAAAAAAATACTAACGAAAATTAAACATAATAATATTTGTGTGTTGGAAAATATACAACGTAGTACTACCAATTGATGGCCACAAAAATGGCAGCTAGTAACGACCAACAAAATATTTAGAAACAATATTTTCTACAAATAACCTCAACCCCAACCTACTCCCCCAATAGAAATGACAATGACGACGACGACGATGTGGCACTGATTAGATATACAAATAAATATAGTTAAAAAACAAAAAAAAAAACGAAATAGGTATTTGTGGCGACTACGTTACGTTCATTGATTAGATAAATTATTCAGCGCAAGAAGATACATTTTTTATTGCATGTTTCGTATAAAACAAGTGACAAAAGACACTTGTATATTAGTTACATACTATATACAATATATAATAGATATATATGAGAGACATATAGAAAGACAGACAGCTATATATGTATAGATAAGTAACGAGTACGAAAAATTTATTTAATTTTTAATTGCGTCTAAATATTACAAAATTTTTCGCGGCTATTTGTTGGCAGTGTGCAAAATATTTTATAGTTTTAATAACAATTTTAAATTAGTTTGTTTGGTTTTTAAGTTAACTTTTAGTTAGCAAAACAGCAACGGAAAACTACCCTTCTATTTATGGGTTTCACACACGCTTTAGATTATAGTAACAAAGATTTAAATGGCGTTAAAAAAAACGACATAATTTTATGCAAACACGTGTCTGGAGCGAGCACAGCAAATAATAAACTATTATAAATGCGAAATTAAGTAAAAACAGTTCAAATCAAAATAAAACTTTGTATTAAGTGAAACAGAAAAATATTTGGTTATGGTTCTAAAATATTGACATATGTGTAAAAGTGGCGCGACAGTATACTGTCAGGGGGTTTTCTATGGGGGTGTTTGAAATTGCAACCCTTATACAATATAGATATGTTATAAGACCAACATTGCATAATAATAATAACAAAAGGTTTGGGTCAAAGGAAATCAGCACTTAATAAAAGGTATATCATAAATGCTGGCTATACGACATAAAATGTTTATGAAGATAAAAAAATAGTTAACCAATACAGAGCCTATACAAAATACTATACAATTAATATTATTTCTTTAGTTTTTAATTTAGTTAATCTGTGCTTTTAATCTGCGTCAACCATTTATAGTACAAAGTACTATTAAAAACTGTTGAATACTATTGAACTTTATTTGAGTTTATATCAAATTAATTTATTTTAAATATTATTAAATCAATATTTTTTCTATAGACCCCTATAAAGTACGTTTCTTCAATGTGTTTTATAGAGTTTGTATGTTAAAATTTTTAAACATTTAAAATTAGTTTCTATTTGAGCCTAGAATAACTATATAATTAATAGTATTTTGATATTATTTCACTGAAAATTTTCCATAGTGTATAGTATTGTTTTAATAAGTAAATACCATTGAATAATATTAGAGTCTTATGTGTTTTATTTGAGGTTTGTGCTTGATGATTTTAATTTGATATTTTTCAAATTTTCTTGTTAATATTTAAAGCTTTGTGTTTGGTGGTTGCAACACATCAAAATTCTGTTATTGATGATGATGAAATTTTGTTAGTAGTTCTGCTGTTGGTGGTGTCAATGATGACGATGGCATCAGTTTTATGTTGCACCCTGTGTCGTATGTTTTTAAACAGCGCCCTCATAATTTTTTGTGTGGGCCACCTTCTGTCAGTTTGTCTGAACCCATGCTATGCGGTTCAACCATTTCTTTGCTCAATCATTCCACAAGTCTACACGATTTTACCCGTTCCACTTGAGACCCGACCCGTTCTACTTTTCATAAATTGGTTTCAGTGTCTGCCGTCGTCGGCGTCGTCGTCTGCAAGTTTCTGTTTTTATTTTAATTTTCCCACCCTTATCGATGAATGTTGTTTGGAATTTGTTTTACATTGTAGTCGTTGTCGTCATCCTCCTGTCGAAGGGTGGGGGTGGTAGCGATTAAAAGTCTGCCGCCAGACAGCTGGACATAGGAGCGTGCGGTGCGCGGGCACTATTGCCATGGATCAAGTCGTTAAAGCAAAATATTATACTACCCACAAAGTTATCGAATTAAAAAATAATGAAATTATAAAAATAATAAAATTACAAAAACAATTTCAAAGAAACATATGACGTGTTTTGGGTGTTGTTTTTCTAATTTTGGTTGATTTTAAATTTGTAGAGGGTTGATTTTTCAAGCAATTATTAAATTGATTTTAATTTAGATTATAAATGTTTTGAAAAATATATAATTTTTAATACTCAAAATTTCATTACAAACATTTCATAAAAAAATAATAAAAATAATAATAGAAAAATTTTAAATTTTTTTTTTTTTTCATGGAATTGGTGCATACATTTTGGGACATTTAAAAAATAAAATAAAATTTTTAAAAATTTTAAAAATATGAATAAAATATAATAAATCAATAAAAACAAAAATCAAAAATATTTATATATGTATATTTTTTTCTAAACCAATATCAAATGCCAATATCAACATTTTCAATTCCAGTTTAAAAAAATATTTAAATCTCAATTAAATTTTGTCGCCAACAAAACATTTTAATGGTTGCAGCCAGAAACATATCAAAAATTCCAGCGATAAATTTCAGTTATGACCATGACGCTGTAAAAACTCAATTAAAGTCATAAAAACCCAAAGCAATAAAAATATGTGTTACCCAGCAATAACAAAAGATAGAAAACGATGAAGAAATTGTGAACAAAATAATACAAATACTACAAAATTATTATGTTTTATAAAAAAAATGGTAAAAACCACAAATTTTCATTTTTATATTTAAAATTTATTTATTTTATAGAATATTTAATTGAATTACAAAATCATTATAAACAAAGCAGGAGAAAGGCTGGTGACTTTAGTTAAAAATTGAAACTAAATAAAGATGAAACAAAGAAGCCATAGAATTTGACCTTAAACTTTCAAAAAAAGTAAAAGGCCTATAAGATATAATAAAGCTAATGAAATCAAATAATACTAAAAAAATAATAATAATATAATAGTTTGGCGCTACAGTCCTGTATAGAACTTCGGCCGAGCTCTCTCACCATTTTGAGCTGTGCGTGTTATATTTGTACTCAAAGTGGTGGGACCTACAGTTTATTGCCGAATCCGAACGACGGGTGAGAGCTTTTTCATAGGCAATGGTTTTACTCTCGTAGGTTTGCCCTTTACTGACGAGAGGTAGCGCGGTATAGAAAAATGTTTCTATGAAAAGATGTTGTTAGCCCCAGTCCAGGCTTGAACCGGGGACCTTTCGGCTCGCAGTCCAACGCACTAACCACTGAGCTACCGCGGCTACTAAAAAAATAATACCAAAAAAATTTAGAAAAATATAAGTACTAAAAAAACCAAGTATTACATATCATATCGAGTTGGAAAAAAGGTAAAAAAAGTACCTTAAATTTTATTTTACTTTAAAATGCAAATAAAACATGGATTTTGCTAAAGTTGGGAAGGTTTTTATTTTATTTATTTTTTGGTACTAATCAAAGAAATTGCGTAGCAAGATTTTTTGTAAAGATAACAAAAAAAAATATGCCTATAACATGCTGGGGTTGTAACGCTTTAGATATTTGCAAAACAAAAATAAAAAATATAAAAGAAAAACAAATTTGTCAAAGAAATGCAAAATCCGAAAAAGGTAGCAAAAAAGGGCTGAATTTTTGTGCACAAAGAAATTCCGCGTAAGGGTAACAAAAAAAAACGAAAAAACTGATGCCGCAAAATCAAAATCGACATGGCTGAATATCAAGGCAGTTGGAGGAATATTTGATTGAATACGTGGCAGCGGCACAAAAACAAACAGCTGGAAAAAATGATGCAGAATTTTTGAGATTAAAAAGAAAAAAAAATACAAAAAATTACAAAAGAAAAAAAATATATGAAACAATAAAAAAATAATAAAGCAAAAAAAATAAAAATAAAAAAATAAAAATTGAAACAACAAAAAAAAAATATAATAAAGCAAATATCAAAAAAAAAAAAAAACGTAAAGAAAAGCAACATCAAAAATAATTCGAAAAAAACGATTTTGATACCGGATGCGAGCAACGCAATTGCAGCCCTTAAATTGGCAACAACAGCGGTATTAAAAGCAAGTATAACAACAACAAAATTTACAACAACATTGTATTGAAATTGTTCCGTACAACGTTGCATCGATTGAATTCATATGAAAAACTCAATTGAAATGCATTTCGTATAGAACCAAAAATGAAAAAAACGAAAATCCCGAGAAATTCTTGCAAAAAGACACCCTTGAAAAATGCCGCCTGCCTGTCAACCGCATTTACGGGTTGTGCTGAGATTTTTCAAATATTTTGTGGCAACGCAAAGAAGACAGGGTTGTTTGAACAACTGACGCTGAAATGGTAAAAGGTATCAATGGGACTGACATGGTAATGGGGTACAGCAGAATATGGTATGGCTATAGAAGGATATGGCTATAGAGGGATATGACTATAGAGGGATATAAATGAACTGCAATGGTAAAATTGAAAACATGGTATGACTTTTGAAAATATAGTACTACCATAGAATACCAAAAAAAAAAATACTGCTATAGTAGAAAATGGTACTTGCTATAGAAAGACTTCAAAACAAAAAATGGTATTTTGCAGGGTGGTCGGACTCAACAGCACAGATGCTTATTTGAAAAATGCCTACTGTTTAGAACTTTTAGTACAATATATATTTAAAGTTTGAAAATGATGTGCATATTTTGTATATTAACCATTTACAAAGTGTTGCTATTATATTATATTCTTAACTATAGAAAAATATACACAATCTATACAGCAAATGTATAGCAATTTAAGCAATAAACATGTTTTATTTTGTAAAATCAACATGAGGCCTATAATAAAATTATAAAACAGCAGCTGCTCACAAAAACAATATCAATTCAACAACACAATACTAAGTAAAAATTTTCCTAAAACACCATTAAACATTGTACAGTTCTTATTTTAGCACACACCAGATTTGTATAGAGTAAATTTTTGGGTAAAATAAAATTATAAATAAAAATAAACACATTATTATTAGCTGCTTCATTGGTTATAGGGAAAAAAGTGTTGCCTTTTGCAGACTACATATTATTGATGATGATGAGTAAAAACAGATACAAAATAGTTTCAAAATAGCAGTGGCAGGCAGCAGCAACACAGCTAATTGTGTTGAAATTGTGTAAAACGCAATGTGTGTAAATATTTTCAATGAGAAATTGTGTGGTAAAAATAAAACTAAAAACAATGAAAAAACAATCAAACAAAACACAACAAAAAACTATCCAAATAAGCAAAGCCACAAGGTGAACGCACCGCAGAGAATGTTGCGTGTTAGCAAAATACACCGAGAGAGTTGGGCAGTGTAAAACTTTAAGGCATGTTAAATTTACGCGTTATAATTTATGCACGTGCGTTTACACTTCTTTTAAAATTGTGTTTAAAAATCTTTTGAAAATGATAAATTGTAAATAGAAGTAGTCAATAAGAATAAACGTTAAATTAATTATAATACAGCGCTGCTAAGTTTACAGTTTATGTAAGTTTACATTGCAGCATATGCAAATTTATACAATATGCAAGTTTACGCAGAGTGTAAGTTTACTTTAAAGCAGAGTTTATACCAATATAAGCTAATATTTAATTTATATTTGCAACACATTTAAGTTTACATTATATGTAAGTTCAACACTTTATTAAATTTAAGCAAAATGTAAATTTGTTCAATATTTTAGTTTACAAAAGCTCTAAGATTATGAAAGATGTAAGTTTAGTTTATAACAGAGTTTATATCAATGTTACCAAACATTTAATTTATTTAAGTTTGCACTATATGTAAGTTTACACCAAATATTGAATTTATTTAAGTTTACGCTATATGTAAGTTTACACTTTATGTAGATTTAAAAAAAAAATAAACTGTTTGAACCTATATAGAACTGTTAAAAACTGTGTAAAATATATGTAAAGCTGTTAAGTTTACACAAACTTACAAAAATGTGTTTTAACGATTATTTTGCATGTCAAAGTAATGCAGGTGATTCGTGGTGTCAAAAAATTTCAAAAAAATTAAAAAAAAACTTGTATAAAGATTGCAATGAATGCGAAAAACATAGAAACGGCAGCTGTGTACATTACGTTTTTTCACTACTATTTGACAAAAGCGATTTTTTTCTGTGGCAAAATTGAAATACAAAATACTACCTCATGCTGTTTGAAGTAGATTATTGAAACGCGTATGTGGTAAAAGAGGTGGCAGGTTTTTTGGGCTGGCGCAGGAATAGGCTGAACAGAGTGCATAACCCAGCAAACAATTTATACAATATAAAGCATTTTTTCGAATTATATATTTTTTTCAATATATAAAATTTATATAAATGTTATAAATTTGAAATAAAAAACATAAAAAATATTTTTCGTATTTATCGATTTCGTATTTGAATTCCTATTTAAACGAATTTGTAGAATTCAATTTCTCAAAACTCTCATATTTCAGTAAAATTAAAAATGTTGAAGTTTCGTTGAACGTAGTCATTTCGATTTAAGTTTCGATAGTAATTTCAGAACATCACTTTGGTATTATTGAAATTTTTAAATTACTTTTCTTTTTATGATTTTATATTATTCATGTTAAATTTTATAGCATTTTATGCATATATATTTTTTTGATTTTTATATTCCCATCCCTTTATTTGTATATTTTTTTATTATTTATATTGGTGCTCTGTGTATTTGCTGCGAACTACATTAATTTGATTTATTATGATTGCATATTTTTGGGCTGTTAGCTGTTTGGTTTTTTGGCCACCGCCATCACCAATTTTTCCACACTTTATTTGCGCAAAAATCTCATTTTTTCATATGGTTTTATTTCGCTGTTTTTGTGTTTATTGTACTGCGCAAAATAAATTTGATTTTTTTTCAGTTGTTTTCCTATAAAGTTTTAAATGATATATTTTATTATCGTTATTTTTGTGCTTGTTTTTGTTTAATTTTTATTTAATTTGTATGCACTAAATTTATTACATTTCATACCATGAATCATCAGTTTTTTTTTTTTTTTTTTTTTTGATATTTGTTTAAACGAATAAAAGGTTTTATTTTTTGTACCCCCAATTTGTTATCATTTATTTGTAGATAAGTTCATTACACGCGCTAATTTAAATTGCTTTCAATGAATTTCATTCGTTCGTTTTGTTCGTTATTTTTGGCCTCAATAGTTTGTGAGCTTCGTACGTATTTATCAGACAAAAAAAAACTAAAGACCTAAGTAAAAGGTATATTTTTTTTTTGGTGTGCTACTTGCTACTCTATTTATTTTTTTGCTACCTTATCAATTATTGTAAAAAATGCCCTATTATTTAGCATTGATTTTTTGTATATAACTACTTATATAGTTGATGGTGTTAATACAGGCTGATATTTCGTTTTTATGGTTAGTTGAAATGGTATGTTCCAGTTTGTCTTGGTATTGTCATATTTGCTAAATGAACTTTAGTATTATCTATAGTCATTTCCATAGTCAATTCTTTAATTAAGTTCCTGCTATATTCTTTGCTATAATCTGTTCAATAGTGTTTGTTTTAGTCTTTTCCATAGTCTTTGCTGTAGTCTTTTATTTTGTTTTTGCTATATTCTGTTCTAAAGACTTTGCTTTATTCTGTTTGCTATAGTTTGTTCCTTAGTCTTTGTTATAGTCTTTGCTATAGTCCATAGTTTTTGCTGTAGTACGTTCTATAGTTATTAGACGTTTCTATAGTTTTTGTTCTATAGTTTTTGCAATAGTTCGATCTATAGTCTTTGCTATAGTCTTTTCCATAGTTTTTGCTGTAGTCTGTTCTATATTCTTTAGACTGTTCTATAGTTTTTGCTATAATCTATTCTATAGTCTTTGCTATAGTTTATTCTATAGTCTACGCTATAGTTTGTTACAAGTCTTTGCTATAGTATGTTCTATTATTATTGCTAAAGTCTTTGCTATAGTCTTTGCTATAGTATTTGCTATAGTATTTGCTATAGTATTTGCTATAGTCTTTGCTATAGTCTTTCCTATAGTCTTTGCTATAGTCATTGCTATAGTCTATTCAATAGTCTGTTACATAATCTGTTCCATAATTTATTCTATACTCAGTTCTATAGTCTCTTCTATAGTCTATTTGAAATTTATTTCTATTGTTTGTTGTGTGGTATTTTCTATAGACTGTAATATAGTATGTTCTCTACCATGTTCTGCCGATTGTTTGGTATTTTCTTTATATAGTTATATAGATATTTCTATATTTTCTTCTTTACTCCTTAGTATTTCCTTAGTTTTACAAATTTCCCAATTATATTTGTTATATTTATACATATTTATACATATATTTTGTTATATAGTGATATAAAAAGTAAAATCTTAAATAATCACTCATTCTCTTTAATTTTAGAATAACCTATACAAAATTCTAAAAAATAAAATTAAATATTTTATTAAAATCCACAAAAAAATGATCTAAATCTTATTATATACCTTAAGCCCTCTTACTTTAAAGCTTTTGATAATTAAGTCCCAATTAATTGCTACCAATATTTATTAATTTCATCGCCATAAACAAAATAAAAAGCAATCATTAATGGGACCCCCCATCAAATGCTCAAAAAATCTTAACGTAACCTGATGTTAATCGTTAAAATTGAAAACGATTAACGTAGCTATAATATTTATTGATTGCATTGTGATTGAATGCGATTGTTGAATTTGGGAAAAATCATTTTTTTTTTTTTTTTTTGTAAAAATTGAAACAATTTTGAATGATTACGTGACGTGACGCCTGAGCACTTCAGTGAACAAAACGAGTCACGGGTGGCGTTTAGATTATTTTAGACGGTTATAGGGTTTTTTGACATTTACAATAACTGATAAATTTTGATGTTCCATTTGTTGCTATTTACACATGTTATAATATATATAATATTTATAATAGGGTTTTTATTATTATTTTTCATTTGCTATATAAAATCAATATGAGATAGTCTAAATGTCGACGTTACGCGGTGTTTTTAGGCATGTTATCTAATCGTAATAATGTGGTTGAATAGAAAAAAAAGCAAAACAAAAATAAAATATTTAGCTATAAAGTATGCCTCTAAAAATATAGGTACTAGTGTTTGTAAATATTTTATTATTTTGCGTATATGGCACAAGGTTATAGTTTTTTTTTTTTTTGGTTTTTGCTTATTTATGGAGTTTTTTTTCGTTGGTGTTTTTTAAGTGCACGTATGCTTGGCCCTTTTTATTTATGGTTGTTGATTTTAAAATAACTGTTTTTTTTTGCTTTTACGTTTACTTTGGCTTAATTAATTTCATATTTTTTAATTTATTTTTTAGTTATTATTTTATAATTAAAAAAATATTTAAAATTACCTATTTTATTATGAAATTTGAAAGCATTTTTATTTTATATTGATTTATTCTTTTATTTATTTATTTATTTATTTATTTATTTATTTATGTATTTGTTAATTGATTTTTGCTTTAATTGTTTAGTGATTTATTGATTTATTGATTTATTGATTTATTGATTTATGGATTTATTGATTTATGGATTTATTGATTTATTAATTTATTGATTTATTGATTTATTGATTTATTGATTTATTGATTTATTGATTTATTGATTTATTGATTTATTGATTTATTGATTTATTGATTTATTGATTTATTGATTTATTGATTTATTGATTTATTGATTTATTGATTTATTGATTTATTGATTTATTGATTTATTGATTTATTGATTTATTGATTTATTGATTTATTGATTTATTGATTTATTGATTTATTGATTTATTGATTTATTGATTTATTGATTTATTGATTTATTGATTTATTGATTTATTGATTTATTGATTTATTGATTTATTGATTTATTGATTTATTGATTTATTGATTTATTGATTTATTGATTTATTTATTTATTTATTTATTGATTTATTGATTTATTGATTTATTGATTTATTGATTTATTGATTTATTGATTTATTGATTTATTGATTAATTGATTAATTGATTAATTGATTAATTAATTAATTGATTAATTGATTGAGTGATTGATTAATTGATTTATTGATTTATTGATTTAAAGATTTTTTTAATTTTTTAATTTTCTGATTTCTTGATTTATTAATTTATGGATTTATTGATTTGTTGATTTGTTGATTTATTGATTTATTGATATATTGATAAATTGATAAATTGATAAATTGATAAATTGATAAATTGATAAATTGATAAATTGATAAATTGATAAATTGATAAATTGATAAATTGATAAATTGATAAATTGATAAATTGATAAATTGATTTATTGATTTATTGATTAATTTATTTATCGATTTATTAATTTATTGATATATTAATTTATTGATTTTTTTTAAATTTACTGATTTATTAAGAGTTATTGATATTTTATTTATTAATTTTTGATTTATAAATTTTTATTTAATTTTATTTTTTCATAATTTATTGATTTATTAATTTTCTGATTTCTTGATATTTTTGATTTAATAGTTTTGATTGTTTTATAAATAAAAATGATTGATTAATATATTATTATTGCCTTTGTCTCTCTCTCTCTTTTAAGCAGTTTTAGTGAATGCCCTCAACACCTGTTAATCTTTGGTCATTCATCTTTCATCACCTCGTTGTGGCCAACAATGCGAAGATGTTGCCACCGCTTTTGTTGCTGTGGCATGTTGCATGCTGTCCACCACCCACCCCCTGCAGCAACATTAAAAGCAGCACAGCATCAGTAACATGCCATTCACCTCACTCCGCAACATTATACAGAAAGCAGCACAACAACTCTTCTACTCGTCATTTATTTGGTATGTGTCTTAAACATGTTTTCCACATTGTCGCCATCTCTGTCACACGCGGCTGCGACTCGACGCGACGCGACGATCGTTCGACCGTTCGTTTGCGTTGCATGCACGCGAATGAACGCGGGCAGACGGACAAAAAACAGCAATGAACGTACTTGAAAAACCAGTTTAAATAAGTAACAAATTTAAAAATAAATCACAAAAAATACAAGACAAATCAAAAAATTTTTGTTTATAATGTGAGAAAATTGTTTTAAATGTTGAAAATATCATAAAAAAAATAAATATTTTATTGAATTGTAAAGATTTTTTAGAAATTTTAAAATAACTAATTTTACTTTTTATTATAATGTAGTTAAAACATAAATATTATAATAAAAAAAAACTAAAAATAAATTTAAAGTTATAAAATGACGCTTTGTCACATATTGTTTTCGTACAATTGAATTGTCATAAAGTTATTATTAAATTTTTTGTCTGTACAACGTAATGTACTTCGATATGTGTCTAATGTAGTGGGTTAAATGAATTTTATTTAAGCAGAGAGGTGTTAATAAATTAATTTTAATGTTTGATTTCATAATTATACTAATTTCAAATTTAATTTTTTATATTTGAATTTTTTAAATTTCTGTTTTTAATTTTTTTTTTTTTTAGTTTTGAATTTTTTTTTTAATTTTAATTTTAAATTTTATTTTTTTGTTTATTTTAGTTTTTAAAATTTTAATTTTTTTAATTATAATTTTCAAAATTTTAATTTTTTATTAAATTTTTTATTCATCTTTAAGTTTATTGAAACTTACGTTATTTATTTAGTCTGTAATTGAGTACATAATTGAGTACATAGATGAGTAACTAATTAAGTAACTAATAGAGTAACTAATAAAGTAACTAATTGAGTAACTAGTTGAGCAACAACTTAAGAAAGTAATTTAGTTTCAAATATAGTAAAAACTGGGTTGTTTAATCTAAAATAAACTCAGTAATTAAGCAGGTAATTGAGTGAGTATTTATATAATTAATGAACTGCGTAACAGTGCGAATAATTAATGAAATGTTTGATAAATGTTTGATTATTCACAGAGTCATTAGGTCTGAACTGATTGGATAATAATTTATAAATATATCAGTAATTGTGGTATCAATTAAGTGATACAGTAATTAAGAAATTTGGAATACACGAATATTATAATTTTAATATATATGGTACGTAATTCAACTTAAATAAAGTAATTCGATAATGAACTTGAAGTAATTTTCAATTGAATTAAAGTAAATGTTTGAATAATTAAATAAAGTAATTTTCAATTGAATTAAAGTAAATGTTTGAGTAATTAAATTGAATAAAGTAAGCTATTGAGTAATCAATATGAATGAACCAAGTAATGCAGTAATCAAATTAAATAAAGTAGTTAATTAAGTGTGTAATTGATAATATCTGCATAGATATACAGGCAAATGGTTAAATGTTTTCAATAAAAAGTAATGAGCAAATAATTGCAAAGTAATTTTTAAGTAATTGCCAAGTAATTGCTGAGTAATTAAGTGAGTAATTGAGCGTGCAACTGAGCATTTATTCTAGTAAATATCTTTATCATTGAAGCGTGTGCAAAAATAAAATATAAAACCAACATAAATCACAACATGATGACGACATATTTTCGTATATGGTATACATAAATAAAATACATAAAACTCATGTACAACTCACAGACACACATTTGTAAACATATTTACTATTTATTTTTAGGACTCATAAATAGCGCGCTGATAAGTTTGATAAGCGTGTGGTTGCTTTCGCGGCGCGTCTATTTAATAACAATAGCAGGAAAAAAAACATACAAATTATCGCATTAATATAGAACATTTTTTGCAAAATATCACATATGACATTTTGTTAAGTTAAATGATAAATCTATAATTTTCATATATTTGTTTAAAATTTATTAATGATCAGTATATTTTTGCAATTTAATTTTAAAACGTTTTTGCTTGTCACTTGTGCAAGTTAATTGCCATATATATATAATATAAATTTGGAATTTTTAACTGATTTGTTTCGAATTGTGCTGTGCGCGAGCGAAAGACTACTAGAGAAATTAGTAAAAGTTTTTGTTGGCTCGTTGTGGTTTTTTTGTGTTATTTATTTTTTAGTTTTTTTTGTATTTTTTTGTGACTGCTTTATATCAGTTAAGTAATTGTGTCGTTTTGGCATAAATACCAACGCCAATCACATGATTTTGTTGATTTTTTGTTTTTTATTTTTTGTATTACTTTTTTTTTGTTTAATTTTTTGTTTTTTTTATATATTCGCAAAAACAAAGCGAACTTTGCGCGGAAATCATAAAAAATCATATAAAAAAAGGAATATTATAAAAAAAATTATGATTGAATAAAAAAACAAAATTGTATTAAATGCATTTATGAATTTAGTTGCGTGCAAAGTATGAAGGTTGCAAATTGGGCAATTAGCTAAATAAAAAACTATTTTTGTTAAAATTTTAAAATTTGATAAGAATAAAAGTAGGGCATACATTATTTTTAAAATATTTTTGATTTTTTTTTTAATTTTTTTTTATTTTAATATTACAAAAATATATTTAAAAAAATGTTTGAAAAAAAAAAAATCTTATTTATATTTATTGTAATTTTACTAACTTTTTATGTTGTAACTTTTTATGTTCTTATTTTTATTCTAATGTATAATAATTTTATTTTCTTTTTTTGTTAAAAAAGTATTCATAATTTATACAAATTTTATAAGAAAAAATAAATATTTTTTTTAACCAAATTATTCTTAATGTGTTGGTATTTTCCCACATAAACCTATATAATTTTTTTTTTAATATTTTGTGAAAATTTTCCATTTTTTTTATTATAAAAAGTTCAATAAATCGTAGTCTTTTTGTTTTAATTTATTTTAATTTTGTTATTTCTTATTTTTTTGTTTATAATTTTTAATTTTTTATTTTTAATTTTTATTTTTTCGTTTTTTTTTTTTTTACTTTGAAAGTTGATTAAATTAACCTTTGGTGACCTAACTAATTTTATATTATTAATTTTTAGTTTTTTCCTCTTGTTTTTTCATTTGAAACCTTTTTTTTTTTTTATTTATTTTTTTTATTTTTTAATTTAAGAATTTTTATTCTTATTTTAAATTTTTAATTTTAGAATTTATGTTTATTAGAATTTTTATAACATAACACAGTTTATTTCTTTATTTTCTGATTTCTTCATTTTTATTTTTTTTTTTTTTTAATTTTTTCATTTTTAATTTTTACAATTCTTATTTAATCGAACTGTTATAACCAACTAATTTTATTTTTATGTATTTTTTTCTTCATGTTCATTTTATTGTTTTTATTTTTTAATTTATGAATT
This sequence comes from Dryomyza anilis, assembly GCA_951804985.1. Classification (NCBI taxonomy): domain Eukaryota; kingdom Metazoa; phylum Arthropoda; class Insecta; order Diptera; family Dryomyzidae; genus Dryomyza; species Dryomyza anilis. The sequence continues at coordinate 78,039,435 of OX638134.1, read as the reverse complement.
TTTCATATTTTCATTTTTTATTTTTATTTTTTTTTTTTATTTATTTTTAATTTTTTTTTAATCGACTTTTTATAACCTAATTAATTTAATTTTATTTTTAATAATTTTTTTGTTTTTTCTTTTATTTTAAATTTTTTAATTTATTTTTATTTTTATTTTAAATTTTTAATTTTAGGATTCATATTTATTAGAATTTTTTAACATAACACAGTTTATTTCTTTATTTTCTGATTTCTTCATTTTTATTTTTATTTTTTTTATTTTTAATTTTTAATTTTTACAATTCTTATTTAGTCGAACTGTTATAACCAACTAATTTTATTTTTATGTATTTTTTTTTCATCATTTTCATTTTATTGTTTTTATTTTTTAATTTTTGAATTTTTAATATTTTCATTTTTTAATTTATCATTTTTTATTTTTCATTTTTTTTTCTATTTATTTTTGATTTTGTTTTAATCGACTTTTTATAACCTAACTAATTTAATTTTATTTTTAATAATTTTTTTGTTTTTTTTTTATTTTAGAATTTTTTTTTAATCGACTTTTTATAACATAACTAATTTTATTTTAATTTTTCTTTCAATTCTATTTATTTCTTTTTTTTTGCTTTATTTATTTTTAATTTTTAATTTATTAATTTATTAATTTTTAATTTTTTATTTTTAATTTTTTATTTTTAATTTTTTATTTATAATTTTTTATTTTTAATTTTTATTTTTTTTATTTTTAATTTTTAATTTTTCATTTTCATTATTTTTATTTAATTGACCTTTTATAATCTAACAAAAATCCTTTTATCAACCATTAATATGAATTCCTCGCACTTACGCCTTCATCCTTAACACCTTCGTGCTGCACCCCTTTTCATTACTGTGTGTTTTACATCGACACTCCCCGCCCTTAATTAATTTCGCTCATTTTTTAATTATCCGAATCATTTAAAGAAAAAAAAAAACAACGCGAAACATCATTATAAATGCTATGTCGTATCCGTAACTCGTGTGTGCGTGAAAATTAATGAAACTTCAAGTTCACACGGGAAACAAACACAGTAGTAATTCGAAAAAACAACAATGTATGTACAAAAAAAAAACAATTGACGAAAAAGTAATAGTTATAGTTATAAAATGCTTGACAGCGAGTAATAACAACCCCTAAAATGTTGTACCCAATACTTAGTATAATTGATAGTGGTCGCATGTTGTGTTTGGAAAATTGTGAAAAGTGCATTTATTTCAAAATTTAGAGTCCTTTAATAGTCTTTTTGTTTTTGTTTTTAAAACTTATATCAATTTATTGCTCTTTGTATTTTTTAACCTCTATTCATTATCTGCACTTTGAAGTTAGTTGGTTGTTACAAATCGTTACTTAATATGGCAATTACTCGTTACTTAAATGTGTAAATAACTCGTTACTTAATATGATAATTTCTCGGTACTTAAACGTGGTAATTACTCGTTACTTAATATGATAATTTATCGTTACTTAATATAGTAATTACTCGTCACTTAACATTGCAATTTACTTAATATGGCAATTACTCGTTACTTAATATGGTAATTACTCGTTACTTAATATGTCAATTACTCGTTACTTAAATTTGGCAATTTAAGTAATTACTCGTTACTTAATATCTTTATTACTTATTATGAAAAATACTCATTACTTAGTAGGACAACTGCTCGTCAATTATTTCACCACTCTCTACAACTACTCGTTACACTGCTATGCAATTCGCTGCTTTACAGTTTATATAATTTGCACTTTTTTGTTATTATTTTATCAAATGTGGCCCATCAGTAAAATATTCACTCACTCATCGCTTAAACTCTCTGTGCTGTGTGTGTTTTGCTATTTAGCAAAATTTTATTTTTATTTTTTCTTTTGTATAAAACAAATAAATATTATCAACCCTTAAAAGCAGCGTTGCCAACGTCAGGCAGGCAGCCAAATAACAACAACAAAAATCGGTTATCGGCGTCATCAACGCCAACGTCATTTCGTCAGCCGCAGCGACGTCATTTCGTGAGGTTATTTTTTGACGTGAAAGGGGCCTAAGTCACATCCGTATGGCATGATTGTTGTGTGTCTTTTTTTTTCAACATATATATGACGTTAATAGATAGATACATGCATTATTTATAGATATAAAATGCATTTTAAAATGTATCTACTATTTTTTTATTTAAAATTATAATTTAAAAATTATATATTTTAAATATAAATTTTGCTTTTTTTCGAATTTAAAAATTTCATCGCTTTACTATAATAATTCGTCAATGTTATCAGGTCATTCGTCAATATAACAAACAGCCATATTTATTAATAAACAACCCCATAGTTATTATACACACATAGTAGACATTCATAATTCGAAGGGTTGTTTAGCATTACTTCAAACATATATATTTTATAACATGTTTGCTATATAATTATGCTAAAAATCAACAATGTTCTCAACACCATCATCATCAATATAAAACGTCATCAATAATGCCAAAATTATTTTGTTGAAAGTACAGCAACTTGTACTGTTTACAGTTGCCATTTATAGTTGTGACAACTATGGAAACATTTAAAATTGGCGCGAAAATTCGTTGCGCCATCTTGTAATTGAATTAGTTAACAGCATGTTTGATTTGTCGTGAGTAGAATTATGCGTGAGCTGACAATATTACTGACATTTGTGTAATTTGATACTTTTATGTGTTTTTTGAAAATGTTTCTTAACTTTTTAGGGGTGTTTTTCATTATAGTATTAATGGTGGTGGTTAATTAATAATGTTGGCGCGTTGTTTATCAAAAAGTCAAGGCGTTCATGTTGAAAATATGATTAATTTTTTTTTTATATTAATTTAAATGAGTACTTTATGAGCAAAGTCAATAGAGTGATGTTAATATATGTGATAATGATGGGCAATTCTAATGAAATTTGACAACAGTGCAAAAAAAATCTAAATTTATAGATTTATTGTAAATAAATTTAATATTTAAAAAATGAGTACATTAAATTTAATTTATAATTGTTCTTTTTATTTAAAAAAATGCACAATTTTAGGAAAAATTTGGCAACAACGCAAAATTAAAAGTCATTGTAGAACTAATACATAAAAAGAAAACATAAATGTTTATTAATTTTTAATTTATTTAATTTTAAAAATAACTTTTTTTTATATATGGTTTTATTTTAATTCGAACATATGAATATTTTCTGTGAAATTTGGCAATGACGCAAAATTAAAAGTCGAAGTAGAAACACTATTTAAAAGAGATTTAAATGTTTTATAATTTTTGTTAACTACAATGTGTAAACAACTGTTTTTAAATATAGTTTTTCTCTTAATTCATACAAACGAAAATTTTCTACGAAATTTGGCAATAACGCAAAATTAAACGTCAAAGTAGAAACACTAAATAAAAGTAATTTAAATGTTTTATAATTTTTAGTAACAACAAAATGTAAACAACTGTTTTTAAATAAAGTTTTTCTTTTAATTCATACAAACGAAAATTTTCTGTGAAATTTGGCAATAACGCAAAATTAAAAGTCATGTTAGAAAAATTAATTAAAAGTAATTTAAATGCTTCCTAATTTTTAGTAACTATATAATTTAAACAGTTTAATTTAAATGTAAATTATATTTAATATTGTTTTGCTAATAGTTTAAATCAGTACAGATTTTTACTGAAATTTGGCAACGTCGCGCAATTATTAAAATTCTGCAAAAATGATTTGATTTAATTTTTGCGGCAATTTTGAAAAAAATATAAATTCTATTATTTAAAAGCAGTTAAAATATATTTTTAATATAATTAAAAAAAAATTAAAATAACTTTTTAATTAATGTTATGAAACTGTTTGCTCATTCCACCAATATATAAAATTAGCATAAAAGGCTCTTAATATATCTGTCTAAAAATAGAAAAATGCATTTAGCAGCAACGCCCTAATTTCTGCTATTAAATAATAAAACAGCAGGAACTTCAACGTTATTAACTACAGGGTGTGCGTCTGTGTACAAACACCTTTCAAAGTACCTACTTTGAAGTTGGAAAGGCAAGTAGAAAATGCAAATAAATTAAATTAGAAAATTAAAAACGTTTTGTAGTAACTGTACTGGTTTTAAAGAAGCGTTAAACTGTATGAAAAATACTAAGAAATTAGACAAAATTTGCGGAAATCTTTATTAGTAGTACTTAGTGCTATTTAACACTAAAAGTACCTGAAAAACTGACACACACCTGTTACAAAAAAAAAAAACTACCTGTTTCCCAATTACATTGAATACCTGGTATTGAAATTTTTAAATAATTTCCACAAATCTGAAAGGCTTAATTTTTGCAAGTAGTACTTGTAAACATGCTATAAGAATTTCCGGAAAATTCTACAAAAATGCGCAAAACCTCAAATTGTGAGAAAACCAAAACTAGTTTTTCTCACTGAACTGTAGCAGGTAGACGAAAAAAAAAAACGACGTAAAGCATGTGAAATATAAAACTAAAGATGCAACAAATTTTCTTTTTTCATTTTTAGGTTTCTTACCTACAATATGTACTTTCAAGATATGTACACGAAAAAAAATCGAATCAAAAATTTACATGCATCGGGAATGACCTTAATGTGGAGGGTAAAGCGCGTCGAGACGATAAGGCCTGTGAACGACAAATGGAACCTTTGAGAAGCAGGGAGTACAAAAAGAACGTAAAAAAAAGAAAGCAAGAAAAACAAAATACGTAAAACAGGCCTGGGAATTTCTTTAGAATGTTATTTGAGTGTTGAACGAAGAGTAAAGAAATGGAAAATATACAAGCACAAAAATAAAGAAGGAAAAGGGTCTGCTTTGGTAGAACTAGCAGATATAGAAAGCAGCAAAGAGAAAATCTAAAGAAAATGCCGTTGAAACCAGAAAATACTTCTAAAGTGCAGCCGCAATGGAAAAATGTGTTTGTACAAAAAAATTATAGATATTTTTTATGGTTAGAATGAAAAATTGTTTTACGATAAATGATGAATTGATGAATGGTGGCGGCGGCTGCTTAAGGTTTTTTTTGTATGTTGAGTGTTTTGTTTTTGTTAGGCAGAGAAAATTTATAAAACATTGTAGCATATTTGAATGAAATGTGAAATGTGGCAACAGCGCAAATTAAAGAGCATTGTTAGAAACACTCAAAATGCGGCATGCTTTTGTAAGTGTGGTGTATAATTTTATAAAGAGCTGCATTTTCACAGTTTTAACTGAATAAAGGAATATTTATTGAGTATTTTTGGTAGAAGTGTAAAATTTGGCAACGTGGTAGATTTGAAAAATTTTATAAATAAATGAAAATGTTTGTCATATGTAGCGCTTACTAAAATACAAAAAGCTAAACATTTAAAACAATTGAATATATAAGATTTTGCAGATATTTTGTAGTAAAAGCAAAATAAAGAAATTTGGCGACAATGAAAGAATTAAATTTTGTATAGCAAGCTAGTAAAATATTGAAGTTTATGACAGAAAATGTATACATTTTTGTAAAGATTTTTAAAATTTATTGGTTTTATATTAAAATAAATAAAAATGAATTTGAAATTTGGCAACATAGCAAATTATTGTGATTTGATATTAATCAAATATAAAAAAATATATTTGAAATTTGGCAACGTAGCAAAATATCGTATTTTTTCTATTAATTAAACATTTTGCTTTAATTATTTTAAGCTGTTTAAAAAATATGTAAAACCATTTCTTTTAGATTTCGTAATAAAATAAAAATATGAAAGTTGGCAACATGGCATTTTCAAATTTAACTATATTAATTATAGAAAATTCTGTAATATATTCAAAGAATAATTAAAAATATTACATTATTATAAACGGTTTGATTTTTGGTTTGTTTTTGATATAAAAAGTATTAACTTAATAAAATTAACGAAATTTGGCAACAAGGCAAATCAAATTTTTGTTTTGAATATTAAATAATACTGTGTAATATTTAAACATTACATTTAAAATATTACATAAATATTAGCTACTTGGTTTTGTTTTAAATTAATGAAATGAAATTTGGCAACAAGGCAATTTAAAATTTAGCTGAAAAATACTGTGAAATTTTAACTATGAAACTTAAAACATTGCAATATAATAAGTTGCTTGATTTTTGATTTGTTTTTGACATTAATTAAATTAGAATTAATAAAATTGATGAAATTTGGCAACGAGGTAATTTTTATTTTCGCTTTATAAATTAAAGAATGTACAAATACAAGATTTAAAATATTATAAAATTATTTTCTGTTTAATTTTTGTTTTGGTTTAGCGTATATTACAAAATGAGTGAAATTTGGCAACAATGCTAAAAATAACAAAACAGTATTTCAATTAGGAAAAAAATACAAAATTAAACTAAAAATTATTTTACTTTAGCTTATGTAAATTTTACTCCAGTTTACAATAAAAAATCAAATAAATTAAAAATACAAAACATTTAAAGGTCCACAATTGATGACCCCAAATGAATGTTTAGATATAAGAAACAAATATTTTGCTGTTATTTTTCGTAAGGCAAACTGTTGATAAGTCAATAGATAAAACATGTAAAATTTACAATTAATTCAAAGTGTAAAAATTCACTACGATTTCACGCGTCTGTACACAACAACAGCAGCAGCAAAAAAGTGATAAAAATGTAAAAATTTGCCTTAAATTGTGAAATTGTTGTATCTTTAATTGTGGTCGTTGCTGTTTTTGTGGTAATGATAAAATAAAACAATGATATGCAAAGTAAAAAAATAATTTACGTGACAACAAGTTTTGCGATAAGAAATTCATTGCTTTAACAAATAAATTTATTAAACATAAAAAACGAAATTTTATTTTGAAAAATTCAAATAACAAATGAGCCATGATTTAAAAGATTTCTTTGAACTTGCTAAAGCAAATAATATATATGTGAAAAAATAATAAAATTTGAAATAAATGAATTTTTGGCGTATACAGCACTCGAGTACTACATTAAGAGATAAAAAGAGCAGCTGAAAAAGATAAAAAAATAAAAATTCAATTTCTGCGAATAATTTTTGTGCATGATACTTTTCTGATAATTAATTTCTGTATGACCAAACGCAAGTGCAAAATTTAAAAATAAATTCATTCTTTATTAAAATAAAATAAAAAACAAACAACCATCATAATTTTTTGTGCAAACATTGTGATAAATTTTGCGGCGAATTTTAAATTTATAAATTGCAATGCGTTGGTTTGGATTTGAAGATGAATTTATGCCGGATTTAAATTTTTTTGCAAATTCATTTTTTTTTTGCTGTATTTTAGTATTAAGACAAGTCAAAATAGAGTAAATAAAAGTAGAATTTAGAATGCAAATAATAGTATTTAAATACATAAAATTTAGGCAACAAAAATTTCTGAAAAAATTTAAAAACAAAATTTAAATGCAAAAAAGAGATAAGTAAAAAAATTAAATAAACAAAAATTAAGCAAATAAAATTGGAGTATATAATATTAAAAAAAAAAATGTAAGCAAATAAAATTTAAATAAATTTTATAAATAAATATAATTTAAACGCGTAGATTTTATAAGTAAATAAAATTTGCACAAATATTCTTTCTTTTTGTTATTTCATATTTAAATTAAAGTAAATACAAAAAATTTTTAATTTTTTTTTTCGTAAAAAAAATAGCCTTGACATCAAATTTCAGATAAGAAAAGTATCTACCAGATTGCAGCGCAAGTATCTGGTTAATACTGATGAAGCTGCAGAGTTTATTATAAAAAATGCAATACTTTCAGTTTTACTGCGGAATAGTGTAATTTTTGTAACTAGAAATGCATAAAGTAACTATGCATATATTAAAGATACATATAAAGTATCTAGATACATTTTCGAAAATTAACAAAGCATTTAATTTTGTTGTTTTGCTGCAAAGTATTACAAATTGATAATATTTTCATACTTTAATTGTGATATAAATGCTTAAAGATTTTCTATTAAAAATAAAAACACTAAATGTATCTAGATATTTTTAACAAAAATATAAAATTCAAATTTGTCGTGTATTTATTATGCAAATTTCATAAAAATCTATACATTAACTGGTTTACTTGGTATCTTAGAGATACTTTTTGTGCAATTCAAGAATTCGAAAAAATAAAATTTTAGATAAAATTTAAAAAATTTGATTTGAATTTAAAAAAAAAAAAACTTTTAAATGACTTTATTATATTCAAATTGTAGCATTAACTATAATTTAAAATAAAAAATCAAAATTAAATTTAACTTTTCGTTTATTTTATTTTGTTTATTTTATTATTTCATTTAGTTTATTATTTCATTTATTTCATTTAAATATATTAAAAATAAAAAAAATCTATTTAAAAGCAAACCAAATCAAAACATTTTTAATTTGTTTTTATTTTAATTTTTTTCTAGTTTTCAGCTTAATTTAGTAGCAAAAATCAGCAGCCTAATTGATGCAATCGCAAAAATAGTAGTAGTCGAAAGAGAGAAGAAATGCAACAACTAGCCAATTATATTTTAAATTTATTGTTTACATTTTTGGGTTTTTATTTTGCAAAAAAAAGTAGTAGAATTAATAGTACTTTTTTTGGTATTAGATTTTGTAGTAGTTTTTGGTAGTGATTTGGTAAGTACAATTTTTCGCAGTTTTAAAAAACACATTACTTATTAATTATTTAGAATGATTTCAAAATAATTAATAAAAATGAAGTTCTTTGTTTTACGGGCGCTCAAGGTCCAATTGAAAATACTCTTTTTTTGTACAATAATTTTAATTGTGTTTTTATTAAAATTAAAATACAAAAATATAGTATTTTGAATTGGACCTTGAGCGCGTAAAACAAATAACTTAATATTTAAAAGAGTTTGTTTTAAATAATAGTTTAAAAAAATGTTAATAGTTTTTTAAGTAAATGTAAGACAGATTTTAATAGTTTTTATACAATTGATTTAATATGTTTTGAACTGTTTATTTTTTAAGTATTTTTTAACTGTTCTTTTTTAGTGTTTAATAATTTGTCCACATATTTTATAAGGGCTTTTTTTAAATAGTTTTTAAATCAATTTTAAGCAGTCTTATTAAATAGAGATTAATAGTATTTAAACCATATTTTTAATAGTATTTAAACTATTATTTTAAAAATATTTAAACTATTATTTTAAAAATATTTAAACTATTATTTTAAAAATAATTAAACTATTATTTTAATAGTTCGTTAATAGTTTTGAGGTATTTTTTTTAATAGATTTTTTTTAAACAGGTTTTAAATAGTTTTCATAAATCGGATTTATGCAGATGTTTAAACATTTTTAAAATTAATTTTTTACAGTATTTAAACCTATCTTTGTACAGTATTTAAAATAGATTCTTTTAACCGATTTTAAAGTGATTTTTAAGCAGATTTTAAACAGAGATTTAAATTGTGCTGACACCGATTTTTAAACAGTTTTGAAATCAATTTTTAAACTGTTTTTAAAATGTATATTAAATTAATTTATAAACCTATTTTAATACAACTATAAACCTATTTTAATACAACGTTTAAAGCATTTCATTTTTTTTTGTAATTCATTTTAAACAGTTTTTTTAAAAACAATTTTAAACCTATTTCTCACAGCTACTAAACAAATTTTTACACCGGTATGATACTGATTTTTAAACAGTTTTAAAATTGATTTTTGAACTGTTTTTAAAAAGTAAATTAAACCAATTTGTAAAACCGATTATAAGTCTATATTAAGACAATGTTGAAAGCATTTTCAATAAAGTTTTTTAATTCGATTTTAAACAGTTTAGACAGACTTTTACACAAAACTTGCTGTAGTAATTTTCACAAATTGATTTCTTTTTTTTTTATTTTTTTAACCAACACTTTAACTGTTTCAATTGATTGTTTTTGTTTTTTAAATATTTTTAATTATTTAAATTTGTCTTTAAAAATAATTTCACATTTATTTTTAACACATTTTGCTGCGCTTTCTGCTACGGTTTTTGACACTTTTAAAATTTACACTTAAAAAAAAAAATAGTAGAAGATTTCACTTACTTTTTGGAGTTGCGCTTCGAGGTTTGTTTCGAAAACATGGGAATTTTGTCAACAATTAATTGCATCGCTCGAAAAAGACGCCGTTGTTGTTTTCGTTGCAGCTGTTGTTGCTGTTGCTGCTGCTGCCGTTGTTGCTGCTATTGTTGTAATTGTTGCTCTTGTATTTTTTGCTGTTAATCCATAATTGCAAAAAAGTTTTAAAGGTTTTTGTGTTAATATTTTTTTTAATGATTTTTAACAAAAGTTAAAAATTGTATTTAATGTTTAAACTGCACAAAAATCAGCGGCTATTGTAGAAGTTTGTTTGTTAATACTGTTGTTGTTTGTTTTTTTTTTTTTTGGAGTTGGAGGAACAAATTTTTTGTGGAAATAAATTTTTGGCAATTTTTATTTAAAACACTTTTGCCAAAAAAAAAAAAATCGACAAATCCAAGCACTTGACACTGTTTGTGTTTTTTAGTTTAGTTTATGTTATTTTTGTTTTGCACTGTTAAAATTTTTTGTCACAATTTTTTGTCACAATATTTTTTTGTTTGAAAAAAATTGAATTTCACTTGAAAATTTGGTTTATAATTTTAGTGTGTTTTTTTTTTTATTTTCAAAGAAATGCAAAATTGTTGTAGCACTTTTTGTTGTTTTAATTTAATAATTTGTTTTAATGCTGTCACTCAAGTTGTTGCTGACAATTGTTATTGTCACTTTTACAATTTTTTGTTGTTGTTATAAAAATTTAATTTTACAAATTTTTATAATAATTTTTGAAAATTGAATTTTTTGCATTTATAATTTTTATGTTTAAAATTTGCTTTAATTAATAATTTCACTATTTTGTATATATTTTTTTTGTTTTGTTTAAAACACACTTGAACAAAAATTTAATTTTTTGTAAATGTTTTTGAAAACATTTTCAAATATTTTTTGTTGTTGCCCAACGCATTTAATCCACTGCGTGCGTCTGTTGTTGTTTCGGCTGCTTTCTTTGCATTCATAAATTAATTTATTAATTGATTTAATTATAATTTAAATTAATTTTTAATTGAATGTTTAATTTTTTTTTAATTATTAGTTGTTGTGGTCTGACAATTTACGTAGTTCGTTCTGACGACGAGCAAAAGATTTTTGAACTTAGAAATAAATGTTGATGTTGCTGCTGCTTCTTCTTTTTATTATTCACTTCACTTGTGTTGTGTGCTGCTTGATGTGTGTAGTAAGTATTTTGTTGTTGTCGCGTCGCGCGTTCGCTCAAAGAAACATGACGACATTTGACAGCAGCCAAAAAGGAACTGACCGCCATGGCTCGGCACAAAACTCGTCGTTGTCGTTGCTCGTTATTTTTAGTGCGCTCGCTGCTCGTTCGTTTCGCTGTCGTTGCTTCGTTCATTCGTTCGTTCGCTTGTACGTTGTTCGCTCGCTCGTGCAATATTCGTTGTTGTGCTTATGCCTGCTTTTGTTGTTGTAGTTGTTGTTGCTGCAATTGTTGTAGTGTGCTTGCTCGCTACCTTTGCGTACGTATACAACAAATACAATTTTACAACAACAACAACAGTGTAACAACAAATATACTAAGTACGCAGCAGGCAGGCAGCGGCAGCAGCAGCAATAAACATACGTAGTACCTACACACAAACGAACCATGTTTCAAACGAGTCGTCTGCAACAACAAAAACAACGAGTGAGGGAGCTCGTTGCGACGTATCGCTGCTACTACAGCCATTTTTGTTGTTGCTTAGTTTACATACGTTTTTTTCGTTATCAATTTTTGTGCCACCCTGCGCCACCCCCAAATACATCGTTTGCTGCAGCGCAGCAACAACGAGTCGAGTTCGATGCGACGACGAATGACGACGACGTCATGCAGTCGCAGTTGGTTGCGACGACAGCAGTTGTTTTGGGGCAACAGCAGTGGGTATGGGGCGCGCTCTCACCACTCAATATGACTGCGCTCTCAATGTTCGTTGCTTGCTGCCGCTGTAATTGTTTTTGTTGTTGCTTCTGCTATTATTTGTTTGGATTGAACGCACAACAACGGCTCTCTTTGCTGTATTTGTGTGATGTTGTTCGTGTTGTTGTTGTTGCTGTACGATTTGTATATTTTTTATTTAATGAATATGCTTTTGTTGTTTTTCTTTTTCTCGTTTTTGTTGTTGTATTTGTTCTTATTATTGGTTTGATGCTGCTGCTGTTGATTTAAATTTGGTGGTGCTTTTAGTTATTATTATTTGTGTTGTTGTTGCTGTTGTACACTGTTTTGTCGTTTATGCTCGTGTTCGGTTTTTTTTTGTTGTTCTCCTTTACTTTTTATTTTTTTTTTGTTTTTGGTATTGCTGGGTGTTTGCTGCTGCGTTCAGTCAGCGCTTCACTTAATATTGTAATTAAATACAACAAACAATGGCAAAGAGCGGCAAATACATATTTAAGCATTTAATAAGCTGTTACAATTGTTAAGCGTGACGTTTTATTTTATTTTAGATTTACTACTATTTTCTACTACTTTTTCTACTACTATTTATACTACTATTTCTACTACTTTTATAAAAGTACTTTTTTGCATATTTTAATATTATTATAATGTATTGGTTACTACTTTTTTGTAAATACCATTTATTGGCACATTTTTTATTACTGTTTACATTTTCTAATATTATTACAATCGCTTAAAACTTTTTGTTGACTACTAAATATGTTTTATTTCTATTTATTTAAATTTTTAATTACAACATGATTATATACTTTGTGCTTTATATTTTAATATTGATATTTTTGTATTTATTATATACTACTACTATAATCTCCTCCTTTTTAATTTTTTTTACTCAAAATAGTGCATATTATATCATTACACTTTTTTTATTACTATTTATTGAAACATATTTTTTTAGAATGCCATTTTTTATATTGATATTTTATATTAATTCTAATCTACATAGTACTATTTTTCACTACTATTTTTTGCTTTGGCTTTTTTATTGAACATTTTTATACATTATTTATTGTTTATATTTTGCTATTAATAATTTTTATATTCCTCGTAGGTTACATATATTTGAATTGTTAAACTTTTATTTATTGTTTACATTTTGCTATTAATAATTTTTATATTCCTCGTAGGTTACATATATTTGAATTGTTAAACTTTTGTTTTATTTGATTTGGTTTTTCATATATTTCGACTACTATCTTATACTGTATTAAAATAATAAATTTCATGATTTAGTATATATGCATTTATGATTTTTTTTTGAAAAAAAAAAAAAAATATATATACCAAAAGTATTTCTTCAAAAATTATATTTTTTTTGCATAATTTATATTTATTATCTGTTATTTATTTATTCAATTTATTGGATTACATATTTGCGAAATTAGTATTGTGAATTAAATGGTAGTACATAAATTTTTTAATAAATTTGTTTTCATCGTTACCAAAAATAAATATTCCCACCAATTTTATTTGGGAATTTTGTACATTTCTAGTCTCGGGATTATCAAAAAACTTCGGTATTAAATACAACCCCTAGCTTTTGTGGAACGAAAATATTTCGATATTGTGTTAAAAAATTAGAATTTCGAACGAAAGTGATTATCTTTCATTTTAAATACTAAATCGAATACACAATATATCCCAAAATAAATGATTGGCATTTTTCAGGAATATTTCGGTATATTTTCGACCACACAGATACATGGGAAGATATTTTGGGTAGTTAGTAGGTTGTGAAAATGTGTGGAATTTTAATAGCAGATTCACGGCATATTTTGGGGACGGACAGAAAACAAACTACTTGTGTTACAAACTCCAACTTTGTCTTTTTTTTTAAATATGTCGAAACAATGTTTTTAAATTGCATCGATCCTGCCAACAATTTTGTCTGGGATATTAACGAAATTTTGAATTCTGAATAATTACAAAAATTATAAAAACGTAACATAAACTTCTTAATATAAAAAAAATCTCAATTTTGTCATTTGAAATTTTCAGTTGAAACATTTGTATTTTAAAAAATATACACTTTATTATTAATTGATTTAAACTCATTTTATCTTCAAATCTAAATAAATTAATTATATACAATTTCTTTTCAAAATAAGTCATATTTAGCCAGAAAAAAAAAACAACTACGCCTTCGACAACTTTAAGCCACAATTAAAACTTATTAAAGCCATTGATTTAACAACGCCAACCGCAACAAACAACGTCAAATTAAATACGCCTCAAAATACAACAAACAAACGCCTGCAACTCCTTGTAGTAGCAACAACATTGGCAGCAGCAACAACACGATGACAACAACGATAACTGGCTGCCGGCAGCAACACAATCTTAATCGCTCAATTAACACACAGCGTGCGGTGCAGAAAATTATCCCAAAAAAACTACTAACTAAAACTACTAAACTAAAATACAAAAATACTAAAATACTAAAGTACTAAAATACTAAAATACTAAAATACTAAAATACTAAAATACTAAAATACTAAAATACTAAAATACTAAAATACTAAAATACTAAAATACTAAAATACTAAAATACTAAAATACTAAAATACTAAAATACTAAAATACTAAAATACTAAAATACTAAAATACTAAAATACTAAAATACTAAAATACTAAAATACTAAAATACTAAAATACTAAAATACTAAAATACTAAAATACTAAAATACTAAAATACTAAAATACTAAAATACTAAAATACTAAAATGCTAAAATACTAAAATACTAAAATACTAAAATACTAAAATACTAAAATATTACTAAAATACTAATACTAGTATTACTAAATACTAAAATACTAAAAAAACTAAAATATTAAATACTAAAATACTAAAATACTAAAATACTAAAATACTAAAATACTAAAATACTAAAATACTAAAATACTAAAATACTAAAATACTAAAATACTAAAATACTAAAATACTAAAATACTAAAATACTAAAATACTAAAATACTAAAATACTAAAATACTAAAATACTAAAATACTAAAATACTAAAATACTAAAATACTAAAATACTAAAATACTAAAATACTAAAATACTAAAATACTAAAATACTAAAATACTAAAATACCAAAATACTAAAATACTAAAATACTAAAATACTAAAATACTAAAATACTAAAATACTAAAATACTAAAAAACTAAAATACTAAAATACTAAAATACTAAAATACTAAAATACTAAAATACTAAAATACTAAAGTACTAAAATACTAAAATACTAAAATACTAAAATACTAAAATACTAAAATACTAAAATACTAAAATACTAAAATACTAAAATACTAAAAAACTAAAATACTAAAATACTAAAATACTAAAATACTAAAATACTAAAATACTAAAATACTAAAATACTAAAATACTAAAATACTAAAATACTAAAATACTAAAATACTAAAATACTAAAATACTAAAATACTAAAATACTAAAATACTAAAATACTAAAATACTAAAATACTAAAATACTAAAATACTAAAATACTAAAATACTAAAATACTAAAATACTAAAATACTAAAATACTAAAATACTAAAATACTAAAATACTAAAATACTAAAATACTAAAATACTAAAATACTAAAATACTAAAATACTAAAATACTAAAATACTAAAATACTAAAATACTAAAATACTAAAATACTAAAATACTAAAATACTAAAATACTAAAATACTAAAATACTAAAATACTAAAATACTAAAATACTAAAATACTAAAATACTAAAATACTAAAATACTAAAATACTAAAATACTAAAATACTAAAATACTAAAATACTAAAATACTAAAATACTAAAATACTAAAATACTAAAATACTAAAATACTAAAATACTAAAATACTAAAATACTAAAATACTAAAATACTAAAATACTAAAATACTAAAATACTAAAATACTAAAATACTAAAATACTAAAATACTAAAATACTAAAATACTAAAATACTAAAATACTAAAATACTAAAATACTAAAATACTAAAATACTAAAATACTAAAATACTAAAATACTAAAATACTAAAATACTAAAATACTAAAATACTAAAATACTAAAATACTAAAATACTAAAATACTAAAGTACTAAAATACTAAAATACTAAAATACTAAAATACTAAAATACTAAAATACTAAAATACTAAAATACTAAAATACTAAAATACTAAAATACTAAAATACTAAAATACTAAAATACTAAAATACTAAAATACTAAAATACTAAAATACTAAAATACTAAAATACTAAAATACTAAAATACTAAAATACTAAAATACTAAAATACTAAAATACTAAAATACTAAAATACTAAAATACTAAAATACTAAAATACTAAAATACTAAAATACTAAAATACTAAAATACTAAAATACTAAAATACTAAAATACTAAAATACTAAAATACTAAAATACTAAAATTCAAAAATACTAAAATACTAAAATACTAAAATACTAAAACACGAAAAAACTAAAAAACTAAAATACTAAAATACTAAAATACTAAAATACTAAAATACTAAAATACTAAAATACTAAAATACTAAAATACTAAAATACTAAAATACTAAAATACTAAAATACTAAAATACTAAAATACTAATATACTAAAATACTTAAATACTAAAACACTAAAATACTAAAATACTAAAATACAAAAATACTAAAATACTAAAATACTAAAATACTAAAATACTAAAATACTAAAATACTAAAATACTAAAATACTAAAATACTAAAATACTAAAATACTAAAATACTAAAATACTAAAATACTAAAATACTAAAATACTAAAATACTAAAATACTAAAATACTAAAATACTAAAATACTAAAATACTAAAATACTAAAATACTAAAATACTAAAATACTAAAATACTAAAATACTAAAATACTAAAATACTAAAATACTAAAATACTAAAATACTAAAATACTAAAATACTAAAATACTAAAATACTAAAATACTAAAATACTAAAATACTAAAATACTAAAATACTAAAATACTAAAATACTAAAATACTAAAATACTAAAATACTAAAATACTAAAATACTAAAATACTAAAATACTAAAATACTAAAATACTAAAATACTAAAATACTAAAATACTAAAATACTAAAATACTAAAATACTAAAATACTAAAATACTAAAATACTGAAATACTAAAATACTAAAATACTAAAATACTAAAATACTAAAATACTAAAATACTAAAATACTAAAATACTAAAATACTAAAATACTAAAATACTAAAATACTAAAATACTAAAATACTAAAATACTAAAATACTAAAATACTCAAATACTAAAATACTAAAATACTAAAATACTAAAATACTAAAATACTAAAATACTAAAATACTAAAATACTAAAATCAACAATTACTACTAAATACTATTTTGGCTACTACTATATAATTTGTTCAAGATTTTGCTCGTTGAGAGACGCTCTCTTTCTCTGTTTGTCTCTATTCGATCATTGAAAACAGTCAATTGCTTGATGATTTGTTGTTTCTTCATACTCAATGAAATTTTAGACGATTTGTTAGCGCACGAGATTAAATACTTTGAAAGGTGGCAGCAACAACAACAAGAACAATCGCCACCGACACAGCAGCATGTACGTCAGACAACAACAACGAAATGCTGACTAGCATATCAACTAACTACAACAACATTTTGGTGAGCAACAAACAAAAGATGAGCAACATGCTGCCAAAATGTTAGCAATTGATTTATTGTGCTCTCTCGCACACTACATATTAATGCGCGCTCTTGCTTTAATATTTCGTATTCATCCAAACTAACTCCCTACCTCGCTCTCTTTTTCTCCTTATACTTCATACGTTGTTCTCTTCATTGCCAGAGGCTGCTCCTGCTGTTGCGGCCTACGTGCGCCTCGTCTGTTTGTGCGGCTGTCGACGCAGCTATGAGCAATCATAATTCTTACAACAGCAACACAGCGGGTGGAAGTACCTCAGAGCGTCGACAACAACAACAATAACTACTTCTCTACAACTTGTGCTACTTCTTTCGTTACTTTTTTCACTGCTGCCTTCTGTTGCAACAACTTCAGAGTTTCTGTTGCGAGAGCCCGTTGGGCAGGTAGGCGCGTGTGTGCAGAAAGAGAGTGAATGAGCAAAATTGAGAGAGAGAGAGAAACCGCACGTTGTATGAGTCCTGTGGGACGACGTGACGGCGTCTATTTGTTTGACACACAAACAACAAGAAAATTATGTTTAATTATTTGACGCTTGAGTTGCGCGTTCTTTGGGTCGATTACTGATGATGTGAATAATAAGTAGGATGATGATAATGTTGAAATTTATTATACCGGCCATGATGATGTTGGTTATGATGCCGATGAGGCTGATTTGGCCACGGACTGATTTGGCCACGGATATTTATTATTTATTTGATTGTGATTATTTAGATGGATCATTTGGTTCATCATTTGAAATATCATTTTTGATCATACGGTTTAGATCATACTCATGAACATTAGACTGATGATTTGATTGGTATGAAATGGGTATGTTGGTGATAATTTTTGGTTATTATATCGCTATTGCTGCTGATGATAATAAATAGAAAATAACATTGTTGTATTTTCCTAGATATATATGGATCATATGATTTTGTTTTTTTTTTTATTTTGGTGAGGATTTGGTTGATCATTTGCTTCAACATTTTTTTGATGATTTGATTGGTATAACACGGCGACCATTTTATTTAAAACTTGTTTTGAACGAGTGATATTTTGAAACAGACCAATGTCTCATGGATGGTTTTTTTATCGGTGTCGTATGAGCAACATCAATAAAATACTTAAATACATAAAGATGACGGTAGGGATTTCAATCCCAGGATACCAAGATTTAAATCAAATCAGGGGCAAAAAAGTGATCCTGAAACTGAAAACGTTGTATTGAATTTAAAAAAAAAGAAAACCAAATACAAAAACGAAAATAAAAACGCAAAAAAAATCCAAAGGCAAAAAGACAAATAAAAAAACATAAAATCAAAAGCAAAAACAAAAAAGCAAAATAAAATTAAGAAGAAAAACAGAAACAGTAGATTAATCTCAAATACAAAATCAAACACAAATACAGAAAAAAAACAAAAATGGAATAAACACAATAAATAATAAAGTAGAAATAAAATCAAAAATAAAAACAAACGCATAACATAATAAAAGAAAAAATACAAAAGAAAAAAAAAATAAATTAAAAACACAAAAGCAATAATGTATAAACAAAAACACAGAAATAAAAGCATAAAGGTAAAAACAAAAGCAAGAACGGAAGGTTAATATCAAAAACAAAATAAAAGCTAAAACAGAAACAAAAAAAAAGTATAGTAAAAACAAAAAAAAACAAACTAAAAATAAAATTTCAGAAAATTCAAAAATTAAAAAACAAAATTAAACCGCATTTCGAATAAGAACAGCGTAAAATCAAAGGAAAAATGCAAAAAAAAAAAATTAAAAACGCAAAAGAAAAACCTAAAGCGTAAAAACAAAAGCAAAAACGAAAAAAGAAAAATGCAATAACAAAAACAAAAAAAAGAGAAAACAAGTAAAAACAAACACACAAGGTAAATATCAAAACCAGAAGCAAAAACGGAAACAAAAAAGCAACAAAGGAAAAAAACAAACGCATAACACAATAAAAAAAAATACAAAAGCAAAAAAAAATTAAAAACACAAAAACAAAAGCAAAAATGTAAAAACCAAAACATAACAATAAAAGCAAAAGGAAAAATGTAAATACAAAAGCAAGAACGCAAGGTTAAACTCAAAAACAAAATTAAAAGCTAAAACGTAAACAAAAAAAAAATAATACAAAATAAAACGAAAAAGCAAACTGAAAATAAAATTTTGGAAAATTTCAAAAATAAAAACCAAAATCAAGCCGCATTTTGATTAAGAACAGCACAGAAACACAAAATCAACGGAAAAATTCGAAAACTCAAAAAAATCAAAACAAAAAGCAAAATCCAAAATATAAAAACAAAATCAAAAAGGAAAAATAAAAATGCAATAACAAAGGCAACAGAAAGAGAAAAAAAGTAAAAACAAAAACAGGAGGTAAATATCAAAACCAAAATCAAAACCAAAAACGGATACAAAAAACGCAAAAAAGGAAATAAAGAAAGAAAAATACAAAAGCAAAAAAAAAAGAAAAATACAAAAGCAAAAAAAAAATTAAAAGCAAAAAAGAAAAATTAAAAAGCAAACAAAAAAAAATTAAAAGCACAAAAATAAAAATGTAAAAACTAAAACACTGAAATAAAAGTCAAAGGAAACAGGTGAAAACAAAAGCAAGAATGCAAGGTTAATCTCAAAAATAAATTAAAAGCTAAAACAGAAACAAAAAAAAAGTATAGTAAAAAAAAACAAACTGAAAATAAAAAATTCCAAAAATAAAAATCAAAATCAAGCCGCATTTCGATTAAGAACAGCACAAAATCAAAGGAAAAATACAAAAACACAAAACAAAAATTAAAACACAAAAGCAAAATCCAAAAAGTAAAAACAAAAGCAAAATCGAGAAACTAAAAATGCAATAACAAAAGCAAAAGAAAGAGAAACAAAATAAAAACGAAAAAATAAGGTTAATATCAAAACCAAAAGCAAAAACGAAAACAAAAAGAAAAAAAAAACAAAGTAAAAAATATAGAAAAAACAAAAGGAAGAAACAATAAAAACATAATAAATATAAAAATGTGTAAAATTATGAAACAAAAGAAAAAAACAAAAAAAAAACAAATCTAATAAAAACACTGAAAATAAAATTTAAGAAAATCCAATAAAAAACGAAAGTCAAGCTTCATTTCGATTAAGAACAGCACATTTTAATTTTTACATTATTTTTGTTTTTTTTTTTCAAATTGCAAAATGAAAAATAACAAAAAATCATAACAAATAAATTATATAAATATTAGTTTTTAAAAAATTATTGCATTTTGTACTAAAAATACAAAAATTAAAATAAAATTACAATACATATAAAAAGCAAAATTTAAATACATAATTTAATAAAGAAATTACGATAAATGAAAACAAACAAAAAATATTACACTGAAAATTACAAATTAAAATTGTCATTGTAATTTTTGTTGTTATTTTCATTATGTAGCTTTTAAGAAGAGAGTGCAAAAAATGAAAATAAAAAAAAATTACAAATCACTTAATATAAATTATTTTAATTATTGCCAACAAATTTTCAGTAAACAGCAACACTTTAAACAGCAGTAGCAACACAAACCAACAACAGTTTTTGAGTGCATGTTCTTTTTGTGGTTGTTGTTTTTGTTGGAGTTGCACTTAATATTTTTGTAGTTCCATTCCATTCCTTATTCCTACTCATGCTTTTTTCGTTTCTTTTACCCAGCAACATAAGGACGACGACGACAACGAAACTCCTCGTCGTTGTAGTCATCGTCGTCATCATCATCGCTATCGATTGTAGCAGCAGTCAGCAGCATTCGGTCGATGTGCCAGCGACTGCGCAAGTGGCAAAAGCAGCGCTGTCGACGCCAGTAACATGTGCAGCGCCGCAATAATAATAAAAAGCAGTAGAAACAGCAGCAGCAGAGGAAGCAGAAAAATTATTTTGCATATTGTGCAGCAACACTTCGTGCTAAATATGAAAATGTTTGCGGTTCGCTTCGCTTCGGTTTGCCTCGGTTTAACATTCGGCAGCAGCAGCAGCATCAGTTTTTCTTTTGTCATGTTATCATGTTTGGTGTATGTGTCGTTGTTTGTACGTCTCTTCGTGTGTGTGTGCGTGTGTGTCTGTAATTCACACAGGGTGTTGTTGTCACAGTTGATGACATGTGAAAAGTCTGGGGCAACAACTTCCGGCAACAACATTTGCTCAGCATAGCAATCGGTTGTGCGACGAACGACACACGACAAACGTAGTTGACGTTGGCGTTGCGTGAGCGTGACTGACTGTGTGAGTGAGTTAGTAATAGAGAGTAACAATCGAGATGGAGAGCGATCGAAATATTAATTACTGATGATTGATGTCTACTTAATGAATGATGAAATTTATGCGTGCGATTTCATTGAGAGTTTTTGCTGCTAATTTGTGCCAAATACAGGGGGGTGTTTCAAATTTTTATTTGTTTATTTAAGGATTTTAAGTAATCGACATTAAACATAGAAAATATTTATAATGTATAAATTTTTGCTTGATGTATGGATTATATCATATCGTCACTATCATGCCAAAGGGGTGAATGTGCAATTTTTGACATTTGCGTTTTTTTACATTTTTGAATGTAGTTTATCCTCAAGTATGCTGTGCCAAAATCGCGTGTCATTTTATTGGATATTACTAGCCACAAAAGACAAAACCAAAAGAACGAATTTGAAAAATTGAAAATCTTATCATGCCTAAAGGGCGAATTTGGCAAAATATTTAAAATAATGATGCCAATCGATAGGTGCTTTAAAACAAACATTTAATACCTTTACACCACTATTTTATCTTGCACCAATAAAAAATTATAGCAAAAAAAAGAAGAAATTGGAAAAATTTTAAATCTTGCCATGCCAAAAGGGCGAATCTTTTCGTTTTTTTGCTATAACTCTTTAATGGTACTAGATAAAATAGTGATGTAAAGGCAATTATTGTTTGTTTTCAAAGCACCTATTGAAATGCATCATAATTTAAAAATATTTTGCCAAACATTAATTTGCCATTTGTTATTTTATTTTATTTTTTGGCAAAATATTTGTAATTAATAATGCAGATCGATAGGTGCTTTGAAAACAAACAATAATTGCCTTTACATCACTATTTTATCTAGTACCATTAAAGAGTTATAGCAAAAAAACAAAAAGATTCGCCCTTTTGGCATGACAAGTTTTTAAATTTTTCCAATTTCTTCGTTATTCTGCTATAATGTTTTATTGGTGCAAGATAAAATAGTGGTGTAAAGGTAATAATTGCTTGTTTTTAAAGCACCTATCGATTGGCATCATTATTTTAAATATTTTGCCAAACATTTCTGCAAATAACAAATGGCTAATTAATGTTTGACGAAATATTTTTAATTAATGATGCAGATCAATAGGTGCTTTAAAAACAAACATTTAATGCCTTTATATTACTATTTTATCTTGCGCTAATAAAAAGTTATAGCATAAAAAACAAAAATATTTGATCAGGATATAGTCTCACATAGGCCGTATTTAAAATTCAGTAGGTTGTCCAAATCTAAAGATATTTTACATATGTTAAAATAATTGAAAAAAAAAAAAAAAAATAACAGAAAAAATTCAAAAAATATTAATTTTGCGGCAAATTGTTTTTTTTTCGTTTCCCGACAGAATTTAAATATTCTCAAGTTGCAGTAAAAGTTACAGCAAATACGCACTTATAGCGCTGATCCCGCAACTGTCATCAATTTTGTCAAATTGACTCTGGTATTTGAGATATAACCAATTTTTCAATATCTCATTTTGATGCTCTTTTTATATTTTTAAAACTCAAACAAAAGAAAAGAATGAAATTATCTGTTCGATATTTTACGCAGAAAACCTTGCACTATAATACAAAAATTTGCTTTCATGCGTGTAAAAATTTGTTTGCGAGTTATAAGAAAAAGAAATTCAAAATTTTTAAAATAATAAAAAAAATGTATGAATAAAATTCGTTATTACTTAATGAAAAAGTATTTAAAATTTATATTTATACATTGTTATGCAGCCCCATGTATTCTCTTTCAAGCTCCATTTAAGAAAATAAATTAAGACTCTTATTTAAGAAGTTATAAATACTAGATTAAATAAAGGAAATATTTGTTTAAATGTTAAATTTGAATTCTCTGCTTTTAAAAAGACTGCTTTCGAAATGTATCCAAGAATTTCTGCAAATTTAACAGCGATACAATGAGTGTAGAACAGTTTAAGCAGCAGGGTATTTACCCAACAAAATGCGAAAAAAATTTACGCAGCATATGACACTATTTTTGTATTATGCGGAATGACCTAGAGAATTCGAATATATGAATTAAAAAATTTTCTATGAATAGGTTTACAAGATATCGGTCAATAACTTTTGAACCGAGCTTTCAAAAAATTGGTCACCTAGTAGAAATTTTGGTAGGGCCATGGTCATGAAGTGATCATGTCATTATTTGAGATGATCGGGATATGACGATGTGCTTGTAACGCAGTGTACTGATCATGTACTGACCTCAGGCCATGATCATGTACTGATCGGGCAATTCCCCATTTTATTATTTACCCGACAATTGCCTTGTCAGAGCCCGAGCATAATAGGGTTTCTCTTATTAAATCTCGATCATTGCCTGATGCTAATTTCGTTATGAGAAACAAATAATGTAACTTTGATCGGGAACATTGACTATTGGGCATGATAAGGGCATGCAGATGTAATGATCATATTTTCTCTAATAGGGCTTACCCAACGAAAACCCGATCATTGCGCATCCCTAGTAGAAATTGTAATAAGGTCATGATAGGGAACTGATCATGGAATTTGTTCCTTGTCAAAACCCGATCAGTTACATGACGAACATGATCTGGACATGATCATGTCTACCCTAAAAGGGTAAATTTCTACTAGGGATCGGGCAAATTTCTACTAGGGTATTTGCAAATATTTCGCGTTTGAAATAAGTGTTATACCAAATAAAAATGAATTTTAACATCTGCTAATTATTTTTCACATTTTGTAATTGGTTTAAAAGAATTTAATAGGAGAACTCTGAAAAAAGTAATTTTTCGAAACAATTTAAATCAATGATGCATTTAAAAATTTAGAAAAAATAGAAAAAAACGACATGCTTTACAGTTTGTAATATTCCGGAATTATCCTGCACTTTTTCAAAGAAAACGACGTAAAAATAAAATAAATCTATAAATACATTTTGAGTTTGGAAAATATCATGTGAAATCAGCATTGAGTTTAAACTAAAAAATCCCATTTTTTGAATATTTAATTGCCTTTTATTTGATATAACACTTGAACATATCAGTAATTTAGGACGCGAGATATTTACTAATAAATGTGACTGCCTTTTTGAAAGCTTTGCAAAAAGTGATTGGCTGATATCTCGTAAACCTATCCGAAGAACAAATTTAAAAAAGTCCGGAGTTCATTTTATATAATAAAAAAAATTGGCATGACTACTGCGCGGAATGGCTGTTGTGTAGTTTTATAAAATAAAAAAATTTTTCGAAATATTTTGTACTTGGAAGAAATATTGTTTGTAGTACATAGTGTTTCTCATTCAAAAATTTTTGAGAGTATTTTTATAGAACTCTGCTGAATTATAATAATAAAAATTCAAATAATAAAAATCCCCAATAGGACGTTACACACAGAGAAAATCTTTTTGCAGGCAACACATAATTTTTGAATTTCTGGACTTTTGAAATAAATATTCAAATATTTTTATTATTTTTTAATTATGTTATTTTTCCAATATTGTTTATTCTTATTTATAAGCATCCTTTATGTCATAAGGAAACGCTCTATATCGATTAACTGAAACTTTTTTATTTCAAAGCAATCTAAAATATATCAATTTGCAATATAAAGTGTTTTATTTTTGAGAAATAAATAAATTTTAAAAAAGTATTAAATCGAAACGATACAATATAATATTAGGTTAATTTCACATAAAAATAAATAAAAAAAGATATCGTCGTTTTAGAACTAAAGGTCACCAAATACAGTTTTGTGAAACTCTTAAATTTTAACTTTGTTGGTAATTATTACAAGCAGTAATGGATACATTTTTAAAGTTGAAATACCAAATGCTAGATTCACATTTTCTTATCATTTGACACAAATATTGAGCTCATCGATCAAAAATTACAAGATAAATAAAGATTTTTGTAAATGAACAAATGGCATTTATAAAATGTAGTTGGTGACTTTTAGTTCTACAACGATGATATCTTTAATTTTAATAACACTTGGTTAGTTTATGCGAATAATGTAAACATTTTCTTGAAATTCAAAAATTTTGCAAAATTGTGACACTAAATAAAATATTTTTGTTGATATAGCGAATTTCGAATTTCAGTCTGTACAGTTTTTAAAGACCAAAAAAACATCTGCCATTAATTTAAATGAAATCATAATAGGGTGCTTATATTCTATAGAAAATTTTACTGAATAAAATGTTTGTATTATACAAAACTTTTTTCGCAGTACCTATTTACAAAAATAAACGCAATACAATTAAATCATTATAACACAAAATAAAAGCATTGAATATGTAAATTTTGGTACGTTATAATATAAACATCACACATTACAACAAAAATAAAATTAAAATATTCAAGTGTCGACCACAATGTATCTACGTGACTGGCTACAATTACAAAAATCTATAAAAACAAAAATTATGTAAATTTCAACAAAATGCTTAACACACTCCATACCATTTTGATTTCTCAATTCACTCAATTTGTGTGCGTTGAAAACCCTTGAAACAAAGTAACAGCTACCTAAAGGATGGCACAGGATCATTTTAGAGCTCTTTCTGTACTAAGTAGGTATTATAAGAGGCAGCATCTCATGTACTGTATGAAATATATGGCTGCATAATGTAGTGACTGAGTGAGTGAGTGACCCTGGCAGGTAATCCTGCGGCTTATACTATGCTGCAGTTTGTATCCTGCAAATAACCCTTCAAATAATACAGATCCCTTTTCGGTTCGGTATGTGGTTCACATGTAAAACTAATTGTAAAAGCCGGCAAATAATTATATTTCGCCACCAGTTGAGTGCAGCACCCTATATATGTCATACTCACACTGGATTACAACAACAGCAGCAACTACAACTGGTTTCATCGCAACAAAATCCCTGATCCAGAAGTTACAACAAACAATCAATTATTGTGTGTGTGGGAACGAAATGCGAAGCCAACGAAAGCAAATAAAAAGGGCACAAAAAGGTAGAAGAAAAATAGAAAATGCAAAAAGAGAGAATACGAAACAAAAAAAAATCAACAGCAGTGAGACTAAAATCAAATAAAGGACGCACCAAGCAGGCAGGCAACAACATTTGCTGACAGTCGGTAGAAAATAATACAGCAGATTATAGAACAGTGGGAGAAAGAGTAGGGACGAGCGTAGAGCAAACGCAGAACAAAAGAGCGAGCGAGGCAGTGAGCGAACGAACGCGTCCCAGTTGACATGAGAGAAAGCGCGATAAGAATCAAGTCAAATGCCAGAGGGAGTCGTTTGTAATAAGCAACGCAAAAAGGTGGCTGAAAATGAGATTTGTACCAAATACAGCAAATGTTATGGGAATAAATGATGCTGGAGGCTGTGATTTTTAAACACAAACGGAGAGAGCGGCGCGAGAAAGGTGTTGTGACAATGGGAGCTAAAGGGGATTTAAAGAGATTTTTGCACTTAGTAGTAGATAATTTAATTTTGAAGTTGATACTATTTTTGAAAGTAAAATTTAATTTTTCACTAAAAATTTAAAATTTTCACTAAAAAATTAATTTTTTCACTAATAATTAAAATTTTCGCTAAAAAAATCATAATTTCACTAAAATTCAATTTTTCTTTAAAAATTCAAATTTTCATTAAAATTCCATTTTTTTTTATTTAAAATTCAATATTTCACTAAAAATTAAAATTTTCAATAAAAATTCAATTTATCACTAAAAACTCAATTTTTCACTTCAAATTCCATTTTTCACTACAAATTCCATTTTTCATTAAAAATTCAATTTTTCATTAAAAATCAATTTTTCATTAAAAATTTAATTTTTCATTAAAATTCAATTTTTCATTAAAAAATTTAATTTTTCACTTAAATTAAATTTTTCACTACAAATTGCATTTTTCACTATAAATTCAAGTTTTCGTTATAAATTCAATTTTTCATTACAAATTCAAATTTTCACAAAAAAATTTAATTTTTCACTAAAATTTCAATTTAGAACTAAAAATTAAATTTTTTAATTGAAATTCGATTTTTCACAATAAATTCAAATTTTCACTAAAAATTCCATAATTATTAAAAATTCAATATTTCACTAAAAATTCAATTTTTCACTAAAAATTTAATTTTTCACCAAAAACACAAATTTTCACTAAGAATTCGATTTTTCACTAAAAATTCAATTTATCACTACAAATTTAATTTTTCACTAAAAAATTAAATTTTTCACTAAGAATTCGATTTTTCACTAAAAATTCAATTTTTTACTAAAAATCCAATTTTTCACTAAAAATTCAATTTTTCACTAAGAATTCGATTTTTCACTAAAATTTTCACTCAAAATTCAATTTTTCACTAAAAATTAAAGTTTTAACTTAAAATTAAATTTCTCACTAAACATTTAATTTTTCACTAAGAATTAAAATTTTCACTAAAAATTCAAATTTTCACTAACAATTTAATTTTTCACTAAAAATTTAAGTTTTAACTTAAAATTAAATTTCTCACTAAAAATTTAATTTTTCACTAAGAATTAAAATTTTAACTTAAAATTAAATTTCTCACTAAAAATTTAATTTTTCACTAAGAATTTAAATTTCTCACTAAAAATTTAATTATTCACTAAGAATTCAAAATGTCACTAAAAATTCAATTTATCACTATAAATTAAATTTTTAAGTAATAATTCAATTTTTTACTAAAAAAATTCAATTTTTTACTAAAAAAAATTCAATTTTTCACTAAAAAATTAAATTTTTCACTAAAAATTAAATTTTTCACTAAAAATTAAATTTTTCACTAAAAATTACATTTTGCACTAAAAATTCAATTTTTCACTAAAAATTCAATATTTCACTAAAAATTCAATTTTTCATTAAAAATTCAATTTTTTCACACAAAATTAAAATTTACACTCAAAATTCCATTTTTCACTGAAAATTCAATTTTTCACTAAAATTAAATTTTTAACAATAACTTAAATTTTTCACTAAAAATTTAATATTTCATTGAAATTTCAATTTTCAGTAAAAATTCAAATATATACATAGATTTTAAATTAAGTACTAAATACTAACTACTACTAATTTTTAAAATAAATCTATTATTTCATTAAATGATCTACTACGCTTCAATTAGTGCAAAGTGTGAACTCTGGCGAGTGATAAATTAAGAGAGAGCGCTGTATTGTTTAAGTGGAAAATTCAGTGTGAAGAAAAGTTTCATTGGTATGTTGATGATGAATGAATGAAAGAGTGTGAGTAACAGAGAGAGAGTGAGAGAGAGGAAGAAATATAGAGAGAGTGTGAACGGAAGGGCGCCCACAAAATATGTTGTACATTTACTACGAGTTCAACATGAGAACGAGTGCAAAATAAGGACGAGTGGGTGTTGCGGGCGAGTAGAATATGCGAAGAACTAGTTGGCGATGAAACGAGTAGGGTATGACAACGAGTCGGGGAAAAGCATGAAAACGAGTAGTGATGTTGAGAACTAGTAGACGTTAACAGTGGAAACTAATAGAGGTTGGCAACTAGTAGAGGCAGGGAACGAGTAGAGGTAGAGAAACGAGTAGAGAAGGTTTTGGAACTAGTAGCGGCAAGAACAATTACTAGCTAAGACTGGTGATGGGCAAGAGTTTGGCTGCATGTGGAGAGAGATCGTGAATTGTTGGCGTGGAGAACCACTAAAAGAGAGAACGAGTGTGAAAAGTGTAGCAGGGGTATGAGTGCTAATAAAGTTGTGCCGCCTGCAAACGCCCACCAAACAATGTGAACTTAAATAAGAAAATAATAATAATAATGAAAAAAAAATAAGCAAAACTTTTAGTCAACTTTTTAAGCGCACGAAGTTGCACTAAAAAGAAAAGGACATTAGAACCAAAAAAATAAAAAAAAGGAAAAAAGAAAATTAAGAAAAACTGAGGACTCTTGAACAAGACGCTGCGGTGTAAGATAGAGAGAGAAAGAGAGATGTATTAAGAGAGAGATGAAGCAAAAATATAGAAATAAAAATTGTCATAAAAAAAGTAAAAAAAAAAACAGAAAAAAACTGGCAACAAAACAGCAACAACTTGAGCAAGATATGCAAAAGATAGCCAGAGTTCAAGTTATAAGCACGCATCTTGCATGGCTGCAGATACACACACACAGATACATTGAGCAGTATCTGTGCGATGTTTTTCTTTTTGTTTTCTTCGATTTTTCCATTTTATTTGATTTTATGAAATTTTTGTGCTGCTTTTCTTTCACTTTATCTGCGCAGCACTCGGCAACGTTTTATTTCACTTTGCAATTGATGGATATGCGTTTTATTTATAACGTATCCTGTATCTACAACGTTTGCATGTATCTCAGCGTAGTCAGCGTCGGTTTGACTGTCGCATATCTTTGGCTCTGTTTTTGCATCTGTAGCCATTGGCATGGCATGGCAGGCAGGCAGGCAGGCTGTGTGTGGAGGGAGATGCGAGATGGGTGATGCAGGCAGCAGAGTTAATAGCGGCTTGACTTGCTGCCAGATACATCTGTAAGATACTCTGCAATTGTATCGCACAGATACAGAGCATATGTATCTGTTTGTATGTATGTCTGTCGGTCTGTCTGTTTGTTTGTGGCGCAAAGAGTCATAATTTTTTATTGAAATTGCTTTTGATTTTCTTTTATTTTTGTTTTTCTTGGTTATTCTGCTGTTTTTACGTTGTAATGTTTTTGAGGCTAAATTCGAGCAAATCGAGCGAGTGTTCGAGATACTCTTCTTATTGTTGTTGTTGTTGTCGTCGTCGTATCTGTTGGATAAAAATATGAGGTTAAGACGTTGTTGGCTGTTGCTGAGAATTTCTTGGCCGTTGTGTAGTTGTTGATGTTGTTGTCTTTTAGTTGTTGCCATTGTTGTTGGCTTTAGTTGCTGTTGTCAGTAGATGTTGTTGCTAAAATGCGGTCGCTGCTGTGGAGAATGCGCTGCTGTCGCTGCTTTTGTTGCCGTGTAATATGTTGAAATGAAAACATAAACAATCCGCTGCAATGAATGAAGCTGCTTGAGATACTAGATACGCGTCGCACTAATAAAACGCAAGATGACGATGACGCGCAAGACGAACGAAGTGTGTTGATGTTGAAAATTGTTTTCTTATTTTTTTGTTTGCCTTTTTATTTAATGTGTTTGTTGCCCGTTTTAATTGTATGTTGTTGATTTGGAAATTGACTCTTTAAATAATTTATTATTAGGTGTATTTATTTTATTTATTTAGATATATTTATTTTTTAACTTAATTTTAAAAATTTAATATTTATAGTAAAAAATTGAAATTTTAGTGAAAATTTGAATTTTTAATGAAAATTTGTGTTTATTTTTTGATTTGAGTTTTTAGTGATTTTTAATAAAAATTGAATTTTTCAATGAAAAATTGAAGTTTGAGTGAGACTTGAATTTCGAGTGATAAATTTAATTTTAAGTGAAAAATTAAATTTTTAGTAAAAAATTGTTTTTTTTAATGAAAAAATGAATTTTTAGTAAAAAATTTGAATTTTAGTGAAAAATTGAATTTTTAATGAAAAATAGAATTTTTTAATGAAAATTAAATAAAAAATTTATAAAAATTAAATATTTAATGAAAATTGAAAAATTTGTTTACTAAAAATTCAATTTTTCATTAAAAATTAAATTTTTAGTAAAAATGAATTCTGAGTGAAATATTAAATTTCGAGTGGAAAATTTAATTTTGAATGTAACATATAGTTTTTAGTTAAAAATTGAGTTTTTAGTTAAAAACTGAATTTTGGGTGAAAATTGAGTTTTGAGTGAACTTTTTTTTTAGTAAGCAATTGAATTTTGAGTAAAAAAAAATAATTTTTAGGAAAAATAGAATTTTAAGTAAAAAAAAATTTTTTTTAGTAAAAAAATTGAATTTTGAGTGAAAAATTGAATTTTGAGTGAAAAATTAAATTTTGAGTGAAAAATATAATTTCGAGTGAAAAATTCAATTTTGAGTGAAAAATTCAATTTTGAGAGAACAATTAATTTATAAGTAAAAAATTATTTTTTTTTAGTGAAAAATTGAGTTTTGAGGAAAAATGTAGTGTTAATTGACATATTGAATTTTTAGGATAAGCTGAATTATAAGAAAAAATTGAACTTTTAGTGAAAAACTGAAATTTTAGTATATTTTAAGTGAAAATTGAATTTTTAGTGTAAAATGGAATTTTCCCTAAAAATTGAATTGAATTTGGAGTGAAAAATTGAATTTTGAGTGAAAAATTGAATTTTGAGTGAAAAATTGAATTTTGAGTGAACAATTGAATTTTGAGTGAAAAATTGAATTTTGAATGAAAAATTGAATTTTGAGTGAAAAATTGAATTTTGAGTGAAAAATTGAATTTTGAGTGAAAAATAGCATTTTGAGTGAGAAATTGAATTTTGAGTGAAAAATTGAATTTGGAGTGTAACATTTAGATTTTAGTTAAAATTTGAGTTTTTAGTTAAAAATGAATTTTTAGGAAAATTAAATTTTGAGGTAAAATAGAATTTTTAGTGATAAATTTTAAATTTTAGGAAAAATTAAATTTTGAGGTAAAATAGAATTTTTAGTGAAAATTTAAAATTTTAGTGAAAAATTAAAATTTTAGTAAATAATTGAATTTTAAGTGAAAATTGAATTTTTAGTGTAAAATGGAATTTTTCCTTAAAAATTGAAATTTTTGAGTATTTGAGAGTATGTATATTTTTGAGTTAATGTACAAAATAAAATTTTATTAAAACAATAAAAACAAAAATAAAATCAAAACATCATAAGTTGAACATTAACCAAACAATTATAAACATTGAAACACCTTCGAAAACATATATGTTGTTGATACAGAGGCAAATAATCTGAATACAAAAGCGACGTGAAAGAATTACTAAATGTGAAGAATTAAAAAAAAAATAGAAATAAGAAACACAAAAAAATTTCAATTCGACCGCAAGTAGCAGTCGAAGTACATTCCAGAGAAAGAGATGGCAGTACTCAAATAAACAGCAACAAAACAAAAGCAACAACAACATGTGCCAGTCAAAAAATAAATAAAATAAAAAAATATCAGAACAAAATCAAGACGAAGACGCAGCAGCAACAATATAAAAGCGGCCAAAGAAATTCACAGCAAAAACAACAACAAAATGAAGAACAGCAACAACCAAAACGAGAACAAGAACAAAACTGGCAACAACAACACCAACAAAATAAATAAACGCAGCGACTACGACTCGTACGCAAAATAAAGAATAAATTTACAACAACAACAACAATAATAAAAATAATAAGTACAACAATGACAACAACAACAATCCAATGAACCACCAGCGCACAAAATTTCTGACGATTTCATGCTCAAAATAGATTTTGAACTTTGCGTCGTCGTTACTCGTTACTCGCTTCGTGTCATTGTGTTTGTTGTACTTAATATTATTGATGTTGTTGTAGTTGTTGTTGGTATTGTACTATTTGTTGTTCTTGTTGTTGCTGCTGCTGTTGCACAGTCATCATCGAGACATTGCTGTTGCTGCCTACGTTTTGCTCCCATTGCCATCGAGGTTCGAAACCATGAAAAAATAATTTATAAAAAAAAATAAAAAAAATAAATCAAAAAAAAATTTCATTTGTGGAAAATAATCCCTCAATATATTTCTATAAATTACAATAATTTACAAAATCTAATAGATTAAACTCTGTGATACAGTCTTGCCAGTGACTGCAAAGAAACCGAATCGGAACCGGTACCGAAATCGGAATTGCAATTTATTTTTTGGTTAGGACGGTATCGGAACTGTAACCACTACTTTAAAAATATTGGAACCAGAACCGATATTTCAAAAGGAACCAGTTAGATTTTCGGAACTAGAACCGGAATCGGAACCCTTATTAACAAAAAAAAAAAAAATGTGTGGAAGCGAAATCAGAACCGTAATTTGGAAAATATTGCAACCGGTACCGGAGGATAATGTACATTGAATTCTTTGGCATGGTTTTTAAAGATGATCCCATATTATTTCTAATATATTGGACGAAACCCATTATACCATTCGCTTCGATATCGTTATCAATGCGAGAGGAACAAAAAGAATTGACACGATACCGGGCAGCTTTTGTACACAAAAAAGGGCTCTCTCAAACATAATTTTGTAGGCATTATATATATCTTTAGAGCCTTATGCAAACAAAAGTATTATTGCATTGCAAAACATTATTATAATAACAGGTAAACATATTTTTGTTTTCGTTCAAGCTTATTTATGTTCAGAATTAATGTTTTCGGCGTTCTGGCAAACATATATATGTTTGAATGTGAACAACATTTTATTTACATGTAAACATATTGATGTTTACATTTTATATTAATGGAAAAACGGAATATTTAGTGCTGATAATTTTTTTACTATTTTTAAATTTCATTTTTTTTATTTATTTTATATAATTATATTCAATTTTTTATTACACATATTTTATTTATACTTAATAATTTTATTTCCATCTGTTGTTCCTATTTTTAACTCAGAGAATTACGGATTAATTGGATATTTCACAAACTAGCTACGATGATCTGGTATTAACAGTGATTGGCAGTACTTAAACAAATTCATTCACCAAAAAGAACTTTTGAACTATATAAAAAGTATTAATGTGAGTGTTACTGAGTGCAAAAGTATGCAGCGTGATTGTGATTTCGTTATACCAAACATACATATAATTATAGCATTATATTACTGATTCTATTATTTTAAAATTCGTTGTCACCCAGTAACAATCACGATAGCCAAATAATATAATTCAAAGTACCTTTTTTTGACGTTGGTAGTGTTAAATAGCAGAAATACCAAACATACATATATTAATATCTGATGATAAACATATATTTCTACAGAAACATGAATATAGTGAATTCATATAAATTCGTGATTAAAGCAATGTATGTTTAAATATCGTATAATAATATTACAATCTGAACAAAATAATTATACAATTTAATTATAATTTAATTAGATTTTATTTATATGGTGATTTCGAATTACGTTATAATTAGATTCAAGCATATTCAAACAAATCTTTTCTATCCGAGTAGCAATATCGAGCCTCAAATTGGACCTATAAGGTAGATATCGAGAAATTTCTTCAAATCGGAACGATATCGGACAAAAAACATAATGAAAGTTCGATATAGATATCAAAATTATTGCGTTTTCGATGTGATATATATTAAATTATTGAATCTTATCAAACAAATTAAAACTATAAGAAATTTAATGAAATACAATCGATAAAGCGAGATCGATTTACTTATCGAAAGTATTTGGGGAAATCTTCGAGGCACCCCAGTCTGGCATTAGCTTTGATATTGATTCGAGAATTTGCGAGATGTCGGAGAATTCGTACGATATAGTTCAAAAATATCGAGATTGCGTGGAAAAACATTGTTATTGTATGAAAAAATGAAAAAATAAAACAACAAAATCCAACATTTTTCGAAATTAGTTCGAGAAACTTCTATCGAAGAGCTCCAAAAAGTTGTTGGCTGACTGTACAGCTTTTTCGGAAGCTTCCTCATCAGCGGTCTTCTGCACAACTTCTGCATAGCAAAACCTATAAGATCATTTTGTGCAATGAACTAAAGGCTTGTCAATTGTTGTTGTCGCATTGCACGCATATTAAAAATTAAAATCTCACGATTTTATGATATTTTTATGCGCCGTGCACTGCGAAGGTATAAATTGTTGTTTACAACACATTTACATAAAATGAAAAAACTATTTACAAAACATTTACAAAACATTTACAAAACAATAACAAAACATTTAAAAAAACATTTACCAAACATTTAACAAACATTTACAAAACATTTACAGAACATTTACAAAACATTTACAAAACATTTACAAAACAATAACAAAACACTTACAAAATATTTGCAAAACATTTACAAAACATTTAAAAAACATTTACCAAACATTTAACAAACATTTACAAAACATTTACAAAACATTTACAAAACATTTACCAAACATTTACAAAACATTTGCAAAATATTTACAAAACATTCACACATTTATATTTACATACGCACGCTGAAATGTCAGACAAATGCTTTAAAAAAATTAAAAATAAATTGGATCATAGGACCAATACCATCCAGCGGACGCATTACTGAACATATAGGGTGGTATATTTCTATTTTGAGGAGTTGGGAATCAAAATTGAGATTTTATTCTTAAAGTATCTAAGAAGCTGGAAATCTTCAAATAAAATTTGAAAAGGTATGTTTTAAAGTTTAAGTTAATTTATTGAAGTTTATCACTGCAATATATATTTTTTAATTACAATTTACAGTAAAAACTAAATTGTACACAAAAAAATTTAACAAAAAAAATTATAATTGAAGTTTCGCCGTTGATTAAAAATTGTTCTTTTACATTCAATCATAATATTATATTTAAAATTTTCGCAGAAAATTCAATTTTTCTAAAAATAATTTTTAGTCCCAAAATTCAGTTTTTCTAAAAAAAATGTTCACAAAGTAAATTTGTGTAATTGGAATAATAGTTTTGTATTTAATTTATACGAAACTTATTTTCAAAAATCGATCGTTTAACAAAGACTATCAATTGCATGATCAACGAGTTCTCAAACACTTAAGGAGGCTTCATCGATCGGGCCACTTTGTCAATAGATGTTTGGCATTAACTCAATTAACAGTTGACTCAACTGACATGATCGGCATAACAACAAACATTCTGTATGTGTATCTAGGAGATACAACTCGCACAGCAACCAATACAAAGGCCACAACAAATCAGGCGCTACAAATAGCTACAGATCCATAATATGCAAAGATCGATAAATCTTTCAGGGAGCGAGCGATAAACAGGCAGACGGACAGGACAGACAGACACTTTGGACAGACAAATAGACGTTGCGATGGATGGTTGGATGCTGAACAAACACTCGGCAACACAAATCGATCAGAGCAGAGGACAAATACACCAAACATATGCAGACAGTTGAAAGATACGGATACAAGATACATGACACAGATACAGATGCAACAGACACACATACGAGTGTAAGTTACGACACTGAGGGAAATCAATTTATAAAAAAACTTAAAATTACATTTTTCATTAAGAATTAATTGTTCACTAAAAAATGAAAAATTTCACAAGAAAAGAAAAATTTCATTAAAACAAAATTATTTTCACTTAAAATAAAAATGTTCACCAGAAATTTGATTTTTCACTAAAAATTAAATTTTTATTAATAATTAAATTTTCAATTAAAATTTAAATTTTCATTTTTAAATTCAATGTTTCACTAAAATTTCAATTTTACACTAAAAATTCAATGCTTAACTAAAAATTCATTTTTGCATTAAATTAAATTTTTAACTAAAAATTAAATTTTTAACTAAAAATTAAATTTAAAAATAAAAATAAAATTTAAAAATAAAAATAAAATTTAAAAATAAAAATAAAATTTAAAAATAAAAATAAAATTTAATTTTTCACTAAAAGTTTAATTTTTTACTAAGAAATTAATTTTTCATTAAAAATGAATTTTTTCCTATTAATTCAATTTTTCACTAGGAATTCAATTTTTTATTAAAAATGTTCACTAAAAATTCAATTTTTCACTAAAAATCCATTTTTCACTAAAAATTCAATTTTTCACTAAAAATTCAATTTTTCACTAAAAATTAAATTTTTCACTAAAAATTAAATTTTTCACTAAAAATTAAATTTTTCACTAAAAATTAAATTTTTCACTAAAAATTCAATTTTTCACTAAAAATTCAAATTTTCACTAAAAATTCAAATTTTCACTAAAAATTCAAATTTTCACTAAAAATTCAAATTTTCACTAAAAATTCAAATTTTCACTAAAAATTCAAATTTTCACTAAAAATTCAAATTTTCACTAAAAATTCAATTTTTCACTAAAAATTCAATTTTCCACTAAAAATTCAGTTTTTCACTAAAAATTCAATTTTTCACTAAAAATTAAATTTTTCACTAAAAATTCAATTTTTCACTAAAAATTCAATTTTTCAATAAAAATTCAATTTTTCACTAAAAATTCAATTTTTCACTAAAAATTCAATTTTTCACTAAAAATTCAATTTTTCACTAAAAATTCAATTTTTCACTAAAATTTCAATATTTCAGTAAAAATTCAATTTTTACTAAAAATTCAATTTTCTCTAAAATCTCATTTTGCACTTAAAATTCAATGTTTCACTAAAAATTGAAATTTTAACTTAAAATTATAATGATCGCTATGTATTTAAATTATTTTCAAAAATTTTAAATTTTACCAAAAATATTTTTTTTTCTTAAATCTAAAAATTCAAAATTATTATATTACTAAAGACAAAAATCAATAAAATTCAAATTAGCTGCCATTTCCCAGCATGTACTCGTTACAGCCATGTTGCATTCCCGACGATCACACGCCGCAGATCAATATATCAACCGAGTCACCGTCAGCGCGCTATGATCCTCGTTGTTGGGATATTTTTATTTTTTTTTGTTTCGTTCATATTTATTTTTCTTTGAGACTTGAAGACTTTGTTTTTTTTCTGAATATATATTTAATATGTTTAATGAGTGTGTGGCAGCAACAACAACATGTAGTATATAATGTCAGCAACAACAAGTATAAAAAATAAATATTGCCAACAACATATCGTCGACAGAAACAAAAATGCAAAGCATATCAAAACATGCCACCAGTATAACGTAATGCGTACCTTCGACGGAGGCACCAACAACAACAACAGCCACCTTTAATGGCCCAAAGGAAACGACAAACAAAGGACAACAGCAGAGCCTACGTGATGGCAACAACAACAACAACAGAAACAGCAACCACTCACTACCTGCGTTGGTTGCCTGGCCGATCGAGCTGCGTCGCCGTCAGCCAAACTACAACGCATTGCAAAGCATTATTCACAGCCACCAAACAGAAGTGGATAAAATGCACCACAATATGTTGTTGACGACGATGACGACCATGATAATGATTGTTGTGATGATGATTATGATGAAATTGATGATGTTGTTGTTGACGATGTTGCCGGCCGCATTTGTTGTTGCCATTGGTGATGTGCAGAACACCATCGTAGTCGGTGCAACTAACTCAACGTAATGCGTTGGCAATGAAAATAACAAAAAAAAAAGGCGACAACTACGGTGACCTCTGCAGACGGTCACAGGGTTTTATGTGATGCAAAAAAAAAATGTTGTAAAATTCTGACTAACGATTGGTATTAAAAGTGAAGACCTGGTCATAGTATAAAGAACAAAAAACAAAAAATGTTAAAATATTACATTTTCTGCAAAAAATTTGAATAATAAAAGTATTTTTTAACCGAAATTCCTCGTTTTTTTTCGATTTGTGTATCAAACCATAAACTTTAAGGTCCCGGCGGGTCCATTTCCCATATTCGGATTTCGCTGAAAATTCTCCACATTGATTTTCTCATTAAATAGAGCACTTCTGGGGGTTGACCGTTTCAATCAAATTCAATAAACATTTTTAGTACAAATTTGAAATACAATAAAATATACCTCAGATTATGAATTAAAAAAAACAATGCAAAAATGTACAAAAAATACAAAATATAACAGTACAAAATATACAACATATAAGAAACGAAAAATATCCATTACCAAAAAATACAAAAAAAACTACAACCCAAAAAATGCCGATATGTTTTGGTAGCTTTAACAGGATAAATAATAAAACTAAATGCTTTATAATAGACGATCATTATTTCTGTGCACAATACACAGGCCACAAAGTATGCTGAATGAAACCTCGTCACAGCGCAAGAGACAGTAGAGTATATTTAAGTGCGAGAGAGAGAGAGAGAAAGAGTACAATACAGGTAGAGCGGCGAGGCATAAAGGTAAAGGTGGATGTTGTGTGATCGCACGTAGCAGACGCGAATGCAGACGATGCCCAGACATGACGGTCGGATGATGCATACAGTGGAACAAGTTGAGTTTTTGTTGATACAAAATTAAAAAAAAAATACATTGCATACGAAATTTTAAATTTGTTAATTGAATTTATCTTTTATATTTTAACATTTAATATAAAAATATTTACTCGAATTTACAAACGCATACCTCAAAACCGAATTTTAATTTGTGTTTTTAATAAAAAAATCAAATATCGCCATTTGAAATGTGTTACATATCTTTATTCTGAAACCCAATCATGGCCTATTTTAGATCTAATCATAGGATAATAACTATTTATCCAATGAAAACTTGCATAATGTGCATATTGCCCTAATGACAGCCCCCAAATCTTTTACTGAGATAATGCATTCAGAAACACAGACCCGTTTAAACTTCTGAAATCATTAAGGTAAGCACAGAAATAATAATAATGTTTGAGACGTAAATATTTATTATATCAATATATATATATATATAAATATTTATGTATATATATATATATATATATATATATATATATATATATATATATATATATATATATATATATATATATAATTCTTGGTCCGTTTATCTGTCTGTGTGTCTGTCTGTTTTTTCCAGTATCACGTCTAAACAGCTGAACAGATTTGACTCACATTTAGCACCAGGATACTATGAAGTTCAGAGGGTGACATAGGCTATACATATATGGGCCGGATTGGACTACGGGGCACTTGCCATACAACCTAAACTTTCAACGCGTTATAACTTGGGACTTACACCAGCTAAGAAGATAAACAAAAAAACTCAAATACAAATTACAAAAGTAAAAACACAAAAACAAAAGCAAAAATCAAACACAAAAACAAAAACAAAAGCAGGAACTAAAACAATCACACAAAAACATATGCAAAATAAAAACAAAACAAAAGATGGTAATACAAAAACAAAAACAAAAGCAAATACAAATAACAAAAGCAGAACCACAAAAACAAAAGCAGAACCACAAAACCAAAAGAAAAAACACAAAAGCAAAAATATATCAAAACACAAAAGCAAAGTCACAAAAAAAAGCAAAAACACAAAAACAAAAGCAAAATACCTCTTTATATTGTAGAACCCACCAAACAAACTCAAGTAGACTATCGAAAATAAATAATACATTTTATTATTAATAAAATCACTGTTTTTAAAATGCTGCTTCTATTAAAAAAAAACTCTCACCTCGAATCCAAAACTCTTACTTCGATTCGAAAACTCCCAATCTTTGTTTTTTTAAATGATCGAAGCATCAATCAATAAATTATGCTTTGATTTCAAATCTCTCGTTTTTTTCTTTTAAAATGCAGCTTCGATTAAAAAACTCTCACTTCAATTCCAAAACTCTTACTTCGAATCCAAAAACCCTCAACATATGCTTTTTAAATATAGCTTCAATTCCAAAACCTTTGCTCTTTCCTTTTAAAATATTATTTCGATTCCAAAAATCTAAATATTTACTTTTTAATCAATGATTCGATTGAAAATACTCTCGTTCTTTGCTTTTTAAATGCTGCTTCGATGCCAAAACACTCGCTTAGATACCAAAACTCTCAAAATTTGCTTTTTAAATAATACTTCTATTCCAAAACCCTCGTCCTTTACTTTTTAAATGCTGCTTTAATTTCAAAATTCTCGCTGTTTGCTTTTAAATATTTCCCGATTCTAAAACTCTCGCTCTTTGCTTTTCGAATGCTGTTGTACAAACATTACTGCAAAAACAATAGGCAAACTTTCTTGTATCCGTTTTGTTGTGTACAGAGTATCCACATGCTATAACTGACGACCACGAAGAACATAATGATGAGTGACGAGCATAGATATTGTAAAGCATTTCCAATACAAGGAGTGCAAAATTTTAAAATCCTTAAGCATTGCTGAAATGAAAGTATTCCTCCGAAGTAAATACAAATATTGCTGACTTTCGAATTAATGTTTTCAATGTTTCGAAGTGATGTTGCTACCACTCGACAGCAAAGCAATACCAATGAGAGTTTCCTGTTCTGCTTTTTTGCTTTCAAACCATGTATATATAGCCATTTTAATCTCATTTCTTTTTAATATGAAATTCAAGATTTTGATAATATTTATGTGGTATTAATTAAACTGTATGTGATATTTATGATTGTAATACTAAATAATATTAATTATTATTGTGACTGAATTGAATGATGTACTAAGGTTTATTTTTTCATTGTGATACTTCTTAATTTTAAATATGATATTTAATTATGTTATTTATTATATATATTTCGGTTATCTTCATTTACCATTGCTCCTACTCTGTTTAAACCATACTTCTGCATAACGTCCCACTGTGCGACGCAGGCCAAAGAGCGTAGAACCGACGAATGCTCGTAGTTGATCTCGTTGTTTTTCCTGTGTGTCGCTTATCCTTGACATTTGCGGCAACA
The DNA here is from genome assembly GCA_951804985.1 of Dryomyza anilis. Classification (NCBI taxonomy): domain Eukaryota; kingdom Metazoa; phylum Arthropoda; class Insecta; order Diptera; family Dryomyzidae; genus Dryomyza; species Dryomyza anilis. The sequence continues at coordinate 77,996,977 of OX638134.1, read as the reverse complement.
CAACGCAAGCATCCATTGCATTGACAGCCGAGTTCAACTTCTAAATCAACAGAGTCAACGAGTGTTTCAAAGAGCATATCATATAACGAGTGATTGCACAAGTTAGTGAGTGAGTGAGCGAGCGAGCAAATAAACAAACGACAACGAGTGAGATCCTCAGCCTAAGACGTGGAGTAAATGATTGGCGTACAAGAGGTTCAGATCGATCCAGAGGGTTCTCAGGATGTGGCATTGACAACTTAAGCATAAGTTTTGGTGGTTTCTCAGTTGTTGTTTGTCATACTTAAACCCTCGAGTCGAACACGATCGTTAGTTGAAAGAAAGATAAGAGCTTATTTATGTGCGGAAGTTGTTGGTTTTTATGAGGAATAATTTAAGTAAAAAATGTATGAAATAAAAAATTATACAGAAGCGGTAGATTGAAGGGGATGAAATTAAATTAAAAAAAAAAGTGAAGAAGATTTAAAAAAAAGAAGAGGATTTAAGAAACTGAGGAAGCGTTAAAAAAAGGAAGTGTGTGTAAATTAAGTGAATTAAATATGTTTTTATTTGTCACGCAGTTTAACTGATAAGTGAGATGTGGTGGTTAGGGGATTTTTTTTTCGAAAGAATCATTTCAGATTTATGTTTTATTCATTAGGCTGCATAAATTGTCGACGTTTATCATAGTTGTAAATAAATTAGATTTGCTTAAAATTTATAATCAATAAATCACGGTTCATTTTGATGAGTAGAATTTGAAGTTAATTTTTGATATTTATTGTGATATTAAATTTCATATTTATGATAATGATAATATTTTATATTTATAATAATGATAATATTTTATTATTAATGTGGTTTGATTCTGATGATTTATGATATAGATTTGCATTTTTATTAGAGATAAAAGTGATAATTTATGCGTTTGTGATATTTTTAATTGTGATGTTTCTGATAATGGCAATTTTGTACCTAGTTTATCATTGTTCTGATCTGACAGTTTTGAATGTGATAGTTCTGATTGTGATATTCAATATAATTATGACTATCACTGGTTTATGTTATTGGTATTGATTAAGTAATGTGGGATATGAATTTGTGATATTTTTGATAATTATAATTGTTATATGATACGATATTTAAAACTGTGATATTTTATAATGATATATATTTCGAACGCTTTTCGCATCACTATAAAATTTGTAACAGTGATTATATTTCTGAAATTTACATTATTTATATTTAATTAATATTTTTTTATTTATCACTGTGATATTTTTATAGTGATATATATTTCTAACTCATTTTATATCACTATGAAACTGTGATACTTTGTTCTGATTGTGATATATATTTCTAACTTATTTTATGTCACTATGAAACTGTGATAATTTGTTCTGATTGTGATATTCATTCAATTTTTTTATATCACTGGTTCATGTTATTGACATTGATTAAATGATAATGATTTGCGATATTCCTGTTAAAAATAATTTTTATATGATATAAACATTAAAACTGTCATGTATTATTACGATATATATTGTGTATCACTATTAAATTTTGTAACTGTGATTATATGTCTTAAATTGATATTATTTATATTTTGTTTATCATTCCTTTTAATCAGAATTTTAAAATTGAATTTTATATTTTTCACTGTGATATTTTTATAATGATATATAGCCCATTTTAGAACACTATGAAATTTGTGACTGTCTAATTTGTATGTGATAATTCCGATTATGGCTTTCATTAAATTTATTAATATATCATGGTATTGGTATTGATTAAGTGATGTGGTAAAGTGATTCGTGCGTTTGTCATATTTCTAATAATAAAAATAATAATTTTGTATATGATTTATTTAAAATGTGATATTTTTATAATGAGACCTATAAATGTGTGACTGTAAATATATTTTTGTGTTATTTCTGATTGTGATATTGCTTGAATTTATTATAATCACTGGTTTATGATATTGTATATTATTTATATTAATATACTGACAATATTAAAATTTATAATATAATATTTAATACATATTTCGTATTCCAGTGCGATTTATCAGTGTGATAATATTTATATAATTTTTCATACTATGTTATTGAATATAATGAAATTTTATATTATCACACATTATTACTTATCTAATATTTTTGATTATGTTTATAATTATTGTTGTGATAATTTAAATTATGATAACTAAATATTTGTTTAATATAATGATATTTTAGATTATAATGTTTAATAGTTATTATTATTATTGCTATATTTTTGATCTGGATAATTTATTTTTGTTGTGATCTTTTTATAATTATTTTTATAATATGACATGTATAATTTTTTATTGTGATATTTTTGTGATTGTGATATTTATGAGTGTGATACTTTGTAATAATCTTTGTTATAGTGATATATTTTATATTTCTTTGTACTTTTGTGATATTTATGTGGAAATACTCAAAAAAATGTTGTATTAAATTTAAAAGTTTATTTCCAATTAATGAAAAATATTAAAATGAAAAATATGAAAAGAAAATAAACAAGTAGTGCTGCAGCAAGTTCCTTTATATACCACAAGTAGTTTTGTTATATTCCACATTTATACTTTAGAATAAATTTTTATTAAGATATTTGCGATTGTATTAATTTAACAGCACAATTTCATTACTGTAATATTTATGTTTTTGTAGCAAATTATGATATTTGTTATTGTGATCTTTTAGATTGCGATAATTTATAATATTTTCATTATTGTGATATTTGTGGTTGTGATATTTTACAACAATTATTATTTTTGTGTTATTTCTGATTATAAATAGTACTTCACTATGTCATTTATTGATTGTGATAATTATTAATTGTGATTTTTATTAATTATATTAATAATTGAAATATTTTTGATTGTGATACTTATTTTAAAATATTTAATTTTGTGATATTTTGCTAGTGATCATTTATATATTTTGAAATACTTCTGTTAAAAATTGTTGGACTGTTGTACTAATATTTTCAGATTTATCACTGTGAGCATTTTATTTTGTAATTATAAACATTTTGTTTATACATTTTTTTTTAATTTTATCAATTTAATATTAATTAGTATTATATATATCGCTTTAGGTTTTTTGTTTCTGATATTTGCGAATAATCAGTTTCAGTTGATGATGTATTTCAATGTGATATAAATGAATTGATTTTTATGATAGTTTTGCTTATGATATTTATTTTAACATTTATAAAAATTTGTATTATATTATTTTTATAATATTTTAAATGATATTGTCGTTCGATTGTGATGATCGATTTTAAATAATGTGATCGATTTTAAATAATTTATGTTTATGATATTTTATATTATAATTTGTTTTTTTCAAATACTATTTTCGTTGTATCTTATATTATTCATAATCATTTATGATTTACAAATGTTTAGCTTATTGTATATTTAAAGTAATAATTTTGTGATATACATGAGTGTGATATTCGTGATTATGATTGTTGACATTGTCATAATAAATATCAAAATGGTGTACATTATGAATGATATTTGATATTACTTTAAAAGTTTATGATATTTTATTATTATATTTCATCTGAATATTGTAGTGCTTGCAATAATGAATATGAAATATGTGATTATCACATTTATAATTGTCACATATATTAATTGTTATATTTGATTGTGGTAATTGTATTTTTTGATTGTGCAAATTGTAATCACTACGTAATTTATGCATTTAATGCATAATATTTGTCTATTTTTATCTAAACGATATTATTGACTACAATGTTTGACCTTAAATTAAATAAAAAAAAAAATACGTTTTCAATCTGTGATAATTGAATTAAATGACATCAATAAAGTGTTGTTGCTAATGTGCCTACTAATTTGTTTGCATAAATTAAGCAAATTGTTAAAAATAACATTTGACAGCAGCAGACATGCAAATACAGAATTACAACATGTTGTTACTGCTTCAATTGCTACTGTGTATCATGTTGTTGTGGTTGTTGCTGTTGCTGCTAATGTGTTTGTTGTCAGCGTGCGCAATTTTGTTAGCATATCCTGAGGCGCAACATCCGTCGATTTGATTTCCGTTACAACGACACAAACACACAGAGACACCCAAGCGCATACTAACACAGAATTGAGACAGACACACATAGCCACATACATGTCAAGGGCGTTAGAAGTCAGTAGGCTGGAGTGACGAGTGACTGCTTTAAATAACAAAAAAAAAAATCAAACCAACGGAAAATCAACGAAATCCTGTGACAACCCAAAATACTACGACGTTGACATTGGCCAGGGGTTGCAATGCCTTTCACCACTTTTTTACATAATCGCACACTCAGAAAAATACACATTAAATATTATAGGAAATACTATTAAATTTAATTGTTTTTACTATTAAACTATACAATTATTTTAATATAATTCATATTATTACACTTATAATATTATTTTAACTAAATTATATATGTGATGATATTGCTGATATACAATTAAAATAATAGTACAAATTACTATTGATTTGAATACTATAAACAATTTCAATTCTTCTTTTAATTGTCCAGAATTATATAATATATAAATATATCTATGGCAATATGATATAACAATATAACTCGAGATATGTTCAAATTGAGTTATTAACACCATCGTAAACCTGGTATAGGAATTTATGTTGTATCAAATTTTGATACTGATCCGTCTTAAAGTTTCTGAGATACACGCAAAAAACCAAAAAGCACATCTACTTTTTATTAAATATTTATTTTTATTAAAAAAACTTTCGAAAAAAATCCAAAAACAAAAACATTTTGCAGACATTTATTTTATTTAAGTTTTCATAAATTTGCAAATATAATTTTTAAAATATTTTCAGAAATAATGTTCAGAATCAGTAGTAAAGCTTAAAAATGCTCTCCTGAAAAGTTCAAAAAATAGACTTACGCTTTTATTTCATATTGCCACAGATATGTTAATATGCCTACAGGTTTTCCAGATATTTGAAACTCAGAACATTTAGTTTTCTTAAACTACTTTTTATTTAATTTTCAGATATAAGATTCTAATGACAAACAAGAAAAATGATTTTCAGTTCTTCAGTGTCTATTCCAGAGTAGCGATCAAAATAATTAACATTTATCCATCTGTTCTACTTTCTAAAATATGAAATTTACAAACTAAAATATTAATTTATACTATTTAATTTTTTCAAGAGGAAATACTATTAAAATTAAAAAAGAAACTATTGAATGGTATTTTTTTTTGAGTGAATAGTTTGGAAAATAATTGTATGGACTAAAATTATCATTGGCCATTTTTTCAGAGTAGAACTATAAAGGGAACAATTTTCAGGTATAGAACTACCTCGGCGACAGATTGTCCGGATTTCGCATAGATTTAATGGTTTACTATTGATTTAAAATTGTTCTTTTCATTTAGTAATATTTATTTATATTTATTAATACTGTGCTTTTACTAGTACTTGATTTAAAAGTAATTACTACTGATTTAATTATATTTACTTTGTATGTAATAGTATCTACAAATGATTTAATAGTATTTACTATTGATTAAAAGTAGGGTATATAATATTAACTATTAATTGATTTTATAGCATTTATTATTTATTTAATTATTAATATTAACTATTAACCATTGAAATTTACCATTGATTAAATAGTATCTACTATTGATTTAATAGTATTTACAATTGATTTAATAGTATTTCGTATTGATTTAATAGTAAATACTATTGATATAATAGTATATACTATTGTAGTATAAAACATATTAACATTGAAAATAATACCGACCATTGATTCAATAGTATCTTTTTTTTTTGGAATATCTACTAAGATCCACAGCACTCAAACAGACTATATTCATTGTACTGTGAAATCTATTCCCTACCATTTTGTGGTTAATATCACCACGAGCGCCCATGCCCAAGCCAGGATTCGAATCCGAGACCTTCAGAATGCAAGTCCAGCGCGCTACCTCTGGACTGCTGAGGCCAGCTCAATAGTATCTACAATTGGTTTAATAGTATTTCGTATTGATTTAATAGTATATACTATTGATATTATAGTATATACTATTGATTTAATAGTATAAAACTATTAAAATTGAAAATAATACCGACTACACAATTTATATTTTCTGAGTGCTACAGACTCACACTACTCTCTCTCTCTATCTCTCTCACCTACGAGACACATATAAAAATATAACACATACAGACACATGTTTTGGCCGATCGATTGCAGATGTCAGAAGCGCGCACACAATATTTTGCGATAATCTCGATAATGATGTGTGTGAGTGACTCTGACTCACGCACTCATACCGACGACAATGACGAGGACGATGCGGACAAGGACAATAAGAACGATGACGACTACAATGTCGTCGACAACGATTCAACTTTATAACAACTGTCAGCATAACGTTGCATGTCTATGTTGTGACTTTTGTGACCCTGCAACGCATTTAAAATAAAACTGAATGAAAGAAAGAAAGGGTTCATTTAAGCAATTTTTGGTCAAATAAATATGATTTCACAGCACATCAAGATTGAAAAATATACAACCCTCGTTAGGTTTATCTGCCAATTTTTAACCCTTGTCGTACTCTTAAGACAGATCGAAACCCCCTCCCCCCTCTTATTTTCAGGCTTATGTTATACAAGGCGCTTTGTAAAGGCAAAACTCAATTAATTGCTTTTTATATTTTACACTTTAAATAAACAGCTCAATGTTTTTTTTTTAAACCCTTCAAAGTTCAGGTTACATTAAGATTTAAATTAAATATTTGAATATTTACAAAATGCCCTTTTAATAGACTTGTAAATGTTTTTATTTCTACTTTGAAATATAGAGACTTTAAAATATAGAGAAAAGCAATTTTTGAAATTTAAAATTTCAGTCAAAAATATGCATTGGATATTTGAATTTAATTCTCATGTCTTATAAAAATAAAAAATAAACGTCGTACCCTAGTGAACTACTTAACGATAAAGTTCATCCCCGAGAACATTTTTCTCAGGCACATTATTTTTTCGTCTCAAAAATATTCAAACACGAGTCTACTCCATCCCGGAAAATTATGTCAATTTTCTCAAAAAAAATTTATTTACATCAAAATATCATATTTTTATCAAAAATTTCATATATTCATTCAAAATTCATATTTTCATCAAAATTCAAATTTTCTTAATAAAAATTATTCATTATTTCAATGAAATTCTTATTTTCATCAAAAATTCATATATTAAAATTTTCATCAAAAATTCATATATTAAAATTTTCATCAAAAATTCATATATTCAAATTTTCATCAAAAATTCATATTTTCATCAAAAATTCATATTTTCATCAAAAAATCACATTTTCATCAAAAATTCATATTTTCATCAAAAATTCACATTTTCATGGAAAAATCAGATTATAATCAAAAACTTATATTTTCATAAATGATGCTTGCTGCAATGCGATAACAACAATTGACAAGCATAAAGTTTGTGAAATTTTTGCATGTTGTTGTTTTTGCCTGGTTGTTTTTTCCATGAACAAAATTCACATTTAGTTCATTGCACAAAATTCGCATTTAGTTCAATGCACAAAATGAAGAAATTGTGCAGATGACTTGGCAGCTTCCGAAACAGCTGTACAACTTTTTGTTTTTGTCAATTGTTGTTTGTTTCAATACCCAGTACATAGCACTTTGTATCTGGCAAGACCTTAAGCAAGCAAAAACAATTTTTTAGCAATACAAATTCATATTTTCATCAAAAATTCATATGTTCATCATAAATCATATTTTCAACAAAAAATCATATTTTCTTCAAAATTCATATTTTCATCAAAAATTCATTTTTGCATCATAATTTCATATCTTCAAAAAAAATTCATCATATATTCATCAGAAATTCTTATATTCATTAAAAATTTATATTTTTATAAAAATTCATATTTAAAAAAAAAAAACACATATTTTCATCAAAAGTTAATATTTTCATCCCAATAAACATTTTTAACAAACATTCATATTTTAATCAAAAATGTATTTTGTCATCATAATTTCATATTTTCATAAAATAAAATCATACAAAAATAATATTTTTATCAAAAATTCATATTTTCATAAAAATTCATTTTGGCATAATAATTTCATAAAAAATTCATATATTCATCAAAAGTTTATTTTAGCATCATAATTTAATATATTCATAAAAAATTACAGAACAGAAATTCATATATTCAACAAAAATTAATATTTTCATCAGAAATCATATTTTCATCAAAAAATCATATATTCAAAAATTCATTTTATCATCAAAAATTAATATTTTCATAAAAAAAAAATCATATTTTCAACAAAAAATTATACATTCAAAAATTCAAATTACATCAAAAATTCATATTTTCATCAAAAATTCATATTTTCATCAAAAATTCATATTTTCATCAAAAATTCATATTTTCATCAAAAATTTACATATTCATCAAAAATTCATATTTTCATCAACAATTGATATCTTCCCAGGTATTAGGGAATATGCATTTTTTGTTTTTGCTATTTTGTGTTATTTTTAAATATTCCCATAACTATTTTGGAGGCCTTTAAACAGTAACATTTAATAATCTTCTGTGTTAAATTCAAAGTTTGTTAGTTTACTTGGGAGGAAATATTGATTCAAATCAAATGTTGTACGTTTGTATAGTTGCTCTGTAGTTTGACATTAAGCTGACAAAGGGTTAATATTGAGCTACACCATAATCGAAAATTCCATAAACAAGAAATTCAATTTGTAAAGTTTTTGTCGGTCAACCCTTAAGTTTGTTGTTGGGCAAAAACTTGGCAAAAATTATGCTTTAGAAACAGGGCTGAAATATGTGAAGCTTAAGGTTTCGTAAGATTATTTATTTGGTTGTGTGCCGGATTAGGAAAAGGGTGCAATACGTTTCGTTTCTAATAAAATTGCGACAGTCTATAAATAAAAATAAAGATATAGATTTTGCACCAAAGGGTTGTGTAACCATGACAATATCCTCCTCCATCTCTACAGATTTTGAGCAAAAAGCATCGATGTTGCCAGACAATTCTAGAAGATGTTATGTATTTTCAATATATATATATATTACATAAGTTAACTCTATGCATCTGATGTGATTTGCAAAAGAGCTGTCAGAAAACTGTCAGACGGAGGTTTGGCTTATTAAAAGAACTACAGCCCTCTCATAAACCGATAATATTAATAATAATAATAACTACAAAAGGCTCTGACTCAAAGCAAATAGATTGAAAATTATTTATGGCCTGCCTCTGTGGCTCGTACCAGCAGCGAAGGAAGGCAACCCTTAAACCAAAAAAAAAAAAAAAAACAAAACTAATAAAAAGGCTTCCACTTAAGGGTTAAATTATTTTTATTATATTTTATTATGGCGAAAATATTATGCGTGAAAACATGTTCGTCACAGCGGGGGTTTTTCGATGTTCTCGTATGTGAAGAAGAAACAAATACAAAAAGTATAAAATAAAATTATAAAAGCAATTTAAAATGTAATTTTTTAATACTAACACATTTTCGATTTCAAACTTAAGTTTGCATCAAATTAAATGTGACATTATGGCGAGCCGACGACAACACATCGTATGTGTGACCAGGCCCCCTGTGGTGAGTTCGGAGTGCGTTATATGGTAAAACATGTCACAAAGTGGTGAAATTGCTATTATTTCAAATCGTTTATAGTAATTCGAAATTTATAATAAAAATATTTAAGTTTAAATTGCGTGTTTTTCAATGGGGGGGTTGTTGGGTTATATGCAAAAATATAGGTTTAAAATTTTTAAATTTATAGATCTACTCAAAATTCATATTTTTTATTTAAATAAATTTAAAATTCATATTTTAATAGAGAAATTCATAATTTCATAAAAAAATCATTTATCTCATCACAAATTAATATTTCCATCAACAACCCAGTATGCCATTCGTATCGATATCGTTACGAGATCATTGCGAGTAGATGGAGAAATCACACGATATCGGACTCCTTCTCGTAACGATATCGAGCGTCAAATTGGACCTAGATGGTAGGTAGATATCGGAACGTTCTATCGGAGTTTTCTCGATACGAGAAAATATTCGAAACAGGAACGATATCGAAGAAAAAAATGATCAAAGTTCGAGATTGCTGCGAAAAATATAGCGATATCGATTTGATAAATGTTTAAATATCGTAACTTGTCAAAGAATTTGAATGTTCGAAAATCTTTAAAAATTAGAATCGAGAAAGCAACGAGATCGAAGTTTTTTATCGTAGTTATTCGAGAAAGCTTCGAGGTAACGAAGGTCTCCGAGACATGGCAGACTGGGAATTCATTTTTTCATTAAAAATTCATACTTTGTTTGAAAAAAAAAAAAAAAAATTATTAAAAAATCATATTTTTTATCAAAAATTCATATTTTCATTAAAATTTCATATTCCCATTAAATTTTATATTTTCATCAAAAATTCATATTTTCATCAAAAACACAAATTTTCATCAAAAACACAAATTTTCATCAACAATTTTATCAACAATTCATATTTTCTTAAAAAAAGAAAAATTAAAAAAAAATATATATATATTCATAAATATTTATAATTTCATCAAAAAGTCATATATTCATCAATATTTTATATTCCCACTAAAAATACATTATTTCATAAAATTTCATATTTTCATCGAAAATTCATATTTTCATAAAAAATCATATTTTCAAAAAAAAAAAAAATATATTTTCATCAAAAATTCATAAGCTCATCAAAATTTCATATTTTCATCATAAATTCATCTTTTCATCAAAAATTCATATTTTCACCAAAAATTCATATTTCCATGGAATTTTAATTTTTCAAAAATTCAAATTTTCATCAAAAATTCATATTTTCATCAAGAATACATATTTTCATCAATAATTCATATTTTCATAGAAAAATCATATTTTTATCAAAAATCAATATTTTCATCAAAAATTCATATTTTCATCAAAAAATTAATATTTTCATCGAAAATTCATATTTTCACCAAAAATTCATATTTTCACCAAAAATTCATATTTCAATGGAACTTTATTTTTTTTTCTTGAAAATTCATATTTTCATCAAAAATTCTTATTTTCATAAAATGTTCATATTTTCATCCAATAATCACATATTCATCAAAAAAAATTTTTTTTTTTTTTTTAAAATCATATTTTCACAAAAATTCATATTTTCGTCAAAAAAATAAATCTCAAAATTTACAATCTCATCAAAAATTAAAATTTTCATAAACAATTCTTATTTTCATTAATACTTTATATTTTCATTAAAAATTTTACAATTTGTATTCTAATTATGGAGTACAAATTAAACCATCGACTATTTTATTTTTAGAGCCATTCAAGTGATGACGGCAGTCACGAATTCTAAACTTAGCTATTTGAAAATTACCACCCCGCAAACTAGGTAAATGTCAACGACACTCATCATTGCATGCAATACATTATAATACAGAGTATTATTTTTTATTTGCTTCATCAACCGACAGGCATTAAAATAAAAGTCAACACAAACCATTGTGGCGACAGGACACAGAACCAAGTCCTATGATGTACCAAAGAAATATAAATAGTAGGGGTTGTTTTTGCAATACAAAGATAAAATACATATTACACACAGAGTACGTACGTCATTTTCATACAGCCTCTGCGGTAATCCATTCTATGGTATTTATTTCATAAAGTACTACAACAATTTTTGAAATATTTTTTTCTTTTTGTTGAGATTTTTTCGAGTATTTATGGATATTGTTTTTTTTTTCGTTGTTGTTTTCCTACCACATCTAAATGCTCATAAAAGTAAATAAAAACTGCGTCGCATCAACATTTCCTCGTTTAACGCATTTCCCACACCCACAGACTCCGTCGTCCGCCTGACTCATAATCAGCAGAGCAGCTGCACGTGTCACCCACTGCATTGTCTACTGGGGGTGATGCGTCCCGTCCCCCCTATACCCTATGTTCTTTTCTAAATATCTCTCCGGAGATTCAAAGCAACAAATGTGCGTCAGGCATCCTTCATGTCAATGTCGTCGTCGATATTTTTGAAAAATCTTTTTGTTCACAGGCTAGTTTACATATGTCAAAATAAAACAAAAAATCTATATGTATCTGTATCTAGAAATGTATCTGCTAGTGTGTGTTCGTTGTGTGTGTAGCGCGCGCCCCTAAACAACCCTGATTTTGGAGACATTTTTTCATTGCTGTCGATTGTTTACTTATTTATTTGACTATAGCTGCCAGATTTTCGTTTTACCCTAAAATTAATAACAATAAATATCGTCATGTTTAGCTATAAATACGCGCACGCAGATATATTATAATTCAGCTGCGGCAGCAACAATTAACTTTTCGACTGGCACAGTGCTAAAATCTACTTTCTGCCACGCAGTTACAATGTTTCTTGTACTGTATGTCACGCAGATACAATATACTCGAAGTTTATACCTCACAGATACAATGTATCTGGGATGTGATGCTTCGCAGTTACGGCGACAGCAACAGCTTCAGATACAGCTGCGGATGTTGTTACAGTTATGAGGCTGACTTAATAGCAAATCTCGTACCATATGACTGGATAGCGAGAAGAGGGCTGACATTTGTCGTCGTCGTCGTACTAGATAGATAAAGTGAGTGAGTGCGTAGGTGGCGGATATAAATTTAAGGCTATGTGGATTTTCCAATTGATTTTCCACAGATTTTCACATATTTGGTTTGGCATATTTTATGTAAATCCTGTGTGGCATCATGCAGTATAATGGGGGAAAATAAGATTATATTTTAAGAACAAATTTAGTATTTTTATTTGGGTTGCAGTTTATTCTTAGTACAAAACTTATTTTTGAAGATACATTTTAAACATTCATTCGGTTTTTAATTTTTCTTTTCTTCTTAGTAATATTGATATTAACAAATTTTTATAGATATGTTATTTGTATTCAGAATTTACCAGAATTTTTACCAAAATTATGATTATTTTAATAAAATATTTATTGTTTCAAACTAGTAATTTTTGATGAAAATAAGAATTTTTAAGGAAAATCTAAAAAATTGAAAGAATACGAATTTTTGTAAAAATATGAAAGAAGAATATATATTTTTTTTAACAAAATAGAAATTTGTTGACGAAAATCTGAATTCTTGATGAAAATAATTTTTTTTATTATATAAAGTTTTGATCAAAATAATAATTTCTGCTGAAAATATGAAATATTGATGCAAATAAGAATTTTTGATGAAATTATGAATTTTTGGTGAAATTATGAATTTTTGATGTAAATAAGAATTTTTGATGAAATTATGAATTTTTGATGAAATTATGAATTTTTGATGAAATTATGAATTGTTTGATGAAAATAAGAATTATTGATGAAAATATGAATTTCTGATGAAAATAAGAATTTTTGATGAAATTATGAATTTGTGATGAAAATATCGATTTCTGATGAAAATATGAAATTTTGATGAAATTATTTTATTTCTGATGAACATATGAATTATTGGCGAAAATATTTTTTTTGATGAAAATATGAATTACTGATGAAATTATGAATTTTTGATGAAAATATAAATTTCTGATGAAAATAAGAATATTTGAAAGTATTATTTTATGATGAAAATATGAATAAACATATGATATATTGATGCAAATAAGAATTGTTGATGAATATATAAATTTTTGATGAAAATATGAATTTTTGATGAAAATATGAATTATTGATGAAAATAAGAATTTTTGATGAAATTATGAATTTTTGATGAAAATATGAATTGTTTGATGAAAATATGAATTATTGATGAAAATATGAATTTTTGATGAATATAAGAATTTTTGATGAAATTATGAATTTTTGATGAAAATATCGATTTTTGATGAAATTATTTTATTTCTGGTGAACTTTTGATGAAAATATGAATACTTGATATAAATATGAATTTTTGATGTTAATATGAATGTTTGTTGAAAATATGAATTTCTGATGAAAATAAGAATATTTGAAAGTATTAATTTTTGATGCAAATATGATGCAAATAAGAATTTATGATGAAATAATGAATTTTTGATAAAAATATAAATTTTTGATGAAAATATGAATTTTTGATGAAAATATGAATTATTGATGAAAATAAGAATTTTTGATGATATTATGAATTTTTGATGAAAATATGAATTGTTTGATAAAAATATGAATTATTGATGAAAATATGAATTTTTGATGAAAATAATAATTTTTGATGAAATAATGAATTTTTGATCAAAATATCGATTTTTGATGAAATTGTTTTCTGTTGAACTTATTATTGGCGAAAATACATTTTTTGATGAAAGTATGAATTTTGATGAAAATATGAATTCTTTATGTAAATATGAATTTCGTATGAAAATAAGAATATTTGAAAGTATTAATTTTTGATGCAAATATGATGCAAATAAGAATTTTTGATGAAATAATGAATTTTTGATGAAAATTTGAATTATGAAAATATGATAAGAACTTGCTAAGCGATTTCAAAAAAAGTTAGTAAATACAGAAAACAAGACATAAAGAAAATGTAAATTTTCTGTTTATTACTGAAATAAAGAGCTTGAATCAATTTAGTGTTTTTTTTCTTATTTTTGAATTGAGCCTTAACGTTATAAAGTACTTTCGATTTCGAACACATCTTTTTATAAATGAAAGAACAAAAAAAAAAAAATCGGCTATCACATAAATAGGAAAATTTTCAAAAAATAAACTGCGATTTTTTTCAAAATTTATTTTGAATTTATGAAAATAAAAATACATAAAATATATACATTTGCACATTTTGGAACAATTACTATACTTTCAATAAAATACATTGACGCACGCTGTGATTTCAATTATTTTTATTTTTTTTTATATTTTCCACATACTTGAGTATGAAATGTTTATTTCTCATTTATCAAGTAATTTCTAAAATTTGTTGATTTCCAAAAAAGCTATAATGTTTTATTAAGCAATAGGTGTATTTTTAACACAAAGAAACAAAAAAAAAAACAAAAAACAACACATGTTTTCATATTTTGATCAAAAACTATACACGAACAAAAAAAATAGCGAAAACAAACGAAACAAAAATCATGTGAAAGTAATAGATACAAATTATATACCACAGAAATAAAAAATAAACAACTATAAAATTATAAAAACAACAAATTTGGCATAAAGTGCGCTAATCTTTCATAAATCGATCGAACATCAAAAACAACAGAAGAGCAAAAGAAAAAAAAAATAACCTTCTGCGCGAAAAAATCCAAAAAAAATAAAGCAATACAAAAAACAACACAAATACTAGCATTTATAAAAACAACAACTATGGAAAGTTTTCCAAAAACACAGAGAATTTAATTTTATTTAATTGAATATTTGCTAAATACGATGCGCACATCAGCCAACCGCCATCGATTTGCTTTTAATTGAAGTGAATTTGACTCAATACCAATAATAACAACAACGCTGACGCTTAGTTTCAACAAAACATTTTCACATTTAAACAAAATCTGAAAATACTATATGCGTTTGATATGCTTGGATACAATTGATATCCACATAAAATAGATTTTGTTTTTCATTGAAGATACTACAGAAATTTGTTCGCTTTCGGATAAAATGTTACAACTAACAAAACCGAAATCATGTGGCACCATTTAAATTATTGATTACTAGCTGGACCCGTGCACGACTCGTGCCAAGATTTTCTGAATTCAAAGATATGGAGCGATTTTATTAATATAAAAAACATTCTTTTATTATTGATATGAGGGGCCCGTGCTTAGCTGTTGAAATTTTTTTATTCGTTTTATAAATGTGGTAACCAAATAATTCTCCGCCAAAACAACTTTTCTCAAAGACAATTTTTTCTCAGACTGCGCTTCTCCGCAGAATTATTCTCAGTAGAAATCTTCCCGTAAAATCCAGATAGAACGCTTTCCCGTAGAATTCTCAACGTAGAATTCATCCCGGTAGAATTGTTCCCGGTAGAATTCTTTCCCGTAGAATTCTTCCCCGTAGAGTTTTTCCCAGTAGAAGTTTTAGAGTGGTGGGTTTTAATGTAGTAAGTTTCGGTGTAGTGAGTTTAGATGTGGTGAATTTTGGAGTGGTGAGTTTAATTGTGGTTAGTTTTAGTGTGGTGAGTTTTAGTGTGGTGAGTTTTAGTGTGGTGAATTTGAGTTTGGTGAGTTTAAGTGTGGTGTTTTTAAGTGTGGTGAGTTTTAGTGTGGTCAATTATAGTGTGGTGGGTTTTAGTGTGGTGAATTTTATTGTCGTGAGTTTTAGTGTGATGAATTTTAATGTGATGAATTTTATTGTGGTGAGTTTTAGTGTAGTGAATTTTAGGGTGGTGAGTTTTAGTGTGGTTAATTATAGTGCGGTGGGTTTTAGTGTGGTGAATTTTAGTGCGGTGAGTTTTAGTGTGGTAAGTTTTAGTGTATCGAAATTTGAGTGTAGTGAGTTTTAATGTGGTGAGTTTAAAAGTGGTGAATTTTAATGTGGTGAAATTTTAGTGTAGTGAGTTTTAGTGTGGTGAGTTTTAGTGTGGTGAAATTTTAGTGTGGTGAGTTTTAGTGTGTTCAATTTTAGTGTGTTGAATTTTTGTGTGGTGAGTTTTAGTGTGGTGAGTTTAAGTGTGGTGAGTTTTAGTGTGGTAAGTTTTAGTGTGGTGAGTTTTGGTATGGTGAGTTTAAATGTGGTGAGTTTTAGTGTTGTGAATTTTAGTGCGGTGAGTTTGAGTGTGGCGACTTTTGGGTATAGTGAGTTTTAGTGTGGTGAGTTTTAGTGTGATGAGTTTTAATGTGGAGAAATTTTAGTGTGGTGAGTTTTAGTGTGGTGAATTTTTGTGTGGTGAGTTTTAGTGTGGTGAAATTTTAGTGTGGTGAGTTTTAGTGTGGTGAGTTTAAGTGTGGTGAGTTTTAGTGTGGTGAGTTTTAGTGTGGTGAGTTTTAGTGTGGTGAGTTTTTGTGTGGTGAGTTTTAGTGTGGTGAGTTTTAGTGTGGTGAGTTTTAGTGTGGTGAGTTTTAGTGTGGTGAATTTTAGTGTGGTGAGTTTTAGTGTGGTGAATTATAGTGTGGTGAATTATAGTGTGGTGGGTTTTAGTGTGGTTAATTTAAGGGTGAATTTTAATGTGGTGAGTTTTAGTTTGGTTAGTTTTAGTGTGGTGAGTTTGTTTTTCTTTTTCTTTCCTTTTTTTGTTTTTCATTTAGTTTGGATTGTGGTTTTATGTGATTGGTTTTGTTTTTGTATTTTTGCTTTTGTTTTGTGTTGTGCTTTTGCTTTTTTGTTTTTATTTATTTTTTGTATTTGAGTTTTTTGTTTCATGTTCGTTGCTGGTGAAAGTGCCGAGTTATATCGTGTTTAGGTTGCATGGGAGGTGCCACGCCTCTTTGCCCAATCCCGCAAATATATAGCCTATCATTCCTTCCAGACCATACCGCATCTGTGGTAAAAATTTCAAGACAATCGGATCAGCCGTTTAGACGGAGAAGCGGAACAAACGTGATTGCTTTTGTTTTTGTATTTTTGCTTTTGTTTTGTGCTTTTGGTTTTTTGTTTTTAACTTTTTTTGTGTATTTGAGTTTTTTGTTTCATGTTCGTAGCTGGTGAAAGTGCCGAGTTATATCGTATTGAAAGTTTAGGTTGTATGGGAGGTGCCACGCCTCTTTGTCCAATCCCGCCCATATATAGCCTATCATTCCTTCCAGACCATACCGCATCTGTGGTAAAAATTTCAAGAAAATCGGATCAGCCGTTTAGACGGAGAAGCGGAACAAACGTGATTGCTTTTGCTTTTGTATTTTTGATTTTGTTTTGTTTTGTGCTTTTGTTTTTTTGTTTTTAAATTTTTTTGTGTATTTGAGTTTTTTGTTTCATGTTCGTAGCTGGTGAAAGTGCCGAGTTATATCGTATTGAAAGTTTAGGTTGTATGGGAGGTGCCACGCCTCTTTGTCCAATCCCGCCCATATATAGCCTATCATTCCTTCCAGACCATACCGCATCTGTGGTAAAAATTTCAAGGAAATCGGATCAGCCGTTTAGACGGAGAAGCGGAACAAACGTACAAACGAACAAACAGATTTATTATATTAATAGGATGAAGTAAAGTTTGAGAGAATGTCAAAAAAAAATCTAAACTGTGATAATGAAAACGTACTTGCGGATGCGTGTATCTATATTGAGCGTGTATCTGTCGTAAGTTTTAGTGATAGAAATGAGCAATATCTAGTACTTTGTTAGCTGTTTTGTCGTTGAATTGTGACAGCAAAATTTTACGAAATTTTTTATTTTTTTGGGTTTTGCTATTTCATTTAAAAAATGTTATAACAGTTTTATGAAAAATTTCAGTACTTGTTTTAAGGTTTTTTTATTTAGTAAAACTTAAATAGAATAAATTTAATAAACATTCTTTGTTTGGTTTTGAAAATTTGATTTTTTATATTTCGGTGGAAATTTAAAATTAGATTTTTTTTTTTTTTACAACTTGTTTTATTTATACCCTACACCTAAGAGGTACAGGGTATATTAACTTTGTGCATATATTGTAACGCCCCTTAGGAGGCGTGTCCGGTATGGAAAAGTATATATATATTCTTGATCAGCATCACTACCCGAGTTCGTTTAGCCATGTCCGTATGTCTGTCTGTCTGTCCGTCTTGCTGTCTTGCTGTCCGAATACAGAATAACTTGAGAAATACTGATCAGAATGCGATGAAATTTCGTCTCAATATATTTCAGCCAAAAGTAGGAACTGAGTTTGAAAATGAGCCAAATCGGTCAACGGAAACGCCCACCTCCCATACAAGTCACTTTTATATAACTTTTTCGAAACTAATTAAAAACTTTAAAATTAAGGTATGCAATTAAATATCCCACATTAATATCCCCACCAAAGGTGTAGGGTATTCCATAGTCGGGCCCGACCAACTATAAAAATCCGCCCCATGTGACCGAACTTACCCATGTGACTTAACTTTCCCAACTCGTTTTTAATAAAATTTATATTTTTACAATAAATACAAATTTTTATTAGTAGTAATTTTTGCTGATTCTTTTTTTTTTGTTAAAAAAAATATATTAAGATAAAGAATATTATTTTTATAGTTGCAAAATTCGAATTTAAAGATTTTTTTTTAATATAATGAATGATTTAATTGTTTAATGTTTAATATATTTTTGTATAATTTTTCACAATATTCAGTTAAACTGAAAATTTTTCGAAAGTTTCTCAAATAAATAACGATACTCTATTAGTGAATTACAAAAAAAAAAACATCTGTTAAGAGACATTCCCAACCAAAAACAAAATTGAGATTTTATCTCTTCGCAACCGATAAAGGCTATCCAGATATAGTTGACCAATCCTAATTTTATATTTTACAACAGCTGATCAATATTGCATCATTCAATTTTATTTTGAAAGTTATACATTTTTCTATAGTATTCATTTGGATAATGAAAGCAATATTAATAATTGAACATGAATTGAATAATTGAATTGAATTGAACAAATATTTTAAATTCTTAACAATCCTTTTTTTTTAAATCATATTTATTTTATTATCAAAATAAACGCATTTTCAAATTAAACTTAGTTTAAATTAAATATCATTCATCATTATTATTTGAAATGCCATATTAACTAATTGCTAATTATCATTGGCGCATAATCATAGGCATTTTAAAGTCGAATTTAAAAATCTGTAAAACTTAATGATATTCGAACATTCGATACGAATGTTTTAAAAATGGGAAATAAGTTTAAACTTGAACTGAAAAACTGGTCTTAAAGTCCGATCATGACGAGGCACTGAAAGCTTGGTTATTTTAAAAGTTATTACTAAAACATGTACATGTTAGTTTTCATTAATTCATTTAATACTAGCTGAACCCGTGCAAGACTTGTGCAAAGATTTTGTGAATGCAAGGATATGGAGCAATTTTATTAATATAAAAAACATTTTTATTATTTATATCAGAGACCCGTGCTGCGCTGTGAACGTTTTTTTATTGGTTTAATAAATGTAGTAACCAACACAAAACTAATTATTCTCTGAAAAAACTTTTCTCATAGACAATTCTTTCTCAGACTGCGCTTCCCCGTAGAATTCTTCCCAGTAGAAATCTTTCCCGTAGAGTTTTTCCCAGTAGAAGATTTAGTGTGGTGAGATTCGGCGTAGTGAATTTTGGTGTGGTAAGTTTTAATGTGCTGAATTTTATTGTGGTGAATTTGAGTGTGGTGAGTTTTAGTGTGGTGAATTTGAGTGTGGTGAATTTGAGTATGGTGATTTTTAGTGCGGTGAATTTTAGTGTGGTGAGTTTTATTGTGATGAATTTTAGTGTGGTGAATTTTAGTGCGTTGAATTTTAGTGTGGTGAATTTTGGTGTGGTAAGTTTTAGTGTGGTGAGTTTTAGTGCGTTGAATTATAGTGTGGTGAATTTTAGAGTGGTGAGTTTTAGTGTGTTGAATTTTAGTGTGGTGAGTTTTAGTGTGGTGAATTTTAGTGTGGTGAATTTTGGTGTGGTAAGTTTTAGTGTGGTGAGTTTTAGTGCGTTGAATTATAGTGTGGTGAATATTAGTGTGGAGTTTTAGTGTGGTGAATTTTAGTGTGGTTAGTTTTACTGTGGTGAATTTTAGTGTAGTTGATTATTTTTTTGTGTTTTTGCTTTTAAGTCTTGCTATTGTGTTTTTGATTTTGTTTTATGTGGTTTTGCTTTTGTTTTTGTGTTTTTTGCTTTTATGTTTTGCTTTTTTTTATGCTTTTGTGTTTTTTCTTCTGTTTTTGTGTTTTTGCTTTTATTTTTTGGTTTTTGTTGTTTCGATTTTTTTTTTTATTTTTGCTTTTGTGATTTTGCTTTTGTGTGTTGTTGTTATATTTGTGTTATATTTGCTTTTATTTTTGTGTTTCTGCAATTGTTCTTTATATTTGCTTTTAATTTTGTTTTTCAATCTTTTTTTTTTTTGTTTTTTGTTTTTGGGTTATTGCTAAGTTTTGTGCTTTTACTTTTGCTTTTTTGTTTGTTTTTTGCTTTTGCTTTTGTTTTTGTGTTTGTGTTTTTGCTTTTGTATTTTTTTTTGTATTTTAGTTTTTTGTTTCATTTTCTTAGCTTGTGTATGTGCCGAGTTATATCGGACTCCATAGTATCCTGGTGCAAAATTTCAGTTAAATCGGTTCAGTTGTTTAGACGTGATGCTAGAACAAACAGTCAGACAGACGGATAGATAGATAGTTTTATACACAATTGTATAGGTAACAATTTCTCAACGACATATTTTGCGAAATAAAAAGGAAAAGAGCTTTCCTAAGAAGATTTATATCGGAAGTGCCCCAGAGTTAAATGATAGGGCTAAAAATGTCTGGAATAATTTGAATTTTGGAAGAAATGTCTTGGAGAAGAATTGCCTCGGGTAGAATTTGTCTTAGCAAAACATCTCTGGAAAGAATAGTCTCAAGGAAGAAATGTGTTTCACATTTTACATTTACGTGGGATAGGTGAAGGACATAATAGGTGAAGGACATAATAGGTGAAGGACATAATAGGTGAAGGACATAATAGGTGAAGGACATAATAATAACATTTATTTGAAAATACAATTTAGCAATTAAATACAAAATGTGCCATTATTCAATATAGAATTTATAAGTTTTGAACCAATAGTCCTAATTAATTGTTTTTAAAGAGGATCCAAGGCGCTACACAACCATGCAGAAAAATTACTTTTAATATGTTTCAAAAAAAAAATATTTTTTTAAAGTTCTGAATTTATTTTAGCTATATCTAGAAAAAATTTTTAATTATAAAAGATAATTTTTGTATTATAGTGCAAAGTTTTTTGCGTCTAACATCGAAAACACAATTTCATTTTATTCTTTTTTGTAATTTTAAAAATAAAACCAGTTGGGAAGGTTAGATCACATGGGAAATTTTAAAGTAGGTGTAATTATGATAGTTCGGATTATCAAAATTATAGTCGGTCTAAGCCGACTATAAATACCCTACACATATGTGTGGTTACCATTCAAAGTGATATATAGGTCACCAGGGTATACGAATCCTGAAAATAACTACAAACATTCAATCGCTGAAGAATTTCCATTCATTTGATACCCATATTTACATATGGGTAGGTGTACCGAATATCGATTTCTTTTTTGGTGAACCACAAGTCTTTTCGCCGGAAAACATTATTATCATGTATTTGAGCATGATGTCAATACATATTTGACCAAAAAAGTTTACCTAAGCACGTATACAGTAAAATTGATCTGTATATGTAAATTTTATATGAGGTATTTGAACATAAGTGGTCGGATCATAGGTCACAATGGACCGATCTCGCCAAAAATTCGCACATACAGCGTAGGTATATTAGTAATCTAAGTTATAAGTTTCATTTATCTAGCTCTTCAATTTTAAAAGTCTTAGGGATTTCAACAGACAGACAGACAGACAGACAGACAGACGGACAGACAGACGGACAGACAGACAGACGGACAGACGGACATCGCTAAATCGACTCAGGAGGTCATGCTGATCAAGAATATATATACTTTTCCATACCGGAGATGCTTCCTTCTGGGTGTTACAAACGGCGTACCAAACTGAATATACCCTTTTACTCTTAGTGTAGGGTATAAAAAAAGAAAACAAATAATGAGAAATTGAAGAATGTGCTATATCTCAAAAACTAGAGCAAATTTGACAAAACTGATGCCGCATTCGGAACAAATGTAACCAACAATTGCTGGAACTTTTAATGCATTTAAATTAGTGTTGAGGAAAACTTCCCACATAGTCTTTGGGTAGAATTTTCTCAGGGAAGAATGGTTTTTGGAAAAATATGTCTCGGGATTGATAATCGAAAAATTGATGTGAGAGAAAAAATAACCACCAGGAAGAATTTATTATGGAAAGAATATATCATGGAAAAAATTGTCTCTGGTAGGACAATTGTCCACGGACTCATTATCGGTGAAGAATTGTATTCGAGAAAATTTGTCTCGAAAGAATTAATAAATCGGGTAAGTGGCAATTTTTTGGACAAATATTTGTTAGGAATCCCCGAAAACATTTATTTAAATTCAATGTATTTAATTTAAATATTATAAAATTTATAAACACAAAGCCATAAAAACTATTTATAATACCTATGTAAATAGTATTTCTATTTCACTACCATATCATTTAACCTTTGCATATCTTACCCAAATTATACTTTTAAAACAATTTTACGACGGCTAACTTTTAATTCTAACTATTTCATCTAAATACATAAAATAAATATTTTTGCATCGCCTTAACCACATTCCTCAAGAAAATTTTCGAAAACATTTTTCAACCAACTTCACCAAGAGCTTCCGCCACATTTTCCCCTACATCTTGACCAACATCTTCCCTAACATCTTCTCCATCATATTCTCCAACATCTTGCGCCCAACATTTTTTTTTATTAGAAAACCACACCCACATCCACTCCCCGCTACCCTACCACTCACTAGATTTTTCTGGTAAAAACTCGTGTATTACCCTCATCTAATCGCCGTCGTCTGGCGACTTCATCATCGTCATCTTCATTATTGCTATCGACAAACGACTAAATAAACCGACGACCACCACAGCGCAGCTCGAATAATAATAATGACCACCGCCTGCCGCCCTCATTGACTCAATAATCGTTCGACCCATCGAAAGACCAACCGACCGTTGGACGGAACGAAGAAACGAACGAATGCGCATCGTCGATCGCTTATTTATGGCGTTGAGGGTCGGACGTGCGTCTCGTACTTCGTCGTCGTCGTTTGTCGTAAATCTTGGTAGTTGATGCCAACGTCGCTGCCATTGCCATCGACGTCGTCGTCGTCGCCACCGACATGATTTTCAAGTGCGGGCGTGCGATTTGAGTTACGCGGCACTTCGTGCGATGATGCGACTTCGTTTCATGTTAATAATGTTGATGATGACGATGATTTTGTGTACTTCGTAATGAGCATCGCGTACAGCGTATACCGTACAGAGCATCGTGCGTCGTACATATTATGTATTTTGTATTTCGTACTTTGTCTTTGGTTATTGTTGTTGGAATTGTATTTATTATTGCTGTTGTTGTAGTAGTTATTATTATTATTATTATTATCGCCATTGTTTGTTGCTGTTGTTGTTTTATTTATTTTTGTTTTTGTTGTATATTGACTGGAATGCGAATCGCGTATCGGTTATTTGCGTATTGAGATCAGGGACTCATCAATTAGTAAATTAATTTTATGCGAGTGGATAAACGTCGATGCTGCTGCTATTGTTGTTGTTTTTCTTATTGTTGTTGTTGTTGTTGCAGTTACTGTCATTATTCTTGTTGTAACGTTGAGCTGACTAAACAATCGCAATATGCATCACCGCCACCGCCGCCGTCACTCATGGCAAAACTGTCACAAATAATGCTTTGATGCTCTTGAGAGTTGAATGTCAATTAAATCAGTTAAAACGGATCCGAGTCGGTGCAGCTTTAAAGAGCGGCATTAAACAAATCGAGTGATTTAAGTTGTGATTTGAATTTGGTTTTAAATGAAAAATATTTTTTTTTACTAAAAATTATTTATTTTCTAAAAATTCAATTCTTCACTAAAATTTTAATTTTTCACTAATTCAAAATTTCACTAAAAATGCAATTTCTTTAAAAAAAATAATTTGTCATTAAAAATTCAATTTTTTACTAAAAATTAAAATTTTCATTAATAATTAAAGTTTTAACTAAAAATTAAAATTTCACTTAAAATGTAATTTTTCACTAAAAATTCATTTTTTCACTAAATATTTAAATTGTTCATTAAAAATTTAAATTGTTCACTAAAAATTTAAATTGTTCACTAAAAATTTAACTTTTCACTAATTAAAGTTTTCGCTAAAAATTTAATTTATCAATAAAAATTAAATTTTTCACTAAAAAATCAATTTTTTACTAAAAATTAAAATTTTCATTAATAATTAAAGTTTTAACTAACAATTAAAATTTCACTTAAAATGTAATTTTTCACTAAATATTTAAATTGTTCACTAAAAATTTAAATTGTTCACTAAAAATTTAACTTTTCACTAATTAAAGTTATCACTAAAAATTGAATGTATCAATAAAAATTAAATTTTTCACTAAAAATTAAATTTTTCACTAAAAATTCAATTTTTTACTAAAAATTCAATTTTTTTTTTAGCAAAAAGTCAATTTTTCATTCAAAATTATTTTTTTTCACTAAAAATTTATTTTTTTAACTAAAAATTTTATATTTGATTAAAATTGAATTTTTCACTAAAATTTCAATTTTTCTTTAACAATTTAATTTTCCTTTAAAAATTCAATTTTATATTAAAAATTCAATTTTATATTAAAAATTCGAATTATTATTAATAATTAAAGTTTTCACTAAAAATTAAAGTTTACACTTAAAAATTTAATTTTGCAATAAAAATTAAATTTTTACCAAAAAGTACTTTTTGCATAAAAAATTCTTTTTTTCACTAAAAATTTAAATTCTTCGCTAAAAATTTAAATTGTTCAATGAAAATTTAATTTTTAACTAAGTTTTCATTATAAATTTAATTTATAAATAAAAATTAAATTTTTCACACAAATTTCAAATTTTCACTAAAAATTAATTTTTAACTAATATTTAAATTTTTCACTTATAATTGAGTTTTTCACTACAAATCATTTTTTTTTTAACTAAATTTTTAATTGAAAATTCAATGCTTCCCTAAAAATTCATATTTTATTCAAACCAAAATTTTTCACTTAATATTTAAATTTTCCATTATCAAAATAGTTTTCTCTCAGTGCCTCTCCAATTTTTATTTGCTGATTATGTGATAAATTTTCCAACATCGAAGTGCACAAAGTCATAAAATGTAAGAACTTAAGTAAAAAATAGAAAAAAAAACAAAAACGTGGCCACATGCGGGAGAACTTATTAAGTATGAGGCATACCGCGAGCGACCCGTGTCCGCGACCAAACTGGGCAGCAGCAGCGTGCGGCCAATGACGAGGGCGTTTTTGAAATTTATTGATATTTCATTGAGGTATCTACTTGGTTTCTCAGGGACAATGAAGGCGACTACTTCATGGTAATACATAGTAAGGTATAGAAGGACAGAGAGTAGGGTAGAGAGTAGAATGTAGGGTAAATTGAGGCAGTTGGCAGCACCAACCAACAAATGGCTTTGACTCGAGCATTGGATAAATAATTAATAATTAATAAATGCAATTGTGACTGTTGGTGCTTCATAACCTTCACATTACATTGACTGTCAATGGGGGCCCTGGTACTGACAGAAAGACAGACTGTCTACCAAACACCCACCCTCTCTCTAATCAGCTGCACCTACAAATGCTGCAGTCAAGTGCATAAATTTCTTGTGGTTTTTTATTAAGAATTTTTCATTATTATTATTTTTTAAATTTTTATACCGTGGAACAAAAATTTTTTAATACAATTTCTATTACTACAAAATTTTCGCTAAAAATTAAATTTTTACTAAAAAAACAAATTTTCACTAAAAATTCAATTTTTCACTAAAAATTCAATTTTTCACTAAAAAATTAAATTTTTAACTAAAAATTAAATTTTTAACTAAAAATTAAATTTTTCACTAAAAAAAATCAAAGTTCACTAAAAAAAAATCAATTTTTCAATAAAAATTCAATTTATCACTAAGAATTAAATTTTTAACTGAAAATTAAATTTCTAACTAAAAATTAAATTTTTAACTACAAATTAAATTTTTAACTAAAAATTTAATTTTTAACTAAAAATTCAATTTTTCACTAAAAATTCAATTTTACTAAAAATTCAATTTTTAACTAAAAATTCAATTTTTCACTAAAAATTCAATTTTTCACTAAAAATTCAATTTTTCACTAAAAATTCAATTTTTCACTAAAAATTCAATTTTTCACTAAAAATTCAATTTTTTACTAAAAATTCAATTTTTCACTAAAAATTCAAATTTTCACTAAAAATTCAAATCAATTTTGCACTAGAAATTAAATTTTTAACTAAAAATTAAATTTTTAACTAAAAATTCAATTTTTCACTAAAAATTTAATTTATAACTAAAAATTAAATTTTTAACTAAAAATTAAATTTTTAACTAAAAATTCAATTTTTCACAAAAAAATCAATTTTTCACTAAAAAATCAATTTTTAACTAAAAATCAATTTTTCACTAAAAATTCAATTTTCACTAAAAATTTAATTTTTCACTAAAAATTCAATTTTTCACTAAAAATTCAATTTTTCACTAAAAATTCAATTTTTCACTAAAAATTCAATTTTTCACTAAAAATTCAATTTTTCACTAAAAATTCAATTTTTCACTAAAAATTCAATTTTTCACTAAAAATTCAATTTTTCACTAAAAATTCAATTTTTCACTAAAATTTCAATTTTTCACTAAAAATTCAATTTTTCACTAAAAATTCAATTTTCATTAAAAATTCAATTTTTCACTAAAAATTCAATTTTATTCTAAAAAATCATTTTTTCACTAAAAATTCATTTTTTCACTAAAAATTCATTTTTTTTTTTACTAAGAATTCAATTTTTCACTAAAAATTCAATATTTCACTAAAAATTCAATATTTCACTAAAAATTCAATTTTTCACTAAAAATTAAATTTTTCACTAAAAATTCAATTTTTCACTAAAAATTCAATTTTTCACTAAAAATTCAATTTTTCACTAAAAATTCAATTTTTCACTAAAAATTCAAATTTTCACTAAATATTAAATTGTTCATTAAAAATTCAATTTTTCTTTACAAATTAAAATTTTCATTAAAAATTCAATTTTACATTAAAAATTTTGTTCTGAAAATTCAATTCGTAACAAAAAATTTAATTTTTTAATATAAATTTAATTGTTCAGTTAAAATTTAATTATTCATTTAATATTTAATTTATCACTTATAACTAATATATGAAAATATTCATAAAAATTTATATAATTGCAGATTTTTAAAACCTTTTTCTTTTAAATATTTTTAATTACATTTTTTGCGTCATTTTTTTTTGTCACTCTTTCTTATAGTTGTCACCGGGTGGGTGATTTGCATTTTGCAGTTCTTTTGCATTTCTAGACCTCCGCTTATTGTTTCGTAATGCATGAGGTGTATGCATTTGTTGGAATGAGCACGCACTATAAACGCCATGCCGCTCTAATTGTTCTGTAGCCCAGACCCGGAGCCGAGCGCTTTATTCAGACTTTAGTCTGTGGTCTCTAACAGGAAATTGAGTTGTTAATTCTAATTGAATGATTTTGCTATTCTTTTTCTTTGTCATTCTTTGTTTTTTTTTCTAATTTCTGTGCAAATTCATATTTGCTTAAGTTGCCATAATGTTGTTTTTACTGCAATAGTACGATTGAAATGATTTAATTAACTAAATTACGCGTCTTGCATTATTCAAACTCACTATAATAATTTTATTTTATTTGTTTTGCAGTTGATTTTTGACGTCGTTCCATGGTTTTTATGGTCAGCAGTCAAATTCTTGACTTTCGAGTATGCGGAAGTTTTTGTTTTATGGGTTTTGTGAATGTTTTGTGTTTTATTGGATTTTAATAGTTTTTATAGTATTTTTTTAAATTGATTATAATATCTAAAATATGTCAGCAATAAAAATTTTTATTGTTAAAACTTTTGAGTTTTACCAAAAAAAAAAAAAAAATGTTCACCAAAATTAAATTTTTCACTACAAAAAAAAAACAATATTCACTAAAATTTAATTTTTCATTAAAATTTCAATTTTTCATTAAAAATTCAATTTTTCATTAAAAATTCAATTGTTTACCCAAAATTAAATTTTATATATAAAATTAAATTTTGAGTGAAATATAAAATTTTGAGTGATAAATTTTATATTTCACTCAAAATACAAATTTTCACTTATTATTAAAAATTTCAGTCAAAATTCTATTTTTCACTCAATATTAAAATTTTCATTCAAAATTCAATTTTTCACTCAAAATTCAATTTTTCACTAAAAATTTAATTTTTAACTGAAAATTCAAATTTTTCACTCAAAATTCAATTTTTTTTACCTAAAATTGAATAATCACTCAAATGTAAAATTTTCACTCAAAATTAAAATTTTCACTCAAAATTAAAATTTTCACTCAAAATTAAATTTTTCACTAAAAATTAAATTTTTCACTAAAAATTAAATTTTTCACTCAAAAATATCTTTCCATTAAAATTTAAAATTTTCACACAAAGTTCAACTTTTCACTTTTTCTCCAAAAATTGAATTTTTGACTAAAAATTCAATTTGGCAATAAAAATTCAACATTTCACTTAAAATTCATTTTTTCACTATAAAATTCAATTTTTCACTAAAATTCAATTTTCACTCAAAATTACATTTTTCGCTCAAAATTAAATTTTTCTCTAAAAATAGAATTTTTCATTAAAAAATTGAATTTGTCACTCAAAATAAGATTTTCACTAAAAAATCAATTTATTACTCATAATTCGATTTTTTACTAAAAATTCAATTTGGCACTAAAAATTAAACTTTTCTCTTAAATTAATTTTTTCATTAAAATTTCATTTTTTCATAAAAATTTCAATTTTCCATTAAAATTTCAAATTCAATTTTTTTTTACCTAAAATAAAATTTTTTATCTTAAAATCAATAATCATTTAAAATACAAATTTCCACTCAAAATTCAAATTTTCACTCACAATTCAAATTTTCACTCAAAATTATATTTTTCCATTAATATTTCAAATTTTTCACTCAAAATTCAACTTTACACTTTTTCTCTAAAAATTTAATTTTTCAGTAAAATTCAATTTTCACTCAAAATTATATTTTTCACTTAAAATTCTATTTTTTACTCAAAATTAAATTTGTCTTTAAAATAGAATTTTTCATTAAAAATGAATTTGCACTCATAATTCAATTTTTCAGTACAAATTAAATTTTCACTAAAAAAAAACAATTTATTACTTAAAATTTTATTTTTCATTAAAAATTTAGTTTTTCATTAAAAATTCAATTTTCCATTAAATTTTCAATATTTCACTCAAAATTAAAATTTTCACTCAAAATTAAATTTTTCACTAGAAATTCAATTTTCTATTAAAAAAAAAAACAATTTTTCAGTTTAAATTCAATTTTAATTACTGAAAATATTTAATATTACTGCAAACATGTTGACATTTGAGCAGCATTAAAATAATTAATTTATGATGCGTTTGTGACTGCGATGAATTTAATTTGCGCACACAAATAAACATAATTTAATTATGCGTCCGTCTATAGCTTCATCTCATCATCATCAAGTACATAATTATGGTATGCACAAAATACATATGTAATAAGTGTGTATTATATACCTTTGTAGGACATACACAACAAAGTGCAACAATCTGTCAAAGTAATGTTTATGAATTATTCAGATTTATCGGTTGAAGAGCTTAGTTCAATTATGCAGAGTTTAAGGCTCATAAGCATCAAAAACAAACAAACCGACGGACAGACAGATGCAAATATTAACTACTATATTCAGTCATACATAAATGTATATGTCATACATATATTCAAACATATACTTAAGTATGTGCATCTGCTATGACCGTCTCTATGTCTGTCTGTCTTTCTGTTTGTGTATTAGTCGAACATGATAATAATGGTGATTTTAATATGCAAATGACCGACAAATCTCCATGAACACTCAAACAATACGATTACTACATGGTCACGCCTACTGAAGTCTCCATACCCTTCTCCCCCCACGTACACTTACTACTCATTACATCTGCCTGCCTAGAAGCATTTCTAAATTATACACCGCAATAATTAACAGACTTTGTAAATTAAAAAATTCTAAGAATCTCAAAATCAGTAAAAAAATTAATTTTAAGTGAAAATTTGAGTTTTGGTGAAAAATTGAATTTTTAGTGGAAAATTGTTTTTTTTTAGTGAAAAATTGAATTTTTAGTGAAAAATTTAATTTTTAGTGGAAAATTGTTTTTTTTTAGTGAAAAATTTAATTTTTAGAGAAAAATTGAATTTTTAGTGAAAATTGAATTTTTTAGTGAAAAATTGAATTTTTAGTGAAAAATTGAATTTTTAGTTAAAAATTGAATATTTAGTGAAAAATTGAAATTTTAGTGAAAAATTGAATTTTTAATGAAATATTAATTTTTTTAGTGAAAAATATAATTTGTAGTGAAAAATTGAATTTTGAGTGAAAAATTGAATTTTGAGTGAAAAATTGAATTTTGAGTGAAAAATTGAATTTTGAGTGAAAAATGAATTTTTAAAGAAAAATTGAATTTTCAATGAAAACTTGAATTTTGTAGTGAAAAATTGAATTTTCAGTGAAAATTTGAATTTTAAGTGAAAAATTGAATTTTAATGAAAAATTGAAGTTGTAATGAAAAATTTAATTTTTAATGAAAACTTGAATTTTTAGTTAAAAATTGAATTTTTAGTGAAAAATTGAATTTTTAGTTAAAAATTGAATTTTTAGTGAAAAATTGAAATTTTAGTAAAAAATTGAAATTTTAGTGAAAAATTGAATTTTTAATGAAATATTAATTTTTTGAGTGAAAAATATAATTTGTAGTGAAAAATTGAATTTTGAGTGAAAAATTGAATTTTGAGTGAAAAATGAATTTTTAGTGAAAAATTGAATTTTCAATGAAAACTTGAATTTTGTAGTGAAAAATTGAATTTTCAGTGAAAATTTTTATTTTAAGTGAAAAATTGAATTTTAATGAATAATTGAAGTTGTAATAAAAAATTGAATTTTTAATGAAAAATTGAATTTTTAATGAAAAATTGAATTTTTAATGAAAATGATTTTAATTTTTAATGAATTTTTTATTTAATGAAATATTGAATTTTCAATAAAAAATTGAATATGTATTGAAAAATTGAATTTTTATGGAAAACAAAAATTGATTTTTTAATTTATAAAAAATATTTTTCGCGGTATTATGAATTTTTAGACAAACATTAAAATTTTATTGAACAATTTAATTTTAAATATAAATTGTAATTTTTGTTAAACATTTGAATTTATTGGTTTAATTTACTAAAATATTCATAGTTAGCATTTTTAGTTTTCGCACGTAATGCTGGCACGTTTTATTTTTTTGTCATTTTTAATTAATTGTAATTTATTTCATATATATAATGTGATATGGTGTTATTTTTTTGGTTCAAGTGAATTAGCATAAATTGATTTTTTTTGTGGTTATGCAAAAAGCACAAAATACTACAGTGCACTTTTTGCATATTTCATAAAATTATAATTTTTTTATTATCAGGTATTTTGGACGTTTTTATAATACATAGAAAAAATTAAATATGTTTGAAAGAAAATTAATATTTTAAAAATATTATTATAAAAATATTTATAAAATATGAATATAATTTGTAAAAGTGGTTTAAAAAATGTTAAGTTATGTGGTATTATAAATAAAATTTGATGCAAACGTATTATTTGTTCACAAATATCATATTATGTTTGCATGCAATTATATAAAGATTAAGTGGATTATTTATATTAAGTGGTAAAGATAATGCATTCTTAGTATTGAGATAGAAAAACAAAATGGGTTTCATTGATAGTAATATTCATAATATAGTTGGAATATGTTTGCTTCAATTATATACTATGTTTTTATAATCACGCAAACATATTCATTGTTGAAATCATTGTAAATTCTGTAGAATAAAAAATGTCAAACATCGTTGTGTAATAAACAAAATTTCGGATAATAAATATAGGTTTTACGGACGGAAACTGTACCTATACAAATAAAAAAAATACAATACATGAACACACACATGTGCTCATTAGAAACAGATTATGTTTGCATGCAATTATTTAAAAATTAGATGATTATATTTATTAATCATGTTGCTATATATAATTCAATCATTGAAATGAGTACTTTAAACATAATGTGATTTCGATGAACATATGGTTGAAGGTTTTATCAAAAATTAAGTTGGCATCTCTTTGTCAATTATAAATTTTATTTTTACAGTTTTGCAAACACATACTTTGTTTCAATTATTTTAGCAAAGTTTCTAAAATTTTTTATTGCACGGATCTAGAATTTTGAAAAACAAGAACATGTTTCGGATCCTCAGAAAATTGAAACATAAATATTTTGTAATCAGTAAAAATAATTACATATTTCAAACATTAATATATTTAAAAAGAAGGTTTATATTAATAATATTTATTTTTCTCTGCATGTTTATTTGTAATATTTATATTTGAAATGATTTTTTTTTTTCAATTTATATTTAATTTAATATATTTTTATTTATTTGTATATGATATATTTATAACTAATTTTTTTGAATTAATATTTTAATAATTCAAACGAGTATGGAGTGAAAACAAGCCTATTAATGCTAATTCGTGTCATTTTTAATTTATTAATAATTGCATTAATTACAAAAAAATTGCATTTTACTTTTTTGAATATCGACATAATTGGAAAATTATAAAACTAATTAAATTATTTTAGCCTCAAGCATTTTTTCCAAGTATTTCGCATAAATGAAGTGGTTATTTATGCTTTGATTTGAATGAAAATGCTATTAATTATTTTTTAATATAATAAAATTAAATATATATACTTTTTATTTATATTTATGCATAATTTATTAATTTATGGTATTTAATAAACAAGGCAAAATATAGAAACTAAAATTTAAATGAAAAAAAAAATAATATCAGATTTTAAAATTTTAATAGTTTTGCATTTTCAAATTTAAATTAAATTTAAATTAAATTTAAAATTGAATATTGCAAAAAATATCTTTAACATTTGTTAAAATTTTAATTAATAATAATTTAAGATTATTACAAAAACAATTAATTTGCATAAATCAAATATCACTCATACGTCGTTAGAACAAAATAAGAATTTGCAAAAATTATATTTCTTAAAAAAATAAATTTTAAACTTTATAAAATATAAATTATTTTAAATGATACCCTAGGCCATTAATGATTTTTTTAAAATAACTTTTTTCTTCAAGTCAAGCCAAACAAGTAACAATTAAAAACGTTGCTCATACGTCATGTGCGCAAGGATATTGCATTCATATCAAAAAAGATTCCAATAAATTTTAAATTAAAAAATAATAAAAATTCAAAATTGCTTATATATTAATTTATAAAACTACATACTTGAGCATTGACTCCAGCTGCGTCAGGCACTTTTCGATTTTGCGCGAGCGTATTTTCGAGCCATATTTGATGCTTGTCTGACTTTTGGGCTCCTGGAATTTAAACTTTTTCATGACTTTATCGAGGTCGAAATATATAAGCTATTTGACAGCATCAAATAAACTACTAAACACAGATTTTATTGATGCCAAAAACTGCTTTTAATACACAAAACCAAACACAGTCAAATGACGTTTCTACCAGCAGCCACATGTTTCGTTAATTTTTTATATATATTTTTTTTAGTAAAAAATTAAGCTATATCATAAATTAAATTTTGAATTTATTTTTATTTCGCATTTTTCACACTTTTCTGCGACACTTAATTCGCGGAAGTCTTGACGCGTCCAACTGCTGCCGTGCACTGCGGCGCCACGGCCGCACTTTAACTGACGGCGCATACTGTTTTTTTTTTGTTTTTGTTATTATTTATTTTTTTTGCAAATCATTACAATTATTTTTATTATTATTATTATTGTTTTTTCAAGTTTATTTTTAATATTCTTTTTTTTTTGCAATATATATTTTTATTGCCATTTGCTGCATACTTTTCAAAGAATATTGAATTGCAAAAATCTTGCACAAAATATGTGCAATAAAAAAGTGTTTTCATTATTTTTTTTTCGTTTTATTTTTTTTACGATAATTAGTCGTCTGTGTGTTTGTTTTTTTTTTCTAGGTTTTTGTATTTGTCTGAAGTTTCAGCGCCACTTCAATAACTTGGTGTCGTTGAGTTGCGTTTCATTTATGAATGAATGTCAGAAAAGCGGACAAACGGCGCCAAAAGTATCCGTTGTAACAGTGGTCAGTGGTGCCAAGCGCATATTAAGTGTTACTCATACGACGGGTGGCTTTGTTACTAAATAAACTTTATAGCTTTAATCAGTTGGAGTAATTGATTATTGGTTCTATGTTTACTTTATATTTTATTTATATTACAACATACATAAAATAGGAATATGTTTAATATAAACAAGAACTAAACTGCACTATATATTAAAAAAAATAAAATGAACCGGCATATATCTCCAAAAATAAATTAATATGATTTTGGGGTAAGTTTGTGGGGTAAGTTTGTGGAGTGTTGAGTTTTGGTGCACTGAGTTTTGGTGTGCTGATCAACATTGAAGTTTTAAGTTTCATTAAAATCGTTGACATTAAAGATCAGAATAACGTTTTAAATTTTTGTGTAGTTTGGGGATGTCTCCACCAATGTTCGAACTGTATTATCTATCGCTGTTCGGAGATCTTATAAAAAGCATTTTCTGCTATTTTTCCCATTCTTTCCTTGTAATAGAGTAAATTTTCAAAAATAAAAAAAGCAAAGAAAAATAAAAAATAAATCAATTTACTTTAATTCGTGCAGTGATCTTTGGTGTGGTGGGTTTTGGTGAGTTTTGGTGTGGTGAGTTTGGTGTGGTGAGTTAGGTGTGGTGAATTTTAGTGTGGTGAGTTTTAGTTCGGTGAACTTTAGCTTGAGTGTGGTGGGTTTTGGTGTGGTGGGTTTTGGTGTGGTGAGTTTTGGCATGGTGAGATTTGGTATAGTGAGTTGTGGTTTGTTGAGATTTGGTGTGATAAGTTGTGGAGTGTTGAGTTTTGGTGCGCTGAGTTTTGGTGTGGTGATTAACATTTAAATTTGAAGTTTCATTAAAATCGCTGAGAATAGCGTTTTAAATGTTTGTGTAGTTTGGAAGATGTCTCCATCAACATGCAGACTGTATTAGCTATCACTATCCTGTGATCTTATTGAATGCGTGTAGTCAGTCTGGGTGTGGTGAGTTTTGACATGTTGAGTT
Source organism: Dryomyza anilis (assembly GCA_951804985.1). Lineage (NCBI taxonomy): Eukaryota > Metazoa > Arthropoda > Insecta > Diptera > Dryomyzidae > Dryomyza > Dryomyza anilis. The sequence goes on along the minus strand of OX638134.1, from coordinate 77,960,828 downwards.
TTGGTATAGTGAGTTGTGGTTTGGTGAGTTTAGGTAGGATGGTGAGTTCGGTGTGGTACGTTTTAGTGTGGTGAGTTTTTGCGTAATAAGTTGTGGTTTGGTGATGATTATTTTTGGTGTGGTGATTTTTTCATTTCTTTACTTTTCTTTTCTCTCAGTTTCCCTGTCTTTACTTGTAAATCCGTTCAATTCATTACATTTCCGTTCATTACTTTGCTAGCCTTTTTCCCGTGTCGTTATTTTCCACCCGAATTTTCGTTCCTTTCCAACCGTTTCCGTTTCTATCGTTTTGTTTCTGTTCATTTTAATTAGGTTTCCATGCATTTCGTTTCCTTTTCGCACTTCTTTTTATTCCATTCCATTCCTTTTATTTCGTTTCGTTTTATTTAGTTTGAATATTTTTAATATTTTTTATTTTGAATCTATTTAACTATTTCTGCTTTATATATTGAAATATTTATTTCATTATTGTTTTTTTTTTTTTTTTAATTTGTCCACTACGCTGCCGTTAATTGGCGTCGGTCGCTCAGAAAAACAACAAGTGTTTGAAAAATATTTTTAAAGTTCATCACTTGCACATGTTGGCCAACCAACACACAGACACCATCAACGACAGAGACACCGACGACACAAATCCATCGACGTGGGGTTGTGTGCGAGTGAAATGCGATATGTATGCCTTCTGTTTTCTGCAAAAGTAGCGGCAGATATCGTTCGCCATATGTTGTTGTTATTTTTATGATTATTTTTATTATTTTGTTATTATTGCTGTCGTCCAGTTTTTGTTTTGTTTTTTTCTAATATTTTTAATATATATTTTTTTTGAAATTGCTGCATAACATATGTCTACAGCTGCAACTTATCGCTGTGATTAGTGGTTACTGTCACTGGTAGTTTGAATTTTCTAAAAAATATATATTTTTTTTATACAATTTTTAGAGAATCAAATATTTAATAATTTCTCAGTTCGCTGATTACTATTTGCTTAAATTAAATATTTTAAAAAATTTGTATTTTTTGTTGAGGAAACTTTTGATATAAAGTTAAAAATGAATTTTTAGAGAAAAATTGAATTTTTTGGATTTTTGTTAAAAAAATTAATTTTAGTGAAAATTTTACTTGTAGTGAAAATTTTAATTTATAGTGAAAAATTGAATTTTTAGTGAAAAATTAAATTTTTAGTGAAAAATTGATTTTTTTTTAGTGAAAAATTGAATTTTCGTGAAAAATTGAATTTTTGGTGAAAATTGAATTTTTAGTGAAAAATTGAATTTTTAGTGAAAAATTGAATTTTTAGTGAAAAATTGAATTTTTAGTGAAAAATTGAATTTTTAGTGAAAAATTGAATTTTTAGTGAAAAATTGAATTTATAGTGAAAAATTGAATTTTTAGTGAAAAATTGAATTTTTAGTGAAAAATTGAATTTTTAGTGAAAAATTTAATTTTTAGTGAAAAATTGAATTTTTAGTTAAATATTTTTGGTTAAAATTAAATAAATTGAATTTTTAGTTAAAAATTGAATTTTTAGTTAAAAATTGAATTTTTAGTTAAAAATTGAATTTTTAGTGAAAAATTGAATTTTTAGTGAATAATTTAATTTTTAGTTAAAATTTGAATTTTTAGTTAAAAATTGATTTTTTAGTTAAAAATTGAATTTTTAGTTAAAAATTGAAATTTTAGTTAAAAATTGAATTTTTAGTTAAAAATTGAATTTTTGGTTAAAATTTGAATTTTTAGTTAAAAATTGAATTTTTAGTGAAAAATTTAATTTTTAGTAAAAAATTGAATTTTTAGTGAAAAATTGAATTTTTAGTGAAAAGTTGAATTTTTAGTGAAAAATTGCATTTTTAGTGAAAAATTGAATTTTTAGTGAAAAATTGAATTTTTAGTGAAAAATTGAATTTTTAGTGAAAAATTTAATTTTCAGTGAAAAATTGAGTTTTTGTGAAAAATTGATTTTTTATAGAAAATTTGAATTTTTATTGAAAAATTGAATTTTTAGTGAAAAATTGAATTTTTAGTGAAAAATTTAATTTATAGTGAGAAATTTAATTTTTAGTGAAAAATTGAATTTTTAGTGAAAAATTGAATTTTTAGTGAAAAATTGAATTTGTAGTGAAAGATTGAATTTTTAGTGAAAAATGGAATTTTTAGTGAAAAATTGAAATTTTAGTGAAAGATTGAATTTTAAGTGAAAATTGAATTTTTGTTAAAAATTCAGTTTTAAGTGAAAATTAGAATTTTTAGTTAAATATATAATTTTTGCTAAAAAAAAAAAATAATTTTAAATGAAAAATTGAATTTTCAAAAATAAGTACCTATATTTAAATTAGCTAAAATGTAAATAATTTTATACCCAATTAGTGCAGTGTGTGCTTTCACAAATAGTTACAGACATTATTAAGTATCATCTATTATTAATAATTTCATTATCCTTGCAAAGCGTAACCTTAATTTCCAACTGACCAATTGTTACGCTTGTCATTAGCAACTAAATACAAAAACAGCAAGAAAAACAAAAAGCCCATTAAGTATTTGACCTTAGTTTACAATAACAGCTACAGAACATCATGGGGCATCATGTTGCCTGCCACTTGCACAAAGTTAGAGGTCGGTCACGGCGGCTTTCCTTGACATTTTTGTCTGCTTGTTGGCTGCCACTTTACATTAGACGAGAGTCAAATTCGATTGGTGACCTACAGGGACCAACAGAGTATTTTTAAAAAAAATAGCAGATATTTGGGTCACTCTGAAGGATGATATGAATTAGAAATTATTCTTGGGTCATGATAAAGAAATGATAGTGAATTTTTGTCCAGACCAGTTTCTAAAAAATCTTTATTTTTTATATGAACCATGTATCGATTTTATGAAACTTTCATTAAAATGATGAATTCTTCAGAAATCGGTCGTTTTTAAGTACATATCGTCAATGTCATGCCAAAGGTTCGAAAGTGTATTTTTAAAAATGTTGTGAACTCAAATTTTAAAGTTTGAAGTGCTTTAAAAATTAGCAAAATTTATATTTTTTTCAAGTTTCTCTGTTATTTTGGTTTATTTGTCAATTATTATAACGTATAAAAAATATCTTTAGATTTGGACAAACTACTGAATTATAAATACTAATTTTGTGAGGCTATATCCTGATCAAAACGCAAATATTTTTGTTTTTTATGCTATAACTTTTTATTAGCGCAATATAAAATATTGATGTAACGGCATTAATTGTTTACTTTTAAAACACCTATCTATTGGCATCATTAATTAAAAATATTTTGTCAAACATTAATTTGACATTTGTTATTTGCAGTTAAAATGTTTGGCAAAATATTTTTAAATAATGATGCCAATCGATAGGTGCTTTGAAAACAAACAATTAATACCTTTACACTACTATTTTAACTTGCACCAATAAAAAATTATAGCAAAATAACGAAGAAATTGGAAAAATTGAAAATTTTGTCATGCCAAAAGTGCGAATGTTTTCGTTTTTTTTTCTATAACTCTTTAATGGTACAAGATAAAATAGTGATGTAAAGACATTTATTGTTTGTTTTCAAAGCACCTCTCGATCTGCATTATTAAAAAATATTTTGCCAAACATTGTATTTGCCATTTGTTATTTGCAGGAAAAAAATGTTTGGCAAAATATCTTTAATTAGTGATGCTGATCGATAAAACAAACAACAACAACAAACAACACTTTTGGTTTTGTCTTTTGTGGTTAGAAATATATAACAAATTGACACGCGATTTTGGCACAGTATACTTGAGGATAAACCACATTCTAAAATGTAAAAAAACGCAAATGTCAAAAATTGCACGTTCACCCCTTTGGCATGATAGTGACGATATATTGATAAAATTTAGTTAAGTCATCGAATTGAGGAATACTAGTCTGTACAGGTGAATTTTTACATTATACCGGCTGAAATGTACTGTTTTGGTCAGTGTTTATACTATATATTATTAATTTAGTGTTTCTATTTTGATTTCGAGTTTTTATTTTTAATGTATTGTGCTTTAATTTTTGGGTTTGTTTTGTGTTGCATTACTATTTTCTGTTTTCATTTTATTTAAGTTTTTATATTTGTATTGGATTTTGTGTTTTATTTTGGATTTTTTTCAAGATTTTCCTTTTTTGTTTTCGTGTTGTTATTTTTATTTTTGTGTTTTTTTTTAATTTTGTGTTTTTTTTATTTTATTTTAGGTTTCAGATATTGTGTTTTTTTACTTTGATTTGTATTGGGTTTTTTGTTTTCTTTTAGATATTTTGCGAGATTTCTTCGATTTTGTGTTTCTTATTTCGTGTTGTTATTTTTTTTTTAATTTTTTTATTATTGTATTTTGTGTTTTTATTTTTATATTTTGGCATTTGATTTGGAATTTTAGTGTTTGTTTTTGCGATTTTTGCTTTTGTGTTTTTTCTTTTTATATTTTTTTTTGTGTTTTTTATTTAGTTGTTATTTTGATTTCTAGTTTCTTCTTTTATGTGTGCCCAACATTTCTTTTAATTTTAGGTTTTTGATTTTTACTTTTTGTGCTTGTTTTTTCTCATTAATTTTGGTTTTTTTTTGTGATACTTTAGTTTATTTTTTTTCTTTTGTTTTAACTTTGATTTTCAATTATGAATTCGTGTTTCTGTGTCTATGATGCTTTTGTGTTTTTCATTTGGTTTTGATTTTTTTAGTTTAAGTTTTTTTTGTGTTGTGTTTTTCTTCTGATTTTGTAGTTTTGATTTTGCCTTTGGTTTTTTTTATTTCTTATGTATTTAAGTTTTTTTTATTTATATTTTGATTTCGTGTTTCTGCTATTATTTTGCTTTTGTATTTTTTTTTGTTTGTTATATTTTTATGTTGTGTTTTTGATTTTGTGTTTTTAGTTTGATTTTGGGGTTGTTTTGTTTTTATTAATAAATTAAAATTCTAAGTTTTCTTACTATAATCATTTTGATTATTTAGTTTTCCTTAGCTATTTAGCATTTTGTCCATATATATTAAAATTATTATAATAAAAAAATCTATCCGAACACCAGCTGCTTTCATGCGCGTGTCAAAGTGACCTCATTTGGTGCAACTATTTTTTTAATACCAATGAAATGCGTTCGTCCTGCTTAGTTTCAGTTTTTTTGCCACTTATATTTTTTGTTTCAGCAGAGTTTATTTTTATTAAATAAAACAAGTTGCTATATCGTGTACTCGCACTGTATTATCTACGCATTAAACATTTGTGGGGGGCACAAACTTCTGGTCAACTACTTTTAAATGTTATAAACATATTAAAACAATATCGTGCATATAATGAGTTTGAGAATAAATTTTGTATTAATACAAAATTATAAAATATCAGCTGTCATTAAATACAATAATCACTCAAGACTATAGTTAGTTGTAGTGTATATATTTTAGAATATTAGAAAAAGTTGTACCATATTTAAATGCAGAATATTTATTTAATTTTACTATATAAATTGAAACAACAAATTATTTTTATTAATATGAAAAGTTATATGAAAGTTTTTCTAATGTTATACATTATAAGTTAAAGAACAGACAAGTTATAGTATAGTTTTTAGACACGTTTTGGTTTGACTTATTCTTTTCACGTTATATTTAAATCAGAAATTGAAAACGTAACCTAAATCATTATAAGTTAAAGAACAGACAATTTATAGTATAGTTTTTCGACACCTTTTGGTTTGACTTATTCTTTTTACGATATATTTAAATCAGAAATTGAAAACGTAACTTAAATCATTATAAGTTAAAGAACAGACAATTTATAGTATAGTTTTTAGACACGTTTTGGTTTGACTTATTCTTTTTACGATATATTTAAATCAGAAATTGAAAACGTAACCTAAATCATTATAAGTTAAAGAGCAGACAATTTATAGTATAGTTTTTAGACACGTTTTGGTTTGGCTTATTATTTTTACGATATATTTAAATCAGAAATTGAAAACGTAACCTAAATCATTATAAGTTAAAGAACAGACAATTTATAGTATAGTTTTTAGACATCTTTAGGTTTGACTTATTTTTTTACGATATATTTAAATCAGAAATTGAAAACGTAACCTAAATCATTATAAGTTAAAGAACAGGCAATTTATAGTATAGTTTTTAGACACGTTTTGGTTTGGCTTATTCTTTTTACGATATATTTAAATCAGAAATTGAAAACGTAACCTAAATCATTATAAGTTAAAGAACAGACATGTTATAGTATAGTTTTTAGACACGTTTTGGTTTGACTTATTCTTTTTACGATATATTTAAATCAGAAATTGAAAACGTAACCTAAATCATTATAAGTTAAAGAACAGACAAGTTATAGTATAGTTTTTAGACACGTTTTGGTTTGACTTATTCTTTTTACGATATATTTAAATCAGGAATTGAAAACGTAACCTAAATCATTATAAGTTAAAGAATAGATAATTTATAGTATAGTTTTTAGAAACGTTTTGGTTTGAGTTATTCTTTTTACGATATATTTAAATCAGAAATTGAAAACGTAACCTAAATCATTATAAGTTAAAGAACAGACACAATAGACCTACATGAATAGACTGCATATAAGAAAAATGTCAAATATCTTAATAATCTCTCTTCGAATTTGACTTATTTCAAGTAGTATATTCAATAAGAAAATGTTTCAAGGATTTAAAACAAATGCATTATATATTTTCATGTGTATCAATTAATTTTAAACCATACTGTGGTAAAGCTAATTTTATAAAAATGTTTTATATTTACAACAAGAGCTTCCAAGCCAAATATATTACACCCCAACCATTTCTCCACTACATTATTTCAATATAAATATCAATTCTCATAAAAATAAAATAACCACATGTATTATCGAAACAAATTTAGTTGTGCACGTGTCTGTTTTTCCCTTTTTTTTTTGTTTCTATACCTATTAATGTCCTGCGGCTCATTGTCCCAAATAATATAATATTACTTGGGACTATTGCTATGTAATAAAAACAATTTTAGTTATTAGTTATTGCTCTTTATTTGGTTTGTCGTTTTGTTTTATTATTTACAGTTCGAGTTCTATTATTTTTCGAAATGAAACCATGTTGTTATTTAATGTGTTATTAATCAGTAAGTATATATTTTTTGAGGTTTTTGGTGTAATTAATGAGTCCAAATAAAATTAAATTGTTGTATTAATAATTTTAATACAAATGAATATTTTCTTCACAAAATTTGAAATTTTTTGTCCTATGTGATTTTGAAAACTGCAATTGCTATCGACTTGAAATTTATAATTAAAGCTATTTGCTCTGTTTTGTAATGATTTCTAAAAAAAATTTGAAATTATTTGCTTTGGTTGAACAAATATATTTTTTTAAAATTTAAATTGTAAAAAATATTGCAATTAAAGGTGCATCTTTTTTTTATTTGCACTATTGCCAGGGAGACTTACAAACCCTTTAAGTGATTCTTTGTAAATAGTGCGAACAACTTAAGTTTTAAATTTCAATCCAATTGCTTAGTGAGATTACAAATTATTAAAGTTCTTGAATGACAAACTAAACTGTTAGGTGGTCCGAAATAGGTTTGATTGTGCTGTCAAATTATAAAAAAAATTATTTTTTTTTTTTTTTTTGTATACCAAAGTTTTTGAAAGCTTTTATATCTTGCATGATACCGTGAATTTTTAATTTTTGTCCTATGTTAACTTTAAAACTGCAAATGCTATCGTCTTGAAATTAAAAATATTAGTTCTTGGGTCTACTTTATAATAATTTTTTGTAAAAATTTGAAAATTTATATGCTGGTTGTGCAAATATAAAATTTTTAAACATTTAACAGTTGAAAATGTTATTAGTGAATTTTAAAAATACTATATTGGCATAAGGGGTTTTGAAAATCTGTCAGAGTTTATTAGCAAATTGTGTGGGCTATATAAGTTGTAAATTTCAAATAAATAAATATAAAAGTTTAAATATTATTGATAATAAAAAGTTGAAATCTTAACTTTTTGGCGAATCTTACTTAGCTGATACTATATTTAGCTAATACTACATCGAAAAAATACGAAAACAAAAAGTTTTCAAAATTTATGTATGAAAATTTCCATTGAGAAATTAGAAACGTGTTAGTTTTCGTAAAAGACGTTGACATATAATAATATTAATAATAATTTTAGTATATCGTCCGTGTCACGCCAAAGAGGCGTATGTGCATTTTTAAAAATATTGGGAAATCAAATTTTAAAGTTTGAAGTGCTTTAAAAATTAGCAAAATTTATATTTTTTTTCTATTATTTTGTTTTATTCGTCAATTAATATAACGTATATAAAATATCTTTAGATTTGGACAAACTACTGAATTATAAATACGAATTTTGTGATGCAATATCCTGATCAAAACGCAAATATTTTTGATTATTATGCTATAACTTTTTATTAGCGCAAGATAAAATAGTAATGTAAAGGCATTAGTTGTTTGCTTTTAAAGCACCTATCTATTGGCATCATTAATTAAAAATATTTTGTCTAACATTAATTTGCATTTGTTATTTGCAGGAAAAAATGTTTGCAAAATATTTTAAAATAATGAAGCCAATCGATAGGTGCTTTAAAAATAAAGAATTAATACCTCTACTCCATTATTTTATATTGCACAAATAAAAAATTATAGCAAAAAAACGGAGAAATTGGAAGAATTGAAAATCTTGTCATGCCAAAAAGGAGAATCTTTTCGTTTTTTTGCTATAACTATTTAATGGTATAAGATAAAATAATGATGTAAAGGCAATTATTGTTTGTTTTCAAAGCACTAATAGATCTGCATCATTAATAATAAATATATTGCCAAACATTTTTTTCCTGCAATTAACAAATGACATATTAATGTTTGACAAAATATTTTTAATTAATGATGCAGATCGATAGGTGCTTTGAAAACAAATAATAAATGCCTTTATACTGCTATTTTATCTTAAACCAATAAAAAATTATGGCGAAGAAACGAAAAGATTCGCCCTTTTGGCATGACAAGATTTTCCATTTTTTCAAATTCGCCCTATTGGTTTTGTCTTTTCTGGCTAAAAATGCCACGCGATTTTGGCACAGTATACTTGAGGATAAGCTACATTCAAAAATGTAAAAAAACGCAAATGTCAAAAATGGCACATTCGCCCCTTGGGCATGACAGTGACGACATAACCTTTAGAATAAATAACCTAATTACTTTTCATGTATTATATTTTTTGATATAACTTTTTTTTTTGTTTCTTTGGTCCTCCGTGTTTTATAAACTACAAATTTTTGCTGAAAAGATTAAACGATTTTTGAATATTTGGTAGTTAGAAATGTCATTAAAAATTTTTAAAAAAATTATATTTACACAGCCACCATGGGGATTTCAAAATTCTTTCATTGTTGTTAGAAAATTCTGTAGGCTACTTATAAAGGGTTTATTTAACAGGGACGTTACAAAAGTAGAGTGACAGGGACAGCAAACGACGCCATATTTCTTGCCGCTCTTTTGACATTTCTCTTCAGTAAGGTTGGCCATTTCATGATGGAAAGACATATGAATTCGAATTTCGGTAGTAAATTTTAATAATTTCGACTCGTTGTTGGCTCGTATATCTTTCTATCATGAAATGGCAAACCTTGCTGAAGAGAAATGTCAAAAGAGCGGCAAGAAATATGGCGTCGTTTGCTGTCCCTGTCGCTCAACTTTTGTAGCGTCCCTGTTGAAAAACCCTTGAAAAAAACTTTTGTAGCGCTCTTATGGAAAAACGCTTAATTTAATATTTCAAACAATAACATTCTTATTTTTTGAGTTATTCAAGCGGATAATGAGAAATTTATTTTTTATGATCGGACGTAATGATTATAAAAAAAATTTGATTGTGTTGTGAATTAATGAATTTTTTTTTGTAATATTTTCAATTTATGTTTTTTTTTGCAATAATTTAATTATGAATGTATATTTTCACGAGTTTTTCATAAATTTGAAAATATATATTTTTCAGTACAAAAATGGATGACTTTTACTCAAATACTTCTTACTTTCAAGAAGATTTTGCTGAATGTTACAAAATATTGTTTGCTAATACTACTATTGTATTGGAGCCCAAATACAAAATTTGAGTGCTATACATTAAGTGTTTTTCGACTTATTAGACAAAATCTCCTCAGAAACGTAAAACGAGAATTCAAATAAATGTATAATGAATCAATTGATTTAAAAAATTCAGTTCTGCTCTTAATGGTAAAACAAATCTGTTTTATTGCATTTTGAAAAAATATTCTTGAGATATTTTGGAGACAATTGAGTATTACGAGTTCAGTAAAATTCCCCATAACATGGAGTCAAGTAAGTCTATAATGTACCGATCGATATTACTTATAAATTTAGGGCATATCTTAAAGTTTTTGAAGTTTCTGTATATTTGATTAAACATTTTCATGTAATATGTTGGTTAAAATTCTATATTACGAATTTAATTGAATTTCTCAAAACGTCACGTTTCCCAAGGTCTACACCATTTACAAATGTAATTAAGAAAAGATCAATTGAAATTCAGAAATTTCATTTGAAATTCAAATGACATGAATTGAAATTCAGAAATTCCATTTGAAATTCAAAAGACATTAAAAAATTCTATTTGAAATTCAAAAGACATCAATTGAAATTCAGAAATTCTATTTGAAATTCTATTTGAAATTCAAAAAACATCACTTGAAATTCAAAAATTCCATTTGAAATTCAAAAGACATCACTTGAAATTCAAAAGACACCAGTTGAAATTCAGAAAATTTCATTTAATATTCAGAAATTTCCATATGAAATTCAGAAAACTTCTATTTGAAATTCAGAAATTTCCATTTGATATTCAGAATTTTCCATTTCAAATTCATAAAATTTCCATTGGAAATTCAGAAATATTCATTTGGAATTCCGCAGTTTCCATTTGAAATTCAGAAATGTTCATTTGAAATTCAGAAATTTCCATTTGAAATTCAAAAATTTCCATTTGAAATTTAGAATTTTCCATTTGAAATTCAGAATCTTCCATTTGAAATTCAAAAGTTTCCATTTGAAATTCAGAAATATCCATTTGAAATTCAGAAATATCCATTTGAAATTCAGAAATTTCCATTTGAAATTCAGAAATTTCCATTTGAAATTCAGAAAACTTCTATTTGAAATTCAGAAATTTCCATTTGAAATTCAGAAATTTCCATTTGAAATTTAGAATTTTCCATTTGAAATTCAGAATCTTCCATTTGAAATTCAAAACTTTCCATTTGAAATTCAGAAATATCCATTTGAAATTCAGAAATTTTCATTTGAAATTCAGAAATTTTCATTTGAAATTCAGAAATTTCCATTTGAAATTCAGAAATATCCATTTGAAATTCAGAAATGTTCATTTGAAATTCAGAAATTTCCATTTGAAATTCAGAAATTTTCATTTGAAATTTAAATGGAAATTTCTAAATTTCAATTGATGTCTTTTGAATTTCAAATGGAATTTCTGAATTTCAAATGGTGTCTTTTGAATTTCAAATGGAATTTTTGAATTTCAAGTGATGTCTTTTGAATTTCAAATAGAATTTCTGAATTTCAATTGATGTCTTTTGAATTTCAAATAGAATTTCTGAATTTCAATTGGTGTCTTTTGAATTTCAAATGGAATTTTTGAATTTCAAGTGATGTCTTTTGAAATTCAATTGGTTTTTTCTGAATTACATTTGTAAATGGTGTATAACACAGTGTAACGAAATATACCATTTTTTATTGAAAACGAATTTAGGTAACGTGTGGTCGCTGATCTTAAATCTGAAGACTGTTTTGTTACTCATTACATTACCTCATTACCCTACTCATTACAATTCGAGATCAGCGACCCTAGAATCGTTATCAAATCGGAATATGGGAGAAAAAGTTGCACCGATCGATTTCTAATATTTAGGACTTATCTTAAAGATTAAATAAATTTATTGTGTGATTTTTTTTTGTATTTTTTTAAAATCATTAAAAATTGTGTGGAAAAATTCAATATTACGAATTCAATAAATTCCTCAAAACATATATTCAAATAGATCGGTAATCAATCGATAGATGTGGATTGCAAAACAAATCTTTTTAAAGACTTCATTGATTTCGAATGATGTCTCAAATGTTTAAATACAAAATTTTTTGGTATAGATGGTAAAGTTAAATTAATTTTTTTTCATGAATATTTTTACTCTTTCTTTAACAATGCCGTTACAGAGTCTATATTCACAATCAATTTATATTTTTTCTTTTTATAGAATCAAAGGCAATATAAAAACACTGGATGCCATTAAGGCTACGAACAACAAGAAAAAAATAAAAAAGGTCATATTCGCCACTTAATACTCTACCCTTAAAACGATATGTTGATTGCTGGCCTAATGTTAAGTAATTTCTCCAACCACGATCCATAACAGCACCCCCCAGTCCCACACCCATCCACATTAATACGATGCGCCCAAGTTTATTAGAACCCAAAAGGGAAATTCTTCAAAATTACCGCCATCACAGCGCAATATCACGCTGCGCTATATAGGAAAAGAAAAAAAAAATAATAAAGCTGGAAATAATATATCAAAAGAAACAAAAAACCGGAAATATTGCTCATAAATAAGGACACAAAAACCAAGAAAACCTCATAGCATAAACATTATATATATAAATAAAAATAAAAACGAAGATGTATAGAAGAAGTACAAAAAAAATAACAAGAAAAAAATCGACATAGAATAAAATAAAATAATGGCTATGAAAAATAAGAGAACAAAATAAAATACCCAAACAGAATATGTGCAAAATGTATAAAAATGTTAATGCGGCGATATAAAAGTTGCCATCTAACAAAGGAGCAACAAAAACATATAAATCCTTGCAAAGGACTTTACGCCACAACAGCGCAAAGCACAAATAAACTATACAAAAAAAAAAAGGAAAATTACAAAAATCAACCATAGTCCACCAAAGTAGAAGGTATATAAAAGACACAAAAAAAAAATGACCAGAGAAAAACTGCGGAAAACTTACGAAAAAAAAGGGGCAAAAATCGCATGAAAAAGCAAAATGTTTCTAGTGGGGTCGATGGGTCGGATGGTGTTTGCTCTGTGTGGTTTGGTCACCATTGCTAGGAAGGTGGACAAAGCCGAAATGGAATTGTTTTATATCCCTCATTTGTTCATTTAATGCGAAAAACGAGCGTCAAAAAAGGGAGCAGCCAGGGAGTACGCGGCAAGAGTGTTGTACAAAATGCAGTATTCGAAGAATCAAAAGAATAGAGAAATAAAACTAAGAGGACTACTAAGAGTATGGACAAACCAGGTTTAGAGGGTTTAGAGGGAACTGGAATTGAAAAAAATGGGAAAAGACAAATACGTTGGTAGTGCAAAAAATCGGGGATGTTTTTGATATTTATGATGGAAATTATATTTGTTGAGGTTTATAGAAAATATATAAATAATAATTATAATAGTAGTAAAAAGAAACCAGTAACAATATAGCAAATAGAAAAGGGATTAAAGTATAGATAACGATAAATTTGTATAAGGTAGTCAGAACCATCAGAAAGTATGACATTTTACATTTAATTTTATGAAAATCACATCATAATGCATTCAAAAATATATTAAATTATATAGTTCTGCAAAATAATTGTTAAATATTGTTTACATATTAGTAATTTTAACTAAAATCAGCAAAATGCCTGTTTTCAATAGCAACAAGGGCAAATTAATTTTGAAAAACTTCAAAAAATTAGTAGCAATTACATAAAACCATTGTGACCTTATGATTCTAAAACTATTTGTATTAAAGTTAACAAAAAAATATTTGTATATTTAACAAAAAAAAAAATTAAATATGTGAAAATTAAGAAAAAGCTAATCTCATCTAAACTATTTGTAATCTATAACTATTTATAATAATGTAAAAAAAATTGTAAATTTAACAAATAATATTTGTAAATTTAACAAATAATATTTGTAAATTTAACAAATAATATTTGTAAATTTAATAAATAAAATATTTGTACGTTTATCAACAAGTAAAAAGAAACATTTATAATTTTCGCAAACATTTTTTTGGTAATTTAACAAACAAGTATTTCTAAATTTAACAAATAAATATTATTTTCAACAAAATACAATTGTTAATTTATCAATTGTAAGATTTACAATTATTGTTGTTCATTAAAATTGGCTCATTTAACAGATATAATTGTAAGTTTGTTAAAATCTATTTCTACAAATGAAAAATTGTGTAAATGATGTATTTATTAATTTAATGGAATTTGTGGTTAATTTCATAAAACAATGACACAAATTAATATAAATATTTGTTACTTTCATAGATTAGTTTTTTTAAATAAATAATTTAAAAGATAATTTTTTTAATTGAAATGAAATATAATTTGAATGTAAGGACTGCGTCGAATAAAATTGTCCGCTACAAAAATGAAAAAATCTAGAAATCTAGTAATCGAATTTTTATAGAATAAAATATTTTATTTTGCAAATTATTTTTAGATTAAAAAAAAAAATATTAAAAACCAGAAATTAATATTTTTTAATAAAAAGTTTTAATTTTTCCGGAACCCCTTCCATTAATGTTGTAATGGTAGTGTCCGACACCCTCACAGCTGCTGAAGACCACTGTCTGTTAAATTCTTGAAGGTCTTTGGCCACTTTTTTGGTTGTCTTCATCTCCCTTTTTACTAAAGCCCAGTATCTCTCAATCGGTCTGAGTTCTGGACAGTTTGGTGGATTGGCTTCTCTAGGCACTAAAATCACTGCATTTTGTTGGATCCTCTCTAAGGCCGTTTTGCTGTAGTGACATGAAGCGAGGTCAGGCCAAAGAAATGTGGACACTTCATGTTGGCGTAAAAATGGAAGCAATCTCTTTTGCAAGCATTCCTTCACATATATTTCGCTATTAATTGTACCCGATGTCACGAATGAGCTGCTCCTTTTTCCACAACTGCAAATTGCCTGCCAAACGAGGAATTTCTTTGGGAATTTTGTCATTTTTTTTTGATTTGAATTTTTCAGCGACATTTTCTCGAGATTCGGCTGTATAAAATTCCTGTCCAGATAGCAGAGAAAAGTCCGCTAAAACATAAGTTTCGTCGTCCATTATGCAGCAATCGAATTTTTTAAAAAAATCTTGGTTCAGCTTTTTAGCTCGTTGTTTTGCGGTTTCATTCTTGCCGGCATTTCTATCCGGAACTTTTTGGACCTTGTACGTCTTCAGCCCAGCTTCTTTCTTAGTCCTGCGCACGAAAGATTCTGAGCAATCCGCATTTCTCGCAAATTTCCTTCCGGATATGCTTGGATCTTTCTTTAAAATATTCACAACCTTCTTCGACTTTTCACGATCATGTGGGCCTTTTTTTTACCAGAACCTTTCTTCCGATCAATACTCAGGTCTTCCTTAAAGCGGTTGATAACGCGAGAAATGGTCTTAGGGTTAGCCCCTACCTCCTTGGCAATTTTTTTAAAAGACCAACTAGGTTGTTTTTCAAAAATTTTAATTATATTTTCTCGCACTTCCACTTCGTTTGCCATTTTCGCGTTAAATAAATTTTGTATTGACTATAACTGACACAAATTATTTTCTGCCATTTAATTCAGAGCTACTATGATCAAATTTTTTTAATATGAATCTTGCAATAGCACATTATGGGAAGATATGTAACGGACAATTTTATTCGAGGCAGCCCTTAATATTAATTTCAGTTGCCAGCAGAACAGAAACGCCAGTTAATTTAGCAAAATAAGTGTTAAAAATATTATTGAAATATTTGAAAGTTTTGCCACAATAACAACAAACTATGTAGTTTATTAGATAGATATAGTTATCAATTAAGATATTATGACAAATTTGTAAACTAAACAACGAATAATACTTAATTAAACTGTATGAGTTTTTTATTAAACAGGTTGAGATTTAAATTGAACATAAGTATTGTTGATTTAGTAGATTCAAAATATGCGAATTAAAATTACAGAAAGGTTTTGGAAATTTAATAAAATAAGAGTGTTGAATAGTCACTCCTACTACTACTTTTACAACTCTAAAATTTGTATGCTAGCAACCCTGCTTTTTGAGGTTTAAATTAAAACGATTTTTCTCATTCGCTTGTGTTCGCGTCGTGCAAACGATTCCACGAAAATAACATTTTTACTGAACTTAATAAAATATAAACTTTTATCACTTTTTAATATTTTAAACAAATGTGATTCATTGAGGCCTAAAATAGTAACGAGGACAAATTTTAATTATTTTATTTAAATACTTTAAAATTTAAGGTTGAAAGCTGCTATTAATTGAAGTATTTACAAACTTTGCAGACCAATTTATTTATTTCACAAAATTACTTATGTTGACAGAAACAGAGCAAATAAAATGGTTAAGTTGACAGAAATAGTACCTTTATTTAATAAAGAAATTAAGTTTCAAAAAAATAGTTATAATTGAATTGAAATATTTATTTATTACCCAGGTACAATTTGTAATTGAACAGAAAAATTTATTAATTTGACAAAATAATTGTTACGAAGAAAAATATTTTTTAATTAAAAAAAACAAATTTTTAAATTGAAGAAAAATAAGAAGTAATTATTTCACAAAAGCACTTATTAACTTTATAGAAGAATATAAAGAAATATTTGTCAAGTTAACAGACAATTTTGTAAATTTGACAACAATTAGTTAGGAAGACAAATATTTAAAAGAAATGATTATTAAATTCAAAGAAATATTCATTAATATAAAATAAAGAGAGGTTATTTAACAAAAGCATCTGTTAACCTTATAGAAGAATTTATTAATTTAATGAAGATTTCTCAAGTTATCAGACAATTTTGTTGTGAAGATAAATGTTTGTTAATTAAAAAAAAACATTATTTTTAAAGTCAAAGAAATATTCATTAATATAAAATAAATAGTGTTTATTTAACAAAAGTATTTATTAACATTGCAGACGTATTTTTTTATTTAAATGAAATATTTGTCAAGTTAACGAACACTGCTATTTACAAATTTAGCAGACTGATAAAATTTTAAATTTTATACTTTTCATCTCTATGTATTAAAGGTTACTCTAAGTAAAACGAACAAGAGCCTGATTAAATAACAAATTATATAAAAAATATGTAAAGTAATAATATATAAAAAAGCATAAAAGAAAACATTTATAAAATCTAATACATAACTTTTCTTTCCCATTTTAAACCGAAACCCCTTTCGTTGCATATATCTGTATTTGAGTGTGTGTGTGTGGTGACTGTGTCAAAATACACTTAACCGACTAAAATACACAGTGACTTGCCACTCACTCGACCCCACAGGTTCAGCGCAGCTGGACAGACATTGAAACCCACACAGACACCGACACATGATAAGCCTGGGAAGCATTTACATAAACACGTACTTGTGTCAGCAAATCAAGAAAAATAAAAAAAGAAAACTTTACAGCAAGCAAAAGATAAAATAAAAAAAGGACCTGCCAAAGGATATGAGAAAAACTACAAAATATCAACAGCAACAGCAGCAACGCGTGCAACATATTTCTGCACTAATACAAAGTTGTTGCTGCTGCTGCTGATGTTGTCGTCTTGTTGTATGTGAACTTTTGAATTTATTGCACACTCAAACGAAAAATAGTGAGGCGAATGAATATGTGGGATATAATAACATAATTGAATTCGTACTTACATTATACAATACGGGACATATTTCTAAAAAAAGAGATAAATATATTTATTATAAGTAATATAAATTAATTGATATAAATTAATTTTATTTAAAAAATAAATAAATAATTTAATTTTTGCTAAAACTGAATTTTTAAGGAAAATATTAATTTTTAGTGAACAATTCAATTTTTAGTAAAATTTTATTATTAGTGAAAAATTGAATTTTTAGTGAAAAATTGAATTTTTAGTAAAAAATTAAATTTTGAGTTAAAAATTGAATTTTTAGTGAAAAATTGAATCTTAAGTGAAAAAATGGATTTTTTCTGAAAAATTGGATTTTTAGTAAAAAATTGAATTTTTAGTGAAAAATTGAATTTTTAATGAAAAATTGAATTTTTAGTGAAAAATTGAATTTTTGGTGAAAATTTTAATTTTTAGTGAAAAATTGAAAATTACGTTAAAAATTGAAATTTAGTGAAAAAATGATTTTTTAGTGAAAAATTATATTTTTAGTGAAAAATTGAATTTATAATAAAATTATGAATTTTTAGTGAAAAATCGAATTTTTAGTGAAAAATTGGATTTTTAGTGAAAATTGGAATTTTTAGTAAAAATTGAATTTTATTGAGTTTTTAGTGAAAAATTGAATTTTTAGTGATAAATTGAATTTTTAGTGAAAAATTTAATTTTTAGTGAAAATTTGATTTTTTTTAGTGAAAAATTTAATTTTTAATGAAAAATTGAATTTTAAATGAAAATTTGAATTTTTAGTGAAAAATTGAATTTTTAGTGAAAAATTGAATTTTTAGTGAAAAATTTAATTTTTAGTGAAATATTGAATTTTTAGTGAAAAATTTAATTTTTAGTGAAAAATTGAATTTTTAGTGAAAAATTGAATTTTTAGTGAAAAATTGAATTTTTAGTGAAAAATTGAATTTTTAGTGAAAAATTGAATTTTTAAGGAAAAATTGAATTTTTAGTGAAAAATTGAATTTTTAGTGAAAAATTGAATTTTAGTGAAAAATTGATTTTTTAGTGAAAAATTAAATTTTTAATGAAAAATTGAATTTTTAGTGAAAAATTGAATTGTTAGTGAAAAATTGAATTTTTAGGAAAAAGTTGAATTTTTAGTGAAAAATTGAATTTTTAGTGAACAATTGAATTTTAAGTGAAAAATTTAATTTTAAATGAAAAAGTTAATTTTTAGTGAAAAAATTGAAATATACGTGAAAATTGAATTTTTGGTGAAAATTTGAATTTTGAGTGAAAAATTGAATTTTTAATTAAAAATTGAATTTATAGTGAAAAATTGAATTTTTAATTAAAAATTGAATTTATAGTGAAAAATTGAATTTTTAATTAAAAATTGAATTTATAGTGAAAAATTGAATTTTTAGTGAAAACTTTAATTTTGAGTGAAAAATTGAATTTTTAGTGAAAAATTAAATTTTAATGAAAAATTGAATTTTAATGAAAAATTGAATTTTTAGTGAAAAATTGAATTTTTAGTGAAAAATTGAATTTTAGTGAAAATTTTGATTTTTTTGTGAAAAATTAAATTTTTAATGAAAAATTGAATTTTCAGTGAAAATTTGAATTTTTAGTGATAAATTGAATTTTTAATGAAAAATTGAATTTATAGTGAAAAATTGAATATATAGTGAAAAATTGAATTTTTAGTGAAAAATTGAATTTTTAGTGAAAAATTGAATTTTTAGTAATATTTCGAATTTTTAGTGAAAACTTGAATTTTTAGTAAAAAATTGAATTTTTAGTGAAAAATTGAATTTTTAGTGAAATTTTAATTCTTAATGAAAAATTAAATAGTAAAATGTTGAATTTGTAGTATAAATTTGAATTATTATTGAAAATTTTCTAGTGAAAAATTTAATTTTTAACAAAAACATGAAAATTATAGAAATGTATTAATGAAATTTACACAAAACCTCACTACTGAAAATCAAAAACTTTTAGCCAAACTAATAAACAAAATGTTTAAAATTTACTTTGAAAAATGGGGAAAACATAAAAGTTATGGCTGCAGATAGCTATATGGAAGGAAACACGTACAACTACATGTGCAAACACATACACCCCAACACAGACAGAAACACATGCATCCTGCGTTCTGCAAAACGCAACGCAAACCGACAGCATTTAAGCCATTTTTGGTTGGGGTCTTTGTTGCCATTAAAGACCAGAACGAGTTGCACGCGTTGAAAAACACGCACACTCATATACAAGACAAACACATTACTATTACACTGCGAGAAAACGTATTTAAATTTAATGAAAATGTATTTAAAAGAATATTTTTTGATTTGGATTTCAAATGTGGAATTTCATTTTGTTATTAAAACATTTGCAATGAGCAAAATATCAAATAGATATTTATTAAATTTACTATGTATGAATTTAAACACAATTCTTATACTTTTATAATAGATTTAACTACGAACATATTTACTATTTAAAAATTACCTCATATTTTAGATGAATTTTACTACGACTGCAATTAAAATGCGATTTTAATACTTTGTGTACTTCATTTTAATACAGATATATTTACGATTTAAAAAATATACCATATTTGATGTAATTAGAAGTAGCATTGTATTTTTTTTACCACGATCATATTTACTATTGAAAAATTAACCCATATTTTACAATTTTTTTTATTTATAATTTTTCAAAATAATTTAAACAAATTTTTAAAATAAAATTTAAATTTTTATAAAACCAAAAATTGAATTCGTTGTTTTTTCTGTTTAGTCTAAGTAATTATTTAATTATTCTCCACTATGTCCATATAATGAATATTTGGTTTATGAAATATTTCAAAGTACAACTTTATTTTTCTCTCTGCATAGATATGAATGCATTTATCTATGTATTTTGCTGTGGTTTGTATCTTGCTCTGCATTATGGTCATGAAATAAACAAACAAAATATAAAAAAAAAAAACAAGCATGAATGCATGTCAGCCATCCAGTAACTAGAACCCATTTGAAAGGGTTTTCGCAGCCTGCCACCCAACCGGAGGCGAACATAACCAAAAAACAACAATAAGAACATCAACATTATGATGTTGATAATCATCATTATTAACATAAACATCATTATTATGCACATCATCACCAACTACCTCTATTCAGCTAATGTTTAAATGCATGTGTGGTACACTAAAAAAATTTAAAATAAAATTATAAAATAAAAATAACAAAAAGTGAAAAATATGCTTACAAATAAGTGGTAAATTGTTTAAAAAATATATAAATGAACAAAAAATGTATTTAAATTTTTTACAAAATCATAAATTATACACCCATGTCTCGAAGACCATCGATGCCTCGAAGATTTCTCGGACTAACTTCGATTAGGAAGTTCGATTCTCAAATTTTAAGATACGATTTGAATCATTGGTTATATCGATATCGCGTTATATTTCGTAGTAATCTCGGAAATAAAATTTTTAGACAAAATTTAACAAATAGTACTGAATAATATTTGTACTGAATAATATTTGTCGACGCAGTATTAACGGAAAAAAATCGTTGTAGACCGATCCTAAGCACTCAAAATTCAAACAAAGGCAAGAAATATTTGTATCGAAATTGCGGAAAATGTCGACATAGAAATAGAATTGCGAAAACGATATCTTATCGTTCCTGAATTATTATTTATTTTTGAATTATGCCAAATTTTGTAAAGTTCAAAAATCAAAACATAACCGAAACCACTTTCAGGAACAATAGAAAATAAGTAATTAGTTGCTTTAATTCTAGCAAAATACTTCTTAATTATTGTAGACAAGTTTTACAAATAGAGAGTTTACTCAAACAAAGAAAATAAATACAAATCCATATATATAAAACTCTTGGTCCGTCTGTCAGTCTGTCTGTCTGTCTGTTTGTTCCAGCATCACGTCTAAACCACTGAACCGATTTAACTGAAATTTTGCAACAGGATACTATGGAGTCCGGAGGGTGTCACAGGCTATATATGGTCGGGATTGGACAAAAGGGCGTGGCACCTCCCATACAACCTAAACTTTCAAAACGACATAACTCGGCACATACACAAGCTAAGAAGATGAAACAAAAAAACTCAAATAAAAAAAAAAAATACAAAAGCAATCACACCACATTAAAACTCACCACACTAAAATTCACCACACTCAAATTCACCAAACTAAAATTCACCACACTAAAACTCACCACACTAAAACTCACCACACTAAAACTCACCACACTAAAACTCACCACATTAAAACTCACCATACTAAAATTCACCATACTAAAACTCATCACACTAAAACTCACCACAAAAAATTCACCACACTAAAATTCACTACACTAAAACTCACCACTCTCAAATTCACCAAACTCAATTTCACCACACTCAAATTCACCACACTAAAATTCACCACACTAAAACTCACCACACTAACTCACCACACTAAAACTAACCACACTAAAACTTCTACTGGGAAAATCTACGGGAAATAATTTTACGGGAAAGAATTCCACTGGGAAGAATTCTACGGGAAAGCACAGTCTAAGAAAGAATTGAGAAACGTTGTTTTAGCGGAAAATTAGTTTGGTTTTGGTTACTACATTTATAAAACCAATAAAAAATACGTCTACGGGTCCCTGATATAAATAATAAAAATGTTAAGAAAATTGCTCTAGTCGTATACGGGTCCAGCTAGTATTTTATAAATCTTAATAATTAAATACATTTTATTAATTTTACGAATACGCAATTTCTTCGAGTGTCCGAGTATGTTTATCTCTGTGCGTGTCTGTGAACAACGTCCGAAAACCGCGAGCGTGTCGAACGCATAGACAAACGAACAATGGACTGATGGACGGACTCACCATTTGAATGGCAATGTTTGCTGTTTTATCATAATTTCATATGTGTTTGTATAGGGTAAAGGCGAATATTTAAAATTTGAAAACAATATAATTTTCAGTAAAAAATTATTTTTTTTGTGAAAAATTTAATTTTCAGTGAAAATTTGAATTTTTTGTGAAAAATTTTGGGTCATTGAATTTTTGTGACAAATTGAATTTTTAGTGAAAAAATTTAATTTACTGTGAAAAATTAAATTTTTAGTGAAAATTTGATTTTTTTATTATAAATTGGACTTTTAGTTTTTTAATGAATTTTTACTGAAAACTTATATTTTTTTCGTGAACAATTTAATTTTTAATTACTAATTGAATTATTAAGTGATTTATTAAATTTTTAGTGAAAATTTAATTTTTAGTAAAAAAGTGAATTTTGAATGAAAAATTGAATTTCTAATTAAAAATTGAATTTTTAATTGAAAATTGAAATTTTAATTGAAAATTGAATTTTTAATTACAAATTGCATTTTAGATAAAAATTTAATTTTTAGTTAAAAATTTAATTTTTAGTTAAAAATTTAATTTTTAGTTAAAAATTTAATTTTTAGTTAAAAATTTAATTTTTAGTTAAAAATTTAATTTTTAATTAAAAATTTAATTTTTAGTTAAAAATTTAATTTTTAGTTAAAAATTTAATTTTAAGTTAAAAATTTAATTTTTAGTAAAAAATTGTATTTTTAGTTAAAAATTTAATTTTTAGTTAAAAATTTAATTTTCAGTGAAAAATTGTATTTTAGTTTTTGATTGAATTTTTATTGAAATTGAGGTCAAATGTAGAATTTTTAGTGCAATTTATGTTCCTAAATATTCCCTATATTTTACTAACACTGGTGCGATGAAAAATATGATATACGATTTTAATGCTCTGCGTTTGAGTGTGGTACGTGTTTCAAACATTTCGCATGTGCAAATGCAACGGACGGACCCGCAAAAACAGCAGCAACCAGTTTCAATATTTAATGAAGATTGGAATGTTAGAAAAAAAGTATTTTTTTCTACATTATTTAAGCAAAATAATTAGTTAATTTTTGATATTTTATTTAATATCAAAAAATCAAATTAATAACAGTTTATTTTTCTTTGATTTTATAGTTAATTTAGCAATGAATAATAATATGTGTATCATTTTATTCTATTCTAATAATTCTAATAAAAAAACCATTTTAAATCTTTATACAAAAAAAAAAGATATATTCTATTTAGTTGAAGTACATTTGGCTGAGGAGATACGGAGTACGGTGTGGTTGCGGCATGAAAAAGTCTGCGGTATTTGGAATGTTGAATGCGGCGTTGCGGTGGTGAATTTCAGGAATTAGACACCTTTTAAGTGGGTGCTTCACGAATATGTCGATGATGCTTCAACAAAGTCTCGAGAATGAAAATAACAATGAAATCAAAAATTGTTTTTTAAAGTGGCTAAAATAAAAATCATTGACTACTGATGATGAACGCTGGTGATAAGAAAGACTACGACGACAATGACACAGATGGTGAGAGGATAAAAGTATAAATTAGGGATGACTTTGGTGGATTAAAAAAATAACGGGGAAAAATTGAATAAGTCAAAAATTTTAAAAGAAAGATGTTAACGATAATAAGATGTGTATGATGTGTAAGATGTATAAGATGTGAAAGATGTATAAGATGTACAAGATGTATAAGATGTATAAGATGTATAAGATGTATAAGATGTATAAGATGTATAAGATGTATAAGATGTATAATATGTATAAGATGTATAAGATGTATAAGATGTATAAGATGTATAAGATGTATAAGATGTATAAGATGTATAAGATGTATAAGATGTATAAGATGTATAAGATGTATAAGATGTGAAAGATGTATAAGATGTATAAGATGTATAAGATGTATAAGATGTATAAAATGTCTAAGATGTATAAGATGTATAAGATGTATAAGATGTATAAGATGTATAAGATGTATAAGATGTATAAGATGTATGAGATGTATAAGATGTATAAGATGTATAAGATGTATAAGATGTATAAGATGTATAAGATGTATAAGATGTATAAGATGTATGAGATGTATAAGATGTATAAGATGTATAAGATGTATAAGATGTATAAGATGTATAAGATGTATAAGATGTATAAGATGTATAAGATGTATAAGATGTATAAGATGTATAAGATGTATAAGATGTATAAGATGTATAAGATGTATAAGATGTATAAGATGTATAAGATGTATAAGATGTATAAGATGTATAAGATGTATAAGATGTATAAAATGTCTAAGATGTATAAGATGTATAAGATGTATAAGATGTATAAGATGTATAAGATGTATAAGATGTATAAGATGTGAAAGATGTATAAAATGTACAAGATGTATAAGATGTATAAGATGTATAAGATGTATAAGATGTATAAGATGTATAAGATGTATAAGATGTATAAGATGTATAAGATGTATAAGATGTATAAGATGTATAAGATGTATAAGATGTGAAAGATGTATAAAATGTACAAGATGTATAAGATGTATAAGATGTATAAGATGTATAAGATGTATAAGATGTATAAGATGTATAAGATGTATAAGATGTATAAGATGTATAAGATGTATAAGATGTATAAGATGTATAAGATGTATAAGATGTATAAGATGTATAAGATGTATAAGATGTATAAGATGTATAAGATGTGAAAGATGTATAAAATGTACAAGATGTATAAGATGTATAAGATGTATAAGATGTATAAGATGTGAAAGATGTATAAAATGTACAAGATGTATAAGATGTATAAGATGTATAAGATGTATAAGATGTATAAGATGTATAAGATGTATAAGATGTATAAGATGTATAAGATGTATAAGATGTATAAGATGTATAGATGTATAAGATGTATAAGATGTATAAGATGTATAAGATGTATAAGATGTATAAGATGTATAAGATGTATAAGATGTATAAGATGTATAAGATGTATAAGATGTATAAGATGTATAAGATGTATAAGATGTATAAGATGTATAAGATGTATAAGATGTATAAGATGTATAAGATGTATAAGATGTATAAGATGTATAAGATGTATAAGATGTATAAGATGTATAAGATGTATAAGATGTATAAGATGTATAAGATGTATAAGATGTATAAGATGTATAAGATGTATAAGATTTATAATATGTATATATTTATAAGATTTATAAGATGTATAAGATGTATAAGATGTCTAAGATGTATAAGATGTATAAGATGTATAAGATGTATAAGATGTATAAGATGTATAGATGTATAAGATGTATAAGATGTATAAGATGTATAAGATGTATAATATGTATAAGATGTATAAGATGTATAAGATGTATAAGATGTATAAGATGTATAAGATGTAAAAGATGTATAAGATGTATAAGATGTATAAGATGTATAAGATGTATAAGATGTATAAGATGTATAAGATGTATAAGATGTATAAGATGTATAAGATGTATAAGATGTATAAGATGTATAGATGTATAAGATGTATAAGATGTATAAGATGTATAAGATGTATAAGATGTATAAGATGTATAAGATGTATAAGATGTATAAGATGTCTAAGATGTATAAGATGTATAAGATGTATAAGATGTATAAGATGTATAAGATGTATAAGATGTATAAGATGTATAAGATGTATAAGATGTATAAGATGTATAAGATGTATAAGATGTATAAGATGTATAAGATGTATAAGATGTATAGAATGTATAAGATGTATAAGATGTATAAGATGTATAAGATGTATAAGATGTATAAGATGTATAAGATGTATAAGATGTATAAGATGTATAAGATGTATAAGATGTATAAGATGTATAAGATGTATAAGATGTATAAGATGTATAAAATGTATAAGATGTATGAGATGTATTAGATGTATAAGATGTATAAGATGTATAAGATGTATAAGATGTATAAGATGTATAAGATGTATAAGATTTATAAGATGTATAAGATGTAAAAGATGTATAAAATGTATGAGATGTATAAGATGTATAAGATGTATAAGATGTATAAGATGTATAAGATGTATAAGATGTATAAGATGTATAAGATGTAAAAGATGTATAAGATATATAAGATGTATAAGATGTATAAGATGTATAAGATGTATAAGATGTATAAGATGTATAAGATGTATAGGATGTATAAGATGTATAAGGTGTATAAGATGTATGAAATGTATAAGATGTATAAGATTTATTGAATGTAAGATGAATATTATGAGATTATGTTGACTTTTATGAATATAGTGTATATGAGGGATATGATGAATATTATGAATATAGTGTGTATGAGGGATATGATGATTGTTATGAATAAGATGAATATGATGAATATGACGGGTATGATGAACATAATGAATATGACGAGTACGATGAAAGTGATTTATATGATGAATATTTGTTGAAAATGATGAATATGATAAATGTGATATATATGATGAATATGATGAATATGATAAATATGATGAATATGATGAATATGATGAATATGAAGAATATGATGAATATGATGAATATGATGAATATGATGAATATGATGAATATGATGAATTTGATGAATATGATGATTATGATGGTTATGATGAATATGATGAATATGATGAATATGTTGAATATGATGAATATGATGAATATGATGAATATGATGAATATGATGACTATGATGAATATGATGACTATGATGAATATGATGAATATGATGAATATGATGAATATGATGAATATGATGAATATGATGAATATGATGAATATGATGAATATGATGAATATGATGAATATGATGAATATGATGAATATGATGAATATGATGAATATGATGAATATTATTAATATGATGAATAAAAAATAAATATGATGAATATGATAGATATGATGAATATGACGAATATGACGAATATGATGAATATGACGAATATGATGAATATGAATATGACGTATATGATGAATATGTTGAATATGATGAATATGATGAATATGATGAATATTATTAATATTATTAATATTATTAATATGATGAATAAAAAATAAATATGATGAATATGACGAATATGATGAATATGATGAATATGATGAATATGATAAATATGATGAATATGATGAATATGAAGAATACAATGAATATGAAGAATACAATGAATATGATGAATATGATGAATATGATGAATATAATGAATATGATGAATATGATGAATAAAATAAATATGATGAATATGATGAATATGATGAATGTGATGAATATGATGAATATAATGAATTTGATGAATACGATGAATATGATGAATGCGTAGTATATATGATGAATATATTTACAAACAAAAAATATGTTGAACAAGTTCAAATTCGATGTATTTGAATTGAAAATACACATTTAATCCACTAATCATTTCCATAATTTTAACTCATCGTGGGCTTAAATTCGAAATTCATTTATTTTCATATTAATTTATAGGATTTGTTACGCTCATAACCTAAATATTTGACGCCAAGCGCACTCACGCATAACCTAAACAGAATTCATTCTCCTTAACCTGATACTAAACATGCGCCCTCTCTTTCTGTACAGTAATTTATAATCATTCGTAATAGCTCTCTCTCGCTCTTTCTGTCACTCCATCGCATTGATTAGTGTTACTCAGTACGAGTATCTTTAAAAAAAGCCAAGTCACTTAAGCAATAGCACCCGCCACCCACGTGACCCCATTTTGCAGCAATATCCACCGACACTCACCCCCGAGTTGGTGGACGGACACCCACCCGACCAACGACAGCAACAACCACAGCAACATTTTGTTTGTGGCCGTAAGTGAACGTTTATCAAAACCTGAAAATTTCCGTTGATTCCGAAACACACAGAGTGAGTAGTATGGTCAAGGGTTGGGAAGTGTTTGTTGTTGCCGTCGTCATCATTATTCACATCACCATCATCTTCATCATCATCATCAACAGCCACATCCAAATCTCCACATAGTCGTTGTCATTTCTACCTCCATCTCGCGCAGATTCATCTCTTTAGTTACATTCTTCAGCATATTTCAAACGTTCGTCAACACAGAATGAACAGCTGCCAGAAGTCGTCCTTCTACATCCTTAAATGATATAGTGGGGTGAACAAAGTCGCCAATTTACCCGTTCCACATTCTACTGCATGTTCGTTCTCTTTCTCTCTCACTTGTTTTATTCTCTATTTGCACTTTCTATTGTAGGTGTTGCTCACTACATTTTGGGGTCAATTTCATCCGCCATTTTTGTCTGTTTGTTCCGTAAATGCGCTCTCAAAATACACGACTGTCTCGAAATCATGTTGCTCACACTGTCCACAAATACGCTCTGCTTTAAGAATGCTCAAAAACCCTCTTCGCGCATCTCTCAATCAACATTCACAAAACGACCTGTTTGCTGATCCCCGAAAGTCTCATTGTTTTTGGTGTTTCACACTATTCGACACGACCACGATAACCCACCGAAACACCGAGCCCAACGTAAGACCGTCCGAAACAATGACGAACCCAGCGTAGCATCGTTTGACAGTACGTCAGTCGAAGTCCGCTGTCCGAAGACCGAGTCAAACCGAAGCTGCGATGCAACGAAACGAAACGAGCAACTAACCGTCCGACAACCGTTTTATTGAGGACGACAACGACAACTTGACTACAGTGGAGTCGAGTAAAGAAAATTGTTGGCAAATTTAATTGGAAATAATTTAGTTTATATTTTTAAAATTTTATAATTTAAAACAAAAAAAATTGTTTGGCATGTTAAAGCAGAAACATGCAAAAACGACACGTAGACAAAATTTCAAGCATTTTTTAGGTATATTTCAGGTATATTTTCTGCATATTTCCGGCAAACACACCGATATATGGAAGTTTTTGGGAGGCGTATGGCAAATTAACAAATTTTATGGAATTTTAATGGCATAATCGCACCATATTTTAAGAAGGGTCAGAAAACAGACAGCTTTTGATACAAGCTCTGTCTTTCTCTATATGAAATATGTCGAAAAAAAAAATTCTAAACTGCTTTGATCATGCCAAAAATTGTGTCTGGTGATTTTAGAAACATTTTTTGGAAAAAACAAAGGCTTGGCTGTTTAAATTCCTTAAAACTAGATACCTGCTATACGCTATTTTTAAGTTTGTTTGTTGAAAATATGCACGAAATATACCATAATAATGTCCGAAATTGTGTCTCGAGATGATGCCTTTTTTTCCTGATCATTTTGTAGTAGTTTCTGTAGTTTTTAATGGATATAAATACTGTAAAATTCAATTGAAATGGATTCATTTATAGAAATGGTAGGATCATAATCGGGACTGAATAATGTATTTTGACTCAATTTTATAATTTTATATCAAGTATAGTAATATCCTTTATTCCCACTATTTTTTTTCTGATGACAATCAATGAGGTAGAAAATGAAAAAAACATCAATCTGATATCATTCCCGGATTTAGAAAAATTACAATGCAAAAATTACCATTTTTAGTTTAATTTCATACATTTGTGTATTTCTTTGTAAATTTATTCCAAAGACCACTAGCAATATCCATTATTTGCATTAAATTTTTCTAATCACAATTAATATGGTAAAAAACAAACAAAAAAAAATCAACACGGTATCTTTCCCGAATTAGGAGAAATAGCATGGCAAAACTACCATTTTTGTTCTAATTTCATACATGAGTGCCTCTTTTATAAATTTATTCCCAGGTCCGCACGCAAAATACTTCATTCCAACTATGTTTTTTCTAATCACAATAAATATAGCAAAAAATAAAAAAAAATATCCTCATGATATCATTCCCGGATTCGGAGAAATTACAGGGCAAAAATAACGATTTTTATTCTAATTTCATACATTTGTGCCTTTTGTTTTAAATTCATTCCAAGGACTGCAAGTGATATTCTTTCGCACTATCTTATTTCAGATCACTATAAATGTGGTCAAAAATAAAAAAAATAATATGTACCGATATCGGCTCCAGAATTTTAAAAATCACACGTCAAAAGATTTCAAAAATTCTCGAAGTTTAAATATTTAAAAAAAAAATTTGGGAATCAATACTAGATATTTTAAATCATAACCATACCTTAATATTTTTATACCTTAATATCGATTTATTTTGAAGTTGTATAATTTTGTTCAAAAAAAAAGTGGCTTTTTGTTCACCGTACGTACTACTGTCCCGGGGATTCGAACCCCCAAACTGTAGTCCAACAATGTAGAGAGTTCTGGAAACCAGAACCCTAACCGGTATTACAAAGGCTTTTAGTCCCTGAGTATACATTTTCGAAATACAAATATAAGTTCAAAATTTTATTTTATAATTTTCTTCCGTTTTCTCCCCATTGTACTTGAAACAGCTGCATACAGACCATGGTTACATGGTACATTTTACTATGGCCTCCACTCAAAATACACACAAGTGTTGCTTACAAAAATGTTTCTGTTTGGCTCCTTGTTAACCCCCTCCCCCTTCTATGCACGAGTCCTGGTCGCCAGTCCCGAGGGCAAACGTTGAAAACCGAAATTAAAGCAGAAGCGACAACAGCAGCTACCCAGTTAAACCCACAGAAACGAATAGTCGCAACTTTAGACACTTTCAGTCGAAGTAAAAAAAACGGGGTAGTGATTGCGGGAATGAAATGGGTCTAAATGGGTACCAACAGAATTTAAGTTGTTGCTGTAATTTTTGTTGCTGCTGTCAAGATTATGGCATTTTACCAAAAAAAAAAAAAATGTTTGCAACAACAATGCTGTGTACACAAACAACAAAAACTAGGAAAGGACATAATAAAAATTCCAACAAACTTTGGGCAGCGAAAAGTTGGCCATGCTTTTAATTCGATTCGGGGCTGGGTGGCAAAGTGTATTTTTTTTTGTTTTTATTGGGGGGAGATGGGGAAAATGAAAAATCTATGAAGAAGCAGCTTTTGTTGCATTTGGCAGGCAGCAAGGACGATGCTAAGGATAAATAAAAATATGTAGGTACTTTTGGAAATTTTGTTAGAAAGTCTCGTGTAGTATATTCGGGGAGATGGTTGGTAGGTTGGTGGGCGGTGTTGAAGCATGGAGTTTTAGGTAGGTAAAAGTTAGGTTCTGAAAATGTTTTTCAATGGATCGTATAGTTATTTGGTGTAAGTCGAGTGTTGGCTGCGTGCTTATATTGCACAACAAAAACAACACGATTAATATTATGGTTGAAGGGCAACTGTAGGATAGGAAAGGTCGGGCCTCTGGCGTCTTTTGGGCCACTCGAAGTTGTTTGTAGTTGTTGTCGTCGTCGACATCGTCCTCGTTGTTATAGTCGAAGTTATGTCTTTTTGGTGTCATGCTATATAAACACATTGAAATCTAGACACACACAGATAGACAGACCGATATAAAGAGCATAAATATAGCATACAACAAGCTGTACGTGTTGTAGTTGTTTGTGTTGTAAAAGTGGAAAAGTTTACTTTTGTGCTTCATTATTAGTGAATCGTGTGTATGTGTAACGGCAATGTGCACCCAGTAGGAATTATATTTAGCTATGACGGTGCCCGGACATAACTCCTATGGATATAACCCACAATTCGCCTTGTCATGCTCCCTAGTGGAAATTTGCCCGATGCGCCATCGGGAAATGATCGGGGTTTCGTCAGGTAAGCCCTATTAGAGCAAATATGATCATTGCCTTGTCATGCCCTTATCATGCTCACCATAGCAGGGTTTACATTATGTAAACAGCCAATGGTCCCGATCAAAGCTACATTAGTTGTTCCTCATAAAGAAATTTTCATCGGGCAATGATCAGGTTTCAATGAGGTATGATATTTTATTTAATCGGGTATTTGTAGTGCTTTCGTATGCTCATGTTTTAACAAGGCAATGGTCAGATAAATAATGATATGGGGAATTACCCGATCAGTACATGATCATTGCCTGAGGTGAGTACATGATCAGGACACTGCGTTACAAGGACATCGTGGGCCTCGTCATATCCCGATCATCTCAAATAATGACATGATCAGTTCATGAGCATGGCCCTACCAAAATTTCTACTAGGACTTGCTCCCGAAATTCGAATTGTGGATTATGTCCGCCGAGATCCGCAGACATAATTCCAAAAAACTTCGGTCATAATACCCAATCATGTTTGGGGGTTAAGTCCGCGTTCCAATTGTATTTTGAGAATTATGTTCGCATATCAACGCGGACTTAACCCCCCATAATAAGTTTGTCATGAGCGATATTTTCGAAATAAAATTTCGTCTAATTAAAATTAAGTTTTGCATAATTAAAAGAAAATAAAATTATATCTTTAT
The DNA here is from genome assembly GCA_951804985.1 of Dryomyza anilis. NCBI lineage: Eukaryota > Metazoa > Arthropoda > Insecta > Diptera > Dryomyzidae > Dryomyza > Dryomyza anilis. The sequence continues at coordinate 77,927,849 of OX638134.1, read as the reverse complement.
TTTATTCATTTATGAGAAGAATGAGTTGGAGAATTGGAGTTTGTATCAAATGTGAAATTTATCAAATTTTCTCAAAATGTCTCAAAAATATACCGGAATAGCACCTTACAATTTCTATAATATATGACAACCTCCCGACACAAAATTTCTACATTTTTTATAAATATTTCGTGATTATTTTCGGAAGACATACAGGTTAATGGAGTTTGTGGTTGTGAGATGCAAATAGCACATACTACAGAAAATAACTTTATACGACATTGGGAAAACATTGGGAAAAACATAGCAAAAACGCTCGCATAGTCTGTTTTAAGCGCTAGTTTCTACATTTTTAGGATTAGATACTTGGGATTTTGATATTACCTTCAAAATTCTTTAGAGAACGGACTGGAATATATTTATTTTTTGTTTTTCGCTAACAGGGGCTAATACCATACAGCCGAAAGTTAAGACTTTCGCAGAATTGCGCAGTGTAAAATTAAACTAAAATGTCAATGTTATGACAATGGATTCGGAAAGCCAGTCAAAAATAAAAATACACGTGTATCATTATTTTGAAAATTGGGGATTAAAAACTTTTATATAGTTAGTTAAAGTGGGTTAAACATTAAATGAAATCATAAGAAAAAAACTAGTGTAACTCAATATATTATTAAAATTTTTATTATCAAGACTTGTAATCAAATAGTATATACTTTTTATAGATTACGTTAACCCATTACAACCCATTTAACCATTTTTTGACGTTTTCTTTTAAAAATATTAGAAAAAACGTCTTAAATAAGATTTAAAAGTGGAAAAATGTCATACGGTAAATGGCTGACTATTTTTTCTTGGGTTTTCCAAACACTAGTACCATATAAGGTTTAATCGAGATAAGTACAAACATATTTTTTGTATATTAAATATTTTAAAATAAATTATAAGTAGTCTCTACAATGTTTTCTGATTATAATCGATTTTTTTGAATGGTCATCAACTTATCAACATTTCCTCATGGGTTACTTTGCAATATGTCTGTCGCTTGAGTCTTTTGCACAAAGAGTCTCTGTGGGTGTGTGTGTGTGTTGCTGTCGCTGTTTGTGTGCATTAAGTGTTGCCAACTTTATTTAATAGCATAACGATGACGTTCTATGCTTCAGGGATGATAGTGGCGATGGCCATAGGGTTGCCGACGGGTGGTAGCCAATAGTAAAATGCTGAAGAATCTACTAGAGAGAAAATTAGTTGAATATAATGTTCTTGCTGTGTTATTGCGGCGGCCACGACATGATTGAGGGATGTGGGTGGTATGGCAAACAGTTTGACTGGTGGGTGGTTGAAATTTAATTAAGATACTTTTTGTTTGTTTTTGTCTTGTGTTGGTTTTTGTGCTGAATACATAGATAAATGGACGGACAGACAGACATACGGACTGGCAAGCAGGCAATGCGACAAAATTATTGACTAAGTGAAATTGTGTAAATGTGAAAAAATAACATTTTCACGGGAACAAATTAGTTTTTGTGTTTTTTTTTGGCTTTTGTAATTTCTATTGTACATTTAATTTGTCACGCCTGTTTGACGCTGCCTCTGTGGCTGTTACTGATGATGTCAATGCGTTGCTGCGTTGCTGCGTTGCTGCGTCGTAAAAGTCAATGAAAAATTTAGCAAACAACTTTGGAAGTTTATGATTTTTTCGATTTTTTTTTTTCAATCTTATATGGTTGGAAAAAAATATGCTGTGAATGTTGCCAGATTAAATCGAAATTTTGTTAATTAGGGTAAAAGGAGTCTTTGAAAAAAAAAGGTTTAATTCATGAATAAGAAGGCGGACACTTTAGAAAAATATTTTGGGTAGACAAAGATGGGAATGTGTAAACTGTCTATTTTTTGCTATAGTGTAAAGAATAATTCGTATAAAAATGGCAGGCAATCGTGGGCTATGGTAGGAAAATAGAAGTAAAAAGACAGACAAAACTTGCTATGTATAGATTAAGAAAGCGTATTTTTGGAATTTTTTGGGTAGACAAATTTGAGAGTATGGACAAAACCTACTGCCTATATCTTGCTATAGTGTGAAAGCATAATTGATATAGAAATGACTGGCAAAAGTTGGATATGGTAGACACGATGTCACGCACTAAACGACCAGAAAATAGCCAGTAGAACTCTTTGGTTTCTGGGAATTTCTCAGCCAATAACCGACCAGTTTTAGACTAGTTTTACTGGCGGGGATATACTCTTCATATCCATAACAGTACTGGCTAGTATATACCCTTCAAATTCCTACGAGCAACTTAGCAGTATTTCAGCTGCCTAGTAAATCGTTGCTTGGGCCGTACATAAATTCTATATAATTTTAAGATACTGTTTAAGAAAATTACAATCGTAATTTAACAACCTCTTCATTTACTACCTGGAATAATCAAAAACTACAAAAAATATTTTTTCAAAAAAATATAAACACATTTTTTCTTTTAATTGCCAAGACTAATTTTAATTTAATAATGTAAATATAAGTTTTTCAGTTCGTTGAATTTAAACTCGAAAATGTTGATTGATTTTTTTAATTATTATTTTTTAATTGGAAATCTAATTTAGAATGCATCAAATATAGAAAAATGTTAGTAATCTTCCTCGCTAGTCTGGACTCTGCTCTGCATAACGCATTTTCTTATTGATCATTACATGCCAACTGCTTTCAATTCAACTGTAAGGTTTTTTATAGATATTATTCTTTTAGTGTTTCTCTCCTATATTTCCTTAATGGACAGAATTAACAAATATCATTCAATTATTTTCCCTATAATTAAATATTTTTGATATCAGTAAATAATAAAGTTTTTTCCCTATGAAAAATATTTCACTACTATTTTTAATACATTTAAAATTAAGTTGTTGTAGTGTTTTAAGCAAATATTTCATTTAATTAATTTAAAAATTTTAATTTAAATTATAATTTTTTTTGTTTAAACTCATAAGAAATTATAATTATTTGACAATAGTAAAAACATTTCATTGAAAATATTGTAAATATTAATTTTTAAATAATACCTAACAGAGCTGGCAACTCTGCGCACCCAACTCACTCGCCATTCGCACCACCCAATCGCAAATACTCGCGCGCTACTTTGTCCTTCGTAACGACAACGAAAATGCGCTGCATACCGACAAAGGCAACAACGACTTAGGCCAGATACCGACGAGACGACCTGCTGCCGATTGCTGTGCGCCGCGTTGGGCAGCAGCATTTTGTGTTCGTGTGTGACGTTGCGGTGACGCGTGCGTCACGTAACAGTATTGCATAGCGTTACAACGTGTCGTGTCGTCCGTTCGTATGAGTGAAGAGCAGTTGAGTCATATGATTGTTTGTTTGTGTTTGTATCAATGGCTGACTGTCGCTGTTTGCGAGAATTTGTTTCATTTGACGTTTATTGGTTTTTGTTTGTCGTGTATTGTTGTAGATGTTTTTTTAGCTGATGCCTGAAATTGAGTTGCGTTGAAAGAATGAAAGAAAATTTAGTTGCTAAGTGGCAAAATGTTGTTGCAGTTGTTGTTGGCATTAGATTTGTCTTCTCGAAGGCGTTTTACATCGAATCAACGCATATTTGCTAAACTGGACCTGATTAGGTTTTCGTTTTCATTTTCGATGTAGCTGCTTTTTGTATCTTTGTCTTTGGTTTTGTGTATGCCGCACATTAAGTGGGTGGTTGGATGGTTTAGTTGGTTGAGTCGTGGGTTACAAAAATGCGTAAATGGTTGGGTTGTTTGTCGTGACATTTAAGGCAAACGAACGAACGAACGACCGATGGACCGTCGCAAGGACCAAATTGCTTTTCGGCTGCTGCACTGAAAAATGAGGGTTAATTGTTTCAAGGCTGATGGCGAAAATACTTTTAGCAAATACAGGATTACTAGCGGTATTTGTTATTAATATTTGCAGAAAATATTAAGTATTATTAATTGATTTGTTTGGACGATGGATGGCAAAGAAATAGAGTGACTGGCAGTGACAAGTGACAGATGCGAGAAATATTAGAAAGAAAGGTTTATGTACAAAATGAAATAGTTTTTTTAATGAAGTTTTAATTTAATTGAATTCTTAGTGAAACATTTTATGTTTAGTAAAAATATGAATTTTGAGTGAAAAATTTAAATTTGAGTCTAAAATTGAAGTTTAGTACAAACTAAATTTTTAATAAAAAAAACTTAATTTTTAGTGAAAATTTTAATTTAAGTTAAAAATTTAATTTTTAAGAAAAATTGATTCTTTAGTGAATAATTGAATTTTAAGTAAAAATTAAATTTTGAGTTAAATATTGAATTTTTGTTGAAAATTTGAATTTTTAAAAAGAATTGAATTTTGAGTGTAAAATTAAATTATTATTGCCAAATTCCTTTTTGAGTGAAAAATTTTATTTAAAGTGAAAAATATAATTTTGAGTGAAAAATTTAATTTTTTAGTGAAAATTTGAATTTTGAGTGAAATTTTGAATTTTTAATGAAAATTTGAATTTTGGATGAAAAATTGAGTTTTGAGTAAAAAATTTATATTTTTGTGAAAATTTGGATTTTGAGTAAAAAAAAATTGAATTTTAAGTGAACAATTGAATTTTGAGTGAAAATATGAATTTTAAGTGAAAAATTTAATTGTGAGTGGAAAATTGAATTTTTAGTGAAAAATTTAATTTTGAGTGAAAAATTGAATTTTGTGTGAAAATTTGATTTTTGAGTGAAAAATTGAATTTTGAGTGAAAAATTTAATTTTGAGTGAAAAATTAAATTTTTAGTGAAAAATTAAATTTTGAGTGAAAAATTGAAATTTGAGTAAAATTTAATTTTGAGTGAAAAATTGAATTTTGAGTGAAAATTCAATTTTAGTGAAAAATTCAATTTTGAGTGAATCATTGAATTTTGAGTTAAAATTGAATTTTGAGTGAAAAATTGAATTTACAGTAAAATGTTTATTGATTATTTGAATTTTGAGCGAAAAATGGAATTTAGAGTGATAAATTTAATTTATAGTGATAAATTTAATTTTGAGTGAAAAATTGAATTTTGAGTGAAAAATTAATTTTTAGTGAAAAAGTGAATTTTGAGTGAAAATTTGAATTTAAGTGAAAATTTTAATTTTGAGTGAAAAATTGAAATTTGAGTGAACATTTTAATTTTTAGTGAAAAATTGAATTTTGAGTGAAAAATTGAATTTTGAGTGAAAAATTGAATTTTGAGTGAAAAATTTAATTTTCAGTTATTAAATTTTTAGTGATTATTAGAATTTTGAGCGAAAAATGGAATTTAGAGTGATAAATTTAATTTATAGTGATAAATTAATTTTGAGTGAAAAATTGAATTTTGAGTAAAAATTTTAAATTTGAGTGAAAATTTGAATTTTTGTGAAAAATTAAATTTTGATTGAAAAATTGAATTTTGAGTGAAAAATTGAATTTTGAGTGAAAAATTGAATTTTGAGTGAAAATTGAATTTTGAGTGAAAAATTGAATTTTGAGGAACAAAATTGAATTTTGAGTGAAATATTGAATTTTGAGTGAAAAATTGAATTTTGAGCGAAAAATGTAATTTAGAGTGAAAAATTGAATTTTCAGTTATTAAATTTTTAGTGATTATTAGAATTTTGAGCGAAAATTAAATTAAATTTTTATCGAAAAATTTAAATTTGAGAGAATATTTTAATTTTTACTGAAATTATTAAATTCTTAATGAAAAATTTAATTTTTATTTATGTATTCAAGCCGCCCAAATTAAATGCTGCTGTATTTATTGTATGTATTTTTCTTTCGCATTTGCATAATTTTCAGTACTTTGAATTTTTCTTCTTTTTTTGTTTTCAATAGTACTTCTCGTCCTTAATACCAATTTTTTGCATATTACGCTACAACATTTGCTGATTTTATATTATAATATTTTTTCGTGCCTCGTTCGGCCCTCTAAATATTATATATGCTGAAGACAGCCAAGTCTTACAGTCTGTCATTTCGTCCGGTTGTCGAATATTACATCATGATGACTACGTCTCCTGGGAGCGCAGCAACGATAGGCGGTTATTTTCATTTTACAACTGCACAAACAATTCTCAACATATATAAAAATAAAATCACACAATTTTTATATAATATATTTTTTTTTTGCATTTATTTATTCTGCTCTTTTCTTATTGCAACACAATTTTATGCTGTTGCCTGTTGTTTGCCGTCTTTTTTTCTTTTATGGCATTTTTGCTGACTTGCTTCGACAGCTAAAGCACACAAAACGCATTACAAAAACAAAAAGAATAAAAATGTTGTATGAAAAAAGAACAAAAAAAAGGATTTGCCATAAAAATCTACACTCATGCCCTTTGTCGTTGGCCCACCTTATAGCACTTCAGCGGCAAGATTTGGATTTAAATTTGATGCCGACGCCACCCTCTGTACATCCTGCGCTGTATTTTTTTTGCCACACAATCTCCCGCATATAATAATAAAAATGTACAACAACAACAATAACTGTAAGGTGGCAATACTGCCAACACCCAGTGTTCGTCCTTTCGACAGCACATCTTAGAAAGTATAAAGTATGTGGTAGGAAAAAAATTGTGAAAAAGTAGCAGAAAATTGCGAAGCGTTAATATCCTGCGTCATACATACAAATGGCACTTGAATACAGTTCAGCACTCGTAGAATCTTACACCATTCCCCAAACAACAAAAAAAAACACACACACAGACCTTTAGACATACCCCGGCGCAATACAGTGGTAGGACTTGGAAATAAAAATGCTTACAGTCGGAGAGAAATATTTGTACAGTTTCTCTTTTTTTTTATTAAATTTTTATAGTATTTCTGAATTTAGATCTTTTAAAAGATTAGTTGTAAATCATAAAAATATATAAAACACTGATTCGAATATATTCTGAAATTTAATTTCGATTGAAACAAAACTGGATTTTTTTTTATTGAAAAACCGAATTAAAAATTCTATTGAATTTAAATGTTTTTAAAATAATCTTTATATTTTATTAATAATTTGAAATATCGTCGTTGTAGAACGAAAAGTCACCAAATACATTTTCAAAATGCCAAATATTCATTTGCAATAATCTTTATAAATCTATCAATTTTTAATCGATGATCTCAATTTTACCACATAATAAGAAAATGTAAATCTATTAATTGATGTTTCAACTTTAAAAATGCATCATTTATTTTTTATAATATTGGTCAACAAACTCGAAAATTAGGTTTTTCATAAAAATGTATTTGATTATTATTATTTAAATTTCTTTTATATTCTTACTATGCTCAGTGGTTGTCAGTTAATTTCAAAATTTGTCAAAAGATTATCAAAACATCAAATATTTGTAAATTCGTAACATTTTCTCTTTTTAATTGTTGTATTTTTATATATTATTATGTATTTTATATGTTTGATATATTACTAACATTTTGCTGTGTATTTTTGACTTTTATGCATATATTGTCCGTTGAATATTATTATTATTATTTTATATTCATATTTACATTTTATATTTATCATATCTTTTTGACACTGCGTTGTTGTACTTTTCCCATTTTGCTAATGCAATAATCACCCCTAAGAGTTACCGAAATTCATAGAATTTTATCTGAACAACAAATATTATTTATTTGTCTTGATTTTATTGGTCTTTATTGGCAACTCATGCCATGTTGAATAATATATTCAGTTTCTCCTTTTTCTACTTATTGGTTTCTTCGTCCATAATATAATTTACTACTTCTTCAATTTATTACTATATTAGCTACACAGAAAAAGTGTTTAAATAAGTTGCAAAAATTAGTATTCAAAGAAGATTTTTTTTATGTACAAATAAAATTCCTTCTATTGAAACAATAGTTCTACAAATTTGGTAATTATATCTACAAAATTAATGATAATATCTACAAATTTGTCGATTATCACAGCAAGGAATATCGTTTTTCTATATTTTGTATAGAACCAGCAATATTTAGATTTCAAGTAACATATTAAACATTTTTCAGAGTCAAATAGTTTGGAGTCGGTTGTCGCAACAAATATGTATTCTTAAATTTATGTCTACGTTCTATATGCAAATATCTTGTTGTTCATTATTTTTGTTTTATTTTCCCCAAACTAAGGACTGCGTCGAATAAAATTGTCCGTTACATATCTTCCCATAATGTGCTATTGCAAGATTCAAATTAAAAAAATTTGATCATAGTAGCTCAGAATTAAATGGCAGAAAATAATTTGTGTCAGTTATAGTCAATACAAAATTTATTTAACGCGAAAATGGTGCCAGAAAATATAATTAAAATTTTTCAAAAACAACCTAGTTGGTCTTTTAAAAAATTGCCAAGGAGGTAGGGGCTAACCCTAAGACCATTTCTCGCGTTATCAACCGCTTTAAGGAAGACCTGAATATTGATCGGAAGAAAGGTTCCGGTAAAAAAAACCCACATGATCGTGAAAAGTCGAAGACTCATGCATATTCGGAAGGAAATTGGCGAGAAAGGCGAATTGCTCAGAATCTTTCGTGCGCAGGACTAAGAAAAAAGCTGGGCTGAAGACGTACAAGGTCCAAAAAGTTCCGGATAGAAATGCCGTCAAGAATGAAACCGCAAAACAATGAGCTAAAAAGCTGAACCAAGTTTTTTTTTTAAATTCGATTGCTGCATAATGGACGACGAAACTTATGTTTTAGCGGACTTTTCTCAGCTACCTGGGCAGTAATTTTATACAGCCGATTCTCGAGGAAATGTCGCTGAAAAATGCAAATCAAAAAAAGTGACAAAATTCCCAAATAAATTCCTTGTTTGGCAGGCAATTTGCAGTTGTGGAAAAAGGAGCAGCTCATTCGTGACATCGGGTACAATTAATAGCGAAATATATGTGAAGGAATCGTTGCAAAAGATATTGCTTCCATTTTTACGCCAACATGAAGTGTCCGCATTTTTTTGGCCTGACCTCGTTTCATGTCACTACAGCAAAACGGGCTTATAGAGGATCCAACAAAATGCAGTGATTTTGGTGCCTAGAGAAGCCAATCCACCAAACTGTCCAGAACTCAGGCCGATTGAGAGATACTGGGCTTTAGTAAAAAGGGAGATGAAGACAACCAAAACAGTGGCCAAAAACCTTCAAGACTTTAAAATAAAGTGGTCTTCAGCAGCTGTGAGGGTGTCGGACACTACCATTACAACATTAATGGAAGGGGTTCCGGAAAAATTAAAACTTTTTATTAAAAAAAATATTAATTTCTATTTTTTTATATTTTTTTTTTAATCTAAAAATAATTTGCAAAATAAAATATTTTAATCTATAAAAATTCGATTACCATATTTCTAGATTTCTAGATTTTTTCATTTTTTAACGGACAATTTTATTCGACGCAGTCCTTAACTCTTATGCTACTCACATTAAATATACTTTAGGTTTTTCATGTTAATTTCCTCAACCTCATCTAAAGTTATTTTCATATATTCCAGACATTCTCTGACTCGAAAAGAATGTTTGCAATGTATTTTTGAGACATAATTTTGAAAATCGTAAAATCTGCCAATTTTTACCAATTTGTATAAATTTCGTTTGAACCGAATGAATTTTGTTGTAATAACTAACTTTTTTCATAAACACAAAACAAAAGAAAAGCAAAAACACAAAAATACAAAATTAAGAACAAAAGCAAAGACACAAAATCAAATGCAAAAACACAAAAGCAAAAACATAAAAGCAAAACACAAAAAGTTAAAACACAAAGACCAAAAACATCTGCACGAAATTAACTTCTAATTTGGAATATATAGTAGAACCCACCAAACAAACTCAATTAGACTATCGAAAATATGTAATAAAAATGTTATTTATATTAATAAAAATATTCCATATCCTTGCATTCACATAATCTATGCACGAATCGTGCACGGGTCCAACTAGTTTTCTATAAACCTTAATATTCGTACTTATTGTAAATTGTTCCTTCATTAAAGTAAAGGACCACTTACTTAATTTAATCATCTTCTATTAACTTTATCTATTCTTTAGCCCGTGCTATACAACCTTCTATTTAGATACTTGACTCCTACTATTTATACTTCATTTACTTCTTTTAGTGCTCTTTTAATTTCACCTTTCTTAACTCCTTCCCTTACTATTTCCTTGGATAATTCTTAATGTTTTCTTTATGTCAGGCCAGAAATATCGACGAACGGGAGTAATGATGCCTTTTTCATATTAATATTCACTATATTATGCATCATTTACTATGTCAGCCATATGATATAGATGAACATTTCCGTGGCAATACCATTTTAAACCGGATAAATACGATCCATCATTGAGATGATCAAATGTTTAACATCTTCATATGACATGGTTTTTATGAAATCTCTGTTGACATCATGATCATAAATAAAAATAAATGATAAATATCGCTAACTAATCTCTTGTCATTGAACTTTTAGTAATCCTTTCTGTTAATACGATCGTTACTATTTCTTAACTTCTTCTTACTACCTTCTTCACGATTGTCTTTACTACTTCCTTCCTTACAACTTCCTCTATACCATCTTATACTATCTTCTTTTACCCCATTAATGACTCTTTATTTAATACTGTTACGAAAAGAGGTAATTTGCCCCAAGCATTCAACAATAATAAATGAGACGCAAGACAATTCAGCGCACTAAGCAATGTGTAAGAAAGAGACGGAAGATCATTCAGAGTAATGAGCAATGTGCGAAAAAGAGATGGAAGATCTGCACATTAAAACACATGAGTGCGAATGAGATGCCAATAGCATGCGTCATTCACGAAACGAGTAGAAGGTTCTCGAAACAAGTCGAAGCTTGTCGAAACGGGTCGAACTGATGCATGCAGTATATAAGGGAGCAGTATATGAGGTACAGCACTTCAGTAGTGATTGTAAAGTGGTCGAGTGCATCTCGTATGATATATGTCAAATTAAATTGTGGACATGCAGCAGTTTTTAGAATTTGATATTAGTAAAGTTGTTTATTAAAGTGAATTAATAAAGTTAATTGTTATAATTTAAACAAAACATAAGAGAGTTTTTATTTTGTACACAATCCAGAGATACGAACTTGTAGAACAGTTTTCCGTAGACTGAATTTTCGTAACAATACGTTCCTTTATTTCTTCTATAGTTCTTCCTTTTTATCTTCCTTTCCTTACCATTTCATTTACTCTTTCGTGTACATTTTATTCCTTTTCTTAGTCCATTCTTCGAATTTTCATTTACCTTTTTACATCTTTATTAATTACAAACTATTTTTTAAATCATTTCCTATCACTTCATTTATTCTTTATTTCCCCTTTTTGTCTGCTTCCATTTTCCTTTTAGCAAACAATTAATTTTACGTTCCTTTTTTCTATGCATGTTAATTGCGCATACTCCTTTACTACTTTCTTACTTTATTCTTGAGATCTTCTTTTACCCCCCAAGTAACCCATTCTTGCGTATGTTCCTTTAGTCATTTCCTAAAACATTCTTTAAATCTTCCTCAATCTCAAAGCCCTTTATTATAACTTACATTACTTCCTCCATTATATTCCTTAATCTCAAGTCCCTTTATTATAACTTCCATTACAACCTCCATTACTTCTTACTCAATTTTTAAGAGTAAGAAATAATTCATTTACTCTATCTGGTATACGTTTCTTTACAGGAACCTTGTTCCTTCACACTTTCTTTACATCTTCTTTTACCCCTTTATTGAATACTTCTTTTACGTCTTCGTAATTTCTTTAGAACTTCTTTTACCGCTCGTTCACTTTTTATTGTACTACCTTTCTTTACACATTCCTTTACGTCATCATCTACTTATTTTATTCAAACTTTACTCAATGCGTCTTTATTTTGGACATAGTTTTACTACTTTCGTACTTCCTTCTTCAGATCTTTGTTTACCCTTTTAGTAACTATTTCCTGTACAAGTTTCTTTAGTACTTCCTTTAAATCTTCATTTATTTCTTCTTCTATACGTTCCATAACATCTTCCTTTACTCATCCATTTTAACTCCCTTAACTCCTTCCTTACTCTTTTTGGATCTTCCTTTACCGATTTTACTCTTTTCTATAAACTTCTTTTACTCCTGCCTTACTTCTTTCATTACACTTTTCTTTATTCCTCCATTGATTCTTTCTTTAAACCTTCTTTTACTCAATCCTTACTTGTTACTTTACTTATTCCATACTTGTTCCTTTAGACCCTCCGACATTTTCCTTTACCCTCCATTGACTCCAGTTTTTACACCTTCCTTTACTCATTCCTTACTTATTCCTTTAGATCTTTCTCTACTCTTTCCGATATGTCGACTTATTCTTCATTTATTTTTCATATTACCAAGACTTAGCCATTTCTTGAAGTTTTTCTTATATTTTGTGTTGCAAATATTTTTGTTGTTGTTTTTGTTGTAGCTACTGTCGACATCGTCGTCGTCCTTCTTTTGTTGTATTTTGTGCTTTTGTTGTTTGTCTTGTTTCTCTATTATTTGCGCTTTAAGTTGTGCTTTTAATATGACGTTGTATTTGCCATTATTATTTTCATTGTTGTTGTATTTTCTAAGGATCCAAGGATATACTAAGTCGGTGTCGTAGAATAAATTTGTTGTTGTTGTTCTTGTTGTTTTTGTTGTAGTCTTAGTTACTTTGTATTCTGTCCGCGTCGTAAATGTTGAGAGGGTGCTCAATACTTGCGTCGCGCTTCTATTGTCTGCATCCTTCAGCAAGGACGATGCGTGGTTCTTGTTGTTGCTGCTACTGCTTTAGTTGGTGGGTGTTTGGCAATTTTTGTTGTTATTTCTGTGGTTGGGTTCAGCACTTTATGCGGATTTTTAGACATTTTCGAAATCGTAGCGTGGTTTTGTTCGCTACTTTTTTTTTTGCTTTCATCAATCGTCGTTGTTTGCCAAACATAAAAGCGAAGCAAACGAGCGCACATTTGGTGCTATTGTTAGTCTGTCTGTCCGACCGTCTGTCTATCTGTCCGTCCATTCGTCTGTCTCTATTATTATATGCCATTTATTTTGCCTCATTTATTGCCAGTTGCTTTTGTCGGCATTTTCAAGAAATGCTGTTAATACGTGGTGCTTTTTGCCAAAATGGAAAAAAATTAATCGCGATTAGTGTCGAAAAATGTTGAAAAGGTCTTAAGTATTTTATAAATTTAGTGGAGCTTAGTGTTAGAGCTCAAATTTCAGCATGAAATATAGTGGTGAAAATATAATTAAAAAAAAAAAAAAAATTTTCAGTTCTTATTCTATTTTCCATTTTTCACTAAAAATTGAATTTTCCACTAAAAATTAAATTTTCCACTAAAAATTCAATTTTTCACTAAACATTCAATTTTTCACTAACAATTCAATTTTTCACTAAACATTCAATTTTTCACTAAAAACTCAATTTTTCACTAAAAATTCAATTTTTCATTAAAAATTTAAATTTTCACTAAAAATTCAATTTTTCATTAAAAATTTAAATTTTCACTAAAAATTCAATTTTTCACTAAAAAATTCAATTTTTCACTAAAATTTCAATTTTTCACTAAAATTTCAATTTTTAGCTAAAAATTCAATTTTTCACTAAAAATTCAATTTTTCACTAAAAATTAAAATTTACACTAAAAATTCATTTTTTCACTAAAAATTAAATTTTTCACTATAAATTCAATTTTTCACTAAACATTCGATTTTTCACTAAAAATTCAAATTTTCACTAAACATTCAATTTTGCACTAAAAATTAAATTTTTCACTAAAAATTAAATTTTTCACTAAAAATTCAATTTTTCACTAAAAATTCAATTTTTCACTAAAAATTCAATTTTTCACTAGAAATTCGATTTTTCACTAAAAATTCAATTTTTCACTAAAAATTCAATTTTTCACTAAAAATTCAATTTTTCACTAAAAATTAAATTTTTCACTAAAAATTCCATTTTTCACTAAAAATTCAAATTTTCACTAAAAATTCAATTTTTAACTAAAAATTCAATTTTTCACTAAAAATTCAATATTTCACTAAAAATTAAAATTTTCACTAAAAATTAAAATTTTCACTAAAAATTCAATTTTTAACTAAAAATTCAATTTTTCTTCAAAAATTCAATTTTTCACTTAACATTCTATTTTTCACTAGACATTCAATTTTTCACTAAAAATTCAATTTTTCAATTTTCACTAAAAATTCAATTTTTCACTAAAAATTAAAATTTTCACTAAAAAGTAAAATTTTCACTAAAAATTCAATTTTTCACTAAAAATTCAATTTTCACTAAATATTCAATTTCTCACTAAAAATTAAATTTTTCACTAAAAATTAAATTTTTCACTAAAAATTAAATTTTTCACTAAAAATTAAATTTTTCACTAAAAATTAAATTTTTCACTAAAAATCAATATTTTCACTAAAAATTCAATTTTTCACTAAAAATTAAAATTTTCACTAAAAATTCAATTTTTCACTAAAAATTCAATTTTTCACTAAAAATTCAATTTTTCACTAAAAATTCAATTTTTCACGAAAAATTCAATTTATCACTAAAAATTCAATTTTTCACTAAACATTCAATTTTCCACTAATAATTCAATTTTTCACTAAACATTCGATTTTTCACTAAAAATTTAATTTTTCACTAAACATTCAATATTTCAATAAAAATTCAATTTTCCACTAAAAAATCAATTTTCCACTAAAAATTCAATTTTTCACTAAAAATTAATTTTTTCACTAAAAATTCAATGTTTCATTAAAAATTGAATTTTTCACTAAAATTAAATTTTTTACTAAAAATTAATTTTTTCACTAAAAATTTGTAGTTAACAAATTAAATTTTTCATTAAAAATTTAATTTTTTACTCAAAATTCAATTAAAATAAAAATTTTTACTTAAAACGATTTTTCTTTAAAATCTAATTTTTCGCTAAAACTTCAAATTTTCAATTTTTCACTTAAATTTCAATTTTTCTTAAAAAATTTAATTTTCATTAAAACTGTTTTTATTTTTTGAATTCCATATTAAGTAATATCTATATTGCATTTATTCAATTCAAGTTTATCGAGTTACTCATTTATGAAATTGGATAATAACTTTGAATTCCGCATGACTTCATCGAGTGCCTGCGGGTTTGCCATTCTTATATAATTCATACCAGAAAAAAAATAAAGAAAATCATGGCAAATACACATGATGCCATCTAAACCGACAAACGTATTAACCACCAGTTCTTCGTTCATTTTGTCAGTACGTAACAACTTCACTACAATCTTCAACCACTTTTCGACGTCTTTCATCTTTTTGAGTTTTCCTTCATCTTCTAAAGTGAAAAAACTATCTATTTTTAAATATAGCTCCTATTCGGCATCTGCAAAGAACATCGTTATTCAGAGTAAGGTTTTTTCATTTTTATTGTTCTTTTAACTTTTTGCATCTTTAAAAATTCCAACTTTAACTTCTCATATAATTTTTCTATTAAATGTTTCCCATATTAAAATAATATCATAATATCACTCTTCTTTTGCTTTACTTTACGAATTCTAAAAATTATCTTTCTTCAAACCGGCTTCATCAAAAAATATTGTTTCAAAATTTTTTTTCAAAAACCTTCTTAATAAAACCTCTGAACAAAGGAAAACATATTCTAAAATCCAGAATAAAACAAGAAATATACGGTGTTATATATAGCTAAACAGTACTTTCTGGATTTTAAGAAACAGATTCACTTAATTATCAAATAAGGTAGCTTCGAAATTAACCTCTGAATTTCAAGAATAATTACTCTTAGTTACTTTTTTATACCTAAGAATATAATCTCTGCATATCTAGAATAATTACTATTATCTACTTTCAACATATCGACAGATATGTTGCAAACCTAGTTCGGAAACTCTTCGAAAGTTAAAAGGTGATAGGATTTTCTCAAAACAATGTTTACTCTTAGAAATTTGAATATTTAAGAAACTCAGTTTCAAAGATCAACTCTTCAAAACTTCTTCTATTAAATCTCCACAGTCTGCACCTTCGGCAGCTTTCTTAACCTTGTTCTTCATATCTCCTAAGCCATATTATATCGCTCTCGACTTCATTACCATTACCTGCTACACTCAAAGCTCCTATTTGTCTTCAACAGTATCCTTATCCATATCATCATCCTCGTCGCCGTCAACATCATCATCAACATCATTGTATCCGCCAAGTTCTACAGAAATAAAACTCATCTAAAATTCGCGCAATAAAAACCAATAAAGCGGCAGCAAAGGCAAACAATGCTTAAAATCGAGCCTAGCTAAAATAAAATAAAATAATTTTCGAAACAAACAAAAAAAGTATAACAAAAAATTAAATAAAAAGTCGAAAATAAGCGCGTCGTCCTGGCTGTCAGCCTAAATGCCTGCCAAGTTAGTAAAACCAACAAAAATGACAGCGCCAGCGACGATGAAACTAACAGCAGCAGTAGTGGCAACAGGGATAACAGCGATAACAGCAACAATGACAACATGTGCTGCCTGCCACTTGGCGTCACTACCACCCACTTTATTAAGGATTCTGTGTCATTTTTTGCCGTGCTTCGTCTTCGTTATTTTTTTTTTTATTACTTTTTCAATTGTTTTTCTTTTTTGCTGCAACTGTTGTTGCTGTTTATTGCTTTTACTGCTGCTCATAACATTTTTTTTTATAATTTAATTTTGCCTTTTGGCTCCACTGTGCCGCGCATCGGGTGCTTCATACAAAATTCATTTCTCTAAATAAGTTTTTCAGGCTCCATGCTGTAGTTGTTGTCTTCGTCGTCGTTTTAAAATCTCGTTGTAGCTGCTGTTGCCAACAACAACAAAATTAACAAAAGCAACAAAAAAGCAGTTTCCCATTGCATCCTAAAAACGGTAGAACGGCTCACAACCCACAAAATACATTTCTACTTATTGCTTGTTTCTTCCGTTCCTCCACAGCATCCTTCATTGCAGCCACATTCTCCAAACATCGTAGCATCCAAATGTCGCTCTTTTTTTTTGTGGGTGTCGCCGTTGCGCATCCTTCACGTCGCCAGTCTGTCAGTTGATCTTTTTTTTTTGCTGTATTTTATTTTATTATTCTATTTTGTTCTATTTTTATTTTTTGTTGTTTTTGCTCCGCACGTAGACAAACTTTTGCCACTGCTTGCTTTTTCTGTCTTGACTTCGTTTTAAGGATAAAACGATTTTTTGTTCGTGCTTTTTGTTAGATTTTCTGAATCAACTGTTTTTAGCTAGTAACGGCATTAGAGGTTTGCGAGGTTTAAGTTTACAAAAAAATTGAATATAATAAAAATTTTAAAATTAAGTGAATAGTTACTCGTTTTAAGAATATATTTTCTTAATACATAAATGTTTTAAAATAATAAGAAAATATTTTCTCAAAATTAGAAGATATTTTCTAGTTTCCATTTCTTGTGAAATTTGCATTTTTAGTGAGAAATTTCATTTTCGATATTGAATTTTTTGTGAATAAATAAATGGGGGCGATTATCACAAGGCAACGTGTCTGAGTGCTTCAACATGGCGAAGCCAGCGCAATCCTTGTCGGTGTCGTCTCAAGTCAACTCACTGGTCACCAGAATTGACAAATTGTCAAATGGTGACACCTCCACTTCGGTGGAAGTCCTCCTCGTGGAAGTCCCTGGAAACGGCGCTCTACACCACCCGGTGTAGAAGTCGGCTAAAGTGAGTGGCGAGCATCTCCCTCAGAGTGAGGGTTCGTGCGTTGGGTTTGGGTCCCACCACGGAAAAAACCTATGCGCCCAATGAAAACAAAAAAGAAGCCTCGGATAACGACCGATTACAACGATGACGACCCACGCAAACGTTTTAAGGACCATGATTTACGGATATGCACCTGGAATGTCCGGACCCTTTATAGGGAAGGTGCCTCTATCCAGCTGGCAGATGTCCTCGAAAAATATAAGGCTGACATCACCGCTATCCAGGAGATGCGATGGACGGGACAGGGCTGTTCGAAACAAGCGTCCTGTGATATCTACTACAGCTGCCATGCGGAGAGACACGAATTTGGATGTGGATTTGTGGTCGGCAAGAGACTCCGCCACCTTGTCTCTAGGTTCACGCCCGTGGACGAAAGGCTCGCAACTATCCGCATCAAGGCTAAATATTTCCATATCAGCCTAATTTGTGCACACGCTCCGACGAACGAGAAAGATGACGAGACAAAAGAGCGCTTCTACGAGCGCCTAGACAACGCATACGAGCGCTGCCCCCGCCACGATATCAAAATCGTGCTAGGCGATTTTAACGCCAAGGTGGGCAGAGAAGCCATCTATTGTCCCACAATCGGAAAATTTAGCCTCCATGCCAACACTTCCGATAACGGAACGAGGCTAATCGACTTCGCCGCAGCACGAAACATGGTAGTTAGTAGCACTAGATTCGAACATTTCGATATCCACAAGGCCACATGGTTGTCGCCCGATCAAAAAACTCGAAATCAAATTGATCACGTTGTGATTGACGGAAGGCACGCTTCAAGCGTGATGGACGTACGCACTATCCGAGGTGCCAATATGGACTCGGATCATTACCTTGTAGCAGCCAAGGTCCGCACACGCTTAAGCGCTGCGAAGAACGTACGGAACCAAACGCAGAGAAAGCTAGACGTCGGAAAGCTGCAATCACAACAGACAACGCAAGCCTTTTCCACTCGACTCTCACACCTGCTTAGACAAAGCACTCCTCCTCTCGATGATATAAGCGCGCAGTGGAATCATATCTCCTGCTCTATGCGTACGGCTGCCGAAGAGGTGCTTGGATTCCAACGCCCCCTGAGGAATCAGTGGTATGACCAAGAGTGTCGCGCGGCCACTGCAGAGAAAGACGCTGCGTACAAATCCACCCTGCAGTCAGTAGCTACGCGAGCTGCGAAGGAGCGATACAAAGAGAAGAGGAGGGAAGAGAGACGTCTTTTCAGGCGTAAAAAAAGCGAGGCAGAAAGACGTGAGTGTGAGGAGATTGAGATGCATGGGGACAGGAATGAGGCTCGAAAATTCTTCGAGAAAATAAGACGCCTAGCCGGAGGTTCAACATCCGGAGCCTCTTCCTGTAAAGATGAGAACGGAAATCTAGTGACAGATATCCAGAGCACACTGAAAATATGGAGGGATCACTTCTCTAAACTGCTGACCGGTGATGATGACCTCAATTCCACCGATAGAGAAGCAAACCCGGCAACCCCAGTACTTGATGACGACGTTGAGATTCCGCCACCCGACCATGACGAGGTCAGAACAGCCATTGCTCGGCTGAAAAACAACAAAGCCGCAGGTGCTGATGGCCTGCCTGCTGAATTGTTTAAGACCGGAGGCGAAGAGCTAATAGAGAGCATGCACGAGCTCGTAAGCAGAATATGGTCGGATGAAAGCATGCCAAGTGACTGGAACCTCAGTGTACTCTGCCCAATCCTTAAGAAAGGGGATCCCACTATCTGCGCCAACTACCGTGGGATCAGCCTACTCAATATCGCATACAAGGTTCTATCGAGCGTATTATGTGAAAGACTGAAGCCCATCGTCAACAGACTGATTGGACCTTATCAGTGCGGCTTCAGACCTGGTAAGTCCACCATAGACCAGATTTTCACATTGCGCCTAATCCAGGAAAAGACCCTAGAAAAACAGATCGACACCTACCACCTATTAGTCGACTATAAAGCCGCCTTCGACACTCCGATAAGGGAACGATTATACGCCGCAATGTCTGAGTTCGGTATACCTGCGAAACTTATAAGGCTTTGCAGGATGACCCTGAGCAACACACGTTGCTCAGTGAGAATAGGAAAAGACCTCTCCGAGCCATTTCATACCGAACGAGGTTTCAGACAGGGTGACTCCCTATCGTGCGACTTTTTTAACTTATTGATGGAGAAAATAGTTCGAGCTGCCGAACTCCGTCAAAGCGGCACTATCCTCAACAAAAGTGTCATGCTGCTCGCATATGCCGACGATATTGATATCATTGGCAGGAGCACACGAGCAGTCAGCGCAGCATTCTCCAGATTGGAGAAAGAGTCGCGTCGAATGGGTCTAGCGGTGAACGAGGACAAGACGAAGTTCCTTGTGTCAACAAGCAAAAAAGAGTCCGTGCGTCTTGGACAAAAAGTTGATTTTGACACCCACAAGTTCGACATTGTGAAGGACTTCGTCTATCTGGGATCCAGCGTAAACAGCAACAACGACGTCAGCCTGGAGATCAAACGGAGAATAACTCTTGCCAACAGGTGCTACTTTGGGCTCAGTAGGCAATTGAGAAGCAGAGCCCTCTCTCGCCGGACAAAAATAACACTCTACAAGTCACTCATCATGCCCGTCCTACTTTATGGTGCAGAAACATGGACGCTGGCCACCACCGATGAGAGAGTACTGGGAGCGTTCGAGAGAAAGATTCTCCGTAAAATCTTTGGCCCTATCTGCTTTGCTAACGAGTATCGAATCAGGATGAACCACGAGCTGTATGAGCTATTCGACGACATTGACATAGTCAAGCGCATCAAGATCCAGCGGCTTCGCTGGCTAGGTCATGTCGAACGAATGGATGAAAACACTCCAGCCAAGAAGGTGCTTGAATCGAAACTCGAAGGTGGACAACGTAGAAGAGGGCGTCCAAATCTGCGTTGGAAAGACCAAGTTGAGGACAACCTGGCAACGCTTGGTATTTCTAACTGGCGTCAGCGCGCGCAAAGCAGATCCGACTGGCGCGGCTTCATCTCAGCGGCCAAAACCGATCCACGGTTGTAAGGGCCATTTAAGTAAGTAAGTAAATAAATTTCTAGTGTAAATTCGAATTTTTAGCGTAAATTAGAATTTTTAGTGAAAAATAAAAGTTTTTGTGAATAGTTGAACTTTTAGTGAATAATTGAATTTCTAGTGAAAATTCCAATTTATAGTGAACAATTAAATTTATAGTGAAAAATTTAATTTATTGAGAAAAATTTAATTTATTGTGAAAAATTTAATTTTTAGTGAAAAATTTACTTTTTAGTGAAAAATTTAATTTATAGTGAAAATTTTAATTTTTATTGAAAAAGTAAATTTGTGTTGAACATTTTAATTCTTAGTAAAAAAAATAAAATTTAAGTTATCCTGATACATGTTTTCTATTCCTAATACATGTTTTCTATAGTGCCGCCTGTAGCGCCCCCTAGCATTAATGTTTTCATTCTTTCGCCGCTTGTGCTGCTGCTGTTTTTACGATCGAAATATTTTAATGCCACAAGTAAAAACATGCGCTGGAGCTGCTGTCGGTGTGGCGGAGGTTTAGGCTTTCCTCCTGTATGAGGTCGTGGAGTTTTGACGAGTAGGTGCCGCGCTGCACGTAAGCAACATAAATATGGAGAAGAAGAAGAAAAAAAGCAACGAAATAGGAAAAAATGTTTCACTAAAAACTGGAAGCTAACGAAATGGGAGCGAAAACAATGAGCAGCATAAAAAAAAATAAAAAAAAAACCAATGAAAAACGTGGAACGTCGAAGTTACGAGTCACAGCATAAAAAAAAGTGGGCTGCATGAAAATGAAAAACTTCTGCCATTCTGCAATTTTTTTTACAGTTGCTGCTACTTTTTGCTGCTGCTACTGTTACTGCTACTTTTGTTGTCCTTTTTTATTACTTTTTAAGCTGCCACAGAAAAAAAGGAAGAAGGAAAAAAAACTGAAAAAAACATAAATGAAAATGACGACGTTTCTTTGGCATTTTAAGCACAAACGTATGGTGACTGTGTGTGTGCGTGTGTGTCAGTGTGAGTGTAGCATGTAAGTGTTGCTGTGTTTGTGTTTGTTAATATAAAATATTTCACATTTACACATTGCACCAGCTACAACGAACAGCTACAAGAAAATGTTAAAATGTCGACGGCAACTAAAGTTATACAAAATGAAATTTATTTAAATTTGGCTACTGGGTGATTTAATATTTTTTAATGTCTTTTTTTAAAAATAAAATAAAAATCTTTAAAAAAATGTAGTAGCAAAAAATGCCAAGTAGAATGTATAATTTTTAAAAGTTTCGGAAAAAGTTTAACAAATTGTGAAAATATTTTCTCGATTTTATAAAATAAATCAAGTATTAAGAAAATATTTCTCAAATTAAGAAATATATTTTCTATTAAATATTATTTTTTTAATTTAGAATTATCTTAGTTTTGTAAAATCAGTTTCACATTTAATATAAAAAAATGATGTTTCTGACTTTGTAAAAATGCTGCTTTTTAATTTTAATTACCAAATATTTGACTTAAAATTAATTTTTTTTACGAAAAGTTAAATTTCCACTTAAAATTCTACTTGTCACATAAAAATACATTTTTTTCACTGAAAATTAATATTTTTACTAAAAATCCAAATTTTGACTAAATATTCAATTTTTCACTAAAAATTCAATTTTTTTTCTAAAAATTAAATTTTTCCATAAAAATTCAACATTTCACTAAAATTCAATTTTTCACCTAAAATTCAATTTTTAACCAAAAATCAATTTTTCACCAATAATTCAATTTTTCACTAAAAATTCAAATTTTCACTAAAAATTCAATTTTTCACTAAAAATAAAATTTTTCACTAAAAATTAAATTTTTCACTATAAATTCAATTTTTCCCTAAAAATCAATTTTTCAATAAAAATTCAATTTTTTTATTTAAAATTCAATTTTTCACTAAAAATCAATTTTTCAATATAAAATTCAATTTTTTTATTAAAAATTCAATTTTTCACTGAAAAATTTAATTTTCACTAAGAATTCAATTTTTCACTAAAAATTCAATTTTTCCGCTAAAAATTCAATTTTTCACTAATAATTCAATTTTACACTAAGAATTCAATTTTTCACTAAAAATTTAATTTTTCACTAAAAATTCAATTTTTCACTAAAAATTCAATTTTTCACTAAAAATTCAATTTTTCCCTAAAAATCAATTTTTCAATAAAAATTCAATTTTTCACTAAAAGTTCAATTTTTCACTATAAATTCAATTTTTCACTAATAATTCAATTTTACACTAAAATTCAATTTTTCACAAAACATTAAAATTGTCACTATTAATTATTTTTTCACTGCAAAATCAGTTTTTCAATAAAAATTCAAATTTTCAATAAAAAATCAATTTTTCACTAACAATTCAATTTTTCACTAAAAATTCAATTTTCCACTAAAACTTCAATTTTTCACTAAAAATTCAATTTTTCACTAAAAATTCAATTTTTCACTAAAAATTCAATTTTTCACTAAAAATTCAATTTTTCACTAAAAATTCAATTTTTCACTAAAAATTCAATTTTTCACTAAAAATTTAATTTTTCACTAAAAATTTAATTTTTCACTAAAAATTTAATTTTTCACTAAAAATTGAATTTTTCACTAAAAATTGAATTTTTCACTAAAAATTCAATTTTTCACTAAAAATTCAATTTTTTACTAAAAATCAATTTTTCACTAAAAATTCAATTTTTTACTAAAAATTTAATTTTTCACTAAAAATTTAATTTTTCAGTAAAAATTCAATTTACACTAAAAAATTTAATTTTTCACTAAAAAATTCAATTTTCACTAAAAATTTAATTTTTCACTAAAAATTTAATTTTTCACTAAAAATTTAATTTTTCACTTAAAATTTAATTTTTACTAAAAATTTAATTTTTCACTAAAAATTCAATTTTTCATTAAAAATCAAATTTTCACTAAAAATACAATTTTTCACTAAAAATTTAATTTTTCACTAAAAATTTAATTTTTCACTAAAAATTCAATTTTTCACTTAAAAATTCAATTTTTCACTGAAAATTCAATTTTTGCAGCACCCTGTCACCACCAAAGATGCTTCAAGTTTGCGCACATTAAAATGATGTTGCTAACAACAAGAAGAACAAAATGAAAAAAAAGACGGCATCAACAACAAAAACAACAAATCAGATGCTAAGGACGAAGTTGTTCTGTAAAATGGTATGACATAAGGCAACTACAACAACAATGATAATAATATGTTATCACAAAAACAACATTTGTCATATAGTATAAATTTTCCATGGCATATAAAATGCTGCCTGCCTGTGTGTCATACATATGAACAGACAGTCGAACAGTCGAATAGACAGACTGTCAAACAGACATACACAACAAACAAACACACAGACATTTTGACATTTATATGAGGCAAATACATACAAACTAAGCTACGTGCATAACTGCAGATACTCATAACACAAACATCCATCCATCCCAACCATTCGTTCATTCATACATATGAATGATACCGACAGACAAAGCAACCCAAAACAGATTTTCCTATAAACGCCAAACACACAGCCGCATATGTGGCAACCCTACCACCCAACGCCACAAAACGGCACTTGCCAACAATTCGGGGGAATTGAGCGCCAAACAGTTGGCAAAAGTGTTGTGGTGGCAGGGGGTGGCGATAAGAAGACCATGTGAGCGAGAGAACGGAAAGTGAGCCTGATAAACAAATAGACACTACAACAAAAACAATAAGAGCAACACAACAACGATAGTAACACCAACAAAAACAGCAACATGAGCAACAAAACACTGTAACACCAACAACATTATTGTCACGTTAGCAAAGCCAAGAATAAAAATGATAAAATGTAAAAAATTTAGAAAAAAAACCAATAAAATAAATTGTTTCTGCTAAAACCACCCTGTAGTAATAACAATCAACATCAAAATGAAAAAAGGAAAACATAAACTGCAAAAATTAAATTCAATATGGTAACGTCTTTTTTTTTATTATTATTTTTTTTTGCTCTATTAAAGTTTATGACTTTTCAGCTGGGTGCATACAGCAAAAACTTAATATAAAAATAATTATTTCAAGAAAAATTCATCAATATGATGAAGAAATTTATTTATATGATGCAAAATATTTCAGTGAAAAAAACTATCAATGTGAAGTAAGTCTTTTAAGTTGTTAAAATCATAACTATCATGAAAGACCATTCAGTGAAACAATAAAATTTCATTAATATGATGATAGTACGTTCAGTGCAAAAATTCATCAATGTGATGAAAGTCTGTTAAATGGAAAAAAATACATAAATATGATGATAAAATGTTCAGTGGAAAAATGCAAAATTCATAAATTCATCTCATATATAATGATATTGTATATATGATATGCAATATCGTTCATTATAATCAAATACATCAATGTAATGAAAAACCAATTAGTGAAACGAATTCATCAGTTTTGTAAAAAATACATTCAGTGAAATTAAATTTATCAAAATGATGTAAATCCATTGGCAGCAAACCAATTGATCCCTTTAATAAAAGAGCGTTCAGTGAAAAAAATTCATCAGTCTGATGAATGTCCGTTCAGTAGGTAAATCATTAATATGATGAAAGCTCATTCATGAAACAAAAAAATATCATTATAAAAGAGCGTTCAGTGAAAAAAAATTCATCAGTCTGGTGAATGTCCGTTCAGTAGTCCGTAATATGATGAAATCTAATTCAGTGAAACAAAAAATATCATTAATATGATGATAGGATGTTCAGTGAAAACCATTTCATCAATATGATGAATATTCATTGGGTGGGTAAAAATCTTCAATGTGATGAAAGTCTGTACAGTGAAACAAAAAAAATGTCATCAATATGATGAATGTATGTTCAGACAAATTTATCAATAAGAGAAAAGAAATTTATGTATATGATGAAAAATAGATATGTATGTGAAGAAAGTCCTTTCAGTAGAAAAAATCATAAATACTATGAAAAACCATTAAGTAATACAAAGAATGTTCATCAAAATGTTAAAAGACAGTTCATTTGATACAAATTCATCAATATGATGAAAGTCTGTTCAGTGAAAACAAATCTGTTATTATGATAATAAACTGTTCGGTGGATGAAATACATCTTATATATGCAGTATTTTTCAGTAGAATCAAATACATTATTATGATGAACAATCTATAAGGGTAAACAAATTTAGCAGTATTATTAAAGTCCGTCCAGTGAAAACAAATTCATCAATATTATGAAATAGCGTTGAATCTATAAGTGTAAACCAATTTAGCAGTATTATGAAAGTACGTTCAGTGAAAACAAATTCATCAATATTATGAAATACCGTTCAATGGAAGAAATTTTTTAAAATGATGAAAGAACCAGCTGTGCAAACAAATTCATCAATATAATGAAAGTTCGTTAAGTGTAAAAGTTCATAAATATCACGAAAGTCCGATTATTAAAAAAAAATAAATTTAAATGAAAATAAAAACTTTCATGTTAAAGGATTTGATGAAAGAAAACAAATTCATCAAGATGATGAAAGATCTTTCATTGGAAGAAAATTTATCAATATGATGCTAAACCATTCATTAAAAAATCATCAATGTGATGGAAGTACGTTTATTGAATAAAAAAAAACATCAAAAGATGACCCTTCTATCATGAAGTGCCTGATAAAGGGAAATAAATTCATCAAAATGATGAAAGGAAATTCATTGGAAACATTTCAGCAATATGATAGACAATCTTACAGTGGAAAAAAAAATCATCGCTATGGTAGAAGATAGTTTAACATTTTTAGAAGTGCTCAATTGAAGAAAATAATTTTTTATTTAATTCAAAATTTGTTCATTTAAGTATTTTTTTCTTGTTTCTTTTTCTAGAAAAGGTGTTATTTATTTCAGAAAATAGTTTCATTATACTGAAAAGTTTTATTATGTAGTATCAGTGTAGTATCAATGTATTATCGGAATGGGTTTTTAAATTTGGTGAATTTTGGTCTTTCGGATTTAAGTGTGGTGATAAATTCAGTGTGGTGTGTTTTAGAGTGGTTAATTTAGATGAGATGATTCTGATTGTGGCGAATTTGAGTGTGGTCAGTTGGAGTAAGGTGAGTTTGTGTGTGGTGAATGCAGGTGTATTGAATTTAGGTTTTGTGAGTTTAAGTGTGATGAATTTAAGTGTAGTGAATTTATATGCGGTGAATTTAAATCTGGTGAATAACAGTGTGGTGAATTTTAGTGCGGTGAATTTGAGTATGATGAATTGAAGTGTAGTAAATTTTGGTGTGAGGAGTTTATGTGCGGTGAATTTAATTTGTATTGAGCCGAATTTTAATGTGGTTTCTAATATTTTTTTTTATTTTTATATTAGAAAATATTCTGTTTATGATAATATTTTGACTGGCACTTAGTTGTTTTAGAATACCTCGAACTGTTAATGACTAAAAATAATATTAAAAAAAGATCTGCATTTTTTTATTATTAAATTTACATTTTTCAAAGTATAAACCAATCAAAATTTTTAAAATATTGAAATAAATTATGCACATGTTTGTATTTGTCCAACTGCAGTGTATTGAAAACTATAGAGTTTAATATAAAAAATAGTTTTACACCTCAAACAAATAAGCCACATAAAACTAATAAATCTCCCATCAACATGCGCAAAATCTTCAAAAATTGCTGAATACAACCAAATAGAAAACGACAGCAATCTAACAAACAACCTTCATCTATAGCCTTTTATTTGCATTGACACTTTTCAGGCTCGATTCCCTAGTCAATCTATCTACCAATCGACCAGCCTACCAATCGATCTCCCTTCTACCCGACCACTCAAATATTTTACAATCTCCTGTCAATTGTTGTAATGCGTTTACGTTTTGGATTTGTTGCGGTGACAGTTTTATTGCTGGGATTTCACATATGTAACGGTCTACTTTTCAATAGCACCCCCAAATAGCTTCACTATCAATGGATCAAACACATCTCCCCATACACTCCTCAATAGCAAACGTTTCGTCGACAGTTTGAGGCAGGTGTCCGACATTGACTGTGAAAAATGTTGAGAATCTATTTTGTAATATTTATAGAATTTATTTTTATATTTTTATTTGTGTTGTTAATGCTAAAAATAACTTTGTTATTGGTTGCTAGAAGGCGTTTACCACAATAACAATTATGTTTTATTAATAAATATAATTCTATAAATATTTGAAGGTTTTAAAATTGATTAGAAAAAGCTTAGTTTTATTTGTAAATAGGAAAATTAATTTATTTGCAATATAAAATATGTTTTTATTTAGTTGACAATAATTACCAAATTTTTGAGACGAATTATTTTAGTGGATTTAAGTATGAAGCCTAGTAGTAAGCTTGATTTAAATAGATATGTGGTGTCGTGATTTTTAATGTGACTAGTTCTAGTTTGGTGAGTTTCAGTGTGGTAATATTATCTGTGGTGAATTAAAATAATGCGAATTTTGGTGTGATGTATTTGAATTTATCATTCATCAATTATAATGTGCTTCCCATAAATATGATAAATTTTAATACATATGAAGAATAATAGTCGGCTTAATTCAAAAAAAGTGTGTTTTCAAATATGTAAAGTAGGTGGTGATATTATGAGTGGTAGGTTTTATGTAGTTGTTTTGTTAAATTTTGGTATGATGAATTGAATTTAAGTGTGCTAAACTTAGAAGAGGTGAATTTTAGTGTGGTGAATTTAAGTGTGGTGAAAATTGGTGTGGTGAATTTAAGTATGGTAAATTTGCCTGTGGTCAATATGAGTATGGTAAATTTTAATATGGTAAATTTGAGTGTGTCGTCTTTTGGTGAAATGGTTTAAGTGGTGAATTTAGAATTTATTTAACTAAGTTGAGGTGAATTTATGTATGGTGAATTTAAGTGTGGCGAAAATATGTGTCGAAAATTGGAGTTTGGTAAATTTGAGTGTGGTGAATTTTGATGAGATGAATGAAGAAGTGGTGAATTTAGTTGTGATGAATTTGAGTGTGGTGAATTTGAGTGTGTTGAATTGAACTGTGCTGAATTTTAATGTAAATGTTATGAACAAAATGTGCCTTAAGTGTGGTGAATAAAAATATGATAATTTTAAATATTTTGATAAATTGAAAAAAAAAACGAAATGCTTAAAATAAATAATTAATTATTTATTGTAAAAATAATAAACAAATTTTGTAAAATTATTTTAATAAACAACTTATTAAAAACCACAAAACTATTTTCATTGACTTCGCAAAACTTTCAACAGCAACAAATTGCCGCAAAGCGATTTAATTAAAATTCAAACCAGCCACCAACCAAATTTGACCTATTTTCAAAACAAAGCAGCAACCCAAATCACAAAAAAAATCGAAATAAAATCACACACACACACACAGAGAAAACCATGAGCCATGCACAGAATTCAGCACAAAATTTGTTTTTAAATATTTAAAAAGGCGGGCATTAAATTAACAGCATTTGCCGCATGGCAGGCAGTACAAAAATAACAACATAAACAACAACTACAATAACTACAACAACAAGCACATTAACAAACACAACAAATACAAGAAAAGCTTTAAAACAACTGCAACAACAACGTTTTTCTGCTGCCGAGTCATACACCTAAACTTTGCCACTTCACCTCCTTCTCACCACCCCCTTGAACTCTATAGACACTTCAGCATACCAACATTCTCTATTCTACCTCCCCACACCCTTCGCATAACCCACCACACCACACCACCCACCAACAGACGGCGAAGAGTCAACGCAAATCAACGAAGTGCTTGACAAAGCAACGAAAATGTAATTAACAACAAAACAAACTACAACAACACCACAAACAAAAAAATAAAAAAATTATAATAATCTCAACAAAAACAACAACAACTACTCGTTGACATAATTTTTGCCTTTCAGTCTAATTCGCGCGCACACAGCCAGCCAGCCACTTGTGCCGCCCCCAAAAACATGATTTGCGCCCCAATTTATGCTGAATGCCTGCTCCAAAAAGCACAAATACTGCTAAACACTGACACATACACACAGGCACACACAAGAACTTGTTCTGTGCCACACACATAGCACATGCAGTAGATACAGCACTGCTCAATCGTGCCATTTGTGCGCCCTTCAATCGTTTTCAACCTGTGCTGTTTTTCAAATTGCACCCCCCGTCCGCCTAAAACAGCTTCAACCAGTTGCCGCTGTTTTTGCCCGCAAGTGAGTGCGCTCAAATATCCTTGAAACTCTCAGTCCCTTCAGCCATCGACATTCTACCAACTGCCGTTGAATCAATGCGATGTCGTAAATTGGTCCCCCTCCACATTTCGAACGACTATAGCAAATGGCACAGTGTGCCGACTTCATGAAACCAATGCTCAAAATATTTATTGCATTTTTGTTATACATTTTGATTATTTTTGATAACTTTCAAATATGTATTGTAATCAAAATACAGCGTTTTCAGATTTTTGTATAGTTTTACTTAAAACAGACTTTAATAAATATTTTGAATGAATTTTAACTGGTATATTTATACCTTCAAATACTAACTAAATCCAACATATCTAATAAAAAATAAAATACAGTCATAGAACGCATGCTTGCCCACTGCGTAACCATTTCAACATCTCTTACACGACAGTAGTTTTTCCATCTTGTTGGAAAGTGGCCAAGGTTCAGGTGGCGAGTTCCAAAAAAGAGCGAGGCTATGAACTTTGCCAATTACCTATGATGTCTATGAAAAGATGTTGTTAGCCCTAGTTCAGGCTTGAACCTGGGACATTTCGACTCACAGTCCAACGCACTAACCTTGAGCTACCGACGCTACGCCAATTATCTACCCATTGCAATATACTATGCGATCTCCAATGTAATAAACTTCAACTTTGTGAATTATCTGGACGACAACGAATTATGTGACCGGCAATTTTCTTTCATTAGCACCAGATCCATCGCTGAGTTGATGGCGTTCCTCTCCGAAAAGTATTTACGGCCTGAGTAAAATTGTTGATCTACATATTTTCAAAACTTTTTAACGAGGGATGTATTAAGCCCGTGTATCAATACTTATTACATGTGGTGTCAGCAATTCTTTTACTCGATTGATGTCAAGTTTTTCAGGGTCTTTCAATACAAGTTGCGGGCCAAACATATTCGGTTATCATTGAACGGTAGCGATTCCCATTCACAGTAACGTGCCGGTCTTGATCATCAAGGAAGAAGTACGGCCCAATGACGCCGCCGGCCCATAAACCGAACCAAACCGTAATTTTTTCGGGATGCAATGATGACTCATGGAGTACGTGTGGATTGCTGTCTGACCAATAACGCATATTTTGTTTATTGACGTAGCCATTCAGCCAGAAATGAGCCTCATCGCTGAAGATGATTTTTCGATGAAAATCCGAATAATTTTCAAATTGTTGCTCAGCCCAATTCACGAACATACGACGCTTCTGGTGCTAAAGCGGCTTCAGTTCTTGCGTCAATTTGATTTTGTAAGGATGTATGCCAATATCTTTTCGCAAAATTCGTCACAAGGACGTCACAGAGATGACCCACGCTTGAGAATGACGTGTGAAAGACACATTTGGACTTTCTTCAACTGAAGCTTCAGCGGTAGCAATATTCTCGACACAACGGGCACTTCTTTGTCTCACTGGCACGGGAACATTTTGTACTGTGCCTGTGGATTCAAATTTTTCCACTAGACGCTCAATTGTTGATCTGCTAGGAAGATTATGACGACCATAAATTGGATGTAGCGCTCTTAACGTTGAGGCCACTGACTCCGAATTTCGGTAGTAAATTTTAATAATTTCGAATCGTTGTTGGCTCGTATATCTTTCCATCATGAAATGGCAAACCTTACTGAAGAGAAATGTCAAAAGAGCGGCAAAAAATATGGCGTCGTTTGCTGTCCCTGTCGCTCTACTTTTGTAGCGTCCCATTTGAAAAACCCTGTATTTGTTGAACAAGCGTTCAAAGTATTTGCAGATTGCGAGTACAAGACACACAATAAATAACAAAATCAATAATGAACTGAAAACAGTTTCGAAATGGGGTCCTGCTTCAAACTATTTGCTTCAAAATATTCTTTGTAGTTCCTGAACCATTACCATTCGAGGGAAATATTAGATCTGAATACCTTCCTTACTTGTTTTGATTTCAGATTTATTTTAGTTAATCCTACTTAAATATTGCATATTATTTTTTATCCACCTAGCATACCCCAGACAAATCATTTCCCTTGAGAAATTTGATCTATTACGATCACCACTCCAAAATGCACCTCACCGAAACTCACCACACTGAAACTCACCACACCGAAACTCACCACACTGATACTCACCACACCGAAACTCACCACACTGAAACTCACCACACCGAAACACACCACACCGAACTCACCACACCAAAGCTCATCACATTAAAACAGTCTAAAAGTCTACGGGGAAAAATTCTGTGGAGAAGAATTCTACGGGTAAAAAATGTACGGGGAAGTATTCAAGGAGGAAGAATTTTACGGGGAATAATTCTACGAAAAGAATTCTATTTTTAAGGTTTCTACTGGTAAGAATTATACGAGGGAAAAATTCTACGTTGAAGAATTCTAAGAGGAACAATTGTCTTTGAGAAAAATTGCTTTTGTTATTATTCTTTTGATAACTACATTTACAACACCAATAAAAAACTGTCCGCAGCAAAGCACGGACCCTGCTAGAATTGTATATATTTCTTATACATTAGAAATCAATTATGAATTAAATTTGCAAAATATTATTTAAATATAATTTACAATTTGCTTCATTGTGCATTCCACTATTCTGCGTTTCAAATTTCTCTACATTTCAACTATTCAACCAGTATCAATTGTTCAACTGTTATTCCCATCATCCGCGACCCGTGCAACCGTTGAACCACATCAACATTTCACCCCTCAGCAATTCCGCGTCTCATCAACTCTCTTCTTTATACTCTCCCTCCTATTTTTTATACTCATTCACATAATGCTCACCCTTAATACATTCCCAACCTCCTCATCTTGTTGCCTATTTAGCCCACAGTTAGCAAACCATTTGTTGAACTTTGTTGCCACCCTGCAAGGACGGACAATCCACCCGTCCACCATCATACAAGAATTTCTCACACTCTTTCGCTCTTCCAATTTCGCTGCGCTACTTTCTTGTTGTTGTTGTTTCTGACATTTCATTTGGAAAAAGTGCGCGACCTGCCCTCGCATACAACACAGCCAAAGACTTAACTTCGGTTGCCTTTTTTGCACACACACACACTGTGACACGACTCGGCAAGGCGCGACTTCGCTCGGTTCAGCGCCATTCGGCATAACTCGCATTTTGCTGTGCGCATTGTTTTGCCACGTACTGTCGTCGGTCGATGTCGTTGTTGTTTGAGACGTTTTCGTCGTTGTTGTGTTTGTCGTCGCATTGTTGTTGCTGAGCGCCCAGTTGAAGCGCGCGATTTTGCAGGCCAAGCAGCGGCGCCGCGCATCGCATGGCAACACATTGCAATGCGGCGACGCGTGGTACGCGAGCAAATGAACGAACGGTCGTCAAATAAGCGAAGAGAGAGAGAGCACAACAATGATGACAAAGATGAGTCAGTGAGTGAGTGGGTGGGTGGTTGGGTGTTTCATAGTGTGTGCAAGAGTAGCTGCAGACTGCAGTGCATATGGCAAAGAGCGCTGTATACTGCCTGCGGTGTTTGGTATAGCAAAGGGCGCACTGAGCACGTAAGAAGTATCACAGGGTGGTTAAAGTAAAAAAAAATATGGTGATGTAGCACAGGGTGTTGTTTGTCTGTATAAATTGTTGGAAGGATGTCATGCTGTAGGAGAGGCGCCTCATGTATTTAAGGGTTGCACTGTAAATGTGGTTTTGCTGTTGTTTGGCGCCCAATGCGCAGTATGAAATTTTCTAAAATTATTTTATAATATTTTCTGTTGTTTCATGCACATACACACCGACACACACACCCACTCATAGTTATATATACTATATACACTTGAATAAAGTGGTAAAAACATATTTTAACATCCGCCGCGACTGCTGTTGCTACTTGAGATAGATTTTTTGCTGTACGTGCTAAAATTATGAATGACTTTAGTTCCTAGTTCTACAGTTTTGTGCTGTGTTTACAGTGTTGAATGGAAAAAATATATATTATTTTAAGACATTTTTTTAAAAACTACTTTTATCTATTTTTTTTTATTACAACTGTTATTCAGAGATATCAATATATATTAGGGTGTCACTTATTTTTGAACACCCATGTCTCACCGCCTAGGATTGTTTATTAGGACTAAAAAAATAAAGTGTGCAAAATTTTTTTGAATTTGAACAACGCGAACACGTGCCGCAGTACATTAGAATTTGTACTAGGAGGTGCATTTGTACTAGTAGTCGAAAGTTAGAATATTTCAAAACAAAATTTCGAGTAAGAAGCCTTGTAGAAGTGTTTGCGAAAAAAAAATTATATATTATCTTATTTTCGATAATTTTTAGTATTATCGATTTTTTATACAGCAATAAACACATATAAACTGGTTTGAAAATTCTTAAAATAGCGGTTCTGGTTACGAATCAGGTTCCAAAAAAATGTATGGGTTCAGATTCTGGTTCAACACATTTTTTTTTAATAAACGGTTCAGATTTCGGTATGTGATATGTGATTAAAATCACATATGCTTCGCTGTGTTGTAATGTGTTATAAATGTAGTAACCAAAAGAAAAATAATTATCGCCCAAAACAAAATTTATTCACAGCAATTCTATTCCGGACTATTCTTTTTCGGAGAATTTTGTCCCAAGAAAATTTCTCTGGCCAATTCATTTTGGAATATTTATTTTTCGGGACATTTTTTTCCGTTCCATTTGAGCAGCACATTTTAATTTAGATGTGATGAGGTTTGGAGTGGTGAGTTTCAGTGGGGTGAGTTCCGGAGTAGTGAGTTCATATGTGGTGAGTTCTGTTGTGGTGAGTTTCGGTGTGGTGAGTTTTGGTGTGGTGAGTTTTAGAGTGGTGAGTTTTATTGTGGTGAGTTTCGGTGTGGTGAGTTTCGATGTGGTGAGTTTAGGTGTGGTGAGTTTCGATGTGGTGAGTTTAGGTGTGGTGAGATTTGGTGTGGTGAGTTCAAAGGTTTTTGGTGGGGTTTAATTACACCCTTGTGTGAAATATTATTGATAACAGTGTAATAACTCTCGATATACATTCGGTGACCATTCGTACTTCATTTGAAAAGACAGTCCTTCAGTACCCTTGTTCTTCGATATATAGTTGTCTTATCTTGGGCTTTATTTGTTTAAATTGTTCTTCTTTGTCCTTTCTTTTATACATTTTTTTTTATATTTTTGTCTTCATTATTTTATCATCACTACCATTGTATTTGACTCGTCCTGGCATATTCTTAAACTGAATTAAAAAAAAGATTAACTCAGAATTCCTTCGTCCTAATAGTTAGTAAGTCAAAGAAGTTTCATCTCAAAATTCGTCCAATGGTTTGAATGGTATTTGGTACTTTTAAGCAACGCAACACTGTACCGAAAGCACTAAAAATGCAAACAAAAAATAACTCGAATAATAAAACCAGATAATAAAGCATAAGAAAGAAGCCAAAGGATACAAACGCATTTAACGGACGGCGTCGCAACCGAAGTAAAAGGATTAAAGTAAGGCCTCAACAATGGAATACAAAACGGAAGCATAAAAATGAGTAAAAACATTAAAGAATAAAAGTAGAAAATAAAAGACAGCAGAAAAGGGTTTTTTCCTGCCATGAAACAACTAACCAAGCAAATAACCACCCAACAAAAGACGAGGACGCGTAATAGAAGGGGTGCAAAAAAACAGAAGAAGGTGGTACAACAAAAACAGCCATGCTATGCTACCTGCGTGACTTATTGTTGCTGCAGTTGTTGGTACCGTCCGTCAGAAGAGGGTGGATTAAGTTACTCCGCTGTAACTGTGCCATGTTCATCATGTTGTTGCTGCTACTATTGCTGTTGCTGTCTATTTGTTTGTTAACGATGGCTTTGTTGCTGTTGTTACTGCTGCTGTTCGACTCAATGTTGGCAACATTTATTTTGATAAACGGCCAGCAAATGCGCTGTTGCGTTCATAAATTCTCACACAAGCACATAACGAACGACATAGGCGGTTGAGGGAGAGTTGAGCACTGGGTGTGAGTGGATTAAGTCACCCTTTAAATTTATGGTGAACATTTTGCAAAGAGTTTCGTGGGAATGTTTAATATTTATTTTACTGATTTTATTTTTTCTAGCGCAAAATATTGGAATTTATATTTTGCTATATAATATAAATTGGAATTTTTTATTAAAAATTGAATTTTTCATTCAAAATTGAATTTTTCATTAAAAATTGAATTTTTCATTAAAAATAAAAAATTTCACTATATAATAAATTTTTCATAGAAAATTAAATTTTCACTACAAATTCAATTTTTCACTAAAAAATTCAATTTTTCACTACAAATTCAATTTTTCACTAAAAATTCAATTTTTCACTAAAAAATTCAATTTTTCACTAAAAATTCAATTTTTCACTAAAAATTCAATTTTTCACTAAATATTCAATTTTTCACTAAAAATTCAATTGTTCACTAGATATTCAATTTTTCACTAAGTAGTCAATTTTTCCCTGACAATTCAATTTTTCACTAACAATTCAATTTTTCACTAAAAATTTAATTTTTCACTAAAAATTTAATTTTTCACTAAAAATTCAATTTATCACTAAAAATTTAATTTTTCACTAAAAATTTAATTTTTCACTAAAAATTCAATTTTCACTAAAAATTCAATTTTTCACTAAAAATTCAATTTTACACTAAAAATTTTATTTTGCACTAAAAAATTTATTTTTTTAAATATATGTAATTTTTCAATATAAATTCAATTTTCACTAAAAATTCAATTTTTCACTAAAAATTCAAATTTTCACTAAAAAATCAATTTTTCACTAAAAATTCAATTTTTCACTAAAAATTCAATTTTTCACTAAAAATTCAATTTTTCACTAAAAATTCAATTTTTCACTAAAAATTTAATTTTTCACTAAAAATTCAATTTTTCACTAAAAATTCAATTTTTCACTAAAAATTCAATTTTTCACTAAAAATTCAATTTTTCACTAAAAATTCAATTTTTCATTAAAAATTCAATTTTTCATTAAAAATTCAATTTTTCACTAAAAAATCAATTTTTCACTAAATATTCCATTTTTCATTAAAAATTCAATTTTTCACTAAAAATTCAATTTTTCACTAAAAATTCAATTTTTCACTAGAAATTCAATTTTTCACTAAAAATTCAATTTTTGACTAAAAATTCAATTTTTCACTAAAAATTCAATTTTTACTAAAAATTCAATTTTTACTAATAATTCAATTTTTCACTCAAAATTCCATTTTTCACTAAAAATTCAATTTTTCACTAAAAATTTAATTTTTCACTAAAAATTCAATTTTTCACTAAAAATTCAAATTTTCACTAAAAATTCAATTTTTCACTAAAAATTCAATTTTTTTACTAAAAATTCAATTTTTCACTAAAAATTCAATTTTTCACTAAAAATTCAATTTTTCACTAAAAATTCAATTTTTCACTAAAAATTCCATTTTTCACTAAAAAATCAATTTTTCACTAAAAATTCAATTTTTCACGAAAAATTCAATTTACACTAAAAAATTCAATTTTTCACTAAAAATTCAATTTTTCACTAAAAATTCAATTTTTCACTAAAAATTCAATTTTTCACTAAAAATTCAATTTTTCACTAGAAATTCAATTTTTCACTAAAAATTCAATTTTTGACTAAAAATTCAATTTTTACTAAAAATTCAATTTTTACTAATAATTCAATTTTTCACTCAAAATTCCATTTTTCACTAAAAATTCAATTTTTCACTAAAAATTTAATTTTTCACTAAAAATTCAATTTTTCACTAAAAATTCAATTTTTCACTAAAAATTCAATTTTTCACTAAAAATTCAATTTTTCACTAAAAATTCAATTTTTCACTAAAAATGTATTTTTCACTAAAAATTCAATTTTTCACTAAAAATTCAATTTTTCACTAAAAATTCAATTTTTCACTAAAAATTCAATTTTTCACTAAAAATTCAATTTTTCACTAAAAATTCAATTTTTCACTAAAAATTCAATTTTTCACTAAAAATTCAATTTTTCACTAAAAATTCAATTTTTCACTAAAAATTAAATTTTTCACTTAAAATTTTATTTTTTTAAATATATTCAATTTTTCACTAAAAATTCAATTTTTCACTAAAAATTCAATTTTTCACTAAAAATTCAATTTTTCACTAAAAATTCAATTTTTCACTAAAAATGTATTTTTCACTAAAAATGTATTTTTCACTAAAAATTCAATTTTTCACTAAAAATTAAATTTTTCACTAAAAATTCAATTTTTCACTAAATATTCAATTTTTCACTAAATATTCAATTTTTCAATATATATTCAATTTTTCACTAAAAATTCAATTTTTCACTAAAAATGTATTTTTCACTAAAAATTCAATTTTTCACTAAAAATTAAATTTTTCACTAAAAATTCAATTTTTCACTAAAAATTAAATTTTTCACTTAAAATTTTATTTTTTTAAATATATTCAATTTTTCACTAAAAATTCAATTTTTCACTAAAAATTCAATTTTTCACTAAAAATTCAATTTTTCACTAAAAATTCAATTTTTCACTAAAAATTCAATTTTTCACTAAAAATTCAATTTTTCACTAAAAATGTATTTTTCACTAAAAATTCAATTTTTCACTAAAAATTAAATTTTTCACTTAAAATTTAATTTTTTTAAATATTTTCAATTTTTCAATAAAAATTCAATTTTCACCAAATTCCAATTTCCAATAAAAATTCAATTTTGCAATAAAAATTCAAACTTCACCTAAAAAAACATTCAAAATTTCACCTAAGAAAACATTAATTTTCCACTAAAAAAAAAATTATTCACTAAAAATTTAAATTTTGTTGAAAGAATTATTGCTTTTTACAAATATTTTAATGAGAATATACTATTAACTATTTTATATAATTAATAGTATAAATAATATAAATTTA
Organism: Dryomyza anilis; assembly: GCA_951804985.1. NCBI lineage: Eukaryota > Metazoa > Arthropoda > Insecta > Diptera > Dryomyzidae > Dryomyza > Dryomyza anilis. Next base: position 77,888,906 of record OX638134.1, on the reverse strand, counting down.
AATTTTTAAATATTTCCTAATAAAACTATAAAAATATAAATAATTCAAAAATGCTTGAAATTTGCTAATCGAAAAATCCACTTTATTTAACCGCAACACTGTCAAATTTTATGAGCTATAAAAAGTATGCCGCAAAAATGGTCAAAAACCCATATAAAAATGTCATAACTTTTACATGACATATTTAAAGATGCATATTTAATTTAAGTACCAATCATAAAACAACCCTTTTAAAAAAATAACTACTAAAAATGTAACGTAATATAGAAGTTGAAGTTGATAAATTCCAAACACGTATAAAGCGCACACGTTGGAAAAATATTAATTTTATCAAAATAATAAATATATATATATACTTTTTATTAATATCATATGCCGTGGCGTATCATCACATTAAAAGCATTTCAAAATCATGTCACATGATAAACATTCATACTGTGACGACTTCTGTTTACACCGCAAAACATCCTTTCTGCCTGCCTTTCTGCCGTCAATATATTTTAACATTTAATGTAGAGTAAGTGCGGCAAATAAAATACACAAATCTACACTTTGACCGACTTTCAATAACGCCAACAACTACTACAACTCCGCCCAACGACAACATAGCAAACAACACGAATATATCATAAATATCAGAGACAGCCCAGTAGAAAATACATTTTTTAATAAATCTATTTGCCTCATTATATGTTTACATTTTTTTTTTTAAAAGCATCAATATATTTTAAGATTAAAGACAAAATATAAATTGTTTGAGTAATTTATATCACACCCAATTTTCAACACAATTTCGTAATGCAAATAACTTAGAACAAATATATCTCAGTGAATTTCTAGACCTTAAATATCGTCACTCTTTAATATACTGTTAACAACAGCCGCATTTTTAAATAATATCTTGTGATCTTTTTAAATTATCACAACATCTCTGCAAAATCATTTAGTTTTATCACAACTAACTTAAGTGCTGTAAGAACTATGATAAAAATATTAACTGATTATCAAAATGGCTCAAATGAAATGTTTCTATTAAATTCCATCACTGAAAACTTATATATCAAAAGTCATCATTACAAACCCCTTCTATTATGTATCATCACGCTGCTCTAATAAAGTTAAAAACAGCATTAATCTTGTGATCTTTGAATATTATCATAATCTAAACATTTTTACTATTATCACAGCATAGTTTAGACTTATCACAACTATTAAATATGCATATCTAAAATATGCATTATAATTATAAATCATAATACATGTAAAATTTAAATAATAAAATATTGTTAAAATATGTCATAACTTACCGGTAAATAGTCTTGTCGAAATCATTTTAAAAAAGTCATCACTGAAATTAAAAAATGAAAATTATTAAATATCATAATTACAAACATTCATTGTTTATTAAAATTTATAAATTAATCAATTCAATTTTAGTTAAATACAATTTTTAAATATACTTTATGAAATACCAAAAATCATCGCATGATAAAAAAACGTATCACAGCATAAAAAACCTTGAAGATCGTTGTAAAAGTTAAAAACTCCATTGGCAAATAATTACCAAAGTGATATCATTTAAAAGTTATCAAAGCAAATAACAAAAAATATATTTTTTATAAAAAAAATGATCAAACATTATTCAAAATTTATATATCACACTAAACTCTTACATGGAATACAATCGGAAATTTCAAAGTTTTTTAAATGTTAACACATGAAATTCATTAACAGTGAGTAGTTATTATTAATATTGCATAATGCAAAGTCTTAACACACTTTGCATTAAAGCATAATTAAACATTGTATATTCCAAAAATTTCGAATATACTTATCACTCATTATTTTCGGAAGATTTTTGAATTTTACTAAGATTTCTTAAGTTGTGTGTGATATATTTTGAATGATGAATTTCGAGTGATAAAATTAATAAATTAAAATAAATAAAATTTTGTTATTTTAAAAATATAATACCATTAATTTATTCGAATTTAAATAAAATGTATTTGCCGCTGATTTTTCTAGTAAGGATACTATGAAATTTTGTATAATCGGGCATGTGATGAAATTCAATTTCGTTTAAAATACAAATATTTGACAACAAAAAGCAAATACAATTTAAACGATTTAAATTTGATGAAAAGTGTTTATTTTTTATTACAAATTCGAATTGTAATGATTTTGATCGGCACACTCAGAAAAAAAAACAGTACAATTATTGATTCTAAAAGGACACGAAACAATAGTTTTTCCTATTAATTAAATAGTTTTTATAGTATTTTGTATTATTGTTCAGCAAATAAGGTGGTCAACATTTATTCAATAGGACACGTTATTGATAAAATAGTAATTTCACTATTGTTTAAATAGTATATTTTATAGTGCAATACTATTGATTATTAATACATAGTTTGAGTTACATTAAATAAACTATTATATTAATGTGATAAAACCATTAAATAAAAAAATAACTTTTTCAATGTAGCTTAAAAAAAAAATTAAAATAAGTATTCATAGGGAAAAAAAGGTATTAAAATATTTAATATTTGGGTTATTTATCAAAAATGTATATGAGCAACGCCAGACCATACTAAACTAATTTATTATGTATAACAATAAATACATTATAATTTTATTAAAAATGTATATGGGTTATTAACTCTTCTACAAAAGTCGCTATTATGACTAATAGTCGAAAAATACTAAGTTGCTAAACATTGTACGTTCTCAAAAGAGTAGGTAATTAAATACGTAAAAATGTAACAGTGATATTGTAAAATGTGGTGTACTTCACGATTAGCAAATTCGTCATTAAGAAATATTAAACTTCATTAAGAAATATTAAACTTCATAGGATTAAAATAATTGTCTTTAGAGTTTTGTCATTTTGTTTTTATAGGATTAACTTCATTAACATCAATATGTTTAATGAAGCAAACTATTGTTTTTGTATTTCTTATTGCTTTTATATGATCAAATTATTAAATATGAGCTTCATACGATGAAAATTATTGTCGTTATAGTTGTTCCATTTTATTTTAATAGGATGTATTAATAGGATGAATAGAGTTACGATTTAAATTGTTGAACATAATTTTATTAAGTACTAATTAATATTTTAAAATTTATTCATGTGCAGATTCACTCCGTTTTATCCACATCATAAATTTGCGAAGGAAGACAGCGGGAAAATTCAAGTCAATGAATATCGATGGTTCACCATTAATTTCTATCTATATATATAAAACTCTTGGTCCGTCTGTCTGTTTGTTCCAGCATCACAACTAAACCACTGAACCGATTTAACTGAAATTTTGCACCAGGATACTATGGAGTCCGGAGGATGTCATAGGCTATATATGGCGGGATTGGACAAAGGGGCGTGGCACCTCCCATACAACCTAAACTTTCAAAACGATATAACTCGGCACATACACAAGCTAAGAAGATGAAACAAAAAACACAAATACAAAAAAAAAATACAAAAGCAAAAACACAAAAACAAAAGCAAAAATAAAATCAAACACAAAAACAAAAGTAAAAGCACAAAACTTAAGCAATAACTCAAAAACAATAGAAAAATAAAAAAAGGATAGAAAACAAAAACAAAATCAACCACACTTCAATACAATACAATAAAATTCACCACACTAAAACTCATCACACTAAAATTCACCACACTAAAACTCACCACACTAAAATTCAACACACTCAAATTCATCACACTAAAATTTACTACACTCAAATTCACCACACTAAAACTCAACACAATAAAATTCACCACACTCAAATTCACCACATTAAAACTCACCACACTAAAACTCACCACACTAAAACTCACCACACTAAAACTCACCACATTGAAACTCACCACACCAAAATTCACCACACTAAAATTCAGCACACCAAAATTCACCACACTAAAACTTACCACACTAAAACTCACCACACTAAAACTAGCCACAATTAAACTTCTACTGGGAAAAACTTTACGGGGAAGCACAGTCTGAGAAAGAATTGTATATGAGAAAAGTTGTTTTAGCGGAGAATTAGTTTGGTTTTGGTTACTACATTTATAAAACCAATAAAAAACCAATGATATAAATAATAAAAATGTTATTTATATTAATAAAATTGCTTCATAACCTTGCATTCACAAAATCTTTGCACGAGTCGTGTACGGGTCCAGCTAGTTTGACATAAAATTTTATATAATATGTATTTAATAAAATTAACATACAAATATTTCAAAAAGTTTCATTTGCATTTATTTATTTTTTCAATAATATAGAATTAATCCTATTGAATGAATATAAGAAACTATAAATTAAATAGTGTGTTCACATAAAAATGTGTTATATTTATATCCTTTTAAGAGAATATGATGTCCTATTACTTTTAAATGATTTATACTATTGATTTTATGTTGCAATATATTTAAAGCAATAGTCTGAATAATACAATTAATAATTTAATTATATTGATATAATAGTATAAGTCGATTTATTTTAATTTAATAAATTATTATTTCAATGGGACATTCCTGTAGCAATAGGACATTACATTAATTCTTAATAGTAAAAACTATTTAAATCAATAGTGAGACGCCACTATAATATTAATAGTTCTCACACTATAATATTAATAGGAAAATCGCATTGACTAATTTTAATAGTAAAAAATCATTAAATTAGTTGTAGTGGATAAAATGCAAAATTTTTAATGTTTCTTAATATATATTACCATTATTTTTTGTAAGTATTAGTCTTATCATAAAATAATTTTTGAATATTTTAAAATTTATTTCAATCAATTTTTAATATATTGTTTGATATAGTCACTGAATTTTGCTAATAATATGAAGTTATATTAAATATTTTTAAAGATAAACTTTTTGGTATTTAAATACCACTTTTTTCTACTGGCTTCGCATATAATTTATACGCACTATAGATACATATAAACTTCGATTTATAGCCGCAACATTTCACGCCGTATGGCAGAAGTTATTGGGGGGCAATAAAAATAACCAAATGCTATGGTACAATGGAATAAAAGCCTATATGAACAATTTTTAAAATTAAAAAACGTTATTTGGTATATTTTAGATAAAAATATGTGAAAATATTAGAATTAGAAAAATGCATTATCTAAAAAAAAAACAAAATAAAAATGTTACTTTAAATTATTTTTAAAATTTAAATTCTACATCATATTCTACTGAATTTGAGAAAATATCTCGAGTATTATTTATTTTTAAATTGAAATTCAGTACATTCTAAACTAATTTGTGTTTCTTTATTTGAAAATATGAAAATTTCATATGAATTTGAGATTTTCTTTTTGAAATGAATTAAATTCCAACAGAATTTGTGATTTTCTGAAATATAATATTATTTTGTAAATTCTAAATAAATTTAATATTTTCTATTTGAAATGGTGAAAATTAAAAATAAATTTAATATTTTCTATTTAAAATTTAGCAAATTCCAATTGAATTTGATATTTTTTAACTTGAAATTCAGAAAATTCCAAAAGAATTTAAGTTATTCTATTTAAAATTCTGAAAATTCCAAACGAATTTGAGAGTTTATAATTGAAATGATGAAAATTTCAAATTAATTTTAGATTTTCTATGTAAAATTTTGGTTTTCAAATAAAATGTATGTTTTCTATTTAAAGTAGATTTAATTAAAAATTAAATTTATATTTTCTAATGGAAATTAAAGTAATTGGAAATAGAAAAGTTCTAAAAATTAAAATTTAACTTAATAACTTTCAGCTTAACACATTGGAATTGTAATTGTTTTATGTAGTTGTTGTCGTTGCCGTGTCAAATTTACATGCAATATTTTCATTTATTTGACACACATAGCAATGCTCATGGCTGTCAGAAGGGTTGATTGGGTTGGGTGCTGTTGGATTGTATTGGGCTCTTCAGTTGGCACATTGGAAAAACCCAATAAATCGATGATGAAATTGAAATTATTACACATGACGCTATCTATATATATTAAGTAGTTACCTTCGTCACACATGCCCATTTGTATTAGTAGCTACGTAAATAATTGAATAACTAAAAATGTGCATTGAAAGTAGTGGCAGAACTTAATTTAATTGCGGCTGCTTTGGCTCTTTGAAAGATTGTCATGCAGTGCGTATGAGCAACATTTAATTGAATAAAATGGAATAAAAGACAGAGAATTAAGTACAAATGTTGCTCATACGCAGTGGCGGGCAGGGTGATCAAATTAATAATAGAAACACGGATTTCATTATTTTATTAGGATTTTTTTTTAATAATAATTAAGTTTTCAGTACAAAATTGGATAATTTATAGTAAACATTTATTAGTTAAAAATTTAATTTTTAGTGAACAATTGAAATTAAAGTGAATAATTGAATTTACAATGATAAAGTGAATTTTTAATGAAAAATTTATTTTTTTAGTGAAAATAGAATTTTTAGTGAAAAATTGAATTTTTAGTGAAAAATTGAATTTTTAGTGAAAAATTGAATTTTTAGTGAAAAATTGAATTTTTAGTGAAAAATTGAATTTTTAGTGAAAAATTGAATTTTTAGTGAAAAATTGAATTTTTAGTGAAAAATTGAATTTTTAGTGAAAAATTGAATTTTTAGTGAAAAATTTAATTTTTAGTGAAAAATTGAATTTTTAGTGAAAAATTTAATTTTTAGTGAAAAATTTAATTTTTAGTGAAAAATTTAATTTTTCGTGAAAAATTTAATTTTTAGTGAAAAATTTAATTTTTCGTGAAAAATTGAATTTTTAGTGAAAAATTGAATTTTTAGTGAAAAATTGAATTTTTAGTGAAAAATTGAATTTTTAGTGAAAAATGGAATTTTTAGTGAAAAATGGAATTTTTAGTGAAAAATTGAATTTTTAGTGAAAAATTGAATTTTTAGTGAAAAATTGAATTTTTAGTGAAAAATGGAATTTTTAGTGAAAAATTGTATTTTTATTGAAAAATTGATTTCTTAATAAAAAAATTGACTTTTTAGTGATAAAATTGAAGTTTATTTAGGGAAAAATCGAATTTTTAGTGAAAAATTGAATTTTTTTGTGAAAAATTGAATTTTTAGTGAAAATTTTATTTATTAGTGAATAATTTAATTTTTGGAAAAAAATTGTATTTTTTTGTGATAAAATTGGATTTTAGCGAAAAATTGAATTTTTAGTGAAAAATTAAATTTTTAGTGAAAAAAATAATTTTTAGGGAAATTTGATTTCTTAATAAAAAATTAATTTATAGTGAAAAGTTGAATTTTTAGTGAAAAATTTAATTTTTAATGAAAAATTGCATTTTTAGTGAAAATTTGAATTTTTAGTGAAAAATTTAATTTTTAGTGAAAAATTGAATTTTTAGCGAAAAATTGAATTTTTAGTGAAAAATTGAATTTTTAGTGAAAAATTGAATTTTATGTGAAAAATTGAATTTTTAGTGAAAAATTTAATTTTAGTGAAAAATTTAATTTTTTTAGTGAAAAATTGAATTTTTAGTGAAAAATTGAATTTTTAGTGAAAAATTGATTTTTTAGTGAAAAATTGAATTTTTAGTGAAAAATTGAATTTTTAGTGAAAAATTGAATTTTTAGTGAAAAATTGAATTTTTAGTGAAAAATTGAATTTTTAGTGAAAAATTGAATTTTTAGTGAAAAATTGAATTTTTAGTGAAAAATTGAATTTTTAGTGAATAATTGAATTTTTAGTGAATAATTGAATTTTTAGTGAAAAAATGAATTTTTAGTGAGAAATTGAATTTTTAGTAATAAAAAATTAATTTTCAGTGAAAATTTTAGTTTTGGTGAAAATTTTAGTTTTAGTGAAAATTTAAATTTTTAATGAAAATTTGATTTTAGTGAAAAATTGAATTTTTATATAAAATTAACTTTTTTTTTTATGAAATATTGAAATTTTGTAGAAAAATCAAATTTTGTTGCAGCAGTAACTGCTAGCAGCAATTTCAGCATTTTCACTTTAATAAATAAGACGCGCGCGTGCAGGCAACAATTGCTGCTCATAAGGCATAAAAATCAGCAACAAAAACCTCAAACAAAAAACCAAAAAATCATTATAAACATTTGCGGCAAATTTAAATATTGTTTTCATTGTTGGTGGCTATAGCAGCAACAACAATTAGCCATAATTTATTGGCAATTAGATGCGTTTGCGCAGCAATCGCAAAAATCGTGCCAGCAATTTTTGCTGCAATGTTGGTTATTGTTGCTGTTACTGTTGTTGATACTGATGCTGCAGTTGCAGCTATTGTCATTGCAAACGCCAGCGGCATTTGATGTTGTTGTGTTGCTGGTCAGTTGGTGAAAGTTTGTTGTTACTTTTAATGATTTGTTTCGTTTTTTTTTTTCGGCAGCAATGTGTAGAAAGGTGCGTGAAAGAGAGTGAAGCGTTGAAAAATAATTTTCACTAAATATTTGCAACAACAATGAAAACATGTTGCTGCGCATGCGTGCAATTTGTGCGCTCGTCATAATTAGTCAGCAGCAGTTGCAGTTGCAGCAGCAGTTGTTGTTGTAATTTTTGTTGCTGCCAACTGCTGCTAATCAACTGCAACATAAAACCATATGCGCAACTGCAAAATCTGCCGCCACGAAATTGTTGTTGTCGTTGCTAACTTGGCAGGCAGCAGCAACAACAAAGGCAGCAGCAGCCACTCATCAACAGCAGCATCAACAGTTGCAGCAGCATTGTAACCACCGCATGTCATCATTTCAAATGGCGAAACGTGCAAAAATCCAATGTTACCGCTTGCAGATACTTTTGCGTATCTGCCAGATACTTTTTGTATCTGCGTCAGTTTTTTTGTATCTTTTCAATGGCTATTGCTAACGCTCTGCAATTAAACGTTAAAGCGCACTTTTTTTCACTAGTTATTTTTGTCATTGTTGTTGTTTTTTTAATTTTGTTGTTATTTTTAGTTTATTTTTGTTGTGGCTGCTGCTGTATCTTTCACCATGCGGCTGGTTGGCTGCATTTTGTGTGGCTTTCTCGTGTTGCTTGCGCTCACTGTGACTGACGCTTAACCCACAAACTAATAAAAATCCAAATAAATGTGAAAATGTGTTTTTTGTGCTGCATGGTTTCAGTGAAGGCCCCGCGGGCCGCCGCTGGGTCCCCTTCGATTACCTGGTTCAATAGCCGTTTTTTTTTATTAGTCAAGCTGTTGTTATTATTGTTGCAGATGAAAAGCTGCCACTCACGAGGAAATGTTTGCAGTGCACTGAGAGACAAAATTCAATGCTAGGTGTAGAAAAGTCTGAAATTGGACTTACCCTCCAGTTCGATGTTTTATACATACATTTATTATGTTGATAAGTATTTGGAAGACAAATTATGTATTTTCACATTATATACAACAAATAAAAACTAGCCATAAAGTAGACCTATCACGCTTGTCTTCAAAATAATGACAAAGTCAAAATTTGTATTTTAATTTTTGGAAATTTCAACTTTACGTACATTTTAAAGAAGGTAACTATATTGGGATTCAAAGATGTGATATACCATTGGAAAGTCAATTTAATTGTCAAAAACATGAGTGTAAAATTGATACTAATTTATCAACAGATTTTACTGTATAACCAGTTTTCTTGACTAGGTTATGTCAGTAATATGCATTTTTTAAACACCATGTATCTTCAAGTGGATGCAAAATTAGACATTTTTTTGTTTCCTATTTACTTATATTTCGAGTCATAGAATGACCTCCTAAATTATTGACTTCGATGAACCAAACACTCTTTATATAAAAATGAACAAGTCCTGATCAGGCCTAAACCATCAGACCTAGGAACATAAAATTTAGACAGGGTGTTCTTCTCTCCACTTAGATATGCACAAAGTAGGCATTTTTTATATTAACCCCCTAAGGTACAAAGGACGTGGACTGTTAACACGAAGCATCTACACGTAAAGAAAGAATATGGTTGCAACGTGATCTCGCCTACTATACTATGTTCCCTACAAGAACTGGACGCTATTTATTTATTTTTTCATTATTATTATTTTGTCTTTTATTTTTATAGTTTGAATTTTTTTATTTAGTATTTTCGTTTTTAGTATTGTTGTGTCTTTTATCTAGTCAATAAGTTTAGCCCGTCGCCACTTTTGACGCCAAATGCTGTTGGCATTGATATCGGCTGCAGCAATATGTTGTTGCAACTGCTGCTGTTATTGTCATTTGAACTGCCTTCTCTTCTTGATGAAATGCCAAAACAGTACAAAATATTAGCTTAAAAAAAAGATGCTTTTATGTTAGTTTGTTGCAATTGGCAGCATAGTTTTTCCAGCATATCTATCTTGATTTTGCTGCAGTTCATTTTATTCGGCTCAAAAGTTGCCAAAGCTGTGCAAAGTGTTATTCGCCGGTTTATATTTAGCAGGGTGTCAAATAATGCTTCAAAAATACGTGTTTATTTAAAGAATAAAATATTTAAACAATGAAAAACAAATTTGGAAATAAAAAAGATTAATATTTAATAAATAAATAAATTAATCTAGTAAAAATAAAGGGGCGTGTCATCTCCCATAAAACATAAACTTTAAAAACGATATAACTCGGAAAAAAAAATCAAATTAAAAAAATATTTCAAAGCAAAAAATAAAAAATAAAAGCAAAAACACAAAATCACAAAAACAAAGCTCACAAATACAAAAGTAAGAACATAAAAGCAAATACACAAATTCAAGAGCAAAAACTTAAAGGCAAAAACAAACAAATGAAAAACACAAAAACAAAAGCAAAAATGATATCAAAAATACAAAATACAAAACTAAAACAAAGTTGAATAAACAAAACCAAAATAACAAAATTAAAATCAGAAATACAATAACTAAAACAAAAACAAAAAAGCAAAATTAAAAACACAAAAACGAAAGAAGAAATACAAATACAATATAAATAATACAAAAACAAATGCAAAAACGCCAAAATAAAAATACCAACGCAAAACCGAAAAAAAAGCAGAAACACAAAAACTACAACAAAAGCAAAAACAAAATTAATAACACAAGTGCAAATAAAAAAAATCCAAAAACCAAAATAAGAACACAAAAGCAAAAAAAAAAAATCCAAAATCAATAACACAAAAACATACGCGCAAAGAAAAAACAAACACAAAAATAAAACCAAAGACAAAAGCGAAAACACAACAGCAAAAACACAAAAGCAATAACTTAAATCAAAAGCGAAAAGCAAACACGAAAAAATAAACACAACAGCAAAAACAAAAACAGAAAAGCAAAAACATAAGCAGAAACATAAATGCAAAAACTAAAAGCAAAATCGAAAAACACAAAAGCAAAAACGCAGAAACAAAAACAGAAAAGCAAAACACACAAACAAAAGCAGAAACACAAAATATTAAACAACGACATTTAAACAAAACAAAAAGTAAAAAAACCAAAAAAAAAAAATAAAACGCTTATATTAAAAGCAAAACACCAAAATCTAGAACTAAATCACAAACACAAAAGCAAAATTGAAAACACAAAAGCATAAGAAACGCAAAAAAAAGCAATAACACAAAAACACAAACAATATAAAAAACAGAAAATCAAAATTTCAAAAAAAAGGGGGAAAACACAAACAAATAAAAAAACCCAAACTAAATTTCCTAAAAAAAAAAATAAAAAGCAAAAACAGAAATAAAACAAACTCAAAAAATTAAAAAAAAATCTAAATAATATAGAAACGGAAAAAACACAAAGCAATAACTTAAATCAAAAACGTAAAGCAAAAACGAAAAAATAAACACAACCGCAAAAACAAAAACACAAAATCATAAGCAGAAACATAAATGCAAAAACTAAAAGCAAAATCGAAAAACACATAAGCAAAAACGCAGAAACAAAAAAAGAAAAGCAAAACACAAAAACAAAAGCAGAAACACAAAATATTAAACAACGACAAATAAACAAAACAAAAATCAAAAAAATAAAACGCTTATATTATAAGCAAAACACAATAACTAGGACTAAATCACAAACACAAAAGCAAAATTGAAAACACAAAAGCATAAGAAACGCAAAAAAAGCAATAACACAAAAACAAAAACACACAATATCAAAAACAGAAAATCAAAAGTAACATTTCAAAAAAAAGGGGGAAAAACACAAACAAAATTTATAAAAAAAAACAAACTAAATCTAAAAAAAAAAAAATCAAAAGTAAAAACAGAAATAAAACAAAACTCAAATAATTAAAAAAAATCCAAAGAATACAAAAACGGGAAAAACACAAAAGTCTAAAAATCTCATTGCACAGCCAAAAATACAACATATTAATAAATAAATAAATAAATAAATAAATAAACAAATAAATAAATAAACAAATAAATAAATAATTAATTAAAATTCTAAAAGAAAACATTTTTCAGTTTTCCTACATCTTTAATTTAGTTTACAGCACATTTTGTTTTACGAATTTCAAAGCTCGTTTTCTCTTTAACTCTTCTATCCTAAACCAGTCTTCCTCTTACTATCCACGTTTAAACGAATTTTCAGCTCAAACTTCATAATTTAAATCCTTATCCTAATTTGAACTAATATTTGCATCATATTCTTAACCTTGTCATTCAATCTCGATCTCAACACCATACACAAAGTCATTCGCCGAATTTCAACCACATTATGCTTTTATTCATTTATCACACCACAGAATTTAACTGATTAACCGTTTTTATATTCTCCTTAATACCAAGATTATTCGAAAATTTGTTATGTATTACGCTTTAACACAGAATATGCTTTTTACATAACACCCCCACATTTTTGAAAAAGAAGAAATTCATTTAGAGTTTATTTGAAAATAAATGAGAAAACTATAATGATTTTTATCATTATTTTAATTGTCAAGCATTTGAATTTACATGTTCAATTTCTCATTTGAATTTTTTTTAGTTGACCCGCAAATTTCGCTAAGCAGCACCAGCCTGCCTCATGCGACTAAATGTCTAATTGACGGAAGTCCGTGAAGATAAATACGTATTTAATTTAGCAGAGACTCAAACCAAAATTTTTAACAGAGCATTTACAGACCGTTAACAGAGGCGGGTCAATGGGAATAATTCATCAATCGGTGCATCTAAATGGGCACGGTCAAGTCGGGGATGATTGTGTACTAACCGAACCTAATACGTTGGATAGCTAATGGATAGAGCTTTCCAAAAATATATGCCAATAGTTTGGATCGATCTTCCTAACATTTTTAATTATTTTTTGAAAATGGGTCATATTTTGTAGGAAAAGTGGTCATGATGAAGTGGTCCCTGTCCAGGTGGGGATGACTGTGTACTAACCGAACCTAATACGTTGGATAGCTAATGGATTAAGCTTTCCAAAACTATATGCCAGTAGTTTGGGTCGATCTTCCTAACATTTTTAATTATTTTTTGAAAATGGGTCATATTTTGTAGAAAAAAATGGTCATGATGAAGTGGCCACTGTCCACGTGGGGATGACTGTGTACTAACCGAACCTAATACGTTGTATAGCTAATGCATAGAGCTTTCCAAAAATATATACGAATAGTTTGGGTCGATCTTCCTAACATTTTTAATTATTTTTTGAAAATGGGTCATATTTTGTAGAAAAAGTGGTCATGATGAAGTGGCCACTGTTCAGGTGGGGATGACTGTGTACTAACCGAACCTAATACGTTGGATAGCTAATGGATAGTGCTTTCTAAAAATATATACGAATAGTTTGGGTCGATCTTCCTAACATTTTTAATTATTTTTTGAAAATGGGTCATATTTTGTTGGAAAAAGGGTTATGATGAAGTGGCCACTGTCCAGGTGGAGATGACTGTGTACTAACCGAGCCTAATACGTTGGATAGCTAATATATTAAGCTTTCCAAAACTATATGCCAGTAGTTTGGGTCGATCTTCCTAACATTTTTAATTATTTTTTGAAAATGGGTCATATTTTGTAGAAAAAATGGTCATGATGAAGTGGCCACTGTCCACGTGAGGATGACTGTGTACTAACCGAACCTAATACGTTGTATAGCTAATGCATAGAGCTTTCCAAAAATATATAGGAATAGTTTGGGTCGATCTTCCTAACATTTTTAATTATTTTTTGAAAATGGGTCATATTTTGTAGAAAAAGTGGTCATGATGAAGTGGCCACTGTCCAGGTGGGGATGACTGTGTACTAACCGAACCTAATACGTTGGATAGCTAATGGATAGAGCTTTCCAAAAATATATACGAATAGTTTGGGTCGATCTTCCTAACATTTTTAATAAATTTTTAAAAATGGGTCATATTTTGTAGGAAAAGTGGTTATGATGAAGTGGCCACTGTCCAGGTGGGGATGACTGTGTACTAACCGAACCTAATACGTTGGATAGCTAATGGATAGAGCTTTCCAAAAATATATACGAATAGTTTGGGTCGATCTTCCTAACATTTTTAATTATTTTTTGAAAATGGGTCATATTTTGTAGAAAAAGTGGTCATGATGAAGTGGCCACTGTCCATGTGGGAATAACTGTGTACTAACCGAACCTAGTACGTTGGATAGGCAATGGATAAGGCTTTCCAAAACTATATGCCAGTAGTTTGGGTCGATCTTCCTAACATTTTTAATTATTTTTTGAAAATGGGTCATATTTTGTAGAAAAAGTGGTCATGATGAAGTGGCCACTGTCCAGGTGGGGATGACTGTGTACTAACCGAACCTAGTACGTTGGATAGCTAATGGATAGAGCTTTCCAAAAATATATACGAATAGTTTGGGACGATCTTCCTAACATTTTTAATTATTTTTTGAAAATGGGTCATATTTTGTAGGAAAAGTGGTCATGATGAAGTGGCCACTGTCCACGTGGGGATGACTGTGTACTAACCGAACCTAATACGTTGTATAGCTAATGCATAGAGCTTTCCAAAAATATATACGAATAGTTTGGGTCGATCTTCCTAACATTTTTAATTATTTTTTGAAAATGGGTCATATTTTGTAGAAAAAGTGGTCATGATGAAGTGGCCACTGTCCATGTGGGAATAACTGTGTACTAATCGAACCTAGTACGTTGGATAGGCAATGGATAAGGCTTTCCAAAACTGTATGCCAAAAATTTTGTTATATCTATTTGGTATTTTTGATAGTTTTTCAAATTTAATTGTTTTCAATATGAAATGAATATTCTCAATTAGAGTTAAATACGTTTTTTTGCCTCTGTTAAAGTCAAATACGTTTTTTGCTGCTAAATTTGAACTTTTACATTTTGCGCCTGAAACACATTTTTAAAGTGGCCACTGTCCAGGTGGGGATGACTGTGTACTAACCAAACCTTATATGTTGGATAGCTAATGGACAGAGCTTTCCAAAAATATATACGAATAGTTTGGGTCGATCTTCCTAACATTTTTAATTATTTTTTGAAAATGGGTAATAATTTGTACAATAAGTGGTCATGATGAAGTGGCCACTGTCCAGGTGGGGATGACTGTGTACTAACCGAACCTAATACGTTGGATAGCTAATGGATTAAGCTTTCCAAAACTATATGCCAGTAGTTTGGGTCGATCTTCCTAACATTTTTAATTATTTTTTGAAAATGGGTCATATTTTGTAGGAAAAGTGATCATGATGAAGTGGCCACTGTCCAGGTGGGGATGACTGTGTACTAACCGAACCTAATTCGTTGGATAGCTAATGGATAGAGCTTTCCAAAAATATATGCCAATGGTTTGGATCGGTCTTCCTAACATTTTTAATTATTTTTTGAAAATGGGTCATATTTTGTAGAAAAAATGGTCATGATGAAGTGGCCACTGTCCAGGTGGGGATGACTGTGTACTAACCGAACCTAACACGTTGTATAGCTAATGCATAGAGCTTTCCAAAAATATATACGAATAGTTTGGGTCGATATTCCTAACATTTTTACTTATTTTTTGAAAATGGGTCATATTTGGTAGAAAAAGTGGTCATGATGAAGTGGCCACTATCCAGGTGGGGATGACTGTGTACTAACCGAACCTAATACGTTGGATAGCTAATGGATAGAGCTTTCTAAAAATATATGCCAATAGTTTGGATCGATCTTCCTAACATTTTTAATTATTTTTTGAAAATGGGTCATATTTTGTAGGAAAAGTGGTCATGATGAAGTGGTCCCTGTCCCGGTGGGGATGACTGTGTACTAACCGAACCTAATACGTTGGATAGCTAATGGACAAGGCTTTCCAAAACTGTATGCCAATAGTTTGGATCGATCTTCCTAACATTTTTAATTATTTTTTGAAAATGGGTCATATTTGGTAGAAAAAGTGGTCATGATGAAGTGGCCACTATCCAGGTGGGGATGACTGTGTACTAACCGAACCTAATACGTTGGATAGCTAATGGATTAAGCTTTCCAAAACTATATGCCAGTAGTTTGGGTCGATCTTCCTAACATTTTTAATTATTTTTTGAAAATGGGTCATATTTTGTAGGAAAAGTGATCATGATGAAGTGGCCACTGTCCAGGTGGGGATGACTGTGTACTAACCGAACCTAATACGTTAGATAGCTAATGGATAGAGCTTTCCAAAAATATATGCCAATGGTTTGGATCGGTCTTCCTAACATTTTTAATTATTTTTTGAAAATGGGTCATATTTTGTAGAAAAAATGGTCATGATGAAGTGGCCACTGTCCAGGTGGGGATGACTGTGTACTAACCGAACCTAACACGTTGTATAGCTAATGCATAGAGCTTTCCAAAAATATATACGAATAGTTTGGGTCGATATTCCTAACATTTTTACTTATTTTTTGAAAATGGGTCATATTTGGTAGAAAAAGTGGTCATGATGAAGTGATCACTGTCCATGTGGGAATAACTGTGTACTAACCGAACCTAGTACGTTGGATAGGCAATGGATAAGGCTTTCCAAAACTATATGCCAAAAATTTTGATATATCGATTTGGTATTTTTGATAATTTTTCAAATTTAATTGTTTTCAATATGAAATGCATATTCTCAATTAGAGTTAAATACGTTTTTTTGCCTCTGTTAAAGTCAAATACGTTTTTTGCTGTTAAATTTGAACTTTTACATTTTGCGCCTGAAACACATTTTTGAAGTGGGCACTGTCCAGGTGGGGATGACTGTGTACTAACCGAACCTAATTCGTTGGATAGCTAATGGATAGAGCTTTCCAAAAATATATACAAATAGTTTGGGTCGATCTTCCTAACATTTTTAATTATTTTTTGAAAATGGGTCATATTTTGTAGGAAAAGTGGTTATGATGAAGTGGCCACTGTCCAGGTGGGGATGACTGTGTACTAACCGAACCTAATACGTTGGATAGCTAATGGATAAGGCTTTCCAAAACTGTATGCCAATAGTTTGGATCGATCTTCCTAACATTTTTAATTATTTTTTGAAAATGGGTCATATTTTGTAGGATAAGTGGTCATGATAAAAAAACTTTTCCTACAAAATATGACCCATTTTCAAAAAATAATTAAAAATGTTAGGAAGATCGACCCAAACTATTCGTATATATTTTTGGAAAGCTCTATCCATTAGCTATAGAACGTATTAGGTTCGGTTAGTACACAGTCATCCCCACCTGGACAGTGGCCACTTAATCATGACCACTTTTTCTACCAAATATGACCCATTTTCAAAAAATAATTAAAAATGTTAGGAAGATCGATCCAAACTATTGGCATATATTTTTGGAAAGCTCTATCCATTATCTATCCAACGTATTAGGTTCGGTTAGTACACAGTCATCCCCACCTGGACAGTGGCCACTTCATCATAACCACTTTTCCTACAAAATATGACCCATTTTCAAAAAATAATTAAAAATGTTAGGAAGATCGACCCAAACTATTCGTATATTTTTTTGGAAAGCCTATCCATTAGCTATCCAACGTATTAGGTTCGGTTAGTACACAGTCATCCCTACCTGGACAGTGGCCACTTCATTATAACCACTTTTACTACAAAATATGACCCATTTTCAAAAAATTATTAAAAATGTTAGGAAGATCGACCCAAACTATTCGTATACATTTTTGGAAAGCGCTATCCATTAGCTATCCAACGTATTAGGATCGGTTAGTACACAGTCATCCCCACCTGGACAGTGGCCACTTTATAAATGTGTTTCAGGCGCAAAATGTAAAAGTTCAAATTTAACAGCAAAAAACGTATTTGACTTTAACAGAGGCAAAAAAAACGTATTTAACTCTAATTGAGAATATGCATTTCATATTGAAAACATATAATTTGAAAAATTATCAAATATACCAAATCGATATATCAAAATTTTTGGCATATAGTTTTGGAAGGCTTTATCCATTGCCTATCCAACGTACTAGGTTCGGATAGTATACAGTTATTCCCATCTGGACAGTGATCACTTCATCATGACCACTTTTTCTACCAAATAAGGCCCATTTTCAAAAAATAATTAAAAATGTTAGGAAGATCGATCTAAACTATTGGCATATAGTTTTGGAAAGCCTTATCCATTGCCTATCAAACGTATTAGGTTCGGTTAGTACACAGTCATCCTCACCTGGACAGTGGCCACTTCATCATGACCACTTTTTCTACCAAATATGACCCATTTTCAAAAAATAATTAAAAATGTGAGGAAGATCGACTGAAACTACTGGCATATAGTTTTGGAAAGCTTAATCCATTAGCTATCCAACGTATTAGGTTCGGTTAGTACACAGTCATCCCCACCTGGACAGGGACCACTTCATCATGACCACTTTTCCTACAAAATATGACCCATTTTCAAAAAATAATTAAAAATGTTAGGAAGATCGACCCAAACTATTCGTATATATTTTTAGAAAGCTCTATCCATTAGCTATCCAACGAATTAGGTTCGGTTAGTACACAGTCATCCCCACCTGGACAGTGCCCACTTCAAAAATGTGTTTCAGGCGCAAAATGTAAAAGTTCAAATTTAACAGCAAAAAACGTATTTGACTTTAACAGAGGCAAAAAAACGTATTTAACTCTAATTGAGAATATGCATTTATATTGAAAACATATAATTTGAAAAATTATCAAAAATACCAAATCGATATATCAAAATTTTTGGCATATAGTTTTGGAAAGCTTTATCCATTGCCTATCCAACGTACTAGGTTCGGATAGTATACAGTTATTCCCATCTGGACAGTGATCACTTCATCATGACCACTTTTTCTACCAAATAAGGCCCATTTTCAAAAAATAATTAAAAATGTTAGGAAGATCGATCCAAACTATTGGCATATAGTTTTGGAAAGCCTTATCCATTGCCTATCTAACGTTCTAGGTTCGGTTAGTACACAGTTATACCCACCTGGACAGTGGCCACTTCATCATGACCACTTTTTCTACCAAATATGACCCATTTTCAAAAAATAATTAAAAATGTTAGGAATATCGACCCAAACTATTCGTATATATTTTTGGAAAACTCTATGCATTAGCTATACAACGTATTAGGTTCGGTTAGTACACAGTCATCCCCACGTGGACAGTGGCCACTTCATCATGACCATTTTTTCTACAAAATATGACCCATTTTCAAAAAATAATTAAAAATGTTAGGAAGATCGACCCAAACTACTGGCATATAGTTTTCGAAAGCTTAATCTATTAGCTATCCAACGTATTAGGTTCGGTCAGTACACAGTCATCCCCACCTGGACAGGGACCACTTCATCATGACCACTTTTCCTACAAAATATGACCCATTTTCAAAAAATAATTAAAAATGTTAGGAAGATCGATCCAAACTATTGGCATATATTTTTGGAAAGCTCTATCCATTAGCTATCCAACGTATTAGGTTCGGTTAGTACACAGTCATCCCCACCTGGACAGTGGCCACTTCATCATAACCACTTTTCCTACAAAATATGACCCATTTTCAAAAAATAATTAAAAATGTTAGGAAGATCGACCCAAACTATTGGCATATATTTTTGGAAAGCTCTATCCATTAGCTATCCAACGTATTAGGTTCGGTTAGTACACAGTCATCCCCACCTGGACAGTGGCCACTTCATCATAACCACTTTTCCTACAAAATATGACCCATTTTCAAAAAATAATTAAAAATGTTAGGAAGATCGACCCAAACTACTGGCATATAGTTTTCGAAAGCTTAATCTATTAGCTATCCAACGTATTAGGTTCGGTCAGTACACAGTCATCCCCACCTGGACAGGGACCACTTCATCATGACCACTTTTCCTACAAAATATGACCCATTTTCAAAAAATAATTAAAAATGTTAGGAAGATCGATCCAAACTATTGGCATATATTTTTGGAAAGCTCTATCCATTAGCTATCCAACGAATTAGGTTCGGTTAGTACACAGTCATCCCCACCTGGACAGTGCCCACTTCAAAAATGTGTTTCAGGCGCAAAATGTAAAAGTTCAAATTTAACAGCAAAAAACGTATTTGACTTTAACAGAGGCAAAAAAACGTATTTAACTCTAATTGAGAATATGCATTTATATTGAAAACATATAATTTGAAAAATTATCAAAAATACCAAATCGATATATCAAAATTTTTGGCATATAGTTTTGGAAAGCTTTATCCATTGCCTATCCAACGTACTAGGTTCGGATAGTATACAGTTATTCCCATCTGGACAGTGATCACTTCATCATGACCACTTTTTCTACCAAATAAGGCCCATTTTCAAAAAATAATTAAAAATGTTAGGAAGATCGATCCAAACTATTGGCATATAGTTTTGGAAAGCCTTATCCATTGCCTATCAAACGTATTAGGTTCGGTTAGTACACAGTCATCCTCACCTGGACAGTGGCCACTTCATCATGACCACTTTTTCTACCAAATATGACCCATTTTCAAAAAATAATTAAAAATGTTAGGAAGATCGACTTAAACTACTGGCATATAGTTTTGGAAAGCTTAATCCATTAGCTATCCAACGTATTAGGTTCGGTTAGAACACAGTCATCCCCACCTGGACAGGGACCACTTCATCATGACCACTTTTCCTACAAAATATGACCCATTTTCAAAAAATAATTAAAAATGTTAGGAAGATCGACCCAAACTATTCGTATATATTTTTGGAAACCTCTATCCATTAGCTATCCAACGAATTAGGTTCGGTTAGTACACAGTCATCCCCACCTGGACAGTGGCCACTTTAAAAATGTGTTTCAGGCGCAAAATGTAAAAGTTCAAATTTAACAGCAAAAAACGTATTTGACTTTAACAGAGGCAATAAAAAGGTATTTAACTCTAATTGAGAATATGCATTTCATATTGAAAACAATTAAATTTGAAAAACTATCAAAAATACCAAATCGATATATAAAAATTTTTGGCATACAGTTTTGGAAAGCCTTATCCATTGCCCATCCAACGTACTAGGTTCGGTTAGTACACAGTTATTCCCACATGCACAGTGATCACTTCATCATGACCACTTTTTCTACCAAATATGACCCATTTTCAAAAAATAATTAAAAATGTTAGGAATATCGACTTAAACTATTCGTATATATTTTTGGAAAACTCTATGCATTAGCTATACAACGTATTAGGTTCGGTTAGTACACAGTCATCCCCACGTGGACAGTGGCCACTTCATCATGACCATTTTTTCTACAAAATATGACCCATTTTCAAAAAATAATTAAAAATGTTAGGAAGATCGACCCAAACTACTGGCATATAGTTTTCGAAAGCTTAATCTATTAGCTATCCAACGTATTAGGTTCGGTCAGTACACAGTCATCCCCACCTGGACAGGGACCACTTCATCATGACCACTTTTCCTACAAAATATGACCCATTTTCAAAAAATAATTAAAAATGTTAGGAAGATCGATCCAAACTATTGGCATATATTTTTGGAAAGCTCTATCCATTAGCTATCCAACGTGTTAAGTTCGGTTAGTACACAGTCATCCCCACCTGGACAGTGGCCACTTCATCATAACCACTTTTCCTACAAAATATGACCCATTTTCAAAAAATAATTAAAAATGTTAGGAAGATCGACCCAAACTATTGGCATATATTTTTGGAAAGCTCTATCCATTAGCTATCCAACGTATTAGGTTCGGTTAGTACACAGTCATCCCCACCTGGACAGTGGCCACTTCATCATAACCACTTTTCCTACAAAATATGACCCATTTTCAAAAAATAATTAAAAATGTTAGGAAGATCGATCCAAACTATTTGTATATATTTTTGGAAAGCTCTATCCATTAGCTATCCAACGTATTAGGTTCGGTAAGTACACAGTCATCCCCACCTGGACAGTGGCCACTTCATCATAACCACTTTTCCTACAAAATATGACCCATTTTCAAAAAATAATTAAAAATGTTAGGAAGATCGACCCAAACTATTCGTATATATTTTTGGAAAGCTCTATCCATTAGCTATCCAACGAATTAGGTTCGGTTAGTACACAGTCATCCCCACCTGGACAGTGCCCACTTCAAAAATGTGTTTCAGGCGCAAAATGTAAAAGTTCAAATTTAACAGCAAAAAACGTATTTGACTTTAACAGAGGCAAAAAAACGTATTTAACTCTAATTGAGAATATGCATTTATATTGAAAACATATAATTTGAAAAATTATCAAAAATACCAAATCGATATATCAAAATTTTTGGCATATAGTTTTGGAAAGCTTTATCCATTGCCTATCCAACGTACTAGGTTCGGATAGTATACAGTTATTCCCATCTGGACAGTGATCACTTCATCATGACCACTTTTTCTACCAAATAAGGCGCATTTTCAAAAAATAATTAAAAATGTTAGGAAGATCGATCCAAACTATTGGCATATAGTTTTGGAAAGCCTTATCCATTGCCTATCAAACGTATTAGGTTCGGTTAGTACACAGTCATCCTCACCTGGACAGTGGCCACTTCATCATGACCACTTTTTCTACCAAATATGACCCATTTTCAAAAAATAATTAAAAATGTTAGGAAGATCGACTTAAACTACTCGCATATAGTTTTGGAAAGCTTAATCCATTAGCTATCCAACGTATTAGGTTCGGTTAGTACACAGTCATCCCCACCTGGACAGGGACCACTTCATCATGACCACTTTTCCTACAATTTATGACCCATTTTCAAAAAATAATTAAAAATGTTAGGAAGATCGACTTAAACTACTGGCATATAGTTTTGGAAAGCTTAATCCATTAGCTATCCAACGTATTAGGTTCGGTTAGTACACAGTCATCCCCACCTGGACAGGGACCACTTCATCATGACCACTTTTCCTACAAAATATGACCCATTTTCAAAAAATAATTAAAAATGTTAGGAAGATCGATCCAAACTATTGGCATATATTTTTGGAAAGCTCTATCCATTAGCTATCCAACGTATTAGGTTCGGTTAGTACATAATCATCCCCGACTTGACCGTTCCCATTTAGATGCACCGATTGATGAATTATTCCCATTGACCCGCCTCTGTTAACGGTCTGTAAATGCTCATGTAAAAATTTTGGTTTGAGTCTCTGCTAAATTAAATACGTATTTATCTTCACGGACTTAATTGACGGTCTCGCTTCATTAGTTTTTCCTGTTTTTAACTTCCACCACACTTTTCACTTTGAGCTGTCAGTTTTCATAGCATCAACTTTTTCTCTCTATTTTTTTTGTCACTACTCTTCGCTTTTTATTGGTGTCTCTTCTCTGAACTGCGTTACAACGTCCAACGACTCGCAGCCATTCATTCTGCGCGCTTGGTAACTGATTACATGCAGGCCAAGTAAAGAAAACGATTTTATAGAAAATCAATAGAAACTTGATTATTTTATGCACACCAATAAAATACATGCAAAGAATTTTGGTGCTACATTTTGAAAATAATTCTGAATAATTGGGAAAAATCAATATATAAAAAATTCTCAAAAAATAAAAAAAAAATTCATAAAAAAACAAATTTTAAAAGTCAAAATCTGGAAATCAATGGAAACAAGCCAAAACATTCTTTCTAGCGGGATATTTTTCCCGAGAAAATTCTTTCCGTAGAAATATATTTCCGGATAATATTATTTACAAAAAAAAATGTTTTCTCTACAAAATAATTTTTTGTAAAAATCAACGCTGCGTAAATTTTTTCCCAGAGTTATTTATTTCTTTGATAGTTAATTTTCAAAGACATTATTTCCCGAGACAATTCTTTTTCGAACTATTCTTCGCTTCTCAAGGCAATTCTTTCCAGACAATTTACTTCCGAGGCAACTATTTTTATTTTATTCTGATTTTTTAAACAGATATCAAATAAAATATTTTAATTTAATAATTAAAATTCCAAATTCTAACATATTTATTCTTAGTGTATCGTACAAACAAATATCGATGACTGGGACACCAATAAAGCGGTCGGTCATCGTTGATTGCAACTGTTTTGACCTAATTTGCAAACGGGTCGGGTACAACAAGAGTTTTTCACAAAAAGTGTTGAGAGTGACGAACCGAAATGAGCATTGAAAAATGAGTAAATAAAACTAAACAAAAATAGTAAACAAAATGAAAACTGAATGGAATAGTGTTGAAAGAGGTAAAACGTTTTATTATAGTTTCATTAAAATAATCAATAATGTAAAAATTCAAAATAAAACAATTTAATTAACAAAATCCAATACTCGTTTTATTTCCAAATAATGATATATTTTATTTTAGTTAATAAAATAAAAAATGATAAAAAAATACAAAAAAAGTCTAACAAAAAAATTGTTCAAGTTTAAGGTCAAATATCTGAACAAAAATATCAGACTGTAAGCACTCTTAGGTATATAATAATTAGTTTAGACAATTAAAAAATAAATTGCGTTTAAATTTTTTCGAAAACTGGTTTTGTTAAGTACGATATTTTATTTATGCTAAAGGGTTTTTTCAATAAGAGCGCTACAAAAGTTTTTTTAAGGGTTTTTCAACAGGGACGCTACAAAAGTAGAGCGACAGGGACAGCAAACGACGCCATATTTCTTGCCGCTTTTTTGACATTTCTCTTTAGTAAGGTTTGCCATTTCATGATGGAAAGATATATGAGCCAACAAAGAGTCGAAATTATTAAAATTTACTACCGAAATTCGAATTCGTATATCTTTCCATCATGAAATGGTAAACCTTACTGAAGAGAAATGTCAAAAGAGTGGCAAGAAATATGGTGTCGTTTGCTGTCCCTGTCGCTCTACTTTTGTAGCGTCCCTGTTGAAAAACCCTTAAAAAAAACTTTTGTAGCGCTCTTATTGAAAAACCCTTTAGCATAAATAAAATATCGTACTTAACAAAACCAGTTTTCGAAAAAATGTAAACGCAATTTATTTTTTAAGAAATAAAAACCCTTTATAAATCGGCTCAGAAAACGGGCCAAAAATTTCGATTGCAATTTTCTTAAAAATATTGTGTTGTAGGAAAAAAAAACAGAGTATGCAGTTAAAATCAGTACCTGCAAATTATATAGAAATGGTGTATGAGATAGGTATATTTTTTCCCGCTTTGTAAAGTAGTAGGTACTGTATATTTAAAAGGTAACTAGGCGATATTTTTAATATATCGTCACTATCATGCCAAAGGGGCGAATGTGTAATTTTTGACATTTGGGTTTTTTTTACATTTTTTAATGTAGTTTTTCCTCAAGTGCACTGTGTCAAAATCTTGTGTGGTTTTGTTGAATATTTTTAGCCACAAACAACAAAATAAAAAGGGCGAAATTCGAAAATTTTTAAATCTTCTCCTGCCAAAAGGGCGAATCTTTTCGTTTTTTTGCCATAACTTTTTAATGGTACAAGATAAAAGAGTGGTGCAAAGTCATGAATTGTTGGTTTTTAAAGCATCTATCGATTGGCATGAATAATGTTTGGCAAATTATTTTTTAATAATGATGTCAATTTATAGATGCTTTAAAAACAAACAATTAATTGCTTTACACTACTATTTTATCTTGTATAAATAAAAAGTTTTGACAAAAAAACGAAAAGATTCTCCCTTTGGCATATACAGATTTTCAATTTATCGAATTTCACTATTTGGAAGGAGTAACTTTTTATAGGTAGAAGATATAATAGTGGTGTAAAAGAATGAATTGTTGGTTTTCAATGCATCTATCGATTGGCATCATTATTTAAAAATATTTTGCCAAAATTTGTTCTTGCTAATAACAAAAATTTCGGTAAATAATTTTTAAATAATAATGCTAATCGATAGGAGCTTTAAAAATAAGCAATTAATGTCATTACTATTTGATCTTGTATCCATGAAAATTTATGGCAAAAAAATTTGGGTTTTGATCACACAAAATCCGTATTTATTATTCAGTAAGTTGTCCAAATCAAATAATGTTTTATATATTCAAATTATAAAGTTTGAAGTTCTTTAAAAATTAGTAAAACTTATATTTTCACAATTTTTTTCGTTATTTGGTTTTATTCATCAATATAAATGTGGTGATATTATGTGGTGATATTATGTGGTGAGTTTTTGTGTGGTGAGTTTTCGTGTGGTGAATTTTAGTATAGTGAATTTAAGTGTGGTGAATTTTGTGTGGTGTGTTTTAGTGTGGTGAATTTTACTGTGGTGAGTTTTAGTGTCGTGAATTTTAGTGTGGTGCATTTTAGTGTGGTGAATTTTAGTGTGGTGATTTTTAGTGTGGTGAATTATAGTGTAGTTGATTTTGTTTTTGTGTTTTTACTTTTATTTTTGGGTTTTTGTTGTTGTGTTTTTTGTTGTTGCGTTTTTTTGTTGCAATTTTACTATTGTGTTTTGCTTTTGTGTTTTTGTTTTTATTTTTGTGTTTCTGCTTTTGATTTTTGTAAAAGAAATTCAAATAAATTATAAAAACAACAATATTTAATAAAAAAAATATTTTAAAAATTAGTAAAAGAATTACAAAATCCTACAAAAAAAAAAAATAACGTTAGAGAGTTCAAAAAATCAGACTGGCGAATGTTGGCAAACGCCTTGATGTTGCTGCTATTGCTCTGATTGTTTTTGTTGCCGTTGTCATGTTATTGCTACACTTCTATTGCCAACGCTCACTATAGTGTGATGCTGTAGTTCAATTGAGTGTTTTTTTTTATATTTTTGCTTTATTTTTTATATTTATTTTTTATTTTTTTTATATTTTTGTTTATTTTTTGTTTTTTTGTTACTTCTATTGAGACATGCAATGCAGCCAATAATTTGGTCAATAAACCGCGCCATGCCGCGTCGCATTACGTCGCGCGATTTTGCCGCGTCCCTGAGCCGCGTCAGGCGGCTGCCAACGAGCAGCAACAAACGTCATCGTGTTATAGGCCGCTGCAGTACCGTTCACTTTGTGACTGTGTTAGTAGTTGTTAGTATTGTTGTTAGTGTGTTAGCAATTGTTGTTGTTGTAAATGGCACTATTGTTGTGGTTGCCAAGAAACGCGGCGACTGCTGCTGTGAAGTGCGCCAATTTGGCAATTTGTTTATTGAGTTAGCAGAACAAACCGCACAGTGTTGCCACATATATTATAAAATCCCAAAAAAATACAGATTTCATAAAAAAAATTAAAATTTTCACAAAAAACTATATTTTTACTCAATTTTTAATTTTTCACTAAAAATTAAATTTTTCACTAAAAATTTAATTTTTCACTAAAAATTCAATTTTTCACTAAAAATTCAATTTTTTCAATAAAAAATCAATATTTCACTAAAATTTAAGTTTTTCACTAAAATTTAAGTTTTTCACTAAAAATTTAAATTTTCACTAAAAATTTAAATTTTCACTAAAAATTAAATTTTTCACTAAAAATTCAGTTTTCGCTAAAAAATTCCATTTTTCACTCAAAATTCAATGTTTCACTAAAAGTACAATTTTTCACTAAAAATTAAATTTTTCACTAAAAATTCAATTTTTCACTAAAAATTCAATTTTTCACTAAAAATTCAATTTTTCACTAAAAATTCAATTTTTCACTAAAAATTCAATTTTTCACTAAAAATTCAATTTTTCACTAAAAATTCAACTTTTCACTAAAAATTAAATTTTTCACTTAAAATTCAATTTTTCACTAAAAATTCAATTTTTCACTAAAAATTAAATTTTTCACTAAAAATTCAAATTTTCACTAAAAATTCAAATTTTCACTAAAAATTCAAATTTTCACTAAAAATTCAATTTTTCACTAAAAATTCAATTTTTCACTAAAAATTCAATTTTTCAATAAAAATTCAATATTTCACTAAAATTTAAATTTTTCACTAATAATTTAAATTTTCACTAAATATTCAGTTTTCGCTAATTAAATTTTTCACTAAAAATTCAATTTTTCGCTAAAAATTCTATTTTTCACTAAAAATTCAATTTTTCACTAAAAATTCAATTTTTCACTAAAAATTAAATTTTTTACTAAAAAATTCAATATTTCACTAAAATTTAAATTTTTCACTAAAAATTCAAATTTTCACTAAAAATTACATTTTTCACTAATATCATATTTTTCATTAAAAATTACTGTTATAGTTCCTGCAGCACTTGCTAATCTCTGCAGCCATTCATCTGTTAACTTGGTCAACACACCAGATATCGTTGGCTGTGCCGCGATTTCAATGCGATTTAAAAAAAATCAAAAATTGCGCAGCATCTTTTTTGTTTTTGTAATACTCGTAAATATTTTTGTTGTTGTCAATTTACTGTTGCTCAGTTGGCTTTGTTGCCGCTAATAACTGTTGCTGCCTTTGTAGTTGTTTGGCAAAAAAGAAGGTCGCAGGCGGTGGTCTATGCGGCAGGCGTCTCAAATAAATGTGTGGCACATTAAAAACCGGCCTGCAATCGAACTGGAACACAATAGCTGTAGCAGCAGCAACACGTTCGGCATCAACAGCATCAATAACAGCAATCGATTCGACTGCAGCTCAGAGCGACGTCTGACGAATGACTGCTGTTGATGGCTGCACAGTGTGGCAGGACGTTGAAGTGTTGGTGTTGCCATATTTCAACAATTTTAGAACAACAATTATTCAATTATTATAAGTATAGAATAATTTTGAAAATGTGATTTAGTTAGATAACTAAAATATTTGTTATAATAACAGAGTTATTGTAAAATTAACAGTATTATGAAAATACAAATATTTTAAAATATTTAATGAGATATTTGTGATATATTTTCAAAATTATTGTTAAAAAACTATCAGGTACACAATAAAATAAATTATTTTTATTAAGTGTTTTATTAAAATAGCTAAATTATTTGTCATATTTACAAAACAATTGTAAAAAATATCAACAGAGAGATAAAAAAAAACAAATTTCCATAAATAAACTAAATTAGTTGCAATATTTCACATTTATAAACAGACAAGTAAAAAAAAACGAATTATTTTTAACAAACGATTTGTCAAATAGAGAAAATATTTGTCATATTTACAAAATCGTTATCAAAATATCAACATTCGACCAAAAGTTAGTTAAAAACAAAATTATTTGTTATATTTTCAAAATATTTGTCATTTTATGAACAAACAAACAAAACCAAATTCTTTTTAACAAGTGTTTCTGTAAATTAGCAAAATTATTCTACATATTTTCTGAGTCTGAGTAAGAAAAAAAAAATATTTGTGATAATTACAAAATGTCATATTTACAAAAAAATTATTAAAAATTACAACACATTAAAATATCCAATTTTTATCTTGTTTTAATATTTATTAGATAAAGACAATTCTATGAGAAAGAAAATTTAAAATTAACATATGACATTTCATATTGTTAAATCGAATTGAGTTATGAATTGACAATTTTTTTTATATATATTCCAACCACTGTTTCCAGAGATGCAGTAGTTCAAACTTACAAAAAATGCGCCATGGGTATGGTAGTTCATAATTAAATATCTCTTGTACGAGAT
This sequence comes from Dryomyza anilis, assembly GCA_951804985.1. Classification (NCBI taxonomy): domain Eukaryota; kingdom Metazoa; phylum Arthropoda; class Insecta; order Diptera; family Dryomyzidae; genus Dryomyza; species Dryomyza anilis. Next base: position 77,858,978 of record OX638134.1, on the reverse strand, counting down.
ATGCTAAAAAATCTTTTAAGGTCTCGTTTTAAAGCTAAAAAAAACAGGCTTTTGGAAAACATAAATCATTCATTCAAAATTGAATGTGTGGTCAGTGTTAATTACCTTTGCAATTCAAATATAAATTTCTTAAAAAGGACCTATTTAAAAATCTGAAAATTTCGTTGATTTATTATAAATGTTCGTATATCAGGATGGTATTTTGATAGCATCATATATGAACAAAAAAATATGATACCAAAAAATTATGAAAACAAAAATACAAACCTATGGCAAAAACAAAAGCACAAAAGCAAAAACACTAAAAAGCCAAAAAAAAACAAGATAAAAAAACTCAATCATAAGTACAATAAATATAAAAACAAAAGCATAAATACAAAAAGAAAACAAAAGCTAAAACCAAAAAAAAAAACAAGCTAATGCAAACACACAAAAGAAATATACAAGAGCAATAACACAACAGACAAAAAAGCAAAAACAAAAGTAAAAATTAAAATCGAAAAAACAAAAGCAAAAACACAAATCGACTACACAAAACTAAAAAAATCATAAGCAAATCAAAAAAAAAAACAAAAGTAAAACACAAAACCAAGAACATTACAGCAAAACACAAGAGCCAACATACAATGCAAAAACACAAAAGCCGAAATACAGTGCAAAAACACAAAAGCAAAATCAATAACACAAAAGCAAAACGAAATTAAAAACATAATAAAAAAAAACAAAAGCAAAAACACAAAATCAAAACCGAAAATACAAAAGCAAAATTAAAATCAGAAACATAAAAACCAAATAAAAAAGGCAAAAATACAAAAACAAAAAGAAAATTCAAAAACAAAAAAACAAAAAACAAAAAAAAAAAAAGAAAACAAAACCAAAAACACAAAATCAATCTCAAAAACAACATCAAAAGCCAAAACAGAAATAATCAAATAAAAAAATGAACGAAATGAAAAACAAATTTCAAACAATAGCATAACAAAACCAAAACAAAAACGAGAAAAAACACAATAACAAAAGCAAAAACACAAAACTAAAAAAAATTAAATAATCTAATAAAGTAAATAATTTAAAAACAAAAAAACATAAGCAAAAACACAAAATACAAAACCAAAAACATAACAACAAAAACCAAAATACAATGCAAAAACACAAAAGCAAAAACGAAAAAAAAAACAAAATTAAAATCAAAAACACAAAAGCAAAACGAAATTAAAAACATAATCCAAAAAAAAACAAAAGCAAAAACTTTAAAACAAAACCACAAAATCAAAACGAAAAATACAAAAGTACAATTAAAATCAACAATAGCATAACAAAACCAAAACAAAAACGAGAAAAACACAATAACAAAAACACAAAACAAAAAAAAGGCAAATAATCTAATAAAGCAAATAATCTAAAAACAAAAAAACATAAGCAAAATCTCAAAACCAAAAACATAACAACAAAACACAAAAACCAAATACAATGCAAAAAAACAAAAGCAAAAACGAAAACGAAAAAAAAAACCAAAATTAAAATCAAAAACAAAAACACAAAAGCAAAACGAAATTAAAAACCTAATCAAAAAAAAAAAAACAAAAGCAAAAACTTTAAAACAAAAACACAAAATCAAAACGGAAAATACAAAAGCACAATTAAAATCAAAACCACAAAAACCAAATAAAAAAAGTAACACAAAAGCAAGAGGAAAATGCAAAAACAAAAGCAACAGCAAAAGTTAAAGAGGAAAACAAAAGCAAAAACACAAAATCAAACACAAAAACAACATCAAAAGCCAAAATAGAAACAATCAAATAAAAAATGGAAGAAATGAAAAACAAATTTCAAAAAATAGCATAACAAAACCAAACCGAAACCAAAACAAAAACGAAAAAACCATAATAGGCTTAAACATAAATAAAGATAATAGTTATAACCAAACAAACATAATGAACAGCTATTTTTAAAAAACTGATATAAAAACCAGTAAAGAAGGTTAGTCAGATGGGAAATTTTGAAATAGAAAAATTGTGATAGTTGGCGTGACGAAGTTAGTAGGAAATAGGAAAGATATAGCCTTTCCAAGTCGACTATAAATAATCTGTGTGGTTACCATTTAAAGTGGTACATAGGTCACCAGGGTATACGAATACTGAAAATAACTTAAAACTTACAATCGATGAAGAATTTCCTTTCATTTGATACCCACACGGATAGAAAAGATTTGTTTGAATATGCTTTAATGTAATTATAACGTAATCACTATATAAATATTGGGAGTAATATCTTATTACATAATAATTGAATTGTATAATTATTGTGTTCAGCTTGAAATATTATTATACGATATTTAAACATAAATTGCTTTAATCGCGAATTTAAATGAATTTACTATATTAATGTTTCTGTAGAAATATATATTTTTTCATCAGATACTAATATACGTATGTTTGATATTTACGCTATTTAACACACCCAACGTCAATAAAAGGTTCTTTGAATTATATGTATTTGGTTGTTCGTGATTGTTACTGAGTGACAACAAATTTAAAAATAATAGCATTATTTTCATTATATGTATGTTTGGCATTACGATATCACAATTAAATAACACTAAGTAACACTCACATTAATACTTTTCATATAGTTCAAAAGTTATTTTTGGTGAAAGAATTTGTTTAAGTACCGCCAATTACTGTTAATACCAGATAGTGGCTGTTTGTGAAATTTCCAATTCATCCGTAAGGTACTGAACACAAAATAGGAACAATAGATGGAAATAAAATTATTAGGTATAAGTAAAATATGTGTAATAAAATAAAATAAAAGTTTAATTTTATAATTATAATATAAATAAGAAAAAATGCAATTTAAAAATAGGGAAAAACGAATATTGTGTAAAGAAGATATTAGCACTAAATTTACTATTTTTACATTAAAATTAAATGTAAACATAAATATGTTTACATGTAAATAAAATGTTTTTTCACATTCAAACATATATATGTTTGCAAGAACGCTGAAAATTACTCATTCTGAACATAAATATGTTTGAATGAAACAAAAATATGTTTGGCTGTTATTATAATAATGTTTGGCAATGAAATAATACTGTTGTTTGCATAAAGCTCCAAAGATATATGTAATGCCTGAAAAATTATGTTTGGAAGAGCGCTTTTTTCTGCAGCACAAAAGAGTAGGTATACCGTATTTCGTTTTTTTTTCGGGAACCACAAGAAAACATTATTTTTTATATATTTGATCATAAATTTTATATTAGGTGTTTGAACATAAGTGGTCGGTTCACAGGTCACAATGGACCGATGATGCCTATTTTCAAAACCAGATATGGTAGATAAATAAAAAATATAGCACTGATCTAGCACCTTTAGTTTTTCTGTAGTCGTGATTTCAACCGAAAGACCACCTTCTGGGTGTTACAAACGGCCCACCAAAATGAATACACCCTTTCAATCTTACGTGTAGGGTATTAAAAAAAACTGTGATACTAATAAGTGACATTCCAAATTAAAGAAAACCTATGAGCATTAAATCCACGATCATGATCAGGAACTGAACATTATTTTTGTTCCTTATCATATTCCAAACAGTTACAAAAGCAACATAATTATGCAGTTATGATGCTGTACCCTAATATTATAGCGAATAAACCAAAAAAAAAACAATTCTTGAAATATGTACGTTAATTTAATTGCTACAAACACGAAATGTTTTTTTGCATACTACAAAAAAACTATAAATAAAATGATAATAAATGTCAGTAAATTGCCAAAAATATGCATAAAGTGCGGATTATTTTTTTAACCAACAGTAAAAAAAAGCATAATTTAATGGCTTTATTAAATGCGCATTTTTCATAGACATATTTGCTGCTGATAATTTTTGTTGTAGTGTGGAGGTGGTTTTGCAGATATTGTTAGTTGCGGTTTAACTTTTTTTTTATTTTTTTTGAATTTTTAAAAAGACCTTCAAAATTGATTTTGCAGTTACTGGTATTTGAGGCCGAGGTGATTGGCAGTTTTGTGATAGTTTTTATGTTTTTTTAATTTAAATTAAAAAATGATGCAACTTTTGTAGTTTTTTTTTATTTTTTTTTATAGAGTTAGTTGCTGTTATTACATTGGATGTTGTGTGACATTTTTGTCATAAAGTCACACGCGTGTGTGTTGAAATTTTTGCAATTTTTTCACTTAATAAATTAAATAAAATTTTTGTGCACTGAAATATGTAGCCATCATTGTCGGTGACAAATTCGCAAACTCCAGCAAAACACAACTCAACTCAACACAGAGTCAGAGCCACAGCCACAGCAACTCAATTGATAAATGGCTATAAATTAAAAATTTATTTTTACAAAAACAATTTTTAATTTTATTTTGTTTGTCAAAATTCCAATGTTTTCCCGCCAAAATGCGTTCGAAAATTTATTTGAATGCGCGGCAAAATGGACAACGTTGCCACATAATAAATGCGAGTGTGAGTGAGAGCTGAGGTGGTACAAAAAGTGGCGTGGCATATTTGCGTGTGTTGTTGTATTTCGATTTTGTTGTTGTTGTAATTGCAGTCGTCTGGAAAATCGCTGCGAACCAAGAAATCGCTGGCGCTGCATTTAATTGAAGTCGCACGAGGAGGTAGGATTGCGTAATTTTATTGATTTAGGCCCACTTTTCAATTTGCTGTTGTTGTTAAGTTTGTTGTTGTTGTTTTTGCAGTTACTGCATAATGAGCGTCCCCAAGCTGCGCTCAGATTTGAGTCACAAACTGCTGCCTGGGGACGCGTTTTGGCCAGAGTTCGGAATTGATTTGAATTTGAACCAATTTTTTTTGTTTATTTTGTTTCTGGGTGGGGTTTACAGCGGTTTTTAGTATTTTTTTGTATATATTTTTTTTTCATATATATTTTTTTTTCATATATATTTTTTTTTCATATATATTTTATACCTACTAAATGCTGCCGGGTGCATAACTTATTAATTGGCGACGAATGTAGAGTGATTTACAATCGATTAGATTGGGCAAGTAGAGCGATGAATAATTGTGAGAGAATTTATTTGTTTGATTAAAAAAGGAATTGGTTAAAAATTGCACAACAAAATTCACACAGAAGCTCTTTTTAAATAAAAATAAAACATTTGAAGAAAACTTTACTCAAAACTAAATGACTGTTATATAGTTCAATTGTTTAAAAAAACTAAAAAAAAAACAAATAAGCTCACTAAAAAGCTTTTATAAATAGCATACTGTTGAGATTTTATAAAAAAGCTTACACAAAAAAAAAGTTGTATAAAAAGCCCAGGAACTTTTAAAAATGCTCACTCAAAAGATTTTTATTAAAAATCTTTTATAAGTAAAGCTAAAAAAAGCAAATATAAAGATATTGATAGACATTTTTTATTTAGAGGACTTCTAAAAATAATGATAAAACTAATAAAAAGCTCAATAAAAGGTTTATAAATAGCTCATTATAAGGTTTATATAAAAAGCTTAGTGAAGAGCTTTTATAAAAAGCTCACTGAAGAGCTTTTATAAAAAGCTCACTGAAGAGCTTTTATAAAAAGCTCACTGAAGATTCTTTTATAAAAAGCTCACTGAAGAGCTTTTATAAAAAGCTCACTGAAGAGCTTTTATAAAAAGCTAACTGAAGAGCTTTCATAAAAAGCTCACTGAAGACCTTTTTTAAAAAGCTCACTGCAGTGCATTTGTAAAAAGCTCACTGAAGAGCTTTTATAAATATATCACTGAAAAGCTTTTATAAAAAGCTAACCGAAGAGCTTTCATAAAAAGCTCACTGAAGACCTTTTTTAAAAAGCCCACTGAATAGTTTTTGTAAAAAATCACAATAAAATAGTTAGGCAAATTCTAAAAAAACTTTCACACAATAATTTTTTTAATGGGATTAAAAAGCTGTGTATTGAATTTACATAAAATGGTTAATTTTGCTTGCAAAAATAATTTGAGGGAAGTTTTTATAGAAAAAGCTTTTATAAAAAAATCGCTAAAACTAAAAAAATAGGTTTTATAAGAATAGATCACTGAAGAGCTTTTATAAATATCTCACTGAAGAGCTTTTGTAAAAAGCTCACTGAAGAGCTTTTGTAAAAAGCTCACTGAAGAGCTTTTGTAAAAAGCTCACTGAAGAGCTTTTGTAAAAAGCTCACTGAAGAGCTTTTGAAAAAGCTCACTATAAAATAGTTAGGCAAATTCTAAAAAAACTTTCACACAACAAATTTTTTATGGGAGTAAAAAGCTGTGTATTGAATTTACATAAAATGGTTTATTTTGCTTCCAAAAATAATTTATGGGAAGTTTTTATAGAAAAAGCTTTTATAAAAAATCGCTAAAACTTAAAATATAGATTTTATAAGAATACATCACTGAAGCGCTTTTTACAAAAAATTATAAACAACTTAAATTATATTAAAACATGTATTTAATAAAAACATTTTAATAATAAACTCACCAACAAATTTTTATATAAAACATAAAAATTTCACTAAATACTTATAAATAGCTCATTAAAAAGTGCTTACTGGGAATGTTTCATACATTTTTTTTTTAAATAAATAATTTATTTAAACAAGAAATTAAAATATAGTTCAAAAAGTAAATTCAACTTTTTAAAAATGGCTTACTTTTTTTTAAAGAATTAACGATAAAAATTACACCTATTCACTCTCATTACATATTAAATTTTGTTGTCTAAAACCTCCTACAACTCAAAATAGTAAAAACTAAAAAATAAACGAACTCTATATCGCTATATGTTAATGTCAATCTGTCACCTTTGATCCACACCTGATTTGCAATCAAAGTGCAAACGCGACTTAATAAGCCGAAGAAATATCAAATTCAAGTCACAAAACTCAACGCCGATTGCAACACTATTTGAAGTCACGAATTGCGGTAGAAAGAATGCAGCTTATACTGAAAAAATATATCTTATGTGCAAATATGCGATATTATGAAAAGACAGACGGACATAACGATGACTGGAAATACAGTCGCAGATACATGCATTAGCTGTCGAGCTGTCAGTTCGACTCCTTTCAACACGACGCACATTCAAACAAAAATATTTGGCAGTGATCAATCCATCAATCGAAAAATAGCCTAAGCGATTGACCCAGGAGACAAAATCTCACAAAAAATGAAATAAACTCATTAAAATCTTAAAAAAGTGAGCTTTTTTATAAAGAAAAGCTCAATAAAGAACTTTTATAAAAAAAAGCTCAAAAAAGAACTTTTATAAAAAAAAAACGCACTACAGAGCTTTTATAAAAAAAACTTCACTTATATAAAAAAAGTTCATAAAAAGCTTTATAAAAAAGCTCACTAAAGAGCTTTTATAAAAAGGCTTATATATAGCTTTTATATAAAATAAAGTTCTCAAAAAGATTTTTTAGAATGCTCAATAAAGAGCTTTAAAAAAGATTTTAAAAATTCAGTAAAGAGCTTTTATTAAAAAAAAAATTTGGGAATTATAAAGTATATTGAGACATGCACTAACCAATTTTTTTTATTTTTTCCGTCCACTATTTCCAGAGACACAGTGGCTCAAAGTTGGAAAAAAAGGGCAAAAAATTACTTTTGTTTGGTTGTTCATATTTAAATATCTCTTGAACAGAAATGCTAGAAATTTTATTATGGCTCATTTTAAAGCTAATAGAACAAGCTTTTAGAAAAATTAAGTTGTAACCTCTAAACGTGAACATGTGGCCCGTAGTCATTTTCCTTGCACTTCAAAATTTATGTCCTTAAAAAGGACCCTTTTTAAAATTCTGAAAAAATCCTAAATTTTTGTCAATTTATTATAAACGTTCATGAAAAATTTCAAGATGGTATTTTGATGGCATCATATTTTAAAAAATAATTTTCTAAATTTTTTCCATACAAAAGTGATTTTTGGCCCTTTTTTCCAACTTTGAGCCACTGTATCTCTGTAAGTAGTGGTCGGAAAAATTTTAAAAAAAGTGGTTTGATACCCTCTATCAGTTGAAAAAATTTTGATAAAATCGAAAACGTAAAATCTCAAATTTGACTTTTTTTGATCGATTTGGTGTGGAATGGCCCGTACATTTTATAAAAAGCTCACAAAAAAACCCTGAAAAAATATTTTTTTTTATAAAAATAAAAACAATTTGTAATAAAAAACACCTAGAAATGAGTTTTATACAATAGCTTTTTTACGATATTTTTAAAACAATCTCACAAAAGAGCTTTTAATAAAATTTATAAAAAAGGCTCGAATAAAAAGAGTTAATGGAAATTTATTTATAAAAGCTCAAAATGAAAAATGATGAAAAATTATGAAAAATGATAAAAGAGCTTTCACAAAAGCTCAGAAAAGAGCTTTTATAACAAATGATCAGAAAAAGATTTTATAAAAAAAAATTTCAAAAAGAGGTTTTAAAAAAAAATTACTTAAGATAGATAGATTTTTCAGAGCTTTTATAATAGTATACAGCAGCTTGTAAAAAAACAGAAAAACTCAAAAAGAGCTACACAAAAAATAAAATTCAATAAATACAAAGTTCAGTAAATAATAATAAAAAACAAAAAAAAAAATTTTAAAAAACTAACGCATAAACTAACTATACAAAATATATGTATTTCAGCACAATGACCAATAATCGTAAATAAGAAAATGTTATAAATAATGCGGCAAACAACCACAATAACTACAAAGGCAAATAAAAAAAAAAAACTATGAGCGAATGTCACAATTATTTTATGACATACTTGGTTACCTAGCATGTGTCATATGTTGTTGCAAGTAAATGTCATGTTAAATTTGTTCAGATCAGTTTTCGCTATAGCGCTAGCTTTAGCTGCATTTTGTAGCACAGCAACAGCAATAGAAATATCAGCAACAACAACAACCATACTGGCAACAGTTTGCCAGCTATGAATGATTTGCAGTTGAAGCTGTGACTGATTTTTTATTTAGATTTTTTTTTTAATTTTTTACATTTTGCAAACAACAAGAATTGGGTGCCCTGCTAACAGCTACAACAACAATAATGACAACAACAGCAGAAGCAGTGGCAGCAACAGTCGCAGCGGCAGCAGCAGCAGCAATAACAACAAAAGTGAATGGGTTCCATAACTTGTCTCAAAAGCCAGCAGCAGCCAACGAGAGGCAACAAACAAAACTTAAAACGGGGCAGTGGAGCAACACCGTCTTAGTTGTTGTTGTTGTCGATAGTTGGTGTTTATTGTTGTTGTTGTTGTGCTATTTTTTGGGTTTTATTTATTTTTATTTTGTTCACCCATTTTCTGCAAGTCAACGATTTCAGAGACTGACTGTGCAAAAAACCAAAAAATTCCCACGAACTCAACTCAACGCAAATTATGAAACGAATTAATAGAAAGATTAATAAATGTATCGAGATACATTCATTCAGTCATATGTATCTCGCACAGTTTTATTTTTATTTTTTTTTATTCGAATATTTTTGGTTGATTTGTCTGGATGCGAAATTAATTTATTATTTGGCGTCACACGGTCCAAAGTGATCGCAAACAGTTGTTATGCAAGCTAACGGTTGTTTAACGGCTGCAACACACAGCCACAGATACGCAGATACTTACTTATGATACATAGATACATTTGCCAATAAATGTACAAATCAAAAAAAAAATTAAACTTTTACTCAATTTAATAAATAGTTTGCGCTACAAAACAAATAAAATAGTTATAAAATTATCTAAAAAAAAAGAAGAAGCAGCTGTTGGTGCTGCTCAAATGAAAGCCAACGAATAAAAAATGTATCTGCAAATATTCAGCTGTATCTGGCAAGTGCAAATGTATTGCAAGGCATTATTAATGACAGATACAAAAGCATTAGACAAGTGGGATGCGTTGTAGCTGCCAATAAAAACAACAACAATAACAAAAGCAGCAACATCTTTGTCTACCAGTAGATACTATGTACAACTACTATACAAAAACAACAACAATATATATATTAGAAAGTAAACCAACTGAGGAAAATGCAAAAAAAATACAAAATAAAAAAATAGAAAAAATATCATAGAAGCCACTCAAACTAGCAATAACAATGAAAGTCAGTTACAGCAAAAACAACAAATGAAATTAAATGAAATAAAATAAAATACTAGGGGAACAAAACAAACAAAAAAAAAAACAGTTGAAAATGGTACCGGCAACAACAACCACGGTAATAACAGCAACTTTGGTTACTACAAAAAATAAAACTAAAAAGAAAAAAAATAATTTAAAAAAAAATGGCAGAAGACCAGCAGGCGATCAGAAAATATATTTGTGTGAAGTAATTCTTCTGCAAAAATCAATACGAACCATATCGGAACTTTGAGAATTATCTGCACAGGCAAATAAATCTATTTTTAATATTCCCGACATTGATTCTACCACAAAGGGAGCAACATAAAACTAATCCCTTGAAAATGCATTTTTACAAAAAATTCTCAAATTCCAAATCCATCTCGAAAAGTGGACTTTGTTCAAAATTCATCTGCGCAAAGTCCATTTTTCGAAAAACACGTTCAATAGAAAATTTACTATTTTTTTAATATTTTGAATTCTATAAATCCATCTTTTCTATTTTCAAAATTTGATGTTTTGAATGATCATTTTTCATTTTTAAAAAACATAGCTGAAATTTGGTTTTATGACTGAAATTTTTATTGTAAGTGAAGATTTTAATTTTGAGTGAAAATAAAATTTAATCAAAATGTTAATTTTAAAATGGAGGGGAAATTTTAGTTTGGAGTAAAAATTTTAGTTTTGAGTGATAATTATAATTTTTACAAAAAATTTTAGTTTTGAGTGTAAATATTAATTTTTAGTCAAAATCTGAATTTTGAGTAAAAATTTGAATTTTGATTAAAAATTTTAATTTAGAGTAAAAATTTGAATTTTGAGTAAACATTTGAATTTTGAGTAAAAATTTGAATTTAGAGTAAACATTTGAATTTTGAGTAAAAATTTGAATTTAGAGTAAACATTTGAATTTTACAGAAAAATTTTTAATTTTGAGTGAAAATTTTATTTTTCAGTGCAAAATTTAATTTTGAGTTAAAATGAAGTTTAAATCAATATTTTAATTATTTTTGAGTGAAATTTTTAATTTGAAGTGAATATTTTGAGTGAACATTTTAATTTTGAGTAAAATATTAAATTTTGAGTTAAGTTTGGAGGGAAAATTTTAATTTGGAGTGAACATTTATTTTGGAGGAAAAATTTTAATTTTAAGTGAAAATTTTAATTTTGGGTGAAAATTTTAATTTTAATTGAAAATTTTAATTTTGAGTAAAAATATTAATTTTGAGTAAAAATATTAATTTTGAGTAAACATTTTTTTTTGATTGAAAATTTTAATTTTGAGTGAAAATATTAATTTGATTGAAAATTTTAAATTGAGTGAAAATTATGATAGAAAATTTTAATTTTGAGTGAAAATATTAATTTTGGGTGTAAATTTTAATTTTGAGTGAACATTTTATTTTGAGTGAAATTTTTAATTTTGATTGAAAATTTTAATTTTGAGTGAAAATTTTAATTTTGTTTGAAAATTTTAATTTTGAGTGAAAATAAAATTTAAGTCAAAATATTAATTTTAAATTGAAGTGAAAATTTTAGTTTGGAGTAAAAATTTTAATTTTGAGTGATAATTATAATTTTTACAGAAAATTTTAGTTTTGAGTGAAATATTTATTTTGAGTAAAAATTTGAATTTTGAGTAAAAATTTGAATTTTGTGTAAAAATTGGAATTTAGAGTAAAAATTTGAATTTTAAGGAAAAATTTTTAATTTTGAATGAAAATTTTATTTTTTAGTACAAAATTTAATTTTGAGTAAAAATGAAGTTTAAGTCAAAATTTTAATTATTTTTGAGTGAAATTTTTAATTTGAAGTGAACATTTTATTTTGAGTGAACATTTTAATTTTGTGTAAAATATTAAATTTTGAGTTAAAATTTAATTTTTGAGTGAAAATGTTTGTTTAGAGGAAAAATTTTAATTTTAAGTGAAAATTTTAATTTTGACTGAAAATATAATTTTTGACCGAAAATTAAATTTTTAGTGAAGAATTTTAATTTAGAGTGATTATTGTTATTTTGATTAGTAATTTTAATTTTGAGAGAAAATATTAATTTTAAATGATATTTTTAATTTTAATTAAAAATTTTTATTTTGAGTGAAAATATTAATTTAAGTGAACATTTTAAATTTGAGTGAAATTTTTAATTTTGAGTGAAATTATAATTTCGATTGGAAATTTTAATTTCGAAAGAAAATATTAATTATCAGTGAAAATATTAATTTTGAGTAAAATTATTAATTTTGAGTGAAAGTATTAATTTTGAGTGAAAATTTTATTTTGAGTGAAAATTTTAATTTTGATTGAAAATTTTAATTTTGAGTGAAAATATTAATTTTGAGAGAAAATATTAATTTGAGTGAAAGTTTTAATTTTGATTGAAAATTTTAATTTTGAGCGAAAATTTTAATTTGAGTGAAAATTATAATTTTGAGTGAAAATTTTAATTTTGTTTGAAAATTTTAATTTTGAGTGAAAATTTTAATTTTGAGTGAAAATTTTAATTTTGAGTGAAAATTTTAATATTGTTTGAAAATTTTAATTTTGAGTGAAAATTTTAACTTTGAGTGAAAATTTTAATTTTGATTGAAAATTTTAATTTTGAGTGAAAATTTTAATATTGTTTGAAAATTTTAATTTTGAGTGAAAATTTTAATTGTAAATTTTAATTTAAGTGAAAATTTTAATTTGAGTGAAAATTATAATTTTGAGTGAAAATTTTAATTTTGTTTGAAAATTATAATTTTGAGTGAAAATTTTAAATTTTAGTGAAAATTTTAATTTTGAGTGAAAATTTGAATTTTGAGTAAAAAGTTTTAATTTTGAGTGAACATTCTAAATTTGAGTGAACATTTGAATTTTTAATTAAAATTTAAATTTGAAGTGATTAATTTGATATTGAGTAAATATTTTATTTTGAGTATTGAATATTAATATTGAAATAACTTCAATTTTGAGTGAACATTTGAATTTATAGTTTAAGATTTTATTATATTAGATTTTATTTTATAATTGTAATTTTGAAATAAATTAAAGCAAGATTTAAATATAAAAATGTAATATCGAGTATCGTAAATTTCAAATTTAAAGTGTAAAAAACATTAAATACGTAAAAACAAAATTGTTAGGAAAAGTTAAATTTTGAGTGACAAATTTGAGATAAAAATTATTTTTGTTTTTTATTATAATAATTTTTATTTTTTACACCGAAATAATAAATATAGTAAATTAAACTACATTTATGTCTATGGTTTGAAAAAATGTAGTTAGTATTATGTAGTTAGTATTATTTTGTAAATGCAGTATTTTTCATATAAAAATAATTACTTCAATGTAGTAAACAAATACATTTCCTTTAGGATGTAAATCAAATAAATATGTCGTCACTGTCATGCCAAAGGGGCGAATGTGCATTTTTAAAAATGTTGGGAAATCAAATTTTAAAGTTAGATGTGCTTTAAAAATTGGCAAAATTTATATTTTTTTCAATTTTTTCTGTTATTTTGGTTTATTTGTCAATTATTATATCGCATATAAAATATCTTTAGATTTGGACAACCTACTAAATTATAAATACGGATTTTGTGAGGCTATATCCTGATCAAAACGCACATATTTTAGTTTTTTAAGCTATAACTTTTTATAAGAGCGAGATAAAATAGTAATGTAAAGGCATTAATTGTTTACTTTTAAAGCACCCATCTATTGGCATCATTAATAAAAAATATTTTGTCAAACATTAATTTGACATATGTTATTTGCAGTAAAAAATGTTTGGTGAATATATTTTTAAATAATGATGCCAATCGATAGGTGCTTTAAAAACAAACATTTAATAACTTTACACCACTATTTTATCTTGCACCAATAAAAAATTATAGCAAAAAACGAAGAAATGGGAAAAGTTGTAAATCTTGTCATTCCAAAAGGGCGAATCTTTTCGTTTTATTGCTATAACTCTTTAATGGTACAAGATAAAATAGTAAGGTAAAGGCAATTATTTTTTGTTTTCAAAGCCCCTATCGATCTGCATCATTATTTATAAATATTTTGCCAAAAAAAAATTCCTGTAAATAACAAATGGCAAATTAATGTTTAGCAAAATATTTTTAATTAATGGTGCAGATCGATAGGTGCTTTTAAAACAAACAATAATTACCTAATCACCACAATTTTATCTTATTCCAATAAAAAGTTATGGCGAAAAAACGAAAAGATTCGCCCTTTTGGCATGACAAGATTTTCAATTCGTTGTCCTTTCTTTTGTGGTTAGAATTATAAACTACATTCAAAAATGTAAAAAAACGCAAATGTCAAAAATTGCATGTATTTATTTTAATTAAATTTTTATTTATTTTTTAAACAGTATTTTTTGCGGTGTATATTATATGATTTTGAAGTAGAAAATTTGAAATTTTAGTAAATATTCAAATTTGCTGTAAATAATTTTAAATCGTTCGGAAAAATGAAATATGTTATTATATACAAAATGATTAAATTAGAAAATAAAACTTAAAATTAAAAAAAAAGTACCTATATAGTAAAAATATGACAAAGAGTATTGAAAATAGGACTGTTGTATTAAGTATCTGCTTTCGCAGGTTCTAAAAATTTGAACACAAATTTTATTATTTATACAAATTTAATTTGTTGCTGCTGTTGCTAATAAATACTTTCATTATTTTTACCTCACAAAATTAAAAAAAAGAAGAAAACAAATAATTTAAAACACGCGCTGCCAGCCGAGTTGAACGCATGAACTTGAAGCGCATGCGGGTCTGACGCTGCGTCCCACTCGTCTGTCGACAGACGGCAGAAAGACGGTGTTGAAGCGGCGGCTTCTTCTGCCTCGTACACGTTTTTGTTCAGCACCACAACAAGGCACACAAATAATTTTTAATTCAGAATTCGAAAAAAAAAAAATAAAAACATAAAAACTTGTTGCGCGAGCTGCAAAAGTACAAAATAAATTACAAAAAATGTATATAATATATAAAAAACGACAAAAGCCGCTACTGCCCAAAAAGGTACTAAGCGCAACAACAACAATTATAATGTCACCTCTTTAATTTTGTTGTATTTGTATTTTTTATTTTATTTTTGTCGTTTGTGCTCCAACGCTACGTGTTAATTGAATTCAATGATTTCTGGTTGTTCTCTGAGACATTTAAATTATGAACTTTTTACTTTTATGGCAATCCAGCCAAAAGCAACAGCAACAAATGCGAAAAATGTATCTGAGTGAATAAATAAAATTATGTTAATGCAGTAAAAAAATAAAAAAAAACAAAAAAAATGTCAAAATATTGCCCGCGTGTAGGTAGTCATTGCTGCTGCGCAAATCATGAATGAATTCATGAACTACTTGTCCAAAAATTCACGCGCAGATCTGACTCGCGTGTATCTGACAGATACATTTTGTTTCTTCATACATTCAACGACATCAATAACAACAACACTTTGTAATACTTCGTTGGAATGCTGTGCACAAACAGCAAACTTTTCGTCGGTGGCGTCTTGTGCGGCGACGGAGCCAGTTCGTTGTATCCAGAATCTAATACTCGTTGTATCTACAGCAGCTCCTTGTATCTACCGATCATTGTATCTAAACTTTTTTAAACAATATATATTTGTATTTGTCGTCTTTTGTATCTCTTACTGTTTGTAACATTTTCAGTCATATGCACGAATTTTTTGCACTTGCTTTAAACTTAAGAAACAAACCAAAAAAAAAAAAAAATAAAATCATAAATGCTTAAAAAGTGTCAACGCTGTTAATTGATTTTGATTTATGCGCAATTTTTTTATTTTTATTTGTTTTGAAGCAATTTTGTCGCTTTCTAGTGACCACAGATACAAATGTATCTATTAATTATAATTGGCATTTTCCGTTGATATTAATTATTTTTTGTAAATATATAAATGATATTTGTAAATGATATTTTTTTGTATTTATTTTTTTCAGGTAGAACTATATCTATAAATATATCTATATTTAAAAATGCATCTACAGATACTTAAAAGTATCTGTAGTGCTTTTAAATGTAAAAACATACAAAATAAAATTATATTAAATTATAACTGCGTTATTTACAAATGTATCTAATTGTTTATAGAAGTATCTGCAGTTGTGCAAAAGTATCTGTTAGTGTTAGAAATTTTCAGAAGGTACTTATAAATACATTTTTTGCATACAAAAGTGCTTACTAAGGACTGCGTCGAATAAAATTGTCCGCTACAAAAATGAAAAAATCTAGAAATCTAGTAATCGAATTTTTATAGAATAAAATATTTTATTTTGAAAATTATTTTTAGATTTAAAAAAAAAATATAAAAAACCAGAAATTAATATTTTTTAATAAAAAGTTTTAATTTTTCCGGCACTCCGTTCCATTAATGTTGTAATGGTAGTGTCCGACACCCTCACAGCTGCTGAAGACCACTTTCTTTTAAAGTCTTAAAGGTCTTTGGCCACTTTTTTTGTTGTCTTCATCTCCCTTTTTACTAAAGCCCAGTATCTCTCAATCGGCCTGAGTTCTGGACAGTTTGGTGGATTGGCTTCTCTAGGTGATTTTCACTGCATTTTGTTGGATCCACTCTAAGGCCGTTGTGCTGTAGTTACATGAAGCGAGGTCAGGCCAAAAAAAATGTGGACACTTCATGTTGGCGTAAAAATGGAAGCAATCTCTTTTGCAAGCATTCCTTCACATATATTTCGCTATTAATTGTACCCGATGTCACGAATGAGCTGCTCCTTTTTCCACAATTGCAAATTGCCTGCCAAACAAGGAATTTCTTAGGGAATTTTGTCATTTTTTTTTATTTGAATTTTTCAGCGACATTTCCTCGAGAATCGGCTGTATAAAATTCCTGCACAGGTAGCTGAGAAAAGTCCGCTAAAACATAAGTTTCGTCGTCCATTATGCAGCAATCGAATTTTTTAAAAAAATCTTGGTTCAGCTTTTTAGCTCGTTGTTTTGCGTTTTCATTCTTGACGGCATTTATATCCGGAACTTTTTGGACCTTGTACGTCTTCAGCCCAGCTTCTTTCTTAGTCCTGCGCACGAAAGATTCTGAGCAATCCGCCTTTCCCTAGTAGAAATTTTGGTAGGGCCATGGTCATGAAGTGATCATGTCATTATTTGAGATGATCGGGATATGACGAGGCCCATAATGTCCTTGTAACGCAGTGTCCTGATCATGTATTGACCTCAGGCCATGATCATGTACTGATCGAGCAATTCCCCATTTTAATAATTACCCGACAATTGCCTTGTCTGAGCCCGAGCATAATAGGGTTTCTCTAATTAATCTCGATCATTGTCTGATGCTAATTTCGTTATGAGGAACAAATAATGTAACTATGATCGGGAACATTGACTGTTTAGATAATGTAAACCCTGATATGGTAAGCATGATAAGGGCATGCAAAGGCAATGATCATATTTTCTCTAATAAGGCTTACCCAACGAAAACCCGATCATTTCCCGATGGCGCATCGGGCAAATTTCTACTAGGGTTCTCGCCAATTTCCTTCCGTATATGCTTGATTCTTTCTTTAAAATATTCACAACCTTCTTCGACTTTTCACGATCATGTGGGCCTTTTTTTTACCAGAAGCTTTCTTCCGATCAATACTCAGGTCTTCCTTAAAGCGGTTGATAACGCGAGAAATGGTCTTAGGGTTAGCCCCTACCTCCTTGGCAATTTTTTTAAAAGACCAACTAGGTTGTTTTTGAAAAATTTTAATTATTTTTTCTCGCACTTCTACTTCGTTTGCCATTTTCGCGTTAAATAAATTTTGTATTGTTCATAACTGACACAAATTATTTTCTGCCATTTAATTCAGAGCTACTATGTTCAAATTTTTTTAATTTGAATCTTGCAATAGCACATTATGGGAAGATATGTAACGGACAATTTTATTCGACGCAGTCCTTAGTGTAAAAACAAATTATTAAAAACCAAATAAGCTAAAATAAGTATGTATTTAAAAATATGAATAAACAAAAATAAAAGAACGTAAATATATAAAGTATCTGTAAAATATCTGTATAAAAAAGTATCTAAAAATACTGATTTCAAATTATTAATAATCTGAAATACTGCGAAATATAAAAAAAAATTGTGTACAGATATCCTTAACTGTAATTGTTGAATAAAAATTGTATCTGCAGGTTTAAAAAAGTATCTGTAGATGTAAAACTTTTAATAGGAAGTTCGGGGATAACGTAGACGATATAGATAAATTTATATTAGCTTCTATTAGTAGAAGCTTTTAAATATAATGTTTAAAGAAATGCCAAACATATATTTTCGAAAATAAGGTATCTGTAATTAAAACGTAGATATATCATGTATCTATTGGTTCAAAAAAGTATCTAAAAATGCTGAAATCAAACAATGAATGATCTCAAATATGTACTATGCAATGAAAAAAAAACTTATAACCATTATACTAAGCCGTAACTATTGATTTGAAGGTTTAAAAAAAGTATCTGTAGCTGTACAATTTTAATGGGAATTCGTGGATATTTAAGGGGATACAGATATATTTATAGTACTTGAAGGAGCTTTGAAATGAATTAACTGAAATACTATGAAATATTTAAATTTTGCACCAATATCCAAAACTGTAACTGTTGATTTGAGAAATGTATCTGCAGGGTTAAAAAGTATCTATAGATGTAAAACTTTTAATATGGAGTTCGTGAATAATTCAGGGGATATAGATACATTTATAGTATTACTAGAAGCGTTAAAATTTAGAATATAAAAATATATATATATATTTTCTAAAAAAAAGTTAACTGTAAAAATATTTGAAGATTTTAACATGTCTCTATAGGTTCAAAAAAGTATCTAAAAATACTAATTTCATACTAGAATATTTAGTGAATATTACTATACCTTAAATATATAATATCTATATAGTCAAACATAAATTATCTATACTTATCTAGACGAAACTATTAGAATGTATACCATGCAATATCATTTAAAATTTTCTTATCACCACAAAATGTGTCTATTTACATTATTTACTAATGAAATATTAATTGGCGTGATGTTAAAGCAATCGCGTTATCTACAAATAATCAAAACGCAGCAGTCGCACATACTATATATGCGATGAACACAAAAACATTAACAAAAATAAAATGTTATTTTTTATTTTATGCAAATATAGACACAGTAAAGAGGTGCGCAATTTAAACAAAAGCTATGGAAAAATAAATAATAACAATTATAAAATGGCAAATATGAAAATAAACTAAAATTATTTTACAATAAATAAAAATTAAAATTTGAAAAAAATAAAAAATAGCGCTTATCAGCGTAGTGCATGAGAATTTAATGAAAACATGTACCACATTCAAGAAAAACATGATAAGCAGCAGCAGCAGCGCAACAACTAGTTGTATCTTATAGTATGCCATATATAATTTGTGGTGTTTTTATTCTTCTATTTTTTAGCTGAATATTTGAAGCTACTTTCAGTGCTATTTTGAAATGTTTCTATCGGAATGCTTATCAAATATAACAAAAAAAAAAACAATAAACGAAGAAGAAAAGTTGTGGTTCGATGCGGTGCCCGAGGCAAGATTTATTCGATTATAGAGCGGGGTAAAATGTTTCGTCTTTTTGTTTTTACTTTTTGTGTCGCACATAGTACCATCGTCGTTGTCGGTTGCTGACAATTTCTAATTGTTGTTGCCGCACTATTTTTCTTATCGCTGATTAAGTAATTGCTATGGGTAACAAAATCACAGCTCTTATCGGGTGCAAACTGCAGCAGCAGCAGCGACGCTTTAAATCATGTATAATGTTTGTGGTTTGTTTTTTTTATGTTAGCACACCGCAATAGATAAAAAAAAATACAAAACAAAAAATTTCATTTTAAATTCAAAACATACCAAATTAAATGCAATAATTCCATTTGAAATTTTTAAAATATTACATGAAATTTAGAATTTTCTGTGATTGCTATGATCTAAAATGAAATTTCTGAATTTTATTTGATAGTTTTTGAATTCAATATTGAAATTTTTGAATTTCTGAATTTTATTTGTTATGTTTCGAGTTTCAAATGGAGTTTCTGAAATTCATTAGGTCTGTTTTGAGGTTAAAATGAAGTTTCTGAATTTTATTTGGTATATTTTGAATTTGAAATGGATTTTCTGAATTTTATTTGGTACGTTTTGAATTTCAAATAGAGTTTCCGGATTTAATTTGGTATATTTTGAATTTCAAGTGGAATTTCTGAATTTCATTTGGTATGTTTCGAATTTAAAATGGAGTTTTTGAAATTCATTAGGTCTGTTTTGAGGTTAAAAAGGAGTTATTTGGTATATTTTGAATTTGAAATGGATTTCTGAATTTCATTTGGCGTGATTTCTATTTCGAATCAAATTTCATTTGGTACGTTTTGAATTTCAAATTGAGTTACTGAATTTCATTTAGTATGTTTAGAGTTTTAAATGGAGTTTCTGGATTTTATTTGTTATATTTTGAATTTCAAATGGAGTTTCAGATGGATTTTCTGAATTTCAATTGTTACATTTTGAACTTTAAAGGAAGTTCTTTATATTTTGAATTTAAAATGAAAATTCTGAGTTTTATTTGGCATGTTTTGAATTTCAAATAGAGTTTCCGGATGTCATTTGGTATATTTTGAATTTTAAGTGAAATTTCTGAATTTCATTTGGTATGATTTCAATTTCAAATAGAGTTTTTGAATTAAATTAGGTATTTTTTAAAATTCATATAGAAATATTGAAATACTTTTATGAGTTTTCAATTTGAAATTGATTTTCTTGATTTCATTTCGTATATTTTGAATTTCAAACAGAGTATCTGAATTTAATTTGGTATGTTTTGAATTTAAATAAATTTCTAAAATATTTTTTATATTTCAAATATGATGATAACATTTATAAAAACAAATCTCAAATTTCAATTAAATATTTCAAAATTTCAAATTAAATTTTTATATCTAAATTGACTTTTTCTGAGGTTCTAAATTTTATTTGTAATTTTTTAAATATTAAATGAAAATTTTAAATTACAAAATTTAGTTTTTTTAAATGTTTCTAAATTACACTTGAAAATTATGTAGAGCCAAAATGTAAAATTTGAAAAAAAGAAAACATTAATATTAAAAAATAAAATTTTAAAACCACAAATGTCACTTGACGCGCTTGCGACAACAATAAATAAATAAATAAAATTACGCTTCGATCTTCATATCAAAATATCTGTTGCCACGTCGCTGTTTAATGCGACAGATACACAAAGTATCTGCGCGATACAAATAAATCACATAAGCAAAAACAAAGCAATACAAAAAAATTGAAATAAACAAATTTACGTCGCTGTCATGACTCACAACACAACAACAGCCAACGGCAGAGTTGTTGGAATTTTTCGCAAAATTAATTTAAATTCTTAATAAAAACCAAAATGAAATAATTTTTGTATATGTATCTAGATACTGTCGCATGCAAAAGATCACGTCCGATTGTCAGCTGCGTACATTCGACGGCGAAAAACGTCATTTACCAAAAATAAATCAAACGAAAAAAATTAAAAAACAAACAATTTAATACAACAATTGCAATTATTAATTTTCAATAGTATCTAATAGATACAATCTATCGGCATGGTGCCGGTGCCACCGCCCAGTCAATCAACAGTGATCGCACTCATCAACACAGCACCAAGTAGGGCAATAGTTTTAATAAATCATACGATTTGTATAATTTGCGCGCATCTATGCATAAAACGCATTCGCCGCATAGATACAATAGTATCTATAATTGACTGTGTGTATGTGTGTGTGTGTGTATAGTATCTATAAAAATGTATCGCAAAGATGCAAGTTTGTGTAAATGAGCACAAATTGTTTTTGTTTTTGTTGTTGCTGTGGCAATATGCATGCATTGCCTTTATTTGGTTTGCGATCGAGCAATCATTCGATCGATCGCATGATCTGTAGGTATATCTATCACAGTGCATGTGTATCTATCTATCAATCAATGCAATGCAATATCTTTGTATCTAACAAATTGCAAATTAGCCAAGTATCTGCACAGATGCTGTCAACAAATGGCAATATTTATTTATCAAGATTTCGCAGTCTAAAAGCAGCAACTCAGCTATTATATGAAATAATTTGAAAAATATCTTGGAATTAGCTTGATTTTTTTTATATAGTTGCTAGTAATTTTTAAAAAGGGAATAAATTTTATTTAAAAATAGTATCTACAATAAATAAACATGTATCTTTTATACTTAAATCAGCATATTAACTTTACATTTTTATGAAGAATAACTGAAAAATATATTTTTTTATTTCTAAATAACATTAAAACTTTGGAAAAAGCTACAATTTTTGTAAAGGTTTAAAATACGCAAATTATTTTAAAGTATTTATTGCTTATATTACAAATGTAAAATAACTTTATAAAGCTACACTTGCTATTATAAGTATCTACAACTAGTCAGTATAAATTAGCACTACTGTAGATACTTTTAGATGCAAAGTATGTAACTGCAGATAATTATCTTAAATATCATGTCGCTGTTAATTTATTATATATGTAATTACAATGCATAGTTCGCAAAAATAATTTATTAAATTTTAAGTTTTTAAATAAATTTTAAATAATTAAAGTAGTATTTTAAAGTAGTTCCTAAATATTCGTTTTTACTTTATAATGCTATTGTCTTACATGAAATATTATCCGATCCGAAATATTATTTCGAAATACTATTAAATAACGAAATATTATTAAATAATACGAATTACAATTGAATAATGAGATATAATATCGAATAATACCATTGAATAATACGATCGGTTAATACAATGAAATAATACAAAAGACTATTGAATAATACGAAATACTATCGATTACTATTACTAATACTATCGACTATACGATTTACTATTGAATTAATACGATATACTATCGAAAAATGCTACAGAATTATACAAAATACTA
The DNA here is from genome assembly GCA_951804985.1 of Dryomyza anilis. Lineage (NCBI taxonomy): Eukaryota > Metazoa > Arthropoda > Insecta > Diptera > Dryomyzidae > Dryomyza > Dryomyza anilis. Next base: position 77,835,881 of record OX638134.1, on the reverse strand, counting down.
TTGAATAATACAAAATACTATTGAATTATATGATTTAATATTGAATAATATGAAATAGTATTGAATAATTCGAAATACTATTGAAAATACTATTAAATAATACGAAATACTCTTAAATAATACGAAATAATATTGAATAATATGAAACAATGTTGATTAATACGAAATACTATTGAATAATTCGAAATACTATTGAATAATACGAAATACTATTGAATTACACATAATAATATTAAATAATACTATTAAATAATACGAAATACTTTTAAATAATACAAAGTACTACTGAATAATATGAAACACTGTTGAATAATACAAACTTCTTTTCAAGAATTTGAAAAACTATTGAATAATACGAAATACTTGTAAATACTATGAAATGCTATTGAATAATACGAGCTATTGAATAATTTGAAATACTATTCAATAATACGTAATAGTATTGAGTAATATACAATACTATTGAAACATACTATAAAATAATACGAAATACTTTAAAATAATAAGAAATACTATTGAATAATATTAAACACTATTGAATAATTGGAAATACTATTGAATAATACGAAATACTTCTGAATAATATGAAACACTATTGAATAACACAAAATACTGAATAATACAAAATACTATTGAATATTTCGAAATACTATTAAATAATACGAATTACTATTGAATAATATGGAACACTATTGAATAATAAGAAATACTAATGAATACTACGAAATACTATTGAATAATTCGAAATACTATAGAATTATACGAAATAATATTGAATAATACGAAATAATATTAATATACTATTAAATAATACGAAATACTTTTAAATAATACAAAGTACTACTGAATAATATGAAATGCTATTGAATAATATGAAATACTATTGAATATTTCGAAATACTGTTGAATAATACGAAATACTATTGAATAATACGAAATACTATTGAATAGTACAAAATACTTTTGAAGAATTAGAAAAACTATTGAATACTACGAAATACTTGTAAATAATATGTAATGCTATTGAATAATATAAAATACTATTGAATAATACGAGTGCTATAGAATAATTCGAAATACTATTCAATAATACGAAATAGTTTTGAGTAATATACAATACTATTGAAAATACTATTAAATAATATAAAATACTTTAAAATAATAACAAATACTACTGAATAATATGAAACACTATTGAATAATACGAAATACTATTGAATAATTCGAAATACTATTGAATAATACGAAATACTATTGAATAGTACACAAAACTTTTAAAGAATTAGAAAAACTATTAAATAATATGAAATACTTGTAAATAATATGAAATGCTATTGAATAATATGAAATAATATTGAATAATACGAGTGCTATAGAATAATTCGAAATACTATTCAATAATACGAAATAGTATTGAGTAATATACAATACTATTGAAAATACTATTAAATAATACAAAATTCTTTAAAATAATAAGAAATACTACTGAATAATATGAAACACTATTGAATAATATCAAATAAAACTGAATAATTCGAAATACTATTGAATAATACGAAATACTATTGAATAATATCAAATAATATTGAATAATTCAAAATTCTATTGAAAATTATTATTGAATATTACGAAATTCTTGTAAATAATACGAAATTCTACTAAATAATATGGAATACTATTGAATAATACGAAATGCTATTGAATACTACGAAATACTATTGAGTAATTCAAAATACTATTGAATAACACGAAATTCGATAGAATAATACGAAATACTATTAAATAAAATGAAAAAATATGAAATGATAACAAAAAATACTTTTGAATAATCCAAAATACTATCATTAATACGAATTATATTAGACTAAAAATTGTAACGTGTTAATGTCATAAACACTCCTTTAATTATTGAAAATATTTCTACAAAGTTTTATATAAGATTTTATATATACAAAATATATTATTTTCTATTTGTATTAATCAAATTATTGAACAAGAAAAAAACCGTTCAATAATAGCACTAAATTTCAAAAACCTCTACGTTTTTCCCCACACACATGCACACATCAGAATTCAGCGCATTTCATTCGATTCGTTGGTTGTATTAATGGACTGACTTGACTGACTGACTGACTGTCTCAAGTTTAGAACCTGCTGCGTCTGCTGGACGCGCCCTCCTACGGCGTTCATAGCTGCTGATGGAAAATGACATCAAAGCAGTGCTGTCTGTATTGACAACGATACTCATGACCGTGATGATGATACCGACATTGGCGATGCTACTACCGCTGGTGATGATGAAACTGTGGATGATGACACCACAGTGAATACAAATGCGTCAATAAAAGGGCCAACAAACAAGAGCCCAAAGACACCGACTGACAGTACGAATAAACTACCTAAGAGATTGAACGATTCGAAAAATATCTATCTAGATGGAGTTAATAGTATTTGGATAAAATGAATTGTAACTGGCTAAATTTAAAAGAAACTGGGCAGAGAGGGAATAGTAACTATATGGATGGGAATGAATATGGTTGGAAAGTATAGTATTATGATGGAGGTATTTGGTATTTGTGAAAAATAAATTTGAAATCGATAAAGGTTATAGTATTTGTACAAAGCGAGAAAAGTATCTATGATAATGAAAAATGTTTTTGGGAATGTATCTGGATATATACAATTTTATCTGAGTACAATGAAGATAACGTCTGCGTAAATTATGAGTAAAATGGCATGAATGAAGTATTTAAAATAATATTGTATCTTTTAGCAATAATAAAATTATAAAGATTACTGGATATATAAAGAGCAATGTATCTATAGATAAATATAAATGTATCTGATTATGGGTAAATAACGGGAATAGTATCTGGATGTGAATAAAAGAAAAAATTACTTGAATTAAGTATATAAATTATAAATATTGTATCTTCAAGTAATTAAAAGTATCTTTATGCAATAAAAAGTATATGCACTGGACCTATAGGGAACGCTGAGTCTATCTAAATGTATGAACGAAGTATCTAGATTAAAAATAGTGTATCTTAAAAGAATAAAAAGTATCTATATGCAATATAAAGTATCCCTACTAGATCTCTGGGGTCAACTGTATCTATAGAGGGAATGTATTTCTATATATATACAATTATATCTGAATGCAGTGAAGTGTAAAATGGGAATAGTATCTGTGTAAATTAAAACATATCATGAATGGTGTATCTATAATGAAGTATCTTAACGAATATTGTCTCTTTAAGCAATAAAAAGTATCTGCATGCATGGATTAAAGAAACTGGATCAATCTAGAAATGTATCTAAATAGATATAATTGTATCTGAATATGTGGAAATTTAATTGAATAGAAGGAATAGTATCTGCAAGTATCTAGATGAAGTGTACAAAAGTAAAAATACATAAATGAAGTATCTAGATTAAAAAAAAATAGTATCTACATGCAATAAAAAGTATCTGTATGCAAAGTTGTACCAAAGTATGGCTTGTTGGTTAAATGGACGACCGTTCGAACTGAGTCGAGTGAATGAGTGAGTGAGTGATCGACCGCATTTCATAGCATGACACATGATTTATTTTTTATTTTTTCAATATACGCGGCGGCGGCGTTCTCTGTACCTGTGACCAGCAACAAAACGAAAGGTATCAGCACATCTTACGATGAAAGACATTTAGAAGAAACATAGGAGGAGGAGAAGCAGAAGCAGCATAAAAGACATAAGAGATGGCACAGCAACAATAAATCAATAAAACATAAAAACGTGATAAAACACGTCTTATCGAAAAGCATCAAGGGTGGGTGAAGAAACCTATACTTGCTACAGAGCGCTATAGATCTACAGAGGATGGATGCGAACAAAAGCGACGAAAATGATATAAAATGAAAAATGTTATAAAATATATAAAAAAAAAACAAAAAAAAAAATTGATGGAAAAATAAAATCAAACCGCCGCACGCTAGGTGGCACTGCATTCCAGGCACTTACACGCTGCCACCGACGAATGCCCACAGCAAGTGACCGAATGAAGCAGGTTGGAGACGCAGTGGATGCGACAGCTTGAAGAATGCTTAAAAGTATCTGAAAGAATGGTTAAATGTATCTACGGTTTTTTTTTATTTTCATTTTTTTTTTTGTGTGTGTGAAGTGAGTGAGTGGAAAAACTATAAAGAAAACAAATCAAAAAGCATGGAAGCTGGGAACCAGACATCGGCATTGACAGCAGCAACAACAATAATCAGAACAACAACAACAATAAGTTATAGTTCATCAGCCAACATTGGCCCAACACATGCATCAATTTTAATAGCATATATAAAAAATAAAAATAAAAAATATATAAAAAAAAAATTAAAAAAATTAAAAAATAAAAATAAGTAAAAATAACATTACAAAAAATGCGCCGCATCTTTTTAAGCTCGTCTGTCTGCGCCGCCAACGCCAATGACCCACCGTCTGCGCGTTTTACGCTGCAGATACTGTATCTGCTGGATGGCGCAAATGTATCGCACGCCTCATCAGCGCTGCTGTGCTGGCCACACAAAAGAACTTCATTCTTTCAGATTTTTTTTTATTATTTTATTATAATTTTTTCACGACAACGTTTTATTAACAACAACAACGACAACAAAAAAAAATAACCTTTTTCATCAATTTATGATGTTGTTATGGTGACTTGATGTTCATAATGTTCATATAGTTCATAATGTGGTTGATAATAATCCAAATGATGATGATGATAATGACTATAATAACACAGTGCAACATATAACTACTAAGTTAAACTAAATACTTGATATTTTTTTTAATCTAGCACAAAATCGGTTTTCATGTAACAAAAACCGTTTCAATAAGAAATTTTAGCTCAACTAATAAAGTTTTGGTATTTCTATGTTATATGTCATTTTAAAAATGATAAATACACCTTTGTATTGTAATATTAAAAAAATGTCTATTACTGGATTTTACTAATTTTGACTCTACTTTAAGAATTTCGGTTTTATATAAATTGAGAAATACACATTTGCTTTATAATAATATTAAATAGTTTTCTATTAATGGAATTTATAAAAGTTTTACTTCTGATTTTAAGTAACAAAAACCGTTTTTCATCATGTTATAATAATTTTATAATTTTGGTTTTTCTATGTTATATCGTCACTGTCATGCCAAAGGGGCGAATGTGCATTTTTAAATTTGTTGAGAAATCAAAATTTTGATGCCAGTCGATAGCTGCTTTAAAAACAAACAACTACTACCTTCACACTATTGTTTTATCTTGCACCTACAAACAATTATAGCAAAAAAAAAAAAAAGAATAAATTGGAAAAAATGAAAATCTTGTCATGCCAAAAGGGCGAATCTTTTCGTTATTTTGTTATAACTTTTTAATTGTACAAGATAAAATAGTGAAGTAAAAACATTTATTGTTTGTTTTCAAAGCACCTATCGATCTGCATCATATTAAAAATATTTTGCAAAACGTTAATTTGGCATTTCTTATTTGCAGGAAAAAATGTTTGGCAAAATATTTTGAAATAATGATGCCAATCGATAGGTGCCTTGAAAACAAACAATTAATACCCTCGCACCACTATTTTATCTTGCACCAATAAATAAATTATAGCAAAAAAACGAAGAAATTGGAAAAATTGAAAAATCTTGTCATGCCAAAAGGGCGAATCTTTTCGTTTTTTTACTATAACTCTTTAATGGTACAAGATAAAATAGTTATGTAATGGCAATTATTGTTTGTTTTCAAAGCACATATCGGTCTACATCATTAATTATAAATAGTTTGCCGAAAAAACGAAAAGTTTCGGACTTTTGGCATAACAAGATTTTCAATTTTTCAAATTCGCCTTTTGTGGCTAGAAATACGCAACAAAATCAGACGCGATTTTGGCACAGCAAACTTGAGGATATACTACATTCAAAAAATGTAAAAAAACGCAAATGCCAAAAATTGCACATTCAGCCCTTTGGTATGATAGTGACGATATATAATTTTAAAAAGGAGAAATACACCTTTGCACTACAATACTTAACATTTTTCTATTACTCGAATTTACAAAGTTTGATTTATGATTTCAAGTAACAAAAACCGTTTTTAAACAAGTGTCCTCATATACAGAACTTTAGCAATACTTTTAGAATTTTTGTTTTTCTGTTATATCTCATTTAAAAAAGGACTAATACTTCTTTACGATGCAATACATTTTTTTTCTATAATTTTTTTTATTTTTTTTATTTTTATTATTTTCAACATTTGCTAAAAATTTATTTTAATATTTTCCACAAAAAGAATTTTATTTATATTATACACCCAGAAAAAAATACTATATATATAATAGTTTTTTACTATTAAAAATAATCAAAAGGATGAATTATTATTTTAATAGGAAAATACCATTAAATAATAGAAAATACTATGACATTGCCATTGAGTTTATATGAAAAGATTTATTTTTTGTATACTATTAAATCAATATATACTTTCGATATAGCTTTCAAAAAAGTTACAACAAATTGCAACAAAACTATAAAAATTAGTGCTAAAATTAGATGTTCGAGGGTGTCTTCTACAATTATGTACACCCAGAAAAAAATACTATAGAAATAATAGATTTTTAGTATCAAAAATAGTCAATAGAATAAATTATTATTTTAATCGGAAAATACGATGACATTGCCATTGAGTTTATATGAAAAGATTTATTTTTTGCATACTATTAAATCAATAATTATCCTATTGACTCATTTTAACTTTATAACTTTTATGTACTTTTTTATAGTTCGGCTACATTTTTTTACTTTTTAAATACATTTGAATAAGATTTGTTTTTACTACAATATATATTAGAAATTAGTTGCTTTTCATAAAAAAAACAATGCAATTCTAATGTAATAAAAATCAATAAATTTGTTGTTGGACGAAAATCAAATGCAAATAGATCAAATACATTTGAGATTTGGCTTTACTACATAATGTATTAGAAATGAGTTGCTTTTCATAGACAGAAACAACTGCAAATATATCAAATACTTTTGAGATTTGGTTTTACTACATAATGTATTAGAAATGAGTTGCTTTTCATAGACAAAAACAACTACATCAATGCAATTGCAATGTAGTAAAATAAAATATATTTGCTGTTCGACGTAAATCAAATACAAAATGTATTTTAAATACTTTTTTTTTCTTTTTTCATAAATTTTTTTCGGTATTTGATTAACGAGCTTTACAAGAAAAATATATATCATATTCAATGTATATTTTGACTGTTGCACTGTGTAATTATGACAGTGTTTTTATTTTTTCATCTTCTTGTTGTTGCTGACTGTGAAGAATACTTCTTCATCACCAACAGTCGCCGCACAGTTGGCGACTGTTTTGCGCGACACTCTGGACACTGTAATAATTTAATGCAAGTTCTTGAAACAACTGTCATTTGTACGTTTGGTTACTATGTCTGTCAGTCAAGTGACAACAGGAGCGCATTAGTATACAAAAACTGTTCAAGGTTTTGATTTTTAAATGGCTCAAGAAAATGTCGATTTTCGAAAATTTCTTTAAAAGATTATGGAATTGATATACGAACCAATATCCGCTTAAAGTAGGGAACGCAAAGAACTAAAATCGGAACCGGGCCATTTCAATTTTTGGAACCGGAATCCGAACTATTATTAAAAAATGTGTGGAGCTCTAATCGGAATTCTTATTATAGAAATGTGTGGAACCGGAATCGAAACCGCAATTTTAAAAATCTTAGAACCAGAACCCAAACCGATATTACAAAGGCTTTAACCCTAGTAGAAATTTAGGTAGGGCCATGGTCATGAAGTGATCATGTCATTATTTGAGGTGATCGGGATATGACGAGGCCCATAATGTCCTTGTAACGCAGTGTCATGATCATGTACTGACCTCAGTCCATGATCATGTACTGATCGGGCAATTCCCCATTTTAATATTTACCCGACAATTGCCTTGTCTGAGCCCGAGCATAATAGGGTTTCTCTCATTAATCTCGATCATTGCCTGATACTAATTTCGTTATGAGGAACAAATAATGTAGCTATGATCGGGAACATTGACTGTTTAGATAATATAAACCCTGCTATGGTTAGCATGATAAGGGCATGCAAAGGCAATGATCATATTTTCTCTAATAAGATTTACCCAACAAAAACCCGGTCATTTCCCGATGGCGCATCGGGCAAATTTCTACTAGGGAAGTTCTTGGTTTAAAATTATTTAATTTTGAAACTGAAACCTTTTTTAAAATTTTTAAAATAAAAAATGTTTGAAACTGATATAAACGATTACGGCCACATAACAGGTTTTAAAGTACTATGAACAAAAATATTTAGTTCAAATTTTTAAATTAACTTTTTTGTTAATTGGTTTGTAGTACACTATTGGAATCCATTTCTTCGGTTATATCTCCAGATATAAAATAAATATGAATTAGAACCATATTAACGGAAATTGGATCCGATATACCAAAAACAAATTAAATAGTTGGTGGAGAATACAGAAATCCATACCGTCATTCATTTGGTTTTTATTTTATATCGGTTATCCCAATTCTAAATAGGCCCTCCAAATACAAATATCAACATTTTTTCTTTATTTACATCGACGTTTTTAATGCACAAAATGCTTATTCCTGATTGATAGTAGCACTTAATTGAAACTGTTATATCAGATTTTGTTTATCAGTCTGAAAATAACCATTGTAAATAGTGGTCCTATAAGATGTATAACTGAATAATACTTCTCTTTATCCAGAAGGTATTTCGTCATTAGTAATTTTACTACATTTCACATATACTGATATTTTATGTCGGTATTTGTTCTTTGCGAAATTATCAATATATTAATCGGCCCTTGAAGGCAAACGTCGATTGACTCGTATGGTTAGGTCCGCCCCTGCGTCAGAACTACACTTTTCACAGCATCACCATTTTTTTTGTTGAGTCACTGTGGAATGCGGTAGACATAAAACAATCCAAGTGTGAGCCACAAGTTTCAGTCGTATGGCTCCATTAGAAAGTGGGTGTAAACTATTAGGTTAATATCAACAAACAGTACATGACTTTTAAAAAGTTCTTTAAGTCTAGAGCTTTCAAAACCTTTCTATTTTTTTTTTTTAATAAATTTATATTAGACGTCTGCGAATAATTGAAGACATTTGAAATGAAAACCTAATTTGCATTTCTAGAATAAGAATATCTACTAATTGAGTTCGAGCTACTAATTAATATACTTTTAATTCTTTATTATAACTCAAAAATGTTTAATAGAGTTTAGTCATATGGACCAAAACGGCAGTATATTTGATGTACCATAAATATATATATATATATATATATATATATATATATATATATATATATATATATATATATATATATATATATATATATATATATATGTGACTTCAAGTAGTACATTTCGATTCCAGCGATTTTGAAATTTTGAATTATGTAAATAATTTTTGGTTTTGACTCAAAATCCTATTATTGCAAAAAGGAGCCTGCAAAAACACAAAACAAAAGCAAAAACAAACTAAAGCAACAATAGTAAAAGCACAAACAAAGACAAAACAAAAGCTAAAACACAAAAACAAGATAAAAATCATACACACAAAAAAAAAACTAAAAATGAAAATAAAAGCAACAAACAAAAGCAAAAACAAACACAAAAAAGCTAAAAAATATCAAAATCATAAAAACAAAAAAATCAAAAGCAAAAATATCAAAAACCAAAAAACACAAAAACAAAAACCCCAAAACTAAAAAAAGAAAAAAACCAAAGAAATAAAATAAAAATTATAAACAAAAGTAAAAGCAAAAACAAAGACTAAAAAACTTAAACACAAAAAAAATAAAAGCATAAAAAAAAAACAAAATGAAATTAAAAGCAAAAATCTCAAAAATAAGATCAAAATAATAAACAAAAAAAAAATGAAAACCAAAGCCAAAACAAACTAAAAAACAAGATCAAAATAATAACACAAAAAATGCAAAAACACAAAAACAAAAGCAACAATATGTATGTTCGAGAATGCACAAACAAAATCAAAAACACACAAGCAAAAAAACAAAAGCACACAAATAAAAGCAAAAACAAAACCAAAAGGAAAATTCAAAAACAAGAGCAAGCATGCAAAATCAAAAAAAAAGAAGCTAAAAACAAAAACGTAAAGTTAATCTCAAAAAGAAAATAAAAAAAGAAACAATCAAAAATACATAAACAAAAGCAAAAATACAAAATAATAACCGCAAAATCAAAAACACACAAGCAAAAAAGAAAAAACAAAAGCTCACAAATAAAAACAAAACCAAAAGGAAAATGTAATAACAATGCAAACATGCAAAAACAAAAAAAAATAAGAACAAAAGTAAAAACGTGAAGTTAATCTCAAAAAGAAAATAAAAAAAGAAACAATCAAAAACACAAAAACAAAAAACCTAAAACTAAAAAAACAAAAAACTAAGGAAACAAAATAAAAAATATAAACAAAAGTAAAAGCAAAAAGAAAGACAAAACAAAAACTTAAACACAAAAACAGGACAGAAATCATTAACACAAAAAAGCAAGAACGGAAAAACAAAACGAAATAAAAAGCAAAAACAAATACTCAAAAACAAGATCAAAATAATAAACACAAAAAATATACAAAATTAAAAGCAAAAACAAACAAAATACTCAAAAATAAGATCAAAATCATAAACACAAAAACACAAAAACAAAAGCAACAACATACATATAAAATCAAGAATACATAAACAAAAGCAAAAATACAAAATCATAACCACAAATCAAAAACACACAAGCAAAAAAGGCAAAAGCACACAAATAAAAGCAAAAACAAAACCAAAAGTAAAATGCCAAAACAATAGCAAAAATGCAAAAACAAAATAAAAAGTTAAAAATAAAAGTAAAAACGTAAAGTTAATCTCAAAAAGAAAATAAAACCAGTTGGGAAGGTTAGATCACATGGGAAATTTTAAAGTAGGTGTAATTATGATAGTTAGGATTATCAAAATTATAGTCGGTCTAAGCCGACTATAAATACCCTACACATATGTGTGGTTACCATTCAAAGTGATATATAGGTCACCAGGGTATACGAATCCTGAAAATAACTACAAACATTCAATCGCTGAAGAATTTCCATTCATTTGATACCCATATTTACATATGGGTAGGTGTACCGAATATCGATTTCTTTTTTGGTGAACCACAAGTCTTTTCGCCGGAAAACATTATTATCATGTATTTGAGCATGATGTCAATATATATTTGACCAACAAAGTTTACCTAAGCACGTATACATAAAAATTGATCTTTATATGTACATTTTATATGTGGTATTTGAACATAAGTGGTCGGATCATAGGTCACCATGGACCAATTTTTCGCACATACAGCGTAGGTATATTAGTAATCTAAGTTATAAGTTTCATTTATCTAGCTCTTCAATTTTAAAAGTCTTAGGGATTTCAACAGACAGACAGACGGACAGACAGACAGACGGACAGACAGACGGACAGACGGACATCGCTAAATCGACTCAGGAGGTCATGCTGATCAAGAATATATATACTTTTCCATACCGGAGATGCTTTCTTCTGGGTGTTACAAACGGCGTACCAAACTGAATATACCCTTTCACTCTTAGTGTAGGGTATAAAAACAAATGAAAATATACAAAAATATAAGAAAACAAAAATATTGGAAAACAAAAGGAAAAGGAAAATGCAAAAAGAAAGTAAAAACAAAAGCCAAAACATAAATATAATTTCAAAGACAAAATAAAAAGCAAATAAAAAAAACTAAAATCCGTTGCACCCTGGTACTCTACAAAATCGTAATAAATTCTATAGAAATCCTTTAAAACTCCTTTATTTCCTTCGGTTAGTATGCTATCATTGTGTTTCTAAAATTACACTCAAACATAGTACAAATCAATTCCTGTTAAATTACGCAACTTACATTGTTTTCGAATGCTTATCTTTAGCCAATTTTTATTACCAATAAATCGTTTAATAGCCAACTTTTTATTCTAAGAACAGACCTCACCGCGCGGCAATTATTTCGAGAGCAGCAACATTGTTGCAGCAATTTATAGATGTTGTTTTTCTTAACTTGACATTCTGACAGTGGAATTGTTTTTTTTCTCATTTAAGTGACTCTCTGACGCAGTGACTTGGCACTAAATGACGTTTATAAATGAAGTTAACAGTTAAGCGCATATTTTGTGTTTTTGTGGCGAATGAAAGGAGCGCTACATATACGAGAAAGAGTACGCAAGTCTTCAACTTGTTGCCAACTGCAGTTGGTGGCACTACATGTTGCCGCTGCAGTAAGGGCGTGGCAGATGAATTAATAAAATAATAGAAATAATTATTTAATAATTGTTTAATAGAAATAAATAATTTTTAAATTGTTTTTTTTTCTTCTTCTTCTACTATTTAATGCGCCTGTTAACATGGCTTTTATACAACTTTCGTCAGTCGGCGTGACTACTCGTTGCAGCATTACTTTATTAACTTGGTTCAAGCGTTCATAATTTATGCACCTTTTTCATTTTAGAAAAAGCCTTCTTAAATTCCAAACACAATTAAAACGTGTTTAATTTCGCGAATGAAGTGTTTTCCACAGTCACAGGGCATGAGCTGCTGAAACCTCGGGAACCACGGGAACCTCGCTATCTGGGAGAAGGGGAAACCCACAGACATTTGTGTGTTTCTTCAAGTGCATTAAGCGCAACACTTTGTCTTCTGAGCCGCCTAGTGTTGGCGAGGTATTTTTTCTTTTATTTTTTTTTTAGATTCGGGCTTTAATTTGCCAAGGTCTGACGCACATTGTGCTCGTGAGACCATTAATTGAAGAGGAATCTTGCATTGTTTGTATTGTAATTTTGTTCATATTTTATTTTTTCTGTTTTTATTTTTTTTTGTTCAGTTCATTTTGTTCGCTTTATTAAAATGAAAAGAATTTTTTTGCGTTTTACATTTTTTCTACATTTATGCGAAGAAATTATGTTTGGCATAAATAAGTGTTGTAAGTAGCAACATCGTTGCTTGTCTGTCTGTCTTTCAATGAGGTTACTTCAGGTTGTCAGAGGAGACGCGCAATTGCTCTACAAATTGTATAGTTTGATACAAAGTTAAAAGAGTTATTTCGAATTCTCAGGAGGCTTTTACTTGCTCATGTCAGGCAGCTGCTGTTTGTTTCTGACATTAAAATATTTCTAAATGAATTCATTGAAATTTTAGTGAAATTTTCAATTTATAATGAAATATGGAAATTTTAGTGAATAATTTAATGAAATTTAATTTTTAGCAAACAAATTAATTTTTAGTAAATAATTAAATTTAAAACAAAAAAATTAATTTTTAGTAAAAAATTTAATTCTTAGTTAAAAATTGAATTTAAGTAAATAATGGAATTATTAGTGAAAAATTGAATTTTAATGAAAAATTTAATTTTTAGTTTTGAATTTTTACTAAAAGTTTGAATTTAAAATTTTTAGTGAAAGTTTAAATTCTTAGTGAAAAACTGAATTTTTAGTCAAAAATTTAAATCATAGTGAAAATTTAATTTTTAGTGAAAAATAGAATTTTTAGAGTAACATTTAATTTTTAGTAAAACAAATGAATTTTTTGTGAAAAATTGAATTTTTAGTGAAATATTAAATTTTTAGTGAAATATTAAATTTTTAGTGAAAATTTGAATTTTTAGTGAAAAATTTAATTATTAGTGATAAATTTAATTTTTAGTGAAAAATTGAATTTTAATGAAAAATTTGGTTTTTAGTGAAATATTAAATTTTTAGTGAAAATTGAATTTTTAGTGAAAAATTTAATTATTAGTGATAAATTTAATTTTTAGTGAAAAATTTAATTTTTAATGAAAAATTGATTTTTTAGTGAAAAATTGAATTTTTAGTGAAAAATTGAATTTTTAGTGAAAAATTGAATTTTTAGTGCAAAATTTAATTATTAGTGAAAAATTTAATTATAGTGAAAAATTTAATTTTAAGTGAACAATTTAATTTTTAATGAAAATTTGAATTTCTTGTGAAAAACTAAATTTTTAGTGAAAAATTTAATTTTTTGTGAAAAATTTAATTTTTAGTGAAAAATTTAATTTTTAGTGTAAATTTGATTTTTTTAGTGAAAAATTGAATTTTTAGTGAAAAATTGAATTTTTATTGAAAAATTGAACTTTAAGTGAAAAATTTAATTTTTAGTGAAAAATTAAATGTATAGTGGAAATTTGAATTTTTAGTGAAAAATTTAATTTTTAGTGAAAAGTTTAATTTTTAGTGAAAAATTGAATTTTTATTGAAAAATTTAATTTTTAGTGAAAAATTTTATTTTTAGTGTAAAATTTAATTTTTAGTGAAAATTTGAATTTTTAGTAAAAATTTTAATTTTAAGTGAAAAATTTAAATTTGAGTTAAAATTTTAATTTTTAGTAAATATTTATTTTTTATTAATTTTACAATTTAATACAATTTTGTGTTAAAATTAATAATCTTTTTTAAATAACTGCAAAACAAAATTACAATTGCCAATGCATATTTTAAGTATTAGCTAATGACGACAGTATTATAAACACATTATGTATCTTTGTTATATCTCTGCTGCATGTGAAATGAAACAATAATGTAAAACAAAGCAGTGAATGAATTGCGATGCATTAAAATCATTCGCATAAAGTCATTCTGGCAGTAGTTACGGCAGCTGCACGTGAACCTCGTTACAATTTTAAATACAAAAAAGCAGTTCAAAACCCCGATGCGGCCCAACAAACAGTAACAGCAGCGGCAGCAGCAACAACAGGTAGCAACAATAAAATAATGGTAACAACAAAGTGAAAATCATAAAAGCATAAAAGTGATTAAACTGGGCTGCTGAACCACAAAAGAAACAAAAAAAAAAAACTGAAGACGATACAGCCGAAGAAGTAGTTCGCGTGCAGAAATATTTCATTATCTATCTTTCAGATACAATTGTTTGTATTAAACTAAACGAAAAAACAATTATTTGTTAAAGTTTTCTTGTACGGCCAACTATTTTAAATATGCATGTAAAAGCGTTAAAAGCAGCAACAATAAAAAATACAAAAGAAAAGAAAAAAATAATTCAAACACTTATTAAAAGTATCTATGAGTTACAATGGCATCCAACGAATCTAACACTTTTTTCTGCACTTTGTGTATCTGCTGTGCTTGCAACATATTCAAGACAAAAATCACTCAGACATGAAGTACAAACCAGACAAATTATGGTAAAAACTAAAACCAAGTGAAGAAAAATTCAAACTAAATGAAGAAATGAGCATGAATTAGTGGCCAAATGATATCTGCAAGATGGAAATTCACATAGAACGTGTTACCGCGCGAATGACTATCCGAACAATTGTCCAAACTAGAGAGAGCCCGCGCGGGAATAATTCAAAATCAACGAGGGCAGAAAGTCATTTAAATATAAAATTAAAAATTAGAACAATTTTTCGAGACAATTTTCTGTCTTCAGATATCTACTTCTTCTTCTTCATTCATTCAACTACTATTTGGTTCACAGCTGTCAGTTACTTAGAGCGTAGTTGCGATGAGAACAAAAATAGAAAAAATGATTCGTAGAGCTTCCGAGACTCCCACAAAACAGCTTTAATGTTAAGGTATAATTAGCTGATAGTTGGTTATTGTTGCTGTTTTAATGATTGTCCCGCATGAGAATCGCTGCGGAATGTTTGGGAACCTTTTTGGGGGGGCTGGCTACACCGAAGAGTGGCAAAAACACAAAAACATCTATTCGAAAGTTTTATTAAACAAAAATTACTCTGCAGAAAGCATGGGATTAAAAAAGAAGCGGCTTTACACACATTGAACTTTTTTCTTCAATTTAATTTAATCATTAATCAACTTTAAAGCCTATAAAAGACTTAATGGAGACTTATGTAATTTGAGCAAAATTCAAATATTTTTCAAGATAATTATTAAATACCTTCTATTTCAAAAATTTAATTTTTCCACTCTAAATTTAACTTTTTTTTCCACTATAAATTTAACTTTATAATTTAATTCCCCAGACAAAATATATGGCAGAAAACGGGCAGCTTTCAAACTGGAAATCAGCAGACTTCAGGCAGGTTTCTGGCAGACATTGGCGGAGTTTGTAGCAAAACCTAGACTAAATTTCTGGATTTTTTCAGGAATATTTTGGGCATATTTCAGGCAAAGTCAAAGATAATTGGAATATTTTCAGAATTGTGTAGCAGATTGGCGAATTTTGTGGAATTTTATTGGCAGATTCACAGAATATTTTAGGAATGGGCTGAAAAAAGACATAATTCGCCTTTTGATACATAATTCGCCTTTGTCTGTTTGAAATATTCCGAGAAAATGTTTCTGAACTGCCTCGACCCTGCCAAAAATGTTGTCTGGGGAGAAGACAACCCGAGACTGAATTTCTGGATTTTTTCATGAATATTTTGGGCATATTTCAGGCAAAGTCAAAGATAATTGGAATATTTTCAGAATTGTGTAGCAAATTGCCGAATTTTATGGAATTTTATTGGAAGATTCACGGAATATTTTGGGTACGGGTAGTAAACAGACAGATTGTAATACAGACTCCGCCTTTTTCTGTTTCAAATATTTCGAAAAACTGTTTATTAACTGCCTCGACCCTGCCAAAAATTTTGTTCGAGTCAGATAGGAAGCCTAATGGCAGGTTAAGGGAAGGTCAAGGGACGGCAGATATATCGAATATATTATTATTGACTGAAATTGTCATGAAAGTTTATGCAATTTAAGATTTTTCTTTTTTATTTCATATTAACATTAAAATGCATACAAATTATTTAAAACACAATATAAACTCATACTTTTGATTAATAAAATAAACAGCTGCATATCATATACAAAACCACTACCGGATATGTCAAAACTAAATTTAAAATAGCACAAACGGTTACCTTTGATCTAATCCACTTTAAATTATTATTATCCTTAAATGAACATCGTTCATTGAATATTATTGACATAACTAATTCGGTAACACATAATTATGTGTTGCCCTGTATAAAATCTGTCAGAAACCCGATCTTTTGCCAGAAAAATTACGATATTTGCTTTCCGAATTTCTTGTCTTGGGTTTCAATTTTTCAATAAAAACTAAATTTTTCATTATAAATTAAAATTTTCACAAGGAATTAATAATTTCACTAAAAATTCAATTTTTCACTACTAATTCACTACTAAAAATTCAATTTTTCACTAAAAATTCAAATTCTCACTAAAAATTCAATTTTTCACTAAAAATTCAATTTTTCACTAAAAATTCAATTTTTCACTAAAAATTCAATTTTTCACTAAAAATTCAATTTTTCACTAAAAATTCAATTTTTCACTAAAAATTCAATTTTTCACTAAAAATTCAATTTTTCACTAAAAATTCAATTTTTCACTAAAAATTCAGTTTTTCACTAAAAATTCAATTTTTCACTAAAAATTCAAATTTTCACTGAAAATTTAATTTTTCACTAAAAATTCAATTTTTCACTAAAATTCAATTTTTCACTAAAAATTCAACTTTTCACTAAAAATTCAAGTTTTCACTAAAAATCAAATTTATCGCTTAAAATCAAATTTTTCAGTAAAAATTCAATTTTTCACTAAAAATTCATTTTTTCACTAAAAAATTCACTAATTCAATTTTTCACTACTAATTCAATTTTTCACTAAAAATTAAATTTTTCGCTAAAAATTAATTTATTCACTAGAAAATTATATTTTTTACTGTAAATTAATTTTTTCACTGAAATTTTAAATTTTCACTAAAAATTTCATTCTTCACAAAAAATATATGTTTTACTAAAAAATATATTTTTTTACTAAAAATTAAATTTTTCACTAAAAATTCAATTGTTCACTAAAAATTTCATTTTTCACAAAAAATTCAACTTTTCACTAAAAATTCAGTTTTTCACAGATATTAGACTTTTCACTAAAAATTCAATTTTTCATTAAAAAAATTTAGTTTTTTTTTTAAATGCAAATTTACAATGAAAATTCACTAAAAAATATTTTTTTTTTCACTAAAAATTAAAAATTAAATTTATCACTAAAAATTCAATTTTTCACTCTAATTCAATTTTTATATAAAACATGTTAAACTTTTATTATTTAAAATTTGTATAATTTAAAAATTTTATAATTTAAAATTATATTGAAATTTCAACGATGTAATAAAAATTCTATCATTTTAAAAATCAATTTATTTGTTTAAATGCCAACACTGCTATTGTAATTACAAAATACATTGTGAAATGCAAATAAATTTGTTCTATTTACTTTTGTTATTGTTGTAATTGTAGTGGTTCAGTTCACGCTTGTTGTTTTTGTTCTCATTTCGTTGCATTTATTGATTAAACCTTTCTAATTGCGCTGACTGCAACAACAATAATAATAATATTAAAAAAAACAAAAGCAATAGCAATAGCAGCGAAAAGTGCAACTGAACTAAAACAAAAACTAAAACAGCAACTACAACAACTACATATAATAACTATGAACATCGCATGTAAAAATAAATTTTATTTTGCACGTGCAGAACAACAGAACCATTTGTAGAGAGCAAGAGAGTAAGAGATGCAAAGAGAACGTATGCTAATGATAGCGACAGCCAAGAGAAAAGTGCAACGACGAGAGTGCAAAGAATGCGTTGGAAAGTGAGAAAAATAGAGGTACGTTGGGATTATTTCAATTTAATATTTAGTGGAAATTTGAATTCTTAGTGAAAATTAGAATTTTATTGAAATTTTTTAATTTGTTTCAAAAAATTGAATTTTTAGTGATAAATTTAATTTTTAGTCAAAAATAGAATTTTTTAATCAAAAATTGAATTTTTAGGGAAACATTGAATTTTTAGAGAAAAATTGAATTTTTAGTGAAAAATTGAATTTTAAGTGAAAAATTGAATTTTTAGTGAAAAATTGAATTTTTTTAGTGAAAAATTGAATTTTTAGTGAAAAATTGAATTTTTAGTGAAAAATTGAATATTTTAGTGAAAAATTGAATATTTTAGTGAAAAATTGAATTTTTAGTGAAAAATTGAATTTTTAGTGAAAAATTGAATTTTTAGTGAAAAATTGAATATTTAGTGAAAAATTGGATTTTTAGTGAAAAATTGAATTTTTAGTGAAAAATTGAATTTTTAGTGAAAAATTGAATATTTAGTGAAAAATTGAATGTTTAGTAAAAAAAATGAATTTTTAGTGAAAAATTGAATTTTTAGTGAAAAATTGAATATTTAGTGAAAAATTGAATATTTAGTGACAAATTGAATTTTTAGTGAAAAATTGAATATTTTAGTGAAAAATTGAATATTTAGTGAAAAATTGAATTTTTAGTGATAAATTGAATTTTTAGTGAAAAATTGAATTTTTAGTGAAAAATTGAATATTTTAGTGAAAAATTGAATATTTTAGTGAAAAATTGAATTTTTAGTGAAAATTTGAATTTTTAGTGAAAAATTGAATTTTTAGTGAAAAATTGAATTTTTAGTGAAAAATTGAATTTTTAGTGAAAAATTGAATATTTAGTGAAAAATTGAATTTTTAGTGAAAAATTGAATTTTTAGTGATAAATTGAATTTTTAGTGAAAAATTGAATTTTTAGTGAAAAATTGAATATTTTAGTGAAAAATTGAATATTTTAGTGAAAAATTGAATTTTTAGTGAAAAATTGAATTTTTAGTGAAAAATTGAATTTTTAGTGAAAAATTGAATTTTTAGTGAAAAATTGAATTTTTAGTGAAAAATTGAATTTTTAGTGAAAAATTGAATATTTAGTGAAAAATTGAATTTTTAGTGAAAAATTGAATTTTTAGTGAAAAATTGAATTTTTAGTGAAAAATTGAATTTTTAGTGAAAAATTGAATATTTAGTGAAAAATTGAATTTTTAGTGAAAAATTGAATTTTTAGTGATAATTTGAATTTTTAGTGAAAAATTGAATTTTTAGTGAAAAATTGAATTTTTAGTGAAAAATTGAATTTTTAGTGAAAAATTGAATTTTAGTGAAAAATTGAATTTTTAGTGTAAAATTGAATTTTTTTAGTGAAAAATTGAATTTTTAGTGAAAAATTGAATTTTTAGTGAAAAATTGAATTTTTAGTGAAAAATTGAATTTTAGTGAAAAATTGAATTTTTAGTGAAAAATTGAATTTTTAGTGAAAAATTGAATTTTTAGTGAAAAATTGAATATTTAGTGAAAAATTGAATTTTTACTGAAAAATTAAATATTTAATGAAAATTTTAATTTTTAGTGAAAAATTTAATTTTTTTAGTGAAAAATTGAATTTTTAATGAAAAATTGAATTTTTAATGAAAAAATTGAATTTTTAATGAAAAATTGAATTTTTAATGAAAAATTGAATTTTTAATGAAAAATTGAATTTTTAATGAAAAATTGAATTTTTAATGAAAAAATTGAATTTTTAATGAAAAATTGAATTTTTAATGAAAAATTGAATTTTTAATGAAAAAATTGAATTTTTAATGAAAAATTGAATTTTTAATGAAAAATTTAATTTTTAATGAAAAATTGAATTTTTAATGAAAAATTGAATTTTTAATGAAAAATTGAATTTTTAATGAAAAATTGAATTTTTAATGAAAAATTGAATTTTTAATGAAAAATTGAATTTTTAATGAAAAAATTTAATTTTTAATGAAAAATTAAATTTTTAATGAAAAATTGAATTTTTAGTGAAAAATTAAATTTTTAGTGAAAAATTGAATTTTTAAAATTTAATTTTTAATGAAAAATTGAATTTTTAATGAAAAATTGAATTTTTAGTGAAAAATTAAATTTTTAGTGAAAAATTGAATTTTTAGTAAAAAATTGAATTTTTAGTGAAAATTTGAATTTTTAGTGAAAAATTGAATTTTTAGTGAAAAATTTGAATTTTTATGAAAAATTGAATTTTTAATGAAAAATTGAATTTTTAATGAAAAATTGAATTTTGGATGAAAAATTAAATTTTTAGTGAAAAATTGAATTTTTAGTGAAAAATTGAATTTTTAGTGATAAATTGAATTTTTAGTGAAAAATTGAATTTATAATGAAAAATTCAGTTTTTATTGAAAAATTGAATTTTTAGTGAAAAATTGAATTTTTAATGAACAATTGAATTTTGTATGAAAATTTGAATTTTGGATGACAAATTTAATTTTTAGTGAAATAATTGAATTTTTAGTCAATAATTGATTATTGATATTTGATAATTAAACTTGATAATTATTTAAAAAATTATTGAAAAATCTTTAAAAAGAACTCTAAAATCACAGTCCGTAACAAAAAAAAATCACAATTTTCAACTTGTTATTTAGGACACTTCAACGTCTGGTCTGATGCTTTACGGTACAACATAAAAACCATTTAAGTTTTCATCATCTGTACAAAAATCTATGCAAATTTGCTGTGGGTTGCTGGAATTAATGCAGCAACCGCTGCTGTTGCTGCTACTATTTGCGAAGCAATCTTCGCCTTAAAAGCGCAGGCAATTACATGCTAGCAGCTACAGATACAAATATACTGGCAGCCAGCTGTCAGATACAAGATACAGATACACGGTGATTCGTCACACAACACCAGCAACAACCATAACAACAAAAACAAGTGGCTGTCAACAGCAATTGCTGTCAACAGCAGCAACAAATTGAATGCATTCAATCAAATGGGAACAAAATAATTTTTCAGTTTTGCAAATACAAAAAATACCAAAAAAAAAAAACAATGAAAAACAATTTTACGAAATAATAAGCAAATAATGTATCGCACAGATAGATAAGTATCTGCTAAATATGCGCAACGAAAACCACAACAACAGCAACAGAATCACATAAAAAAAGAAGAAGAAGAATGCTAAAACAATAACTACGCATTGAATAGCATTTAGACAGCAGCATTGGCAGCGCAGCAACTGCCAGAGATACAGTATTTAGATACAAAAGTATCTGCGAGCAAGTGCAGCGCTCCTAGGGCATTCAAACGCAGCTCAGTCAACAAATAATGTTGCCGTTAATATTAAATCGCTGTCGACGTTGACGTCAAAGTCGACACCGACTTTGACTGCGACTGCGACTGCGCTGCATTGGCGGCAACATAAACGGCGCAAAGTGTAGCGAAGCGTTTGGAAAAATTTGGAACAAGGTTAGCGGAGCGCAGTGCTGACGCTCGCTCAGCCTACGTTGCTGATGACATAAAATTATTTTTTTCTATTTGAGTTTTTGAATTCGTTGTTTTGGTTGCTGACAAATCGGCGAACGCAAATATGGCAAAATGATGGCGGCGACGGTAAAAGATTTGATTGAAAAAGGCAAAAATTACAACAAACGAGTGCCGCATTTTTATGAGATAAATAAATTATGCAATAATAATAACAAATATCAGAGAAATAATAGAATATAAGAATAATTAAATAAAAAAAAAAAAACAATGAAAAAAAAATAACTCCAAAATGGAATTTTCAGTGGAAATTAATTTTTTACTGAAGAAGAGAATTTTTAGTGAAAAATTGAATTTTTATAGAATATTTGAATTTTTAGTGAACATTTTAATAAAAAAATTGAATTTTTAGTGAAAAATTGAATTTTTAGTGAAAAATTGAATTTTTAGTGAAAAATTGAATTTTTAGTGAAAAATTGAATTTTTAGTGAAAATTTAATTTTTAGTGAAAAATTGAATTTTTAGTGAAAATTGAATTTTTAGTGAAAAATTGAATTTTTAGTGAAAAATTGCATTTTTAGTGAAAAATTGAATTTTTTAGTGAAAAATTGAATTTTTAGTGAAAAATTGAATATTTAGTGAAAAATTTAATTTATAGTGAAAAGTTGAATATTTAGTGAAAAATTTAATTTATAGTGAAAAGTTGAATATTTAGTGAAAATTTGAATTTTTAGTGAAAATTGAATTTTTAGTGAAAAATTTAATTTATAGTGAAAAATTTAATTTTTAGTAAAAAATTGAATTTTTAGTGAAAAATTGAATATATAGTAAAAAATTGAATTTTTAGTGAAAAATTGAATTTTTAGTGAAAAATTGAATTTTTAGTGAAAAATTTAATTTTTAGTGAAAAATTGAATTTTTAGTGAAAAATTGAATTTTTAGTGAAAAATTTAATTTTTAGTGAAAAGTTTAAATATTACTTAAAAATTGAATTTTAGATAAAAATTTAATTTTTTGTTAAAAATTTGAAAATTCACTGATTAATCTAATTTTTAGTTGAATCATTAATTTTTAATTATAAATTTAATTTTTCTTGAAAAATTTAATTATTTGTCCTTCGTGATGTTGTTCATACGACGCGGCGTTCATCGGTCTCTTGCTTACAAAAGAGTTATTAAAATTATATTTGTATTCAATGCTATAAAAAAGTACTAGAAATAATGCAAAATATTAAATGATTTATTTACATTTTTGCAATGAAAAAAAGACTGTCTGCCAAGAGCCGTCTACAAAATGTGCTGCCCTCATAAATCGTATTTATTTTGGCGTTGACGCTGAAACACAATTTGATTTAAATGAATTTTAATTGTTTAACAATTTTTTAAAGATATTTTTAATAATTACGTTTTGTGGAGATTTTTATTTTTTTTTTGATAATGTTTATAAATATTTTCGTAATTTTTATTGACGTTTGTATTTTTTATGATGTTTCTAAAATTAAATTATTTAAGTATAGTTTCAGTTATATAACAATTTATATTTTATTTTTCTATATTATTCCCACAAGTTTTAACAATTTTAACATAATTTTGAAAAAATGATACAATAAATTTTAATATTTACCATTTATTTATTTAGTCAGGTATGCGTCGTTTTGTTAAATTACTTATTATGTGGCTCTGACAGTAAAAAAGATAAAAATACATAAAACATTTTAAATAAATTAAATTCAAGTTATTTATTTATAATTTTTTTTTGTAATTATTAATTTCAACTGTCAGCTGTTTGCTGTGACGTTAATTCATTTAAATTGTGGTTAATCATTAAAATGACCAACATCAAATTGTTTTGTTTGCGTTGAATTATATTAAAAAGAAAAATGTTCCAAAACATGTATTCAATTAAATTTCCTTTTTTTGTGAGAAATGTTTAAAATTAAATTTCACTTAATTTTGGGGTATATTTAAAAATAAATTTCACTCAAATTGATTTATTGCTGAATAGCAACGCCATGAACTTGGTATAAATAAAATTAATAACAAACATCGCCCATATTAAAACACTTTCAATGAGTAAGAGCTAAAATTTTGAGTAATTCGCAGATGTGCTTAATAATAAAAAAAAAAATTAAATTTAAATAAAATGTAAAATTTATAATTTCAAACAGTTAAGTTTAGTTTGGTGTGGTGAGTTTTTGTTTGGTGTGGTGAGTTTTTGTTTTGTTTGGTGAGTTTTGTTTGGTGAGTTTTGTTTAGTGTGGTCAATTTTGATTTGTTGTGGTGAGTTTAGCTATGGTAAATTTTGATGTGGTTAGCTTTGTGTGGTGAGTTTTGATCAAGGATTAAAACCGTAAACGAAACCGATATCCGATTTTTAAAAAAGTATAAAAAGAAACAGAAAAATATATTTTTTATTATTTTATATAGAAGATCTTAAATACAAGGCATGTTTAAATGTCATTTAATAAAATTTGGAGTTCTCAAAATAAGAATTTCCAAAACAACGGTCTTTGGTCTAAAATTGTTTTTTTCATTAATTTTTGTAGTGATAAATCGAATTAACAAAAAAACACCAACAACTCCAAGCACATTGTTTTTGTTAAATGGTTCAAATTTTAATGATTTTGGTTTTTATTTATTGTATTTGTAAAATATATAGGGGATCCTGGGGTAAAGTGGGACATGTTTTGAAAAGATCATTTTTTAAAGGGTCTATTTTATAGACTGGTTCATGATCTAACTGTTTGCATTAACAGAAAACCATTTATAAGTTTTTTAATTGATTTTTAAGTGATTTTTCAAAACACCTAAATATCGGACATATATATGAAGGATAAAAAAATTATATTAAGGTAAACAATGGTAAAGTAAGAAAAAATTAGAAAAAAAGTTTAAAATTATTAAAATCTGAGTAACTACTTAAACAAATACGAAAAATAAAGTGCAAGTTCGAATATTTTGTGTATATTTACCGCGATTACAACAAAGATTGCTTAAATTACGTTTCCCACTTTACCCCAGGAATTACTTTACCCTAATATTACAATTTAGCACCAAATTTATTCGATCATTCGAACACCACCAGTACCCTAAAAAAACTTTCAAAAACATTTTTTTTATTTGTTTTCGATATGCAGTAAATATTAATTGATTATAAGCATGGATGAAAAAGTTAATGTCATATAGAGAAGCACTTGACAATTGGTTTTCTTTTTAAGGTGCAAAAAACATGTCCAAAAATTGCAATTTCATACATTACCCCATGTCACGTTTTACCACAGGTTTTATGTGGTAATCGAGACGGTTTAGTTTAATAACCGAAACCGAAACGCAGAAAATACCGTGGTATAAATTAAAGTGTTTTATATAATTGTCGAAACTCACCCTTTTTAGGAGTTTTTTTGCGACAAGTTGTGGTCAGTTTTAGAGTGGTGAGTTTTCGAGTGAAGATTTTTAACGTAATGGCTCTATTTTTTGTGTGTTAATTTTTTGTATGGTGGATTTAAATGTGGTTTGTTTAATTGTGGTAAATTTAAGTTTTTTGAGGAATTTTCTTCAAAAATAATGTATAATTATTTTGAGGAGGATTGGTGTATTTAGTTGTGGTGAGTTTAAGTGTGGTGAATTTAAGTGTGGTGAATTGAAGTGTGGTGCATTTAATTATGGTAAATGTTATTGTGTGCAGTATTATTCCAATTAACTAATTTTGGTATGGTGAGTCCTAGTGTGATGATCTCTTATTTTTAGTGTGTTGAATTATATATTGTAAATTACGAATTTTTTTCTATTTTTTAGTTTTATATTCAAATAAGAAATACTAAAAAAAAGGAACCAATATAAAATGATTTACAAATTTAATAATTATGTAATTCATAGCAAAAAAAAAAAAAAATCATTAACAGCAATTTTTAGTAATTATCGAAAATTTAAAATTAAAAATTTATCATAAAATTAATAACATTCAACAAATTTCAAAATATTCCGCAACTTTTCAGACAACTTTTTCTCAAACTTTGCGAAAATATAACCGCTACACAAAAAAAAGTTGTCAAAAAACGCGACTTCCGGTGTGTAAGTAACAAAGCAACAACAATAACAACAACCACAAAAGACCCAAAAAATAAAAACACCAAAAACATCTGCCAACATATTTTAGCTGCTTATGAAATGGAAGCCGTGCGAAGCAAATAATGAAAAAAAAAACGATATTTAACATAAAAAAATGTGACGAAATTTTGAGGCACATATTTGGGCAAGAAAATCCCACGACAGCAACAACAAAAACAATAAATAGTAGAAGAAGAAAAATGAAGCAGAGGAAGACAAAGAATATGAAGAAAAAGAAGAAGAACAAGAGCAGCACCAAAAATCACAAAAACAAGTTTCATTCACTCAGTATTCCACAATACAATTGAATGTTATTTTTGAAGAAAATTCCACGCAACAATAACAAAAAAAAAAAAAAAAAGAATCTGTACTTGCGCTGCAACAGCGAATGTATCTGGAAGATACTCCTGTGACGACAGCGACGACGGCAGCAGCACAAATATTGATGCCAACGACCGCAATCCAACAGATGCGCGAGTGCACGACGGACAGACGGACTCTGAACGAATGAACAAATAAACGAACGAGTTGATGCTTCTGCTGCTGCTGCTGATACCGGAAGTATCTGGAAGATGCGCTGAGTTGAGATGGGATGCGCTGCTGCATCGCAGTTGGCAACTGCATTGACGACGCTCGTGGCAACAGGGAAGCAGGTTTATTTTGCACTTCTGCACTCAAAACGTTGCTGTGTGATGCGATGAAATGCGTTGCTGTTTAAGAGATGCGATACAGCATAATTTCAGATACAATATACTCTGTGCATCTACAAGATATAAGATGCACTCTATGCAGTGGCAACAACTCTGTTAGACAACAATAGAACTTGAAGACGATGGTGGTGTCGGGCGGTGTGAGGCGTGGCACACTTTGTGGCAAATGTTCAAAAGAGCCACACAAAAAAATGAAATAAATGAAAAAATAAATAAATTTGAAGTGGTAGAGTTTAAAGACAACAGCAGGATGCGCTAAAGACAGTGTTGAGATGGGTAGCGAAGGTGCGAACAAATCATGGTTGCAATGAATCATATGTCATTTTCTTTTAAAATAATATTTTGTAATACTTGCAAATTATTAGTTATGTTGGAATTTAGGGTGTGGTGAATTGTTGTGTGGTGAATTGTAGTGTGGTGAATTTTAGTGTGGTGAATTTTAGTGTGGTGAATTGTAGTGTGGGGAATAGTAGTCTAGTGTGTAAATTAGCGATGAGTATGTTTTTTTTTAGAATGATGTATTTTAGCATGGTGAGTTTGAGTATAATGAGTTTAAGTATGGAGTTTAAGTATGGATATATGTGTGGTGAATTTAAAGTGTGTTATAAATAGTGAATAGTTCTAATATAGAAGTTTCAGTCTTCTGAAATTTCATTATGATGCATTCTACTACAGTGAGTTCTACTGTGATGTGTTCCTAGTACGATGAGTTCGAGTGTGGTGAATTGTAGTATGAATACATAGTATGTAATAGTGGTCAGTTGGTAAATTGTGCGAATGCTGAATTTTAGGGAGCTTAGTAACAGGGTGGCAATTGAAAATTATTTATAGTATAGTGGAAGATGCAAGTGTTGATATTACAGTTGGCAGATTATAGTGTGGTGACTTATGGTGCGGTGATTTTATGTGCTGTGTGTTTAAGTGTCGTGAATTTTATAACGGGAAATTTTTTTTTGGATTCTTTGTGTGATGCGTTTTAGTGAGATGTGTATTGGTGTGAATGGTTTTAGTGTGGTGAGTTGTAAGTAAAAGTGTTACAAGTTTTGTAACTTTTAGTGATGTTATTAACAGAATGGTAACTGTTAAGTTTTTTTATGGTATATTATTGAAATTAATTGATAATATTATTGGTCAGATTTTGAGTAGTGAATTTCTAGTGATGAGTTTCGGTATGGTGGATTTTAGTATGGTGAGTTACAGTCGTGAATTTCAGTGTGGTAAACTTAAGTATGGTGAATTTCAATGCGGTGAGTTTAATAGTAGTGATTTGATGTGGTGAGTTTTAGTATGTTGAGTGCTAGTGTTGTAAATTTCAGAGTGATGAACTTCAGTACGATGACGTTCTTTGTTGTGAATTTCGGTATGGTGAATTACGGTCTGGTGATTTTCGACTTGGTGAATATCAATGTGGTGAGCTTTAATATAGTGAATATGACTTTAGTTTTAATGTGATGAATGCTGTGGTGTAAATTGGTAAATATTCATACAGTATACTTACTGTAATGTGACCGAGATGTACTACATTTATAATAAAATAAACAAAAAATGATACGGTGAGTATATTAAAAATATTCCCATCATTAAAACTAACTAAGTACGAGTACTTAAGTATTATGTGTTTTTTTACAGCGATCAAAAAGAATCGGAATTAGCACCTGTACCGGAACCTTTTCAAATTATGGAACCGTTATTAAAGATGTAGCCGCGGTAGCTCAGTGGTTAGTGCGTTGGACTGAGAGCCGAAAGGTCCCCGGTTCAAGCCTGGACTGGGGCTAACAACATCTTTTCATAGAAACACTTTTCTATGCCGTGCTACCTCTCGGTAGTAAATGGCAAACCAACGAGAGTAAAAATTGCCTATAAAAAGCTCTCATCCGCTATTCGGATTCGGCAATAAACTGTAGGTCCCACCACCTTGAGTACAAATATAACACGCACAGCTCAAAATGGTGAGAGAGCTCGGCCTAAGTTCATATAGAGCTGTAGTGCCAAACTATTATTATATTATTATTATTAAAGAAGTAACCGGAATCGAAAATCATAAATTGTTGTTCGTTTGAACCGGAAATAGCGGTTCCGATTATTTTAAAAATCTTGCAACCAGAACCGGAACCGACATTCAAAAGGGTTTCAGTCGCTAGTTTTGTAAATAAAGCAGCACAAACTTAACCTATCCAAAATTGGACAAAAAATAAACAATTCTCAAAAATCTTATTCAAAAATCCAATTGTACAAAATTCATTCTGACCAAATCCAGTCAAGTTTAAGTTACATTTCTCCGTATAAAATTTGACTTTTGTTTTTATTTCTCATTTTTTAGTGTAAAAAAGTAAAAAAAGATTTTGTTTGAATAATTTTATGTTTATTGATTTGATTGATTTGATTTGAATTGATTACTTCAAATTTCGGAGCATCGAATATTAACAAAAAAAAAAAAATACCAATACCAACTTTTAACAAATTTCTAAATTCAAAAAATACACATTAGCAAAATTCTTCCGAAAAAATATTAAGAGAATTCATTTCCCTTCGTATCGCCTGCGTATATCCGTATTTCGTAAGAATTCTATACAATAAAACTTATAATTTTTACGAAATACGCATATAAGCAGGCTATACGAAGTGAAATGAATACCCTTATTATAAAATTTGTGTAACATTTCTTCGTACAAAATTGAAATCCCTTTTTACTATAAAACAACATGTTTAACATTAAATATGCATTTTTTTAAAATCATTGTTGAAACAAATAAATTCAATAAACTCAACACATGAAGGATTTGATCAAAGTAAATATATTAACGGTAACTTTTGTGCAGATGTATTTTATATGATGAATTTCATTTACAACACATATTTTTTACAGTGTTATGTAAACAAAAACCTAATAAAATGAGTCGCTAAAAGGCAATAAAAATGTAAATTTTGCGCTGTTTTTCAATTTTTAACCATAAAAGAGAATATATGTGTCAATTTAAATAAAGCTATTATAGCACTCTTTAACAGTCATAAAATAGCTTTTTAAAAGCTTTACAGTTTTAGATGATATTTTATGATACATTCGGCACTATGAAACATTTAGCACGTATTAATGCATAATGTGACAATTTGATGATTTTAATAAATTTTAAATGCTAATAATAATCATAATAGTTTTAGTAAATTACACACTAAAATGTTTAAATTAATGATAAGTTATTCATAATCGATACAAATGGGATGAATAAATTTCACATATGATAGCCAAATTGCGCTTAAATAGATTTGGAATTTTTATAAATTTATATAGTCAAACATTAGCTGACTTTATACTATGTAATAAGAGAAGAAAAAAATAGAGCTATAATCAATTTTGAACTTATTGGCTCTACCGTTTCTCATCAACCACTTGAATCTTCGAGAATGTAAAACTATCTCTGCTGTTACACACAACACACTCATTTTGGATTGAATTGCACAAATTGGTTGCCCAATCTCAGTAATTCCTTCAAGCGGTGTCCTACACATGATTCTTGGCTCTTGACACAACTGAGACAGAATAATCTCAAAATAAAAAAATCGACTCTAAACAAATCTGCTCAAGCACTATGTGACTCAGAGCACACAATGTCATCTGGAGTAGATTACGGTTGGTGAGATAACAAAAATGATGCCAAATTGTGAAAAATCAAATGGACATAGAAAAGGAGAAAATAGAGAAATCTGAATGTAGGAGCATGAAAAATGAATTGGTTTGGTGACAACAATTATGGTCTTTTTTTTATAGTGCTGACAATTTTGCGAGAATTGGAAATAAATTTTACAAAGCACTTGAGTTAGAATATGAATTGGTATGAGTTGGGATGGGAATAATATGGAAAAATGGAAATAAACTAGAATTAGATGAAATTTTATGAATGGAAAATGATAGAATGTGGCAGAACTATTGTTAATGAGAAAAAATTGATGATAGAAAAATATATGAAAAAAGAGGACATGGTATAAATTATGGGAATTAATTAAAGAAATACAAAAAAAAGATAAATGATAAAATGTGAAAGTTAGAAGAGTAAGAATTGTTCATAATAAGGAAATGTTGATGGAAAACATATAAAAACAGAGCTATTATGAAAATATTATTAAAAACTAGCTTCAAAGACAATTCAGACAGTAGAATATTTCGCCGTAGAATTCTTCCCAGTAGAAATTTTCGCGGTAAGATTCTTCCCCATAGAACGCCTTACCGTAGAATTCTTCCCAGTAGAAATTTTCGCCGTAAAATTCTTCCCCACAGAACGCTTTACCGTAGAATTCTTCCCGGTAGAACTCTTTCCGGTAGAATTGTTCCCCATAGAGTTTTTTCCAATAGAAGTTTTAGTGAAGTTAGTTTTAATGTGGTGAGTTTTAGTGTGTTGAATTTTTAGTTTAGTGAATGTTTAGTGTGGTGAGTTTTAGTGTGGTGTGTTTTAGTGTGGTGAGTTTCGGTGTGGTGAGTTTTAGTGTGGTGAGTTTAAGTGTGGTGAATTTTTAGTGTAGTGAGTTTTAGTGTGGTGAGTTTTACTGTGGAGAGTTTTAGTGCGGTGAGTTTTAGTGTGGTGAGTTTTAGTGTGGTGAGTTTCGGTGTGGTGAGTTTTTGGTATGGTGAGTTTTAGTGTGGTGAGTTTTGATGTGGTGAGTTTTAGTATGGTGAATTATTAGTGTGGTGAGTTTTAGCGTGGTGAGTTTTAGTGTGGTGAGTTTTAGTGTGGTGAGTTTTAGTGTGGTGAGTTTTAGTGTGGTGAGTTTTGGTGTGATGAATTTTAGTTTTTTGTTTCATCTTTTTTGATTGTGTATGTGCTGAGTTATGTTGTTTTGAAAGTTTAGGTTTTATGGGAGGTACCACGTCCAATCCCGCCCATATATAGCCTATGACACCCTCCGGAGTCCTTAATATCCTGTGGCGAAATTTCAGTTAAATCGGTTCAGCGGTTTAGACGTGATGCTGGTACAAACAGACAGACAGACAGACAGACAGACCGACAGACTGACAGACGGACCAAGAGTTTTATATATATAGATAGAGAATTTGACAAATTTTTGGAATGCAAAGGAAAGGCTAAATGAAACAGTAAAAATGAAAACTTGTTAAGTTTTGACAAAAAGTTTCACATTAGACGGGATAAAATTTGTGGAAAAGCAAAAGTGTAAAAAGGAAGGGTTAGAAGAAAAGTTGATAATAATTTAAACTTTTCTAGAAAAGCGTTATATAGCAAAGAACTCATTTGACAAAAAGCGGACGGCTAAATAAATGGTTACATTGGATTTTCTGAGAAACACCCCTGGTAGTACCAAGTTTTCTCATGGAACTTAAACACTGAATGCCTCCGAGAATTTCTGAGTAGTGGACTCTTTAAACTGCTCTTCTCGTACATGATAAGAAAAAGAAAAAAAAACATATGTTTGAGCAATAAAAAGATATGACGGAGAGTATGTTTGGAGATGATTTGACAGTTTAGCTGAGAAGAATTGCGAACAAATGCGAGTAGTTTTTGAAAAATTGCGAGTAATTACAGGGTAGATATTGAGAAATTTCTAAACATGTATTAGATAGAGATATAGCTATTGAAATATATGAGCAAGAAAATTGAGAAGTTTGTTTGGCAATTGTCGTTGCACTTCTACATAATAAGAGGAGCTCTTGTCAAAGCGATTGTTTGGGTTATCACTCAGTGTAACAAAGAGAATTGAGTTTCAGGTAATGGGGGTTGCCAACTGGATATTACATAGTTTGATGAAAATGATGAAATTAGATATCAGTATTTTAAGATAAACAAGTTCAAAAGTATGGAAATGTGATAAAAATCAGTACAAAATAAGAATTCTAAGCTTTATTTTTTTAATAAATAATAACAATTGCAAATTTACTTTTTTTTTCATAAGATTGCCGGATCTTCTGAAGAATATTTACTTAATATATTAGCAAAAAAAACACAACAAAAAACGAAAGAATAGAACAAAATGATATTTTGAATGATTGTAACTACATATTAAACTTTATTCGGAATATACAAACACTTCCGCATTTATATCACATGTTTAACAATGCAAATAATTACATAAATGGTTATTTTTATATATTATAAAATATTGAGTATTTGTTAAAAATTTAAATCTTAGTGTTATTTATTTGTTTATTTGTTTATTTCTTTATTCCTTTATTTCTTTATTTCTTTATTTCTTTGTTTCTTTATTTCTTTATTTCTTTATTTCTTTATTTCTTTATTTCTTTATTTCTTTATTTCTTTATTTCTTTATTTCTTTATTTCTTTATTTCTTTATTTCTTTATTTCTTTATTTCTTTATTTCTTTATTTCTTTGTTTCTTTATTTCTTTATTTCTTTATTTCTTTATTTCTTTATTTCTTTATTTCTTTATTTCTTTATTTCTTTATTTCTTTATTTCTTTATTTCTTTATTTCTTTATTTCTTTATTTCTTTATTTCTTTATTTCTTTATTTCTTTATTTCTTTATTTCTTTATTTCTTTATTTCTTTATTTCTTTATTTCTTTATTTCTTTATTTCTTTATTTCTTTATTTCTTTATTTCTTTATTTCTTTATTTCTTTATTTCTTTATTTCTTTATTTCTTTATTTCTTTA
The DNA here is from genome assembly GCA_951804985.1 of Dryomyza anilis. Classification (NCBI taxonomy): domain Eukaryota; kingdom Metazoa; phylum Arthropoda; class Insecta; order Diptera; family Dryomyzidae; genus Dryomyza; species Dryomyza anilis. Next base: position 77,802,174 of record OX638134.1, on the reverse strand, counting down.
TTTCTTTATTTCTTTATTTCTTTATTTCTTTATTTCTTTATTTCTTTATTTCTTTATTTCTTTATTTCTTTATTTTTTTATTTCTTTATTTCTTTATTTCTTTATTTCTTTATTTCTTTATCTCTTAATTTATTTCTTTATTTATTATTTATTTTGTTTATTTATTTAAATTCTTTATTTTAGTTAAACATATTGACTAAATTCTTGATTTCAAATTTATATAAATCGAGTTTTGGCAACTCTATTTACATTATAGAAATTCTCTATAGTTAGAGTGTGTTTGCACCAAGTTTTGGCTAGGCGCCTCTTGTGCCATTTTAGCTCCGCACTTTAGAAATTGGGTCTCAGAGTTGGTGCCGCTGCGGTTGCCTCCGAATTGTCAAGCGGCTGCCTTTTTGCGTTTCTGGCTGCCTGTCGAATGCTGTGCGCCTGGTGACTGGCGTTGCCAACTGAGAGCGAGATAAAAGCATTGCGTCGTAGCTTTTGTCAGTCATCTATCTGTCCAATGTGTGGCAACTATGTAGTTTCGTTGCTTTCGCACGCAGATTGAATGCTCTGACTTTGGAGGCAATTAGAGCAGCGCAATAATATATATGAGATTCTGATTTTTTGACATGTATTTTATATTAAAATAAATTATAAAAATAAATCATATACAATAATTAATAAACAAAAAATATTAGTAAAATAATAAAATAATAAAATAATAAAATAATAAAATAATAAAATAATAAAATAATAAAATAATAAAATAATAAAATAATAAAATAATAAAATAATAAAATAATAAAATAATAAAATAATAAAATAATAAAATAATAAAATAATAAAATAATAAAATAATAAAATAATAAAATAATAAAATAATAAAATAATAAAATAATAAAATAATAAAATAATAAAATAATAAAATAATAAAATAATAAAATAATAAAATAATAAAATAATAAAATAATAAAATAATAAAATAATAAAATAATAAAATAATAAAATAATAAAATAATAAAATAATAAAATAATAAAATAATAAAATAATAAAATAATAAAATAATAAAATAATAAAATAATAAAATAATAAAATAATAAAATAATAAAATAATAAAATAATAAAATAATAAAATAATAAAATAATAAAATAATAAAATAATAAAATAATAAAATAATAAAATAATAAAATAATAAAATAATAAAATAATAAAATAATAAAATAATAAAATAATAAAATAATAAAATAATAAAATAATAAAATAATAAAATAATAAAATAATAAAATAATAAAATAATAAAATAATAAAATAATAAAATAATAATATAATAAAATAATAAAAGATCAAAAATACAAAACAAAAGCACAAACACAACGGTAAAATCAAAAGCAAAAAACAAACGTAAAGCAAAATTAATAACACATAAAACAGAAGCAAAAACAGAAGAAAAATTTAAAAACACAAAAGCAAAAGAAAAATGCAAAAGACAAAATATTAACAAAAACAAAAGCAAAAACATAAACATAAAATCAAAACAAAGAAGGGGAGGAAACAAAAGTCTAAACATAAAAACAAATAAATGCAAAAGAAGAAAAATGGAAACAAAAACTAAATGTAATAAATTAAATTTGAATTTAAATTCTGCTATCACATTAATTTGTAATGCTATAATATTTATTTCAAACAAAACTATAATGCAAATGAAAAATATTTAAATACTGTAATTAAAAAATATATGATTCAAAAACCCTAATAAAAAAAAATCATAATTTTTCCTCTAAATACCTAACACTTATTCATAGTAATCATGTCAAAAAAGCGGTCTATTCAAAACTCAAATTTAATTTAAGCTTAAAGAGTCATAAAAGATTGTATATGACCTGCAGCTAAATGAAAAATATTCAAGAAAATATAAAAAATATATAAATAAAAATCAATTTAAAACTCGAAATAAAATGATTCAAATTGAATACTTAATGAAGACGCATGAATCACAGTCTACGTTTTTAACTGTAAAGAAATGCATAAAATAAAAAAATAATTTAAACAAAAACAAATAAAAAACACAAAATCTTTCAAATTATGGCACAATAACTAAGAATTTAAAAAACCGCCCAAAATTCAGAAAAGTAAAAGAAAAAAAAACAAAGACAATTTTTCAGACACCCGCGCAAAGAGTTAAAAAGTTACAAACGATCGACGAAGTAACGAATAAAAAAAAATACATAAACTAACGAACGGATGCGATGTTGATTATGCCGCTGAAAATGCTGATGAAATGCGGATGACGTTGAGAAAGACGACCGTGAAGATGTACAAAATGCTGAATATGATCATGATGAACCAAAACAAAAATGATGATGAAGCAAAAAAGTTGGATGAGGATGATGAAGATGACGACGTGCCACAAATACAACAAATTAAAAAAGACAATAATAAGAACAAGTTGAAGAACCACACAAAGAAAAATTCAAGAACCAGAAAAAGAAGAAGAAATATAAAAAAGCCGAAGAGAAGGCGGAGTATTGTGGTAGTAAAAAGTAGTGGCAACAGCAATGCGTTAAACCGTTAACATTACCGGTCAAAACGGCGATAATCATAAAACCAGCAACAACAAAGAGCCCAAAAACAACAAAAGAGCACAAAAAACAACATCATATTTGCCTGTCATTTTTCTAGCTGCGCTCTGAATTCTAAATTCTTAGATTAACCTCACAGATACAAAATACACATTTGAGATACAATCACAAATGCACACACGGTTGTTGTAGGATGGACAGACGAGCGCACACTTGCTGTCAAGTGAGAAAATTTGAATATCAACATTCTTCCGATACTCTCATTGTCTGCTGCACGCGCTCGTTCACACACAACCAACTTCATAGCCATCTTTTAATGTTCAGATACAAAAGTATCTCAAGCTGCGTACGTTTGTATCTTTTTGTTGTAGTTCGTATTGTTTTTGTTGCTTTATTTATTATACACTATGCCTTGAGAAATTTGTTCGAAAATTCATTTTATTTCATTTGTGGTCAACACATCACAGTGCCTGTGCTGGTGGAAAATTCCATGCATGTGTTGTATCTTTGAGATACATTTTTGGTTGAAATTTTTGACAATGTCTGTTGTAAATTTTGACTGTCAACTTCCTACTTTATATTTGTACGTCTTGTTTTGATTTGTCTTCTTTTTTTATATATAACCGTTGCATATATAAATACCTTGTGTGTGGTTCATGGTTCTCGATTTTGGTCTGGAAATGCATTTAGTGTCGTTGACCATGACCGTGTATTTGAAGGCAAGAACATGGGAAATATGAGCGACATTTTAGCGATGCATTAGCTTGCTAATTAAATGGTGTTTAGCATGAAGGCAACAAGGGCAAATAGCTGGTTTTAAGGCGACAAGAAAAATAGACAATGAATTATGTATTTTATTATTTATACTAAAGAATTAAATTTTTTTTTGTAGAAAATTGGAATTTTTAGAGAAAATTTGAATTTTTAGAAAAAAAAAAAAAGAGAACATTTTTTAGTAAAAGGGAAATAGTTTAGGGAAAATAGAATTTTTAGTGAAAAATTGAATTTTTAGTGAAAAATTGAATTTTTAGTGAAAAATTGAATTTTTAGTGAAAAATTGAATTTTTAGTGAAAAATTGAATTTTTAGTGAAAAATTGAATTTTTAGTGAAAAATTGAATTTTTAGTGAAAAATTGAATTTTTAGTGAAAAATTGAATATTTAGTGAAAATTTGAATTTTAAGTGAAAAATTAAATTTTTAGTGAAAAATTGAATTATTAGTGAAAAATTGAATTATTAGTGAAAATTTGAATTTTTAGTGAAAATTTGAATTTTTAGTGAAAAAATGAATTTTTAGTGAAAAATTGAATTTTTAGTGAAAAAATGAATTTTTAGTGAAAATTTGAATTTTTAGTGAAAATTTGAATTTTTAGTGAAAAATTGAATTTTAAGTGAAAAATTGAATTTTGAATTTTTAGTGAAAAATTGAATTTTTAGTGAAAAATTGAATTTTTAGTGAAAATTTGAATTTTTAGTAAAAAAAAAATGAATTTTTAGTGAAAAATTGAATTTTTAGTGAATATTTGAATTTTTAGTGAAAAAATAATAATCAAAAATTTTATTTTAAATGATTTTTTTTTTATGACAAATTTCGAATTATTAAAAATTAAATTTCCAGCAACATTGACATGAATATAAAAACCAACACTTAAATTATGTACCCTAAGTGCTAAGGCTATCATCCTCTGCCCCATAAATTATATTTGCTGGAATTTTATATAAATTATTCAAAACCACAATGCGTAAACGTGTCTATCAGTGATCGCAAGTGTTCTTTAATCGCGTGTCCTGTGAGGACATGATTAAAACAAAGAAACACATAAAACACAGCTGTTACAGCAGAAGGTTTTTATTTTAAAATATCATTATGATCTTCATCTTTGAGTTTTTTTCTCTTTCGTCCTGTGCGTTTTTCATACCAACCTCCAACAACTGACCGACATATTCTGGCACAAGGACATCCGTCGAAGACATGATCATTACCAACAAAAACACGGGTCAATTGTACACAAACAACTGCAGGTGACACGTCGATCGTATCAAGGATCGTCGTAATTTACAAACGATGTTCAGCAAAAGGACTAAAGAGTCGGTCAGTAGTACCGATGATGAAGAAAAAAAATATACAAACTGTGTTAAGTAGCGTTGACGAAACTTGAACAAAGTGGCATCGAAAAAATATGCGCTGTCCAAGTAACAATGGACTTGAATAGTTCGAAAGTGGTATGTGTTGCAAATGGCCTGATGTGTTGTTTGGTACGGTTAGAGATCATCATTATCATCAGTATTATCATCATAAACATGTTGATTATCAGCATGATCGTGGCATTGTCGTGGTAAGCGGCGACAATTATGTTGGCGTGACCAACAACATTTTATTGTTGCTGCTGTTTATTGTTGCATTTTATGCATGGCCTGGTTGCACAAAATTAAACAATTACCAGGTTTTATTTTTTATTGGTTCTTGTTTTGCGATTTTAAATAATGCGGTTTACAAAACGTTGCAAACGTCGTATTTGGAGTTTTGGTTTTTATTTCTTTTTTTTTTGTTGGAATAAATTAAAATAACAGCATTTTGTTGGGTTAAGTGGTAACGAGTACAATTTAAAAGGCAAACTATAATAAATGGAAATTGTAAAGTAAAATTTTAAATACTTTGTGGTTATTACTCAACCATAAAATTAATTAAATTAAAATTAATTAAATTCAATGAATCGATTTATTATGTTTTTTATTGTAAAAAATATTAATTTGAATTTAAATTATCACAATCAAGAAAATGTTTTCTAGATATTATGGTACCAATTTATTTTGAATATTTAATTCAGTTTTTATTATTTTTAGGTATTTTTTGCTTTAAAATAATGAATATTTTCTTATAATAAAAAAAACGTTTTTTTCTTATACGAAAATCTAAATTTATCCCCTGTTTTAACTTGAATGGTTATTTTTTATTTTTAGAAATATTAATTAAGGTTATCTGGAAAAACAGAAAATAATATTTTGAATATATGAAATAAGCCTCAATGAAATAATACCCAATGAAAAATTTGTTGGAGATTAGTTTATTATGATTTTATTTGCGAGTTATTTCATTTCAATTCATTTGATTAGGGGGTTATTCCATTTTTATAAATTGGGGATTATTTCATTTTCATAAATTGGAGGTTTTTCATAATATTTGGCGGCTATTTCATTTTATTTGAGGGTTATTGCATTTGCAGTAAACTTTAAAACTTTTTCAATGCAGTACGCAATATTTCAGTCCTATTGATATCGAATTCAACTAAACTTTAAAATTAGATGTTACTCATCTTACTCAGATAAGATACCACATCAAAACTCACCACACATAAACTCACCACACCGAAACTCACCACACCGAAACTCACCAAACATAAACTCACCACACCGAAACTAACCACACGAAATTCATCACAGTTATTTCATTTCAATTCATTTGATTACGGGGTTATTTCATTTTTATAAATTGGGGATTATTTCATTTTCATAAATTGGAGGTTTTTCATAATATTTGCGGGCTATTTCATATTATTTAAGGGTTATTGCATTTACAATAAACTTTAAAACTTTTACAATGCAGTACGCTATATTTCAGTCCTATTTATATCGAATTCAACTAAACTTTAAAATTGGATATGACTCATCTTACTCAGATAAGATACCACATCAAAACTCACCACACCGAAACTCAACACACCGAAACTCACCACACCGAAACTCACCACACTACTTCTAAAACACTACGAGGAAGAATCCTACGGGAAAGAATTCTACAGGAAAGCGTTCTACGGGGAATAATTTTACGGGGAATTATTTTTGTTTTGGTTTTTTTTTTCAATGCACATAATTCTTATTGTGTTTATTGGAGAAGAAAAACATAAGCGAGAAAGATCGCTGATGAAGGGGCTTGGCTGCCTCTGAAACAGCCGTACGATCTGACACTCAATGAATTTTGCCAATTGTTTGTTGTTTTATTGGTTGGTACAAAACACCCAATTTGTACTGACATGACCTTGAGCACGTTAAGACAATATCTTAATGTTCTATCTATCTATCTATCTATCTATCTATCTATCTATCTATATATATAAAACTCTTGGTCCGTCTGTCGGTCTGTCTGTCTGTTTGTTCCAGCATCACGTCTAAACCGCTGAACCGATTTAACTGAAATTTTGTAACAGGATTCCAAGGAGTCCGGAGGGTGTCGTAGGCTATATATGGGCGGGATTGGACAAAGGGGCGTGGTATCTCCCATACAACCTAAACTTTCAAAACAACATAACTCAGCACATACACAATCTAAAAAGATGAAACAAAAAACTAAAATTCACCACACTAAAACTCATCACACTAAAACTCACCACACTAAAACTCACCACACTAAAACTCACCACAATAAAACTCACCACAATAAAACTCACCACACTAAAAATTCACCATACTAAAACTCACCACACTAAAACTCACCACACCAAAAATCACCACACTAAAACTCACCACAATAAAACTCACCACACTAAAACTGACTACACTAAAAATTCACCACACTAAAACTCACCACACCAAAACTCAACACACTAAAACACACCACACTAAAACTCACCACACTAAAAATTCACTAAACTAAAAATTCAACACACTAAAACTCACCACATTAAAACTAACTACACTAAAACTTCTACTAGGAAAAACTCTACGGAGAAGAATTCTACCGGGAAGAGTTCTACCGGGAAGAATTCTACAGTGAAGCGTTCTATGGGAAAGAATTTTACGGCGAAGATTTCTACGGGGAAGAATTCAACGGCTAAATATTTTTTTTGCGTTTTGTGACGAATGTATTTAGAGTTTTGTTGTAAAAAATTTGAATTTCTATTGAAAATTAATTTCAGAACATCATTGTAAAGGGTTTTTAACAGGGACGCTACAAAAGTAAAGCGACAGGGACAGCAAACGACGCCATATTTCTTGCCGCTCTTTTGACATTACTCTTCAGAAAGGTTTGCCATTTTATGATGGAAAGATATACGAATTCGAATTTCGGTAGTAAATTTTAATAATTTCGACTCATTGTTGGCTCGTATATCTTTCCATCATGAATTGGTAAACCTTACTGAAGAGAAATGTCAAAAGAGCGGTAAGAAATATGTCGTCGTTTGCTGTCCCTGTCGCTCTACTTTTGTAGCGTCCCTGTTGAAAAACCCTTGAAAAAAACTTTTGTAGCGCTCTTATTGAAAACCCCTATAACAAGTTTAATGAAAAACCAGTTGGGAATGTTAGATCACATGGCAAATTTTAAAGTAGGTGTTGTTATTATGATAGTTAGGATTATCAAAATTATAGTCGGTCTAAGCCGACTATAAATACCCTACACATATGTGTGGTTACCAGTCAAAGTGGTATATAGGTCACAAGGGTATACGAATCCTGAAAATAACTACAAACTTTCAATCGCTGAAGAATTTCCATTCATTTGATATTTAAAAATGGGTAGGTGTACCGAATTTCGATTTTTTTTTTGTACCCACAAGTCGTCAAGCATGAGTCAATATATATTTGACCAAAAAAAGTTTACCTAAGCACGTATACAGTAATATTGATCTGTAGATATTCATTTTATATGAGGTATTTGAAGATAAGTGGTCGGTTCTCAGGTCACAATAGACCGATCAGGCCAATTTTCTTGTTCAGACAGGTTAGATATATAATAATAGTTTGGCGCTACAGTCCTGTATAGAACTTCGGCCGAGCTCTCAAACCATTTTGAGCTGTGCGTGTTATATTTATACTCAAAGTGGTGGGACCTACAGTTTATTGCCGAATCCGAACGGCGGGTTAGAGCTTTTCATAGGCAATATTTTTACTCTCGGAGGTTTGCCATTTACTGCCGAGAGGTAGCGCGGTATAGAAAAATGTTTCTATGAAAAGATGTTGTTAGCACCAGTCCAGGCTTGAACCGGGGACCTTTCGGCTCGCAGTCCAACGCACTAACCACTCAGCTACCGCGGCTACAATATATAAGTAATCTAAATCTAAAGTTTCATTGTTTTCTCTTCTACTTTTTCTGTAATCGTGATTTCAACAGACAGACAGAGGGACGACTCAGGAGATCATGCTGATCAAGAATATATATACTTTTCCATACCGGAGATGCTTCCTTCTGGGTGTTACAAACGACGTACCAAACTGAATATACCCTTTCTCTCTTAGTGTAGGGTATAACTATGTAATATCTGCTTTAAAATATAATGATTCTTTTTAGCATATCAGATCTGATAGAAAAAGCCATCATCTATATATTTACTAAGTATATCTAAGTTCTATCTACTTGATAATATTGCAACGATTAATGATTTCTTGATTTTTATAATACAGAATAACTAAACCAATTACAGTTCGATCCTTTTTTAACTTTCTAACACCACAATAATGTATTTTTAAATAAAATTGTTTACAAGTAACCCAATTTTATTATATACAGCTATAAAAATGTTTTATTTTTTATTTTTATTAATATTATTTTTAAAAATTTCCATTAATTTTCGTTAAGTGTCATGTTGAGAGCTGCGCTTAATGTCATTTTCAGGTCATAAACATTTTACGAGAGATCTACAAGAAGCAGAAAAAAAAAGAGTATGACAGAGACAGCAGGTACTGCATAGCGAGCAGTAGAGTGTATGTGCAACAGAGACTGCAGTAGTGCGTGGGTGCAGCGAGTGCGCACATGCAGCTGACGATAGAATGAGCGTGCAGTGGAAAAATATGTATTTTTCCTATTTCATTCACAAAAGAAAAAAAAACGATATAAAAAAATAAAAGAAAATTTGAGAAGAGTTTTAAAGCAACGCACACAAAATTATTACTGCATGAAAACGTGAAAAATATGTACCCGATACAAAAATAAAAGACGCGTGCCAGAGTAATGTACGTTATTAAATTGAAACAGAGAATACAAAAAAAAAAAAAGAAATTCAAAAAAGAAAACAATTAAAATACCACACAAACAGGGTGCTTGCTGCTGCTTATGTTGTAGGGATTTAAGAGGGTAAATATTATAGTTTTTGAAAATTTATCAGGTGCTATTTTTTGTTGAGGGTTGTTTTCAATAATTTATTAAGAATCAATGAAGCTACACTTAATGGCCAGTCTTATACAAGCGAACAATGCAAAATGTGTGACAGCAGGATAAGAGGTCACCGTAATACGTACCACAAAACGAGGTTCAGTGAGGAGGAACAAAACAAAAAAAGGTTCAAAAATGAAATTTTGCAAAAAGGGCTCAAAATAATAATAATAATAAGAAGCGACAAGCAATGAGCAACAAATTTAGTTTTCAATTTAGAGTTGCCGATTAAGGGCACAAAAATGCTGTCATTAAGTATACCGAAAAATGCAGCCTACATTTGTGAGATGCATACTTTATAATGTATATGCGGAATCTTCCCCTATGACGCGCCAATAACCCATGTTTATTGATATCTTATTCTACTAGCTATTGTTGCATTGTTGCAGGATATCTTGTTGTTGCTTCAAGAGTTCCTTTCGATTGCCAAGACAATGAATGCAATCGAAAGGAACAGCTGCCGCTGCAGGATATGCAACAGGACATGTGTTTTAATTTCCTTTGTTTTTTACTTTTCATTTCAATAGCGACAACTACAACCACTGAAATGCAGTTGTTTTTTTTTTATGCTATATATGACGTTGTATACAAATTTATTTAAAAGGTTATAGTACTACGTAGATATCTTGCGAACAGATGATCCTTGATAAAAAAATTAGGTTATAATTAGGGTAGCATAACTTAGAATACTTTTGCCATTAAATGATTTTTATTATTAAAGAATATTTTAAAAACTAATTGATGATTTCAAATGTAGTTATTTCATTCAAAATGTTAATATTTTTTTACATTTCCCAGTCTGCCATGTCTCGGAGACCTTCGATACCTCGAAGCTTTCTCTAATAACTTCGATAAAATAGTTCGATATCGTTACATTCTCGATTTTAATCTTTTAAAATTTTCGTACATTCAAATTCTTTGACAAGATACGATATTTAAACATTAATCAAATCGATATCGCAATATTTTTCACAGCAATCTCGAACTTTGATCATGTTTTTCCCCGATATCGTTCCGATTTCGAAAATTTTTTCGTATCGAGAAAACTTCGACAGAACGTTCCGATATTTGCCGCTCGATATTGTTACGATAAAGTATCCGATATCGTGTAAATTGTCCTGCACCTCGGATCGAACTCGTAATGATATCGAAACGAATGGCACACTGGGTTGAAGTAGATTTGTGACTCATTGTTAAAAAAAATTGAGGTCTATTTAATTTTCGCAGAACCTATAATATAATATTTTCAAATAAGTAGTGGCATTTTACCTCTACAACGCCGATTCATTGACGGATACCGATCTCAGCTGACAATAAATATTTGCACTCAACTTCTGAAAGGTAATGAGTTGGAATTTTATTGTAGAGATCGGATTATAAGTTCATTTTTTATACCAGGCAGCATAGGGATACAAGAAATCTTATTTCTGAATTTCATAGATCTAGATCTTTTTGTTTTTCTGCAATCGTGAGTTCACCAGACAGAAGGACAGATGAAAAGACAGTTAGACACAAATACATAGGCAAATATATAGTCCGATAAAAAGTCAAATTGACAGAAAGGCAGACTCATAGCAAACTCACAAATAAACTAGCAGCAAGTCAGACAGAAGCACAGAAAGACGGTCATCGCTAAATTCATTCAGGTGGTGACGTTATTCAAGAATTCATATACTTTGCCATACTCGCCACACCTCCCAGTCTGACATTCGATTCGATATCGCTTCGAGACTGTTTCGAAATTTCGAGAAATTCATTCGAACTCGATTCCGATTTCGTACGATTTCTACAATTCGTTCTAAGATATACGCAGATATCGTAAATAGATAACGAAGTTTATTCGCATCGAGAAAATAAACGATTCTATATTAATATCGCATCGAATATCGAGATTTATTCGATTAACATTGCGATACCAATGTAAAAAATATTTAAGTTCATGTCTTTCTCTTAAAATTTATTGTACGAAAAAATAAAAAATTGTGTAGTGATAAAGCAATGAGAACGAACTTTTTTATCGCAGTTAGTTCTCGAAAATTTCGATAATCGAAGAGCTCCGAGACATGGTAGACTGGGCTCCTTCGAACTACTAACCTTTTATTTTTAGTGTAGAATATAGTGATGAGTAAATTCAAGAACAAGAATGAGATAAGGTAGTCTTGTTTTGCTCTTGTTCTTATTTGCTGCATCGGCATGTCGATTCTGTTCTTGTTCTGGCAAAATCAGTCCTGTTCTTCGTCTTGAATTTCTGTCAATTTTAGGGATTCAACAAATTCTGGTATAATAAATGTGTTTAGCGAATTTTAAAAGTTAATAAACGTTGGTCAGTATCTACTCTATTAATTCCTAGAGAGTTCATCGAAAGCCATTTGCTCGACATCTCTTGGCCGAAAGACGTTTGCCCGAATTGTACGTCTGTCAAATTGTACGACAGCCCGAATATACTTTTGGCAGAAAGACGGTCAAAAGTGGGCTCAAAATGTATTATTTAGAAGTCTAATGGTCCCCCAAAATGGAAATAAAAACAAAAACCAAAACCGAAAAATGTCAGAAATATTCTGAAACCAGTTGGGAAGGTTAGATCACATGAGTAATTTTAAAGTAGGAACATTTTATAGTAGGTGTTATTATGATAGCTAGGATTATTATCAAAATTATAGTTGGTCTAAGCCGACTATAAATACCCTACACATATGTGTGGTTACCACTCAAAGTGGTATATAGGTCACTAGGGTATACGAATCCTGAAAATAACTACAAAATTTTAATCGCTGAAGAATTTCCATTCATTTGATACCCATATTTAAAAATGGGTAGGTGTACCGAATTTTGATTTTTTTTTTTTTTGAACCACAAGTCGTTTCGCGGGAAAACTTTATTTTCATGTATTTGCGCATGAAGTCAATATATATTTGACCAAAAAAAATTTACCTGAGCACGTATACAGTAAAATTCACAAGTAGATGTATGTTTTATATGAGGTATTTGAACATAAGTGGTCGGTTCACAGGTCACAATGGACTGATCATGCCCATTTTCACTGACAGACAGCGTAGATATATAAGTAATCTAAATTAGGAGTTTTATTTTTTCGCTGTTCTAGTTTTTCTGTAATCAAGATTTCAACAAACAGACAGAGGGACAGACAGACAGACGAACATACAGACGTACAGACAGACGGACATCGCTAAACTCGAGTCAAGAGGTCATGCCGATCAAGAATATATCGTCACTATCATGACAAAGGGGCGAATGTGCAATTTTTGACATTTGCATTTTTTTACATTTTTGTATGTAGTTCATCCTCAAGTATGCTGTGCCAAAATCGCGTGTCATTTTGTTGGATATTTCTAGCCACAAAAGACAAAACCAAAAGGGCGAATTTGAAAAATTGAAAATTTTGTCATGCCAAAAGGGCGAATCTTTTCGTTTTTTCGCCATAACTTTTTATTGGAATAAGATAAAATAGTGGTGTAAAGGCATTTATAGTTTGTATTCAAAGCACCTATAGTTCTGCATCATTAACTAAAAATATTTTGCCAAACATTAATTTGCCATTTGTTATTTGCAAGAAAAAATGATTGGCAAAATATTTTTAAATAACGATGCAGTTCGATAGGTGCTTTAAAAACAAACAATTAATACCTTTGCACCTCTATTTTATCTTGCACCAATAAAATTGAAGCAAAAAAACGAAGAAATTGGAAAAATTGAAAATCTTGTCATGCCAAAAGGGCGAATCTTTTCATTTTTGCTATAACTCTTTAATGGTACAAAATAAAGTAGTGATTTAAAGGAATTTATTGTTTGTTTTTAAAGCACCTATCGATCTGCATCATTAATTATAAATATTTTGCCAATCATTTTTCCTGCAAATAACAAATGGCAAATTAATGTTTGACAAAATATTTTTAATTAATTATGCCAATAGATAGGTGCTTTAAAAACAAACAATTAATGCCTCTGCATTACTATTTTATCTTGCGCTAATAAAAAGTTATAGAATAAAAAACAAAAATATTTGCGTTTTGATCAGGATATAACCTCACAAAATACGTATTTATAATTCAGTAGGTTGTCCAAATCTAAAGATATTTTATATACGTGATAATAATTGACGAATAAACTAAAATAACAGAAAAAATTTAAAAAAATGTAAATTTTTCTAATTTTTAAAGCACTTCAAATTTTAAAATTTGATTTCCCAACATTTTTAAAAATGCACATTCGCCCCTTTGGCATGACAGTGACGATATATACTTTTCCATACCGGAGATGCTTCCTTCTGGGTGTTGCAAACGGCGTACCAAACTGAATATACCCTTTCACTCTTAGTGTAGGGTATAAAAATACCATACATTATTTCTTGATTTGTGTCATGGTCCACTCCAATGAAGTCAGCTATCGATTTCCGCATTGAAAAATGTAGATTAAAAATGAGTTTTTCAACCAATTTAGGGGGCCATTCGGGCAATCATCCATTCGTTCAAATGTCCATTCGGGCAATCGTCCATCATGACTTTCGGTCAATCTTCCATTCGGGCAAACGTCCATTTTTCCAAATATCCATTCAGGAAAACGGCCATTGGGCAAAAGTCCATTCAAGCAAATGGCTTTCCGCCAAATATACACTCGGGATTTTGTCCATTCGTCAAACGTCCATTCGGGATATCGTCCATTCGTTGGTTCCCTGGCTTCATTCATATCCCATCTCTACATTGTAAACGCTCTGATAAAAAAAATATTTTATAAATTAAATTAATACCCCTAATACTCATTTCTATCCCAAGAAACTTTCTAGTTATCCCGACTCAACGCACTTAAAGTCAATGAACTTAATACAAGTTCCACGAAAATGCCAACTGGGTCAAACAATTAAATACAAACAGTACACATTAGCGTTCACTCCCAAAAATTGATTGCGTTACCCACCCTCTATCGTGTATTACTTTCACTTCAGTGCAGACATTTAGAAAAAAATATATATAACAAAAACCACTGGAAATATCAAGCTATTTATAAAATAACCAGAAAAAAAAGCCAATTAATAATTTTTGGTCTCCCCCCAATATACAAAATACTTAAATCTTATAGTTACCCTAAAGATCATAAATATTTCTAAATTTGGCTTTACATTTTAGTAACATTTAACAATGCAGTTTTATTGTTGTTCTACAACCCCCCCCCCTTCTGGAGCAACATGTTTTCTATAATATCACCCCATGAATCTGTGTTAAGTGTTACCGATCCATGCAATTTATAGACTGTTGATCAGCTAAACCATTCCTGGCCTCCCCTCATCTTTGACTGGTACATCAATCTGTTGCACACATGTTGGCGCTTTTATCACTTTGTAGAACCTTTCTTTAGTTTTATTTTTATATTTTCACATTTTTACATCAAGTTCAAAAATAGTACCAACGACGAGTATTTAATCTTAGCCCCCAACAGTCGTTTACTTTGACATATTCTTTGTTTTGTAGTAGCTCGTGTCTCGTTATGCATTGATTGTTTTTCTATGTTTTTTTTTCTCTTGTTTTTACAGATGTCAGTCTTGTTGTCATTTTGGCTAAATATAGGTCTCGTGCTTATTTCTGTGGTAATAGGTGTTATATTCGGAATTGGATTTTGAAGAACATGGGAAAATTAGGAAGAAATTAAAGGGAACAGTTTTCTATTTGAGGAACACAGTAATTGTAGCTTATAATTTGTTGTAGAGCAACTCTAATTCATGAAACTAATACCTTTTCTCAACAGTATGGCATTATAGATTCAAAGGTATTTTACCGAAAACATGTACCATACAAAGAGTACAATTATGGATCATCAAGAAGTATATCGATTAAATAGTAGTTGTGGACTATTAAACGCATTTATTTCGAGATTTATACAGCTCGTCCTGGATATTTAAGATACGAAAAAACAAAGCTACAATTTGTATCGAAGAAATCTTAAAATATAGGTTTTTTTAATAGAACTTTTATGTTTCACATCGGAAAAAACAGAACAAAATAACTTAATAATTAGAGCCTATAAATTGTGGTACACTGAATTTCTTGAGACTAATACATTTCCCGAATTTCACAATAGTTTTCATAAGAATAACGTATAGGAATTATTAAGATCGGCCTCAGCAGTTCAGTGGTAGCGCGCTGGACTTGCATTCTGAAGGTCTCGGGTTCGAATCGCGGCTTGAGCATAGGCGCTAGTGGTAATAATAATCACAAAATCGGAGGGAATAGATTTCACAGAACAATGGATATAGTCTGTCTGAGTGCTGTGAATCTTAGTAGATAAAAAAAAAAAAAAGCCAAGAAGTAAGAAAACGTATGATACCTTAGAAGAAGCAGAAGGATATTTATAGAGTAATAACAAGGCCATTTATTTCGAGAATTTCCCAATAGGAAATAGCATCATTACGTAGTCGATTACTGCCTAATTATTATCGAATCGTAATGCGTCGGAATCTCAATACTGAATTCTGTTTACTTTTACACAGACATGGCCTAGGGCAAGTATGCATTCACTGTAGATTACGAAGTAATGCTATGTAGGAGCCACCACCCATCACACACTGCATCCAAAGTAAAAAGGAACCGAATGTTACCTCATGTACATATAGATTACTATTTAGAAGTATCGTAATAAGGGGTGAACCATACATCATTACTTCGTAACCAAACAGTCTCAAGGGGTACCTCCATTTCAGCATTACTTTTCACGCAATCGTATTGAAGATTGGTCGCTTTACACATTACTTTGTAAGTAGTAGTATTAAGGGGTCGTTCATTTGTGCATTACTTTGTACACAATAGTAATGAGGGGTGGTTCCATTTGTACATAACTTTGAACGCAGTAGAAAGGAGGGGTAATTCTATTTTTACATTACTTTGTACGCAGTAGTAATAAGGGGTGGTTTCATTTGTACATTACTTTGTGCGCAGTAGTAATAGGGGGTGGTTCTATTTGTACATTACTTTGTGCGCAGTAGAAATGAGGGCTGGTTCCATTTGTACCTTACTATGTACGAAATGGTAATGAGAGGTGGTTCGATTTGTACATTACTATGTAGGCAATTGTAATGAGGGGTGGTTCCAATTTTAGATTACTTTGTGCGCAGTAGTAAAGAGGGGTGGTTCCATTTGTGCATTACGTTGTGCGTAGTAGTAATGAGGGAGGGCTCTATTTGTACATTACTTTGTACGCAGTAGTAATGAGGGGTGGTTTCATTTATATATAACTTCGTTTAATAACTACATTTCCACATTACTTAAGGGTAAATAATGGTAGTTCTATTTCAGCATTACTAAGTAAGTGGAAACTGGAACTAATCATTTACTTATATACATTACTGCTACTTTACAAATGAACTAATTCGAATTTTGTAGAATATGTATTGAAGAAAACATTGGTTACCTTTCGAACTAAGTCGGAATATTTCCCATTGGTTTATAACAGAATCAAGAATCATAAAAACGAAGAGATAAAACGACAAAAATAGTCAAATTGTTTCACTTTTTCAAAAACTCTTTATTACATACTTTACAAAAGCATTGTATGCTTACTTAATACGTACTAAAATCGTTCTTAATCCAAAATGCACCAGAAGACACGACACATACGTGACCACGGCCAAGAACACTAAATCTCCCATATCAAGCGAAATATAAAAGTAAATCTCACGTTCCTCTTCGTAATTTTCGAGTGTTGTACAACCAAAATAGCACGTGACAATTGTCAAAGTGACAAGTAGTTTACTAAGCCAAATCAACGAACGTTCACCGCGATTAAATGTGCCGTTCGAGCTAAGCCAAGGGCCCAAAATCGGTTGCAAGCAGTACCAATTGACGAATTGCAACTCCAATTGCAGCTTAAAACGTTCCCAATAATTTGGATATTTTCCAGTAAATTGATCAAATTCCAATGGTTTTGTATTGATCCATTGTTCCACATGAAAATATGTGCCCCGATGTGTTACCACATTGCGCACCTCTATGCCGCACAAGTACCAACTCGGATAACGTCCCGCACCATCCTGATAGATGCTCAGATGCATGGGCTCCGATTGCAATTCGATAAATGTGAGCGGCAAATAAACATGACAACGCGAATGTCGTATTATTTGCGAATTCAATGGATCCTGTTGAATCACAAACTTGCGGTAACCTTGACGTGTCATCAAACTAAGGTGCACATTGGCCGTAGTGCCCGCATGCGGCATACCGCCCGTATGAAAGATGACTAGTATGTGAAACTGCTTGCGTGCATCGTCATCGCTAATATCGATCGTGAGCAGATTGCGTGGTGCACGATTGAGAGCCAACACGGCAAGTGTGAGCACAGCCAAGCAGAGCAAAGTCAATGTGGCATACATAGTGAACATAAACCAATTGAAGGGCAACTCGTCCAATATGACATTAGCGCCGTACTGCCGTACAACGTAGGCGGGATAAGTTTTTCCCGAAAAACTGGACAAGTGACGGCAATAACAGTGCAATGTTTGTACGTCAAATGCATCTCCGAAAGAGTCCGCTTCTTTTTCAAACGGCACACAACCGGTAGTCGACCATTGTGGATCCGGTATGCCATCCGGATCCCAGTGCAGGCATTCGCGCACCATCATAACGAACGTGAAGTTGACGCGAACGTAAGGTTCATCCGTGCTGGCAATGCGCACTGCCAAGTAACCATTGCGCGTCTCTGTGCCATAATTGTGCAGCACATAGGTATGCGAATCTGTCATTGCTTTGATCAAATGACCCGACTCACGCACTTGATAGCCGCGCGGTTTTGTGCCCACACGCAGCAGAATGAGCACATTGTCGGTGGTGTCGAGAAATTTAACGACAAGCGCTGCGTTCGGCAGTAGTGATGCATGAAACATGCCCATCTCCTCTGGTTTGGTTAGATAATCTTCAAACGGTTTTGGTGGCGCCGGCGGTTTTTGCAACGGCATACTTATATCAAATCCTTTCTGCAACGCTAAATTACGACGATGCGTATTCACTTGATATGCGCTAAATACACTCACGAACAGCACTGGCGTATTTACATCATGCATATCCGGATACCACCAGTAGGGGTTCTTTTTAAATTGTGTCATCTGTAGCAACAGAAACGACGTATCAAGTTTAGTTTTTAGTTCCTCCACAAGAGCTGCACTTAGATTGACACGTATATTGTCAGCGTCGTCCTTGAAACCATCCCAGCCGTAAGGTTCATTCTCCTCGAGCGCATAGACTTCGTAGCGCAGTTCGTCCTGTGCTAACTCCCAACCCTCGATCGGCTTATGCATATGGGATGCCATAATACCCAGCATTCGTAAACATTCTTGCAGTTGCTGTGAGGCACGCAGCCAATTTTCGATGATCGGCAATACTTTTATATCGAAATGCAACGAACCATAGTGCTCACTCAATGGGTCCTGCGGATCAACCTCCTCTTGTAACAGCTGTACCTCGGGAATCTCTTCGGCAGGATGCGCAAATTCCGGCCACATTTTTAGCAGATTTTCGGTTATAGTTTCGTATCGCTGCCTCCGCAAGAAACGCACTTCACCATCGGCAATGATCGATTTATACGAACGCCTTAGTTTAGCAAAGAAGTCCGCACAGAGCCCCGCACGTTCGTTATCCAACGGTAGCAGCCGTTTGACTAAGTGTGCCGTGAGTATGGTAAACTGTTCCGCCTGTGCGGCAGTGTTGAGCTTTATTGGTGCCCAAGTTTTGTACACCAGGCGAAAGGCATCCAACGAGATAGGCAGCTTGCCCAACAAAAGATAGGTCAACATTAGTGCTTCATCGACTTTTCCAGCACGCTGTAATGCAACCAGATCTGTTTCCGGGGACTGCAGGAACTTTTCCAATTCTTCTTCCGTCTGCGGCAACGGCGTGAAAGGCGTTACACTCACCCCAAGCGTTACTTTTTTGCAGTTACCGTAAGCATCGCAAGCTTGTGTCGAATAACCGCTAGTTGCTGGCAGACGCAATTTAACGTCCAGCGCATACGTTTCTACGAAAAGCATATCATCTGCGCGATGCTGAAAATATAGCGCTTTGTCGTCATCATCGATTTTGGAGCAATCCACAGTGAACTCCGTAGTGAATTCGGTGCCACTTGAAGGTTTAATGGTACATTCACCTGTCGGTGGACTATTTTTCTGCAGTTCCAACTTCGTCGTACCATTGAACACGCTCAACACTACTTGCAACTCCACCTCGATTTTATCCTTTGCCGGAGGTTCAAACCGTAGATGTTTCTCATCAGAGCTTTTTAAGTCTACACCACTTACAGACCATTTGTACTGGCGTGTACTCATTGCACCTTTACAATTTAAACACCTGGCACGCAAGTGCACCAATTCAGTACTGATGTCGTTGTATTTGTTGTCCCGACAATTGCTCACGCACTCGATGAATAAGTGCAGTGGAAACGGTTCTTCCCTGAGTCGTATCAATTGCTGGTATGAATCTGTGCTGCCCGGATTCTCAATAGACTCTACGTTCAGTGTGAAATTGTATACAAGTCCAGGCACCATATAAACTGACATTGCGTCTATTTTAGCGCCTGCCGTAAGAAGAAGAAAACGTATAAGCTCCAGACTTAAAACACTTTGGTCAACACATACTGCTTCCCATATTTCGTACACAGATGTCTTTGAGTGGTTTTACATCTGTAGAAGGCACGGATCCCTCCATTATACTACAGCTCCAACGATAGCTTAGATGTTGATCTCCCCATGGCGCAAATGCATAATCACGACTACGGCTACCGTCCATAATAAAGCGTTCATATGTCGATACCTCACGTTCTGGACCACTTAAAATGAAGGCCGAGACTGGTTTTGGATCGACAAAAACAAAGCACTAAAAGTAGAAAGTCAATTCGTCAATGGAAAATAGTGTGATAGCGAAAAGGAAAATATACTGTTTTCGGTATATCATCCTTTATTCCTCCATACTTACCCTAACGACAGTCTGAACTCTTTTGTTTTCAAATTCCTCATATACAACGCCACGTATTTGAAACCAAGATTGATAATTATCACGATGTTCGAACCACAAACGATACGGAGGAATTTTCAGCAGGTAATGCGTACTCATCTCATAATTGTGTAGAGTAACTGACGCATTTGATGAGAAAGATTAAAAAGAAAACCCATAAAAGTTAAACATGCTAATCTATACCTTTTCCGACAAAATTCAATATAGACCACCGATATTTGAGCACCGAATTCGGTGAACAACGTTCTTTCACCACCGGCTTTACGATCGTATACTGTGCTATATCAACATGCATCAAAGGACGTGGTGAAAAACAGTGTGGCACCTCAATGTCCAGCACGCATTCATCCGGATCCGCAGTATAAACATGCAAAGGAAACTCTGTACCATACATCAGTTCATCATCTTCACTTGAAAAAATTGTCAAGGCTAATGTTGTGAGGCCACGTGCCCAGAATTGACCAGTTGCAACGCGATGGTAACCGCTATTGTAAGGCATTTTATCGACATGCTTCAAACCTAAATCTCTTGCCAACATTTTTAGGTTATTTGACTTTGGAAATTTGTGCCACCACTTGGTACTTTTGTTATATTTGGCAGAATCGGCTAGAAATTTATTGTTCGCCAGCTCAACGAGAAATGGCACATCACCAAGTGTTTTCCATGTTATTAAAAAATATTGTGTTTCTCCTATTACCGCCAGTCGATTGTAATGCATATGCAGACCGGTAAATGCTTTTTCTAATTTTAAATTACACGTTTGTCCACCGTAACCAGCAGGACATTCACAATAATAATGGCCGAGATAACTGTTACAAACACCACTTTGCTTACACAGTCCAGCTTTGCAGTTATCTACCAGATCCATACAGTTGGTGCCCTGAAAGATGGTGGTGCCGACACAGTCGCACTTTGGAGCATCGCCCTCCAGTTCGCAAACTGACTCGTCGTTACATTCTTTATTGCGACAACGTTCTTGAGTGGCACTATGGATCACCAATACAATACAAAACACAAATTTCAAACACATTTCTCACAATACGGAATATGAGACGTAAACAATTACAAAATTTTAAATTGTCAAAATTTATTTATTTTTGTATATTGATTATGAAGTAATTAGACAAGTCGATAAATGAATATTCAAAAAAAAATTATGTTTATTTTACATGTACCGTACAGTTAAACATAAGGCTATCGAATTTTCTGTAATATGCATCATTTTATTCAAATTCCCATCAGCATATAAAAAAAACGGAATTTACGGCCTATTAAACAACAGAACCACCGATGATTATTTGAGTAACCCTAGTAGAATGAGTGCTATGATCGGGAACATAATAATCCCAGCAAACATTTTGAGTCTTTTTAGACTCTTAAATGTGTCATATTTATGAGTGCTACTTTCATAAGTATATGAGCACTTAAAAGAGTCCAAAAAGCTCCCGACTCCTGGGTAGATGGCCCCATTTTATGAGCCCAAAAACCCTGATATTTCTGACTCTTTTATTACACCTAAAACACTCATATTTGAGCACTTAAAAGAGCCCATAAAGACTCTCAACCCGTGGGTCTCT
Organism: Dryomyza anilis; assembly: GCA_951804985.1. Taxonomy (NCBI): domain Eukaryota; kingdom Metazoa; phylum Arthropoda; class Insecta; order Diptera; family Dryomyzidae; genus Dryomyza; species Dryomyza anilis. The sequence goes on along the minus strand of OX638134.1, from coordinate 77,779,884 downwards.
ACCTAAAGCCCAAAACCCTCATATTTCTGACACTTTTATTAATTCTAAAACACTCATATTTGAACACTTAAAAGAGCCCATAAAGACTCTCAACCCGTGCGTAGAGGGCACAATTTTATGATCCCAAAACCCTCATATTTCTGACGCTTTTATTAGTATCGAACACTCATATTTGAGCTCTAAAAAGAACCCAAAAAGGCTCCCAAACCCTGGGTAGAGGGCCCCATTTTATGAGCCCAAAACCCTCATATTTCTGACTCTTTTATTACACCTAAAACACTCATATTTGAGCACTTAAAAGAGCCCATAAAGACTCTCAACCCGTGGGTAGAGGGCACCATTTTATGAGCCTAAAAATCTTCATATTTCTGACACTTTTATTACTCCTAAAACACTCATATTTGAGCTATAAAAAGACCCCAAAAAGGCTACAGAATGTGTCTGAAATGAATCCAACATACCACATGTTCATGTTTATCTTAGTTCAGACATCCGTAAAAAAAAGGAATTCATTTCAAAAAATCCATTAAATTGTAGCTTTGTCTGTTGAATTTACACTAATATTTTATTATTTTTCATTTGATTTCAAATTCAAAACGAATATCAGTATATCAATTTTAATAAAACAGTAGGCTCCCAAAACCAGCACAAATAAGATACTTTTATGACTCCCTTTTCTGAGTTCTCCTAAAATAAGTACTCTTATATTTGATGATTTTAATTTGAGGGGGCTCCTAAAGCGCTCATGAATGGGACTCTTTTATGAGTCATATTTTGGAGCGTTCCTAAAACATTCTAAAATAAAGAACTTTTATGAGTATATTTTCTGAGCGCTCAGAAACATTTTTAATTTTTGATGCTTTTAGCAGTCTAATTTATGAGGGCTCCTAGATAACTCCTAAATATGAATCTTTTATGATTAATATTCTTGAGAGCTCCGAAAACAGTCTTAAATGAGATACTTTTAAGAGTCATTTTTCTGAGGACTCATAAAACACTCAAAAATTGGTCTCCTTTATGACTCCAATTTCAGAGCGCTCCTAAATTGCTTAATGGGATGTATTTTTGAGTGACTTATCATATAACTGGTGAGTTTTTTTTTTACAAATTTACCAAAGCTCCGGGGATGCCCCTTATTCATGCAATGCATAGTGTTGATCGTAAGAAGGGATGGTAGGTTAAATGGAGGGGGGAAAGATAGAGTAGTGTCAGTAATTGAACTTGTCAATATCAAAAATGTCGGGAAGAACGGACGCAGGGAGATTGTTCCACAAACGTGTCGTGCGACTGAAGAACGAATACTCTCTATAATGCGTGGTTCTGTTGAGAGTCAAGTGGACTACGAAGGGGTGAGCTTGGTTTGATGCCCGAGTAGAACGAGAAAACAAACGACCTGGTGGAATTAGGCCATCTATTTCACTCGAACACTTACCGTTGTAATACCTATAAAACAGACTTACACACCCAACGGTCCTTCGGTGTTCAAGAGAACCAATAGACAATGAGATATTTTCATTCCCTGTTAAATGTATCGCACGTTGTTGAATTCGGTCCAGGAATTTCAAGGAGTATTTTTAAGATAATTGGTACCGTTTCTTCATTATTAGCAATTTGTACTCTCGGAGATTTTCAATTGCCTGCCGAGAGGTAGTATCGTATATAGACAAAATTTTTCTATTTTTGATGTTGGTAGACTCTATACTAAATTCAGAGATATTTAGGTTTGTAGTAAATCACCCTTACAATTGAGCAACAAAGGCTTGTTTTGAGTAATGCCATAGAACTCTACACCATTCGAAAACAAACTTTAAGTAAAGGTACCGTTCGTTTAAGGTCCTTATAATACTTGTTTATTATCGTTAGCCATTTTAACTTTCGAGTGGGATTCAAATATCCGCTAAGATGTAGCGTTGTTTAAATAAAAAGATTTTGCTATACTTAGTAAAGGTCCTACTATATATATATATATATATATATATATATATATATATATATATATATATTAGCAGATTAGAGATGCAATCCTGTGACCGTCTGACTCACAGTTATGGGACAACTCATTGAGAACAGGACGCTACATTTTCCTTTCAGAAGTTATAAAAAATTGAGCTCCCCGCTACTCTTTAAATAATCTATATTAAGAATTTAGTAATTTTCAGTTCCTGTTTTTCTTGAAATGGTACCGTTCTTTGACAGTCCCAATACCGTTTCTTTGTCATCTTTAGTTACACCTAACATCAACTTTAGCATTTGGTTCCCAGCAATCACTATTGTAAAAAGTGTCTTGAGTGGTTGACCAACGGGCGCACCTACGTTTTCAGCAGCTGACAGACTGATGGATGGACTGATTGACTGACTGACTGACTGAATGCCAAACTGAATGCCTGCTTCGTTGCATCCAAGAGCTAAAAGAAGTCAAGTTAACGCAACGTGTCAACGCTTCACTCGAATGAATTTTGTTTGAATTTTTTCAAAGAGTTAACAACAACAACTCATCTTTTATAATACCAACAACAACAACAGCAGTTGCAATAAAACATCCATTTTGCAAATTGTTTTTGTTATAATGAGAAATAAGCGTTGATGTTGCTGAAAATAGAAAATATATAAAAATCAAATACGCATATTTTAAAACCATCAAAAACGTGGTGGGGTCCATACATTCATTCATTGTGAGCCAGTTTCGCAGTCAGCCAAGCATATTAAGGTTTTATAAAGCGTTAATAAGAAAATGTGTGGCCCGCAGTAGGGCACCATCTAAGTACAGACCAACGAAGGGGACAAGTGGTCATGAAGACGTTGGTAATTGGGAGGCAAGCAACTGAGCGATAGACGACTATTATAGAGGTTTGTTACGATGTCAGTAGTTTGTGTTCATGAAGTGATGTAAAACCTATTAAAGTCTACGCAAATAATGGGTTGCCGTAGACATAATGCTTGTAGACAACAAATATTGCAGCTTGCATAAATTACTATTTGTATAAAGTTTCATATTTTTCAAGAGACTTTGACAGAATTTGGTCGAATTCGTCGAAAGACTAAAGAAAGAATATAGTTCTCCAACAATTTTAGATTATAGTCGTCGACAGACTATAGTTCTCGAAAAACTATAATCGTCGAAAAACTATATTCGTCGAAAAACTATATTCGTCGAAAGTCTATAGTCGTCGAAAGACTATAGTCGTCGAAAAACTTAGTCGTCGAAAAACTATAGTCGTCGAAAAACTATAGTCGTCGAAAAATATAGACGTCGAAGTACTACAGTCGTTGAAAGACTATAGTCGTTGAAAGACTATAGTCGTTGAAAGACTATAGTCGTCGAAAGACTATAGTCGTCGAAAGACTATAGTCGTCGAAAGACCATAGTCGTCGAAAGGCTGCTTCCGAAGACTATAGTCGTCCAAAGACTATAGTCGTCGAAAGACTATAGTCGTCGAAAGACTATAGTCGTCGAAAGACTATAGTCGTCGAAAGACTATAGTCGTCGAAAGACTAAAGCCGTCGAAAGACTATAGTCGTCGAAAGATTATAGTCGTCCAAAGACTATAGTCGTCCAAAGACTATATTCGTCGAATGACTATAGTCGTCCAAAGACTAAAGAAATAATATAGTTCTCCAGACTATAGTCGTCGAAAGACTATAGTCGTCGAAAGACTATAGTCGTCGAAAGACTATAGCCGTCGAAAGACTATAGTCGTCGAAAGATTATAGTCGTCCAAAGACTATAGTCGTCCAAAGACTATATTCGTCGAATGACTATAGTCGTCGAAAGACTAAAGAAATAATATAGTTCTCCAAAAACTATAGATTATAGTCGTCAAAGGACTATAGTTCTCGAAAGACTATAGTCGTCGAAAACAATCGTCATCGAAATACTATAGGCGTCGAAAGACTATAGAAATTGAAAGACTATAGTCGTCGAAATACTGCAGTCGTCGAAAGATTATAGTCGTTGAAATACTATAGTTGTCGGAAGAATATTATTGTCGAAAGACTAGTTGCGTCGAAAGACTATAGTTTCAAACGACTTTTATCGTCGAACGGCTATAGTCTTCCAAAGACTATAGTCGTCGAAAGAGTATAGTCGTCGAAAGAGTATAGTCGTCGAAAGAGTATAGTCGTCGAAAGGATACAGTCGTCCAAAGACTATAGTCGTCGAATGACTATAGTTTCAAACGACTATTATCGTCGAACGACTATAGTCTTCAAAAGATAATCGTCGATATACTATAGTCGTCGAAAGACTACAGTCGTCGGAAAAATATAGGCGTCGAAAGAATATAGACGTCGAAAAACTATAGTCGTCTGAATACTATAGTCTTCGAAATACTACAGTCGTCGAAAGACTATAGTCGTCGAAAGAATATAGCTGTAGAAAGAATATAGTTGTCGAAATACTAAAGGCGTACAAAGACTATAGACGTCGAAATACTATAACCGTCGAAATACTATAGTCATAGAAATACTATAGCCGTTGAAAGACTATAGTCGTCGAAAGACTATAGTCGTCGAAAGACTATAGTCGTCGAAAGACTATAGTCGTCGAAAGACTATAGTCGTCGAAAGACTATAGTCGTCGAAAGACTATAGTCGTCGAAAGACTATAGTCGTCGAAAGACTATATTCATCGAAGGACTATATTCATCGAAGGACTATAGAAATAAAGAAAAGCAAAAGTTATCGGGAGATTATAGTCGTGCAAGATTATAGTGGAAAAGTATAAGGAAAAAGTTATTTCAGAGCAGAGTTCTGAACATGATCTGAATATTCCGAATATTGTCAGAGTTGAATGCAATCTGAACTCAACCTGAAGACTCTGATTTAAATTACAAACAATTTGAGCAGCAGTTGTCAAATTCGTATTAAGACTTGTGTTTGTCAAGTAAAATGAACGTCAAAATCAGTATTGTTCAGTCAGCTCGATAAATTAAAATCGAGCACGTCGAGTGTGCTCTAAACAACCGACTTCAAAAATCTGAACGAATAAACAAACGCAATTTACTGAATCTGAATGTTCAGAGTTAAAAAACAAATGCAGATCTCTTTTTGACAGTTCGAGCTCAGTTCAGAACTAATAGACGAAAACGCCCATAGTCGTCGAAGCCAAAAAATTATAGTCATCACAAAATGAAAGTCTTTAAGGCTATATCTTAGAAAGACTATAGTCAAATGACTAATCGTTGAAATGCTATCGTTGAAGAAAGATAATCGATCATTGGAAAACTATAGACGTCGAAAAACTACAGTCGTCGATAAATTATAGTCGTTAAAAAACCAGTTAGGAAGGTAGGTCACAAGGGAAATTTTAAAGTACAGGTCCAGAGGTACTCAAGGTTTATGAATCTCAAAAATAATTATAAATTGCTAAAGAAATACATTTAATTTGAGTGTATCGAAAAGTTCACTTTGATCGCTATAAAGAAAAATTCACTCATAGATATTAGTGATGTAGGTATTTGAACTTTAGTGTAACAGGTTACAATCAACCGATCACACCCGTTTTCAATACCATATAGCGTAGGTATATAAAAATTTTAATTTCGGAATTTCATTGAACCAGCTCTTCTAGTTTTCCTTTAACTTGGATACAACCAAAAGAGAAACGGACAGCTGGACATTATTCAGAATGGTGTTAATGGGTTAATGTAAAAGTTCACAATATGTCTGAAATTTACTAATGCTGAGAATAGAACTTTCAAAATTGTTGCTTTCATGGGAATTCGTTATAAAGTGAAAAGTTCATATACCGAAATTGAAAACACTAATCAATTCAATTTGCTGTGCACTTTTAAGTAAAACATTCTTCGACATCAATGTAATGAGATGTTTGCTTTTAACACAATACAATGCATTTTTAACGCTTCCTGGTTCGTTCGAAAACTGAACTGAGACATCGCATATTGTGCAATAATAAAAAATAATGAATAAAAAAAAATAAAAAACTTAAAAGCAGACACAATTAAATTGAAGCTTACAAAACGTTTTGTTTTCTAATTTCCTACAACGTTATTTAATGGAATTAATGCACAATAACAATAAAAAATATAAAAAAAAAACACCACACAAAACAGTCAAACGTCAATTTGACAAACTGTCAGAAAAACAGAAAGTCACTCTGACTGCGAGACAGGCAGCTAGTCATTTGATGTTGTTGCATTTTGAGAGTCGATTCGATATCATGGCAAAGCCTTATCTACTGCTGCTACTATGAGTTAACCCCTCGCATTCCCCCCCGTTATTTTAGTCACAACCACCCTCAATACAGCTTCCAACTATTCTATGCTTCTCGATTGGCTGATGTCATGTCTTTGATTCACTCACTTTACTTATTCAGTTACTCAGTCAATGAGTCAATTCAATTTGACTTTCACTTAAAAAACAACAACAATTATATGAAATAAAAAAAAAAATAAAAACAAAAGTTAAAAACATTGCGCGATATCTGCCAGATTGTTTGTCCGTTCGTCTGTCTCTCAGTCCGTCCGTCTGTCCATTCATCCATCCATCTCACTGTCTGCACGTCTAACAGTCTGCTTATCTATTTACAAACCGCCCGCCGCCACTAGGGATTCAGCCACAGCCTCAGATACAGCCACAGATACTGCCTCCGATACAACTGCAGATACAGATACCGTCACACTTACAGTTACAACTACATCTGCTGATATTAGTGCAGATATAGCAACCCATACCGTTGTAGTTGCGCCATCAGCTGCAGCAACAAAACACTTTGTAACAACAGCAGCAACAACTGCTGCTGCCGATACAGATTCGTGGCGCATAACAAATGCAGTTCGAGATACATCATAGTTTGTCAAACTTACAGATTGTTTTGTTACTTAATGTTCAAACATTTTTTCACAGCAAATGTGCAACACATACAAATGGAAAAATAACGAAATATATGTTGTTTGCTAATTAGTTTTAGCAAATATTTTCAAAAATCGATTAAAAATTATATAATATGTTTGTGGCAACAATCAACATTATATAATTGCAAATAGTATTGATTGTCATAAACATTTCTCTATTTCAAAAAATGATTGTTTCATTCTATTAATTAGTACAGAAATTATATATGACTGATATTCAAGTTAAAAATAGTTAATAATTCAAGAAAAATAATAACTAAATAAATTATAATTGTCAGAATAATTAAATGATTAAACTAGAATAGAATTTTTAGTAAGCAGTTGAATTTTTGGTAAATTTTATGTTAAAAATTTAAATTTTTAGTGAAAAAATAAATTTTTAGCGATAAATTTAATTTTTAGTAAAAATTTACTTTGTAGTTAAAAATTGAATTTTTAGTGAAAATTTGAATTTTAAGTGAAAATAATATTTATAGTGAACAATTTTGAATTTTTAGTGAAAAATTTAATTTTTAGTGAAAAATTGAATTTTTATTGAAAAATTGAATTTTTAGTGAAAAATTGAATTTTTAGTGAAAAATTGAATTAAAAGTGAAAAATCATTTTTTTTTGTGAAAAATTGAATTTTTAGTGAAAAATTGAATTTTTAGTTAAAAATTGAATTTTTAGTGAAAAATTAAATTTTTAGTGAAAAATTAAATTTTTAGTGAAAAATTGAATTTTTAGTGAAAATTTGAATTTATAGTGATAAATTGAACTTTTAGTGAAAAATTGAATTTTTAGTGAAAAAATTGAATTTTTAGTGAAAAATTGAATTTTTAGTGAAAAATTGAATTTTTAGTGAAAAATTGAATTTTTAGTGAAAAATTGAATTTTTAGTGAAAAATTGAATTTTAGTGAAAAATTGAATTTTTAGTGAAAAATTGAATTCTTAGTGAAAAATTGAATTTTTAGTGAAAATTTTAATTTTAAGTGAAAAATTTATTTTTTTTTAGTGAACATTTGAATTTTTACACAAAAATTGAATTTTTAGTGAAAAATTTAATTTTTTACTGAAAAATTTTTAGTGAAAAATTAAATTTTTTACTTAAAAATTGATTTTTTAGTGAAAAATTGAATTTTTAGTGAAAAATTTGAATTTTTAGTGAAAAATTGAATTTTTGGTGAAAAATTGAATTTTTAGTGAAAAATTGAATTTTTAGTGAAAATTTGAATTTATAGTGATAAATTGAACTTTTAGTGAAAAATTGAATTTTTAGTGAAAAATTGAATTTTTGGTGAAAAATTGAATTTTTAGTGAAAAATTGATTTTGTAATGAAAAACTGAATTTTTAGTGAAAAATTTAACTTTTAGTACAAAATTTAATTTGTAGTGAAAATTTAAATTGAACATTTTAATTTTAGGTGAAAAATTGAATTTTAAGTGAAAAATAAATTTTTTGTGAAATTTTGAATTTTTATTGAAAAATTTATTTCTTGGAGAAAATTTTAATTTGTAGTGAAAAATTAAATATTTAGTGAAAATTTGAATTTGTAGTGAAAATTTTAAATTTTAATCAACAAAATTTTATTTTAGTAAAACTTTTTTTTTCATTATTTATATCTTTTTAAATAACATCTATCTATGCCATAATTGTAGCAATAATAAAATGTATAATAGTTAATTTGATTATTGTTGCTGCCTGCTGTCGCCTCTATGCATAGGTTCAACGAACCGGCAGCAGCAACAGCACCCAAATCCACCCAAACACATGTTGCTCAGTTCATGCTGCCTAATCTAAAAAATTTCATGTGAAACTAAAAACAAAGCAAACCAAATGAAAATGAAAAAAATAAAATGAAAAAATAAAAAAAAAACTAAATAAAAAATCACATCTAAAATTGTTATTGAAATGTTTTGTGAGAATTTTGGCAACAACCAGTCAGCAACAATTTGTTGCTGGCACGAATAATGCGTGAATTGTTTGCGGCTGCGCGCCACGCCAACCGGTGACGATGAAACACACGACGTACGCACGAAGTGACCGCATTTTAAGTGACAATTTGTAACAGTTACGGCAACAACATGTTGCTGTTTTTACAAATGAAAAAAAAAAAACTATAGATTGTTGCGACGCATGTTGTTGCTACTGCTGCTAGTTGTGGTTTCAAAAATCAAACATTTTTCTTGACATAATCGCGGCAAAGTGATGAAATATAAAACTTTTATTTATTTTAAATTTGATGCCAATAAGTTGCTGTTTTTATATATTGCTGCTGCCTTGCACCGCCATCAGGCACAGACTTCAAACCACTTAGTATTCAAATCTTTAGTTAATTTATTCATTAAACGATCGATATTTCAACGAAATAACGCATAATGATGGTAATTAATATCATTAATTTAATTAAATTTAATTGATTGTCATTAGTGGTGACATTTTTCAATATTCAGTTGATCGATGTTGTTCGAGACTTTAATAACAATCAGAGCCATTGTCAAGTTTAATTAAAAATTAAATTTATCAATAAAAAATTCATATTTTCACTAAAAAATTAAATTTTTCACTTGAATTTCTAGTGAAAAACTAGAAATTCAGTTTTTCACTAAAAATTCAATTTTTCACTAAAAATCACATTTTTCACTAAAAATTAAATTTTTCACTAAAAATTAAATTTTTCACTAAAAATTAAATTTTTCAATAAAAATTCAAATTTTAACTAAAAATTCAATTTTTAACTAAAAATTCAAATTTTAACTAAAAATTCAATTTTTAACTAACAATTCAATTTTTCTCTAAAAAATATACTTTTTTTTCTAAAAGTTAAAATTTTCACTAATAATTAAAGGTTTCACTAAGAATTAAATTTTTCACTAAAATTAAATTTTTCACTAAAAATTCAATTTTTTCATTAAAAATTAAATTTTTCATTTAAATTTTATTCTTCACTTAAAATTCAATTTTTCACTACAAATTCAATTTTTCACTAAAAATTCAATTTTTCACTACAAATTCAATTTTTCACTAGAAATTCAAATTTTCACTAAAAATTCAATTTTTCACCAAAAATTCAATTTTTTGCATTAAAAATTAAACTTTTCATTTAAATTTTATTCTTTACTTAAAATTCAATTTTTCACTACAAATTCAATTTTTCACTAAAAATTCAAATTTTCACTAAAAATTCAATTTTTCACTAAAAATTCAACTTTTTTCATTCAAAATTAAATTTTTCATTTAAATTTTATTCTTCACGAAAAATTCAATTAGTTCAATTAAAATTCAATTTTTCTCTAAAAATTCAATTTTTCACTAAAAATTCAATTTTTCACAAAAAAAATAAAATTTTCACTATAATTTAAATTTATCACTACAAATTCAATTTTACACTAAAAATTCAAATTTTTCACTTAAAATTGAATCTTCACTAAAAATTCACTTAATTATAAAAAATTAAATTTTTCACTTAAAAATTCAATTTATCTCTAAAAATTGAAATTCATTTGATTAACGCGCAACGCTTTTAATTAGTTACCATATCCAACTTGTTTATGCAGCACCCTCTTTACGATGCCTACTTTATTCGAGCCTCCTGAAATTCCATATAAATTATTTCTTTAACGCAAACGAATGGCTGCTCATTTAGGCGAACATGTTGTTGCTTCCGTTTGCCATGTGAGCCCCAACGACACTTGTCTTTCCAAAGAATCCAACCAACTAATACAACTTAGCACAAACACAAACCGAACCCCACCCTCAACCCAACCATCCAACCACCCATCGACAGTTCAAGCAAATGCGTTGCAATTCATGTTTTCGCACATGTTCCCCAACACGATCGATTAGAAACCCAAATCCAGTCGTAGCGCCATCGCTCGATGCTTCCACATTTGAGCGTCCGTCCGTCTGTGTCGCACGTTGATCTTATCTGCAAAACGAGATAAGCGTGATTTTCCAGCAGAACAGCTGCCGCATTTAGATTTGCAAATAAATTAAATTTTCCGCAATGAGACTCTATGCAACGCAGTTGCAACCGACGCAATGCAAACGTGACACACACGACGCAACTTTGTAGTGGATCTTGTGCGCATAGCAGGTAAATTAGTCGTCGGCAACTGATCTGCAACATTTTTTCCTTTTTTCAATTTTTTTTTTTTAATTTTATCTTCTATTTGTGGCACAGAAAATAAACTTGTTGCACGGTGACATTATCAGGTTGCCACTGGTTGCGACGACTGACTTTGCGTCGTCCATCAATTGGTCGCGCATTTCTTGATCGTCATTTGATTATGTTGTAGATGATGATTTATGCATAATTGACTGACGTCGATGTCTTGAACAATTAGACTAGTTTTTAGAAAATTTAAGAATCTCTAGTAAAAATTTAAAAAAAAACTCAAAGTGTTATAATTTTAAGTCAAATTTAACATTTTTGGTAATAATTCAATTTTTTAGTGAATTTGAATTTATTCGTGAAAAATCAAATTTTTAGTAAAAATTTTAATTTTTATTCAAAAATTTAAATTAACTGAAAAATTAATTTCTAATTAAAAATTAAATTTTTAGTGAATTTTTTTATTTTTTAGTGAACATTTTAATTTTAATTAAAGGTTGATTTTTAGTGACAATTTAATTGATACTGATAAATTAAATTTAAATTGGAAATTTAAATTTTTGGTATAAAATAGGGTATTTAGTGAAAAATTAAATTTTAATTAAAAATTGATTTTTTGGTAAAAAATGAATTTTTAGTGAACATTTTAAATTTTAATTAAACATTGAATTTGTAAAATTAAGTTTAAAAGAAAAAAATTAAATTAAATTAATTAAAAAATTATAAATAAATTTTAAGTGAAAAACAAATATTAGTGAAAAATTAGTTTTCGTGAAAAAATAATTTTTAGCAAAACTTATAGTGAAAAATTTAATGCAAAAAAAAATCTTTGTGAAAAATTTAATTTTGAGTGGAAAATAGGAAAAATTTAATATTTAGTGACAAATATATTTTTATTAAAATTTTTAGTGATAATTTAAATTTTTAGTGAAAAATAGAATTTTTGTAAAAAAAAATGAATTTTTAGTGAAAAATCGAATTTTTAGTGAAAATTTGAATTTTTAGTGAAAATTTGAATTTTTAGTGAAAATTTGAATTTTTAGTGAAAATTTTAATTTTTAGTGAAAATTTTAATTTTTAGTGAAAATTTGAATTTTTAGTGAAAATTTGAATTTTTAGTGATAATTTGAATTTTTAGTGAAAATTTGAGTTTTTAGTGTAAATTTGAATTTTTAGTGAAAATTTAAATTTTTAGTGAAAATTTGAATTTTTAGTGAAAAATTGAATTTTTAGTGAAAAATTGAATTTTTAGTGAAAAATTGAATTTTTAGTGAAAAACTGAATTTTTAGTGAAAAATTGAATTTTTAGTGAAAAATTGAATTTTTAGTGAAAAATTGAATTTTTAGTGAAAAATTGAATTTTTAGTGAAAAATTGAATTTTTAGTAAAAAAAATTGAATTTTTAGTGAAAATTTGAATTTTTAGTGAAAAATTGAATTTTTAGTGAAAAATTGAATTTTTAGTGAAAATTTGAATTTTTAGTGAAAATTTGAATTTTTAGTGAAAATTTAAATTTTTAGTGAAAAATTGAATTTTTAGTGAAAAATTGAATTTTTAGTGAAAAATTGAATTTTTAGTGAAAAACTGAATTTTTAGTGAAAAATTGAATTTTTAGTGAAAAATTGAATTTTTAGTGAAAAATTGAATTTTTAGTGAAAAATTGAATTTTTAGTAAAGAAATTGAATTTTTAGTGAAAAATTGAATTTTTAGTGAAAAATTGAATTTTTAGTGAAAAATTGAATTTTTAGTGAAAAATTGAATTTTTAGTGAAAAATTGAATTTTTAGTGAAAAATTGAATTTTTAGTGAAAAATTGAATTTTTAGTGAAAATTTGAATTTTTAGTGAAAATTTGAATTTTTAGTGAAAAATTGAATTTTTAGTGAAAATTTGAATTTTTAGTGAAAAATTGAATTTTTAGTGAAAATTTGAATTTTTAGTGAAAATTTGAATTTTTAGTGAAAAATTGAATTTTTAGTGAAAAATTGAATTTTTAGTGAAAAATTGAATTTTTAGTGAAAAATTGAATTTTTAGTGAAAAATTGAATTTTTAGTGAAAAATTGAATTTTTAGTGAAAAATTGAATTTTTAGTGAAAAATTGAATTTTTTGTGAAAAATTGAATTTTTAGTGAAAAATTGAATTTTTAGTGAAAAATTGAATTTTTAGTGAAAAATTGAATTTTTAGTGAAAAACTGAATTTTTAGTGAAAAATTGAATTTTTAGTGAAAAATTGAATTTTTAGTGAAAAATTGAATTTTTAGTGAAAAATTGAATTTTTAGTGAAAAATTGAATTTTTAGTGAAAAATTGAATTTTTAGTAAAGAAATTGAATTTTTAGTGAAAATTTGAATTTTTAGTGAAAAATTGAATTTTTAGTGAAAAATTGAATTTTTAGTGAAAAATTGAATTTTTAGTGAAAAATTGAATTTTTAGTGAAAAATTGAATTTTTAGTGAAAATTTGAATTTTTAGTGAAAATTTGAATTTTTAGTGAAAAATTGAATTTTTAGTGAAAATTTGAATTTTTAGTGAAAATTTGAATTTTTAGTGAAAAATTGAATTTTTAGTGAAAAATTGAATTTTTAGTGAAAAATTGAATTTTTAGTGAAAAATTGAATTTTTAGTGAAAAATTGAATTTTTAGTGAAAAATTGAATTTTTAGTGAAAAATTGAATTTTTAGTGAAAAATTGAATTTTTAGTGAAAAATTGAATTTTTTGTGAAAAATTGAATTTTTAGTGAAAAATTGAATTTTTAGTGAAAAATTGAATTTTTAGTGAAAAATTGAATTTTTAGTGAAAAACTGAATTTTTAGTGAAAAATTGAATTTTTAGTGAAAAATTGAATTTTTAGTGAAAAATTGAATTTTTAGTGAAAAATTGAATTTTTAGTGAAAAATTGAATTTTTAGTGAAAAATTGAATTTTTAGTGAAAAATTTAATTTTTAGTGAAAAATTGAATTTTTAGTGAAAAATTGAATTTTTAGTAAAAAAATTGAATTTTTAGTGAAAAATTGAATTTTTAGTGAAAAATTGAATTTTTAGTGAAAAATTGAATTTTTAGTGAAAAATTGAATTTTTAGTGAAAAATTGAATTTTTAGTGAAAAATTGAATTTTTAGTGAAAAATTGAATTTTTAGTGAAAAATTGAATTTTTAGTGAAAAATTGAATTTTTAGTGAAAAATTGAATTTTTAGTGAAAAATTGAATTTTTAGTGAAAAATTGAATTTTTAGTGAAAAATTGAATTTTTAGTGAAAAATTGAATTTTTAGTGAAAAATTGAATTTTTAGTGAAAAATTGAATTTTTAGTGAAAAATTGAATTTTTAGTGAAAAATTGAATTTTTAGTGAAAAATTGAATTTTTAGTGAAAAATTGAATTTTTAGTGAAAAATTGAATTTTTAGTGAAAAATTGAATTTTTAGTGAAAAATTGAATTTTTAGTGAAAAAGTGAATTTTTAGTGAAAAAGTGAATTTTTAGTGAAAAATTGAATTTTTAGTGAAAAGTTGAATTTTTAGTGAAAATTTTTAGTGAAAATTTGCCAAACTTTTTCTGAACTCAAAAATTTTGATTTTTCTCGTAAAATAAATCATTTTGTTTTGAACTATTTCATAATAATTTGTAATTTTCTTCATTCTTCTGAATCATTTGAATTCTTTGAAAATATATTTTTATAGTCAGTGGCACATTGCGCTTAATTGGTAAAAAATAATACTTCTTGTAGTTAACTGCAATAAGTTGCTATGTGTTTGTGGTACCTTTAGAATGTGTTTAACTTTGGTTATTGCTTATCATTGAATTGATAAAATAGCGTTGCTCTAGTTTTCAATCACGTCGTGACTCATATCATGGGCGTGATTGACTTTATCAAAGACATGTTTTTCATTAACACAGCTTGCTATCTATCTATTGATAAAATAGACAATTGAAAATCTCAAAATTCAATTTCAAATTAATTGCATTTTAGTACAAGCTAATTTGGAAATTAACATAAATGTTATAGTTTCTGGTAATTACAAATTGAACTATAGCAGCAGCAACAGTTTAAATAGCTTTTATTATAGTCATCTTTAAGCATTACTTTATTCTATACTAAAATCTCAACATTATTCTTAAAGTTATCCTCAACTTTTCGCTATACTGTATCCTCATGTTTATCCACAACTTTGTGTTTATCGCAATTTTGTTCTCAACTTTATCTTGTACTTATTCTTAACTTTATGCGCAACTATATCCTTAATTTATCCTCAACTTGTATATCCTTCAGTTAATCATTAACGTTATCTTCAACTTCATTCATAACTTTAGCCTCAAATCGTTCTCTATCTTATACACGATTTAAAGTTCAACTCCCTACTCATATTTCTTAGTCACTCTTAATAGCATCATCAGCCAATTCAAAATCATCAGCCACAACAACCCAATCAACGTCTTTAAAATGAAAATCTCTATCAACATTATTAGTTATCATCATCATCATATTATTATCATCGACGCAACATCATGAAAGACAAAATCATTGCATAGCATTTTGCATATATTATCTTCGTCGAGTCCAGTCCAGTGCAGCAATTTGTGCGATCAATTTATTTGTCAACATTGGCTCCAATTAAGTTGTTGTTGAATTTTTTATTTAATTTAATTAGACAAACGTCTTTTATGAGTCAACATAATCGTTGTGATAGTTTTATGATTGCGTGTTTATCTATTATGTCGTGATTATCACAACATTATGCGTCGTCAAAAATTAATAAATTTAATAAATGTATTTTTGAATAGAATTTTATTGAAAAACTATGTTGATTTTAAACTTACATTTATATAAAATTTGGAAAAGTTTAATACTAAGAGAAATTTTGAAATTTTAGAGAAACCAATTGTTTTTTTTTTATTAAAAAAAAAATAATTTTTAGTTAAATTTAAATATTTAAAGAAAATTTTAATTTATGTTGAAAATTTTAATTTTTAATAAAAATTGATTTTTTTTAGTAAAATTTTTTAATGAAATTTGAATTTTCCCTAAAATTATATTTTTATTAGTAAAAAAAAAACTCATTTAAACCGTAAAAGTCCACTGGTACCGACCGACTTAAATCAAAAATGCCTTTAACGAATTTTATTTTAACTTCCCGCTACGATTTTAAAAATGTATCTTGATTCAAACGCCACTATTTGTACTGATAACCACTTGAAACGAACATCATTTGATATCTGTATGATCAGCCCTAGAAAAAATTTTGGTAGGGCCATGTTCATGAAGTGATCATGTCATTATTTGAGATGATCGAAATATGACGAGGCCCATAATGTCCTTGTTACGCAGTGTCCTGATCATGTACTGACCTCAGGCCATGATCAATTCCCCATTTTATTATTTACCCGACAATTGGCTTGTCAGAGCCCGAGCATAATAGGGTTTCTCTCATTAAATCTCGATCATTGTCTGATGCTAATTTCATTATGAAGAACAAATAATGTAGCAGGGTTTAGATAATGTAAACCCTGGTATGGTAAGCATGATAAGGACATGGAAAGGCAATGATCATATTTTCTCTAATAGGGCTTACCCAACGAAACCCTGAACATTTCCAGATGGCGCATTGGGCAAATTTCTACTAGGGAGTGGGGGCACCAAGCTCGAAAAATTACAATTTTTTGATATTAAATTATACAAAAAAAGGAGCAGAAAATATGCCCATGGCCAGTACACTGCCTAGAGGCTTTTTTAATTTTGTATTGTTTTTTTTTTTTCAATTTTAAAGTTGGGGTCCCTAGCGGTTCCACCCAAACAGTTCCGTCAAACTGTCAGATTTTATTCACATCTTCAGTAAAGTGTCTTGCACCTATAAACAATATAGTAGAACAAAAGTTATTTTATAGTTATTTTATAAACATAATTTTTTCAGCCCAAAACATGCTTTTACACCACAGTTTTATCTTGTAAAAAGTTATGGCAAAAATACGAAAAGATTCGCACTTTTGGCATGACAAGATTTTCAAATTTTCCAATTTCTTCGTATTTTTTTTTGATAAATTTGTATATATATATTGGTACAAGATAAAATAGTGATGTAAAGGTATGAATTGTTTGTTTTTAAAGCACCTATCGATCTGCATCATTAATTAAAAATAGTTTTCCAAACATTAATTTGCAATTTGTTATTTGCATAAAAAATGTTTGGCAAAATATTTTTAAATAATGATGCAGATCGATAGGCGCTTTAAAAACAAGCAATTAATACCTCTACATAACTATTTTATCTCGTACCAATAAATATATCAAAAAAATGAAGAAATGGGAAAAATTGAAAAATCTTGTCATGCCACAAGGGCGAATTTTTTTGTATTTTTGCCATAACTTTTTACTGGTACAAGATAAAACAGTGGTGTAAAGGTATGAATTGTTTGTTTTTAAAGCACCTATCGATCGACACCATTATTTAAAAATAATTTTATTACAAATAACTAAACTTTGAAAAATCATTTTTAAATAATGATGCCAATCGATTGTTGCTTTAAAATCAAACAATTAATTGCATAACACTACTATTTTGTCTTGTACCAATAAAAAGTTATATCAAAAAAACAAAAAATATTCACCCTTTTGGCATGAAAAGATTTTGAATTTTCGAATTTTGTTATATGCAAGCGATAACTTTTTATAGGTACAAGATAAAATAGTAGTGCAAAGGCATTAATTGTTTGTTTTCAACGCACCTATCGATTGGCATCATTATTTTATTTTAATTTTTATTCTTTTTTTTTTGAATTTTTGTTATTAGCAAGACATTTTTTTGGCAAAATATATTTAAATAATGATGCCAATCATTAGGTGCTTCAAAATTATACAATTAATGCCTTTACATCACTATTTGATCTTGTACCGAGGAAAAGTTATAAAAAAAAAGTTATTTTCGTTTTGGACAGGATATAAAGACACAAATCAGTATTTTTAATTTAATAGGTTGTTCATATCAAAAGAAATTGTATATACGTTATGCGAATCGATAAATATACCAATATAACAAAAAAAAACTTGAAAAATAATATTTTTTACTAGTTTTTAAAGCAATTCAAACTTTACAATTTGATTTCCCAACATTTTTAAAATGTTTATATTATACATATATAAAATAGTATATTTTTCAGAGAATATGAAACAGAAATTGAATTTTGTAATTTAGAATAATTTAAATATATACTCACTTACCGAAATTTGTTAATCTGAAAGAAAAATTAAAAGTATTATTAATATGATATCTTGATATTGTAAAATTGTTTGATTTATTTATTATTATAATACTAGCTGAACCCATACACGACTCGTGCAAAGATTTTGTGAATGCTTATTAATATAAATAACAGTAGAATTCTTCCCAGTAGAATTTTTTCCCGTAGAATTCTTCCCCGTATAGTTTTTCCCAGTAGAAGTTTTAGTGTGGTTAGTTTTAGTTTTGTGAGTTTTAGTGTGGTGAGTTTAATGGTAGTGAATTTTATTGTTGAGTCTTTTAGTGTGTTCAATTTAAGTGTGGTGAATTTTAGTGTGGTCAGTTTAAGTGCGTGAATTTGAGTGTGGTGAATTTTAGTGTGGTGAGTTTTAGTGTGGTGAGTTTAGGTGTGGTGAATTTTAGTGTGGTCAGTTTTAGTGTGGTGAAGTTTAGTGTGGTGAATTTTAGTGTGGTGAATTTTAGTGTAGTGAATTTTGGTGTGGTGAATTTGAGTGTAGTGAATTTTATTGTGTTAAGTTTTAGTGTGGTGAATTTGAGTGTGGCGAATTTTAGTGTGGTGAATTTGAGTGTGGTGAATTTTAGTATGGTGAGTTTTAGTGTGGTGAATTTTAGTGTGATGAGTTTTACTGTGGTGAATTTTAGTGTGGTTGATTTTGTTTTTGTTTTCTATTCTTTTTTATTTTTCTGTTGTTTTTGAGTTATTACTTAAGTTTTGTACTTTTACTTTTGTTTTTGTGTTTGATTTTTGCTTTTGTTTTTGTGTTTTTGCTTTTGTATATTTTTTTTGTATTTGTGTTTTTTGTGTCATCTTCTTAGCTTGTGTATGTGCCGAGTTATGTCGTTTTGAAAGTTTAGGTTGTATGGGAGGTGCCACGCCCCTTTGTCCAATCCCGCCCATATATAGCCTATGACACCCTCCGGACTCTTTAGTATCGTGTGGCAAAATTTCAGTTAAATCGGTTCAGCGGTTTAGTCGTGATGCTGGAACAAACAGACTGACCGACAGACTGACAGACGGACCAAGAGTTTTATATATATAGATAGATATTTATTATGTACCGGGACATTAGGGTTTTCACAGATTTCCACGTCGCAACTTTCAAATTTTAAAAAACTAGAATAGTTTGTCTATCCGTCTGCTACTATTCGGCAGGCAATGGCAAACCTCCGCAAGTAAGTATTGCCTACCCGTCATTTGGATTTGTTATTAAACTGTAGGGTATACCATTTTGAGTAGAAATATAACATAACTCAAATAGTGTGATAAAGCGCGGCTCTCACCAATAAATTATTATTATTATAAATTCCAAAAAATCAAACTAAATTCCTATTCATAGTGCAAATAACTATTATGTGAAAATGATAAAAACTATCAATATATTAAAAAAAAAACTATAACTTTCTATAATCACGATCTAGGTTGTGAATTCCTGAACTTCGAAATTGCGCCAGAACCAAAATTTTACAAATTGTGCGCAAAGAAACAAGTGCGCAGTGTACGGAATAAAAAAATAAAAAAGGAATAACAAGTTAGAATAAGTAGTGAAGAAAAAAAGACGGTACCATAGCAAAAGAAAAAAGACCCGACCAACGACCGACAACTGTGGGAGACTGCGAGAAATTTTAATTGAATTCTTAGGGTTAACATACTACTGAAACAAAGGAGAAGAGCAAGGAAAATAAAATTAAAAGAAGACAAAAATAAAATAGAAAATAAAGTAGAAAAACCGAATGCTATGTAGCTTGAAGTC
Organism: Dryomyza anilis; assembly: GCA_951804985.1. Classification (NCBI taxonomy): domain Eukaryota; kingdom Metazoa; phylum Arthropoda; class Insecta; order Diptera; family Dryomyzidae; genus Dryomyza; species Dryomyza anilis. The sequence continues at coordinate 77,759,937 of OX638134.1, read as the reverse complement.
TCTAACGCAGAAGCAGTCGAGGGACAAGTAGAGAAATCCAGCTAGATTCAAACAAATCTACAGCATAGACTAATAGAATAAGCTGCGAACAACATAGAAATTAAAAGCTAAGACCCGAGATGAATGGAAGAATGAAATCGCAAGACCAGCAGCAACAACAGCTCCATGTACTAGAAACCAGCGGTGGTCAACATAGAACCAATGCATGGTAGAGCCTAAAGACTGGGTCAAAACCCCATAGAATTCAAATGGAAAGTTTGAGAAACGCTGTTATGAACCTGATCTCAGCTTAAGATGAAGGCGTATTAATAGATAACAGACGCGAAAATATGTCCAAGCTAAACAAGAAGTTATGGCACAAAGATGGCTGATGTGATCGAGAAATGGTGGGTCGGGGGTGGGGCGTTAGGTTGTTTGAAGAGGGTACCACAAGAAATGGTACAACCAAGCGCGATACGATTACTTATAGTAACTACTACGGATATTGTGAAAAAATCATATAAATAAAAATTAAAGAGACTGTGCGCGCTCATTACATGGTCAATGGCTTCGAGGCGACCGGCACTGGCTCTGGCACTGGCTCTGGATGTTGTATGGTTATAGATCTGGATTGAATGGAATCGGTGAGAGCTGCGGAGTGAGAAGAGTGGTCATTGAGACGGTATGACGCGTCAAGACGAGGTCATTGTTGAGAAGTAGAAAGAGTTGACTGAGAAATGCCGCAAAGTCTGTGTCGACGTAGGAGATTGAATTTTTCGGACATTAAATGAAGAAAGATTTGGGCAGTTGTGATGGTGACGGACGCAGAAATATGTTGGCGTTATTTGATAAAAATACAAGAAGTTGAAGAAGAAAACTAAGTAAAAAAATAACACACAATAAATATTAGAAGAACAGAGAAGTATTTAAATGATTAAGATATATAGACTTTATAATATTAAGTAGGTTATTGCGATCAGCTTCTATGGCGAAAATTTAAACAAACTTTTGTTAATTTTTATATGACAAATTTTATAGAATGCATTGTTTTCACCATTTATAAAAAATTAAATTTACTTGTACAGATTTTCGATATCATAATAAAATTTTCCAACACTAATTATATTTTTTTTATTAAGTATTTATTAAAAACTAAACATAATGTCATTTTTTTGTTATTTTTATTTATTCACTTAACAGTCAATTTATCACTAAAAATTTTATTTTTCACTAAAAAACTCAAATTTTCACTAAAAATGCAATTATTCACTAAAAAATCAATTTTGCACTAAAAATGCAATGTTTCACTAAAAATTCAATTTTTCACTAAAAATTCACTTTTTCACTAAAAATTAAATTTTTCACTAAAAATCCAATTTTTCACTAAAATTAAATTTTTCACTACAAATTAAATTTTTCACTAAAAATTCACATTTTCATAAAAATTCAATTTTTCACTAAAAATTCAATTTTTCACTAAAAAATCAATGTTTCACTAAAAATTCAATTTTTCACTAAAAATTCAATTTTTCACTAAAAATTCAATGTTAACTAAAATTCAAATTTTCACTAAAAATTCAAATTTTCACTAAAAATTCAATTTTTCACTAAAAATTCAATTTTTCACTAAAAATTCAATTTTTCACTAAAAATTCAAATTTTCACTAAAAATTCAATGTTCCTCTAAAAATTCAATTTTTCACTAAAAATTCAATTTTTCACTAAAAATTCAATTTTTCACTTAAAAATTCAATTTTTCACTAAAACTTTAATTTTTCACTAAAAATAAAAATTTTCACTAAAAATTCAATTTATCATTAAATTTCATTTAACACAAAAAATTAAAATTTTTACTAAAAATTAAAATTTTTACTAAAAATTCAAAGTTTCACTAAAAATTCAAATTTTCACTAAAAATCCAATAATAATTAAAAATTCAATTTTTAATTAAAAACTTAATTTTTAGCATTTTCTATTATCACTAAAAATTTAAATTTTTAATAAAAATTCAAATTTTCACTAAAAATTTAATGTTTCACCAAAAATGTTCACTAAAAATTTAATTAATAAATAAAAATTCAATTAATAACTAAAAATTCAATTAATAACTAACAATTCAATTTTTCACTAAAAATTCAATTTTAAACAAAAAATTCAATTTTTAGCTAAAAATTCAATTTTTAACAAAAAAATTCAATTTTTAACAAAAAAAATCAATTTTTAATTAAAAATTCAATTTTTAACTAAAATTTCAACTAAAAATTGAATTAATAACTAAAAATTTCATTTTTCACTAAAAATTCAACTTTAAACTAAAAAATCAATTTTTAACTAAAAATTAAATTTTTAACTAAAAAATTCAATTTTTACTAAAAATACAATTTTTAACTAAAAATTCAATTTTTAACTAAAAATTCAATTTTTAACAAAAAAAATTCAATTTTTAACAAAAAAAAAATCAATTTTTAACTAAAAATTCAATTTTTAACTAAAATTTCAACTAAAAATTCAATAAATAACTAAAAATTTCATTTTTCACTAAAAATTCGATTTTAAACTAAAAATTCAATTTTTAACTAAAAATTGAGTTTTAAACTAAAAATTCAGTTTTAAACTAAAAATTCAATTTTTAACTAAAAATTCAATTTTTAAATAAAATTTCAACTAAAAATTTCATTTTTCACTAAAAATTCAATTTTAAACTAAAAATTCAATTTTAACTAAAAATTCAATTTTTAACTAAAAATACAATTTTTAACTAAAAATTCAATTTTTAACTAAAAATTCAATTTTTAACTAAAAATTCATTTTTTAACTAAAAATTCAATTTTTAACTAAAAATTCAATTTTTAACTAAAAATTCAATTTTTAACTATAAATTCAATTTTTAACTAAAAATTAAATTTTTAAATAAAATTTCACCTAAAAATTTCATTTTCCACTAAAAATTCAATTTTTAACTATATATTCAACTTTTAACTAAAAATTCAATTTTTAACAAAAAAATTCAATTTTTAACAAAAAAATTAAATTTTTAACAAAAAATTCATTTTTTAACTAAATATAAATAATTATAAATATTAAAAATTCAATTTTTAACTAAAAATTCAATTTTTAAATAAAATATCAACTAAAAATTTAATTAATAACTAAGAATTTCATTTCTCACTAAAAATTCAATTTTTAACTAAAAATTCAATTTTTTACTAAAAATTAACTTTTTCACTAAAAATTAAATTTTTCACTAAAAATTCAATTTTTCACTAAAAATAAAATTTTTCACTAAAAATTAAATTTTTCACTAAAAATTCAATTTTTCACTAAAAATTCAATTTTTCACTAAAAATTCAATTTTTCACTAAAAATTCAATTTTTAACTAAAAATTCAATTTTTCACTAAAAATTCAATTTTTAACAAAAAAATTCAATTTTTAACAAAAAAAATCAATTTTTAATTAAAAATTCAATTTTTAACTAAAAATTGAGTTTTAAACTAAAAATTCAGTTTTAAACTAAAAATTCAATTTTTAACTAAAAATTCAATTTTTAAATAAAATTTCAACTAAAAATTTCATTTTTCACTAAAAATTCAATTTTAAACTAAAAATTCAATTTTAACTAAAAATTCAATTTTTAACTAAAAATACAATTTTTAACTAAAAATTCAATTTTTAACTAAAAATTCAATTTTTAACTAAAAATTCAATTTTTAACTAAAAATTCAATTTTTAACTAAAATTTCAACTAAAAATTCAATAAATAACTAAAAATTTCATTTTTCACTAAAAATTCGATTTTAAACTAAAAATTCAATTTTTAACTAAAAATTGAGTTTTAAACTAAAAATTCAGTTTTAAACTAAAAATTCAATTTTTAACTAAAAATTCAATTTTTAAATAAAATTTCAACTAAAAATTTCATTTTTCACTAAAAATTCAATTTTAAACTAAAAATTCAATTTTAACTAAAAATTCAATTTTTAACTAAAAATACAATTTTTAACTAAAAATTCAATTTTTAACTAAAAATTCAATTTTTAACTAAAAATTCAATTTTTAACTAAAAATTCAATTTTTAACTAAAAATTCAATTTTTAACTATAAATTCAATTTTTAACTAAAAATTCAATTTTTAAATAAAATTTCAACTAAAAATTTCATTTTCCACTAAAAATTAAATTTTTAACTATATATTCAACTTTTAACTAAAAATTCAATTTTTAACAAAAAAATTCAATTTTTAACAAGAAAATTAAATTTTTAACAAAAAATTCATTTTTTAACTAAATATTCAATTTTTAGCTAAAAATTCAGTTCAGTTCAATTTTTAACAAAAAAAAATCATTTTTTAACAAAAAATTCATTTTTTAACTAAAAATTCAATTTTTAACTAAAAATTCAATTTTTAACTAAAAATTCAATTTTTCACTAAAAATTAAATTTTTCACTAAAAATTCAATTTTTCACTAAAAATTAAATTTTTCACTAAAAATTAAATTTTTCACTAAAAATTAAATTTTTCACTAAAAATTCAATTTTTCACTAAAAATTCAATTTTTAACTAAAAATTCAATTTTTAACTAAAAATTCAATTTTTAACTAAAATAACATTTTTAACTCAAATTCAAATTTTTACTGAAATTTGAAATTTTCATCAAAAATTAAATCTGAAATTTGAAATTTTCACCACAAATTAAATCTGGCAACATTGTCGAATAGATGGAGGTCAACATCTTTTGCGGTGCGCGACAGTGCTGCCAGATCTATTCATTGCATGAACAACGAACGCTTGACTGCAATCAGTCCCTCATTTTTATTGCATTATGTTGTTGTTTTTTAATATTGTTGTTTTTTTCCATGTTGTTGTTTGTTTTCGGTTTGTTGTAATTTTAATTTTTTTAATTTTCTTCATTTGTTTGTTGGTTTTTTTTAATTTTTGCATTATTTAACTTGGCAGCACTGCATCTTTAAAGCAAATCCATTGTTTTCTTGTTGCTGTTGCTGCGGATGAAGTTGTTGTTGTCGTCGTCATTTGTGTTGTTGCAAAATTGAATTTTCTTAATGGAAATCGCAGATTTGTTCTTCGTACGTGACGCGACGCCGACGATGATGACGATGACTTCGATGATGACGAGAGGAGTGCGATGGCCAAAGTTATGAGTTTTAATTTTGTTGCTTCTGTTTGTATTGCAAGCAGACGGATGGATGGACAGACGAATGGTTGGACATGATTGGACAGACATGTAGTTGGACAGACGGACATATAGAAAACTAATGGGTGCATTGCCGTCCGACGTCCGGGCGGATGGTGGGACAGACAGACAGACAGACAGACAGACAGACAGACTGACGGTCTCATATATGGTTGAACAGTCGACGCTAAGTTGATGTTGTTGTTGCTGTTGCAATTATTTCAGCGTCATCCATAAGTCTTTGTTGCATTTGTTTTTTTTTTTGCTGCTGTCGATCTTTATTATAATATTTTCATTATAACGCATAATTGGCGTTCATCATTTGCTAAACTCGGGGTGCAACGAGTGCACAAAACGTCGAATGCATTCGTGAATCATTAGAATGGAATCCGAAGATTTTTTTTAATTTTTATTTTTTTAATTCTAGTAATTGGCATTTTAATTAAGCACGCTGGAAGATGTCGGGGTGTGGTCATTATTGAAATAAGTGATCGAGAAAAAACAAATATTTCTATTTTCACATTTTTATTGAAAAATTGAATATCAAGTGAAAAATTTAATATCTAGTGAACAAATTAATTTTTAGTTAAAAAATGAATTTTTAGTGAACAATTGAATTTTTTGTAAAAATGAAATTAAAAATTAAATTTTTAGTTCAAAATTAAATTTTCATTTAAAAAATAAATTTTTAGTTAAAAATTAAATTTTTAGTTAAAAATTAAATTTTTATTTAAAAAATTTAATTTTAAGTTAAAAATAAAATTTTTATTTAAAAAATTTAATTTTAAGTTAAAAATAAAATTTTTATTTAAAAATAAAATGTTTAGTTATAAATTAAATTTTTAGTTAAAAATTGAATTTTGAGTTAAAAATTGAATTTTTATTTAAAAATTGAATTTTTAGGTAAAATTGAATTTTTCGTTAAAAATTTAATTTTTAGTTAAAAATTGAATTTTTAGTTAAAAAGTGAAATTTTAGTTAAAAGGTTAATTTTTAGTTAAAAATTGCATCTGCAAATAAAAATATAATTTTTATTTATAAATTGAATTTTTAGTTAAAAATTAAATTTTTAGTTAAAAATTGAATTTTTAGTTAAAAAATTTTATTTCAGTTAAAAATTGAATTTTTAGTTAAAAATTAAATTTTTAGTTATAAATTAAATTTTTAGTTAAAAATTGAATTTTTAGTTAAAAATTGAATTTTTAGGTAAAATTGAATTTTTTGTTAAAAATTGAATTTTTAGTTAAAAAGTGAAATTTTTGTTAAAAGGTTAATTTTTAGTTAAAAAATGCATCTGCAAATAAAAATTGAATTTTTATTTATAAATTGAATTTTTAGTTAAAAATTGAATTTTTAGTTAAAAATTGAATTTTTAGTTATAAATTGAATTTTTAGTTAAAAATTGAATTTTTAGTTAAAAATTAAATTTTTAGTTAAAAATTGAATTTTTAGTTAAAAATTGAAAATTAGTTAAAAATTGAAATTTTAGTTAACAATTTTTATTTTAGTTAAAAATTGAATTTTCAGTTAAAAAGTAAAATTTTAGTTAAAAGGTTAATTTTTAGTTAAAAATTGCATCTGCAAATAAAAATTGAATTTTTATTTAAAAATTGAAAATTTGTTAAAAATTTAATTTTTAGTTAAAAAATTGAAATTTTAGTTATAAATTGAATTTTTAGTTAAAATTTGAATTTTTAGTTCAAGACTGATTTTGTAATTAAAAATTGAAAATTAGTTAAAAATTTAAAATTAGTTAAAAATTGAATTTTTAGTTAAAAAGTAAATTTTTAGTTAAAAATTGAATTTTTAGTTAAAAATTGAATTTTTAGTTAAAAATTGAATTTTTAGTTAAAAATTGAATTTTTAGTTAAAAATTGAATTTTTAGTTAAAAATTGAATTTTTAGTTCAAGACTGATTTTTTAATTAAAAATTGAAAATTACTTAAAAATTTAAAATTAGTTAAAAATTGAATTTTTAGTTAAAAATTTAAATTTTAGTTAAAAATTGAATTTTGAGTTAAAAATTGAATTTTTAGTTAAAAATTTAATTTTTAGTTAAAAATTGAATTTTTAGTTAAAATTTGAATTTTTAGTTCAAGACTGATTTTTTAATTAAAAATTGAAAATTACTTAAAAATTTAAAATTAGTCAAAAATTAAATTTTTAGTAAAAATTTAAATTTTTAGTAAAAACAAATGTAATTTGCAGTTAAAAATTGAACTTACTTAAAGTTCAAATTGCATTTTTAGTTAAAAATTGAAGAATTTTAAAAACGGACCTTTTAAAGGACATTTAATTGAGCAAGTATAACCACCATTGACTTCAAGTTTAAAAGTAACAACTCAAATATTCGAAAAGCTCTTTTTATAAGCTATGTCAACGGAATACCATTTCTTGTTCAGGAGATATTTAAATATTATCAAATATACAAATAAGATTTTTGTCCAATTTTTTGTATATTTGAACCACTGTATCTCTAGAAATAATGGTTGGAAAAATAAAAATAAAGCAATATCTCAATATCCTTAAGCAGTTCCATTGAAATCCAAATTTTATTGAAATCGAATTAGGTGAATTCCAAACCCTAGTCATTGCGGTGTCGAATGGCGCGATTATAGAATTATTAACAACTAACCATAGAGCAATTTCAAAAAGGTCGTTGATCAGTTTGCTAAAATATAAAATAAGAATATCAAAGAATAAAAACTGTCTACAGTGATTTGTTCACCTCAGACGTTACCAATGAGACCGAACGTTGCTAAATGTGAGGAATTAAAAAGAACCGACATCGAGACAAAAAATAAAAAATAAAACTGAATAATACGATTTAGCAAAAAACTAATAGAAAAATTCAAAAAACAAGTCCATAAAAATATAAACCTTAATTGCTTGCCAAAGACAAACAGCAAACATGACAGACGGGCAGACGGTACAAATGTTGTTGTTGTTATTTTTCTAGTTGTTGTTGTTGGCGGTAGACTAAACAGCGCGTGTTGGACGGTTGAGCCCCACATAGAGGTCGTTGGAGGTGGCGGAGGGGGAAAGCACTGCGGGCGAGGCCGCGAATGATGAAATCTTCAAAGTAATAGAAATATAAAATTGAAAAAAACAAAAACTATAAAACTAGAAATAAAAATAAAAATAACAAAAAATTAAAAAGAGTAACAAAAAACAAATAACAAAACACAAAACAATAGCAAAATAGAAACAAATTAAAAGGAAACTAGAAAAAATTTAACTACAATAATAAGCAGCAAATAAAATACTTAACAAAAACAACAACAACAACAATAATAATTACAACAATAACAGCAACAACAACAAGGAAAAATAACAATACTAATAACACAACAACAACAAAAGCCAACAAGCATGTTGAAAATAACGAGGTCAACGGAGGTCAACTTATTTTATGTTCAACTTAAACGCTGCTCACTTTACTTACTTCACTCCAATCCACTTCAATTCAGTTAAACTCGAACTCCGACAACAACAACAACAGCAGCAGCAGTAAATCTATGACAACAAAAACAACAACAACAACATTGTGCTGGATTCCAATTCCTCACTGAGTCCGCCGACTCTGCGTCGAGCTTCAGCAGAAATCAAGTCGCCGCAGCGGCAGCAACAAATGTTTTGCATGAATTGCACAAGGCAGCCACTCATAACAACAACTACAAATAATAAAAAAAAACCAACACAAAAAAAATCTAAATACAACAACAAATAAGCTCCACAAAAAAGTTTGTAGTATTAACAAAATATATTTGTAAATTAATAAAAAGAAACTTTTTTTTAATAATACAACATAATAACAATTAAAACCAAAAAAGAAATATTATAAATTTGTCAAGATTACAAAAATATAATAATGCTTATTTATCAAACCAATTAAATTTATTTGTAAAAAAATCTAAATCTAAAATAAACAAATTAAAAATTGAAATATGATTTAATTATTTGTGATTAGTTTCACATATTTGTAAAAGTTGAAAAAAAATTAATAAATATTTGTAAAAATTTTAATGTGTTTAAATTCTTTGTCAAACCAACAAAATATATTTGTAAAAATAGAAAAACATTAAAGGATACAAATTTAAAATTGAAATATGATTAAATTATTTGTCAAACTAACAAAATATATTTGTAAAAGCTGAAACAAATATATGTAAAATTTTAAATATGTTTAAATTCTTTATCAAACCAACAAAATATATTTGTAAAAATGAAAACATGTTTAAAAATCCAACAAATTTATTTGTAATAATAAATAACTACGATTTACAAATTAAAAAAAGAATCATAAACATTTGTCAAACCCTTAAAATATATTTGTAAAAATTTAAAAACAGAAAATTAATTTGTAGAAATAAAAATATTTTTAAATTTTTGTCAAACCAACGAAATATATTTGTAAAACAAACGAAAAAAATGAAATTATATTTAAAAATCCACGAAAGTTATTTGTAATAATAAAAAACTACAATCTAAAAATTAAAAAAAATGATACACATTTGTCAAACCAACAAATTTTATTAGTAAAAATGGAAATATATTTGTAAAATTCAACGATCTTATTTGTAATTATAAAAAAGTGTATCTTTAAATAACAAAAAATAATAAGTCGTCAAACCAACAAATATATTTGTAAAAAAGTAATATATATTAGAAAAAAAAATGTATTGGTCAATCAACACAATATATTTGTAAATATTTAAAAAAAGAAAAATATATAAAGTAAAAATATATGTTTAAAATTTTTGTCAAACCAACAAAGTATATTTGTAAAACAAACAAATAAAAAGAAAATACACTTGTAAAAATGAAAATATATTTAAAAATCCACTAAAGTTATTTATAATTATAAAAAACTACAATCTATAAATTAAAAAAAAATGATACACATTTGTCAAACCAACAAAATTTATTAGTAAAAATGAAAATACATTTGTAAAATTCAACGACCTTATTTGTAAAAATAAAAAAGAGTATCTTTAAATAACAAAAAATAATTATTCTTCAAACCAACAAATAAATTTGTAAAAAAAGTAAAATTTATAAATAAAAATTAAAATATGTGTAAAAATCCAACAAAGATATTTGTAATAATAAGCAAAATAACAAAAAATAACAAAAATCAATAAGTTATAAAATAAAATCACACGCATTTGGCAAACCAACAAAATACATTTGCAAAATTAAAATGCAAATGAAAAAATTAAAATATATTTGTAAAATTCAACAAGCTTATTTATAATAATAAAAAATGTTATCATTAAGTTAACAAAAAAACCAAACTGAATATACCCTTTCACTCTTAGTGTAGGGTATAAAAATATTTATTCGTCAAACCAACAAAATAAATTTGTAAAAATGAAAATATGTTTAAGAACCCAACAAAGTTATTGCATTTTATAGACCTAGAGCCCGACAAATTAGTTTTTAAATTACGTCATTGAAAATTTGTAAAAAAATACAATCTACAAATTAAAAACTAACAAAATATAATTGTAAAATTCAACGACATTATTTTAATAATAATAAAGTGAACCTTTAAATAAAAATATATATACTGGGTGGTCCACTTTGGGGTGCAAATATTTTTGAGACTGATTCCTTGGTTAATTTCATGAAAAAAATTGTTCTAGAGATAAGGTCTATTTGGAATACCCAATGATATACAGGTTGTTTTCAAAATTTACTTTACAAAAAGTAAACACTTTTTAACAACACTTTTAAACAACTATTCTGAATGAAAATTTTGTAAAATAATAACATAAAAAAGAATTCTTTAAAAACTACATGTTGTTTTTATAATAAAATGGTATTTTGAGGAATTTTGAGAGCACTACAAGGAGTGCTCCGCAAGGAAAACGGTAAGTGAGAGATAAAAATAGTGTATGAAAAAATTGTTTATTACACTATGATACAATCAAATATTAAAGAAAGATAAATAAAATAATAGATAAAAATTTCGAGAAAAATGGAGATTTATAAAAAAAAGTTGTAATAAAATAATTATTTTTTAATTTGATGAGAAAAATCTCCTAGCGCACTACATAAAATGCCAATATTAAAATTTTACTAGAATCTATGATCGATTATCTTTCAAATGAATGTAATATTTTTGCTCTGGGCTTTACATTGTAGAAGTTATAATTAAGTATACGGTTGTATCAATTATTGTTAAGTAAATTTTGAGAACACCCTGTATATCATTGGGTGTTCCAAATAGACCCTAACTCTACAACAATTTTTTTCATGAAATGAACCAATGAATCAAGTCCCTTAAATATTTGCACCCCAAAGCGGACCACGGGGACTATGGGGGCGATTATCACAAGGCAACGTGTCTGAGTGCTTCAACATGGCGAAGCCAGCGCAATCCTTGTAGGTGTCGTCTCAAGTCAACTCACTGGTCACCAGAATTGACAAATTGTCAAATGGTGACACCTCCACTTCGGTGGAAGTCCTCCTCGTGGAAGTCCCTGGAAACGGCGCTCTACACCACCCGGTGTAGAAGTCGGCTAAAGTGAGTGGCGAGCATCTCCCTCAGAGTGAGGGTTCGTGCGTTGGGTTTGGGTCCCACCACGGAAAAAACCTATGCGCCCAATGAAAACAAAAAAGAAGCCTCGGATAACGACCGATTACAACGATGACGACCCACGCAAACGTTTTAAGGACCATGATTTACGGATATGCACCTGGAATGTCCGGACCCTTTATAGGGAAGGTGCCTCTATCCAGCTGGCAGATGTCCTCGAAAAATATAAGGCTGACATCACCGCTATCCAGGAGATGCGATGGACGGGACAGGGCTGTTCGAAACAAGCGTCCTGTGATATCTACTACAGCTGCCATGCGGAGAGACACGAATTTGGATGTGGATTTGTGGTCGGCAAGAGACTCCGCCACCTTGTCTCTAGGTTCACGCCCGTGGACGAAAGGCTGGCAACAATCCGCATCAAGGCTAAATATTTCCATATCAGCCTAATTTGTGCACACGCTCCGACGAACGAGAAAGATGACGAGACAAAAGAGCGCTTCTACGAGCGCCTAGACAACGCATACGAGCGCTGCCCCCGCCACGATATCAAAATCGTGCTAGGCGATTTTAACGCCAAGGTGGGCAGAGAAGCCATCTATTGTCCCACAATCGGAAAATTTAGCCTCCATGCCAACACTTCCGATAACGGAACGAGACTAATCGACTTCGCCGCAGCACGAAACATGGTAGTTAGTAGCACTAGATTCGAACATTTCGATATCCACAAGGCCACATGGTTGTCGCCCGATCAAAAAACTCGAAATCAAATTGATCACGTTGTGATTGACGGAAGGCACTCTTCAAGCGTGATGGACGTACGCACTATCCGAGGTGCCAATATGGACTCGGATCATTACCTTGTAGCAGCCAAGGTCCGCACACGCTTAAGCGCTGCGAAGAACGTACGGAACCAAACGCAGAGAAAGCTAGACGTCGGAAAGCTGCAATCACAACAGACAACGCAAGCCTTTTCCACTCGACTCTCACACCTGCTTAGACAAAGCACTCCTCCTCTCGATGATATAAGCGCGCAGTGGAATCATATCTCCTGCTCTATGCGTACGGCTGCCGAAGAGGTGCTTGGATTCCAACGCCCCCTGAGGAATCAGTGGTATGACCAAGAGTGTCGCGCGGCCACTGCAGAGAAAGACGCTGCGTACAAATCCACCCTGCAGTCAGTAGCTACGCGAGCTGCGAAGGAGCGATACAAAGAGAAGAGGAGGGAAGAGAGACGTCTTTTCAGGCGAAAAAAAAGCGAGGCAGAAAGACGTGAGTGTGAGGAGATTGAGATGCATGGGGACAGGAATGAGGCTCGAAAATTCTTCGAGAAAATAAGACGCCTAGCCGGAGGTTCGAAATCCGGAGCCTCTTCCTGTAAAGATGAGAACGGAAATCTAGTGACAGATATCCAGAGCACACTGAAAATATGGAGGGATCACTTCTCTAAACTGCTGACCGGTGATGATGACCTCAATTCCACCGATAGAGAAGCAAACCCGGCAACCCCAGTACTTGATGACGACGTTGAGATTCCGCCACCCGACCATGACGAGGTCAGAACAGCCATTGCTCGGCTGAAAAACAACAAAGCCGCAGGTGCTGATGGCCTGCCTGCTGAATTGTTTAAGACCGGAGGCGAAGAGCTAATAGAGAGCATGCACGAGCTCGTAAGCAGAATATGGTCGGATGAAAGCATGCCAAGTGACTGGAACCTCAGTGTACTCTGCCCAATCCTTAAGAAAGGGGATCCCACTATCTGCGCCAACTACCGTGGGATCAGCCTACTCAATATCGCATACAAGGTTCTATCGAGCGTATTATGTGAAAGACTGAAGCCCATCGTCAACAGACTGATTGGACCTTATCAGTGCGGCTTCAGACCTGGAAAGTCCACCATAGACCAGATTTTCACATTGCGCCTAATCCAGGAAAAGACCCTAGAAAAACAGATCGACACCTACCACCTATTAGTCGACTATAAAGCCGCCTTCGACACTCCGATAAGGGAACGATTATACGCCGCAATGTCTGAGTTCGGTATACCTGCGAAACTTATAAGACTTTGCAGGATGACCCTGAGCAACACACGTTGCTCAGTGAGAATAGGAAAAGACCTCTCCGAGCCATTTCATACCGAACGAGGTTTCAGACAGGGTGACTCCCTATCGTGCGACTTTTTTAACTTATTGATGGAGAAAATAGTTCGAGCTGCCGAACTCCGTCAAAGCGGCACTATCCTCAACAAAAGTGTCATGCTGCTCGCATATGCCGACGATATTGATATCATTGGCAGGAGCACACGAGCAGTCAGCGCAGCATTCTCCAGATTGGAGAAAGAGTCGCGTCGAATGGGTCTAGCGGTGAACGAGGACAAGACGAAGTTCCTTGTGTCAACAAGCAAAAAAGAGTCCGTGCGTCTTGGACAAAAAGCTGATTTTGACACCCACAAGTTCGACATTGTGAAGGACTTCGTCTATCTGGGATCCAGCGTAAACAGCAACAACGACGTCAGCCTGGAGATCAAACGGAGAATAACTCTTGCCAACAGGTGCTACTTTGGGCTCAGTAGGCAATTGAGAAGCAGAGCCCTCTCTCGCCGGACAAAAATAACGCTCTACAAGTCACTCATCATGCCCGTCCTACTTTATGGTGCAGAAACATGGACGCTGGCCACCACCGATGAGAGAGTACTGGGAGCGTTCGAGAGAAAGATTCTCCGTAAAATCTTTGGCCCTATCTGCTTTGCTAACGAGTATCGAATCAGGATGAACCACGAGCTATATGAGTTATTCGACGACATTGACATAGTCAAGCGCATCAAGATCCAGCGGCTTCGCTGGCTAGGTCATGTCGAACGAATGGATGAAAACACTCCAGCCAAGAAGGTGCTTGAATCGAAACTCGAAGGTGGACAGCGTAGAAGAGGGCGTCCAAATCTGCGTTGGAAAGACCAAGTTGAGGACAACCTGGCAACGCTTGGTATTTCTAACTGGCGTCAGCGCGCGCAAAGCAGATCCGACTGGCGCGGCTTCATCTCAGCGGCCAAAACCGACCCACGGTTGTAAGGGCCATTTAAGTAAGTAGTAAAGCGGACCACCCTGTATATGTATATTCAATCATAAGACCAATAAAATATAGTTGTAAAAACGAAAATATGTTTATAAAAATTAAGCAACGTTATTTGTTTCTGAAACAACTGCTATTCAGATAAAAATTGTAAAAATATCATAAAAAATTTAGTTGTTAAAGAAAATTTTATTATATAATAAAAATAAAATTTTTAATCAAAATTTAATTTTTAGTAAAAAAAAAAAATATATTTTTTTTAGAGAAAACTACATTTTTTAAAAATAACGAATACTTGAATATTTAGTAGAAAATCGAAAAATTTAGTGAAGTCTGCAATTTAGTCGAACTCGCACACACCCTTAGTATAAAATTTAAATTTAGTAAAATTTTTGGAATTTTTAGTAATATTTTATTCTCATAAAATTAATGTTATAACGAAAACTAAATTTTAGTGATATATGTAAAAATTTCTTTTTTTATAAATTCAAAATATAACTGTAAAATTTTAAAGAAATTTTGAGACTTTTTTTTGTCTACTTAAAATAAAAAATACAAACATTTTGATTCATATTTAAATTTTGATACATTTTTAAATTTCGATAAATTTTTAATATTCGATGAATTTTTCAATTTCAATTAATTTAGAATTTTTGATAAATTTAGAATTTTTGATAAATTTAAAATTTTTGATAAATTTAGAATTTTTGATAAATTTAGAATTTTTGATAAATTTCGAATTTTTGATAAATTTAGAATTTTTGATAAATTTAGAATTTTTGATAAATTTAGAATTTTTGATAAATTTAGAATTTTTGATAAATTTAGAATTTTTGATAAATTTACAATTTTTGATAAATTTAGAATTGTTGATAAATTTAGAATTTTTGATAAATTTCGAATTTTTGATAAATTTCGAATTTTTGATAAATTTAGAATTTTTGATAAATTTATAATTTTTGATAAATTTAGAATTTTTGATAAATTTAGAATTTTTGATAAATTTAGAATTTTTGATAAATTTAGAATTTTTGATAAATTTAGAATTTTTGATAAATTGACAATTTTTGATAAATTTACAATTTTTGATAAATTTAGAATTTTTGATAAATTTTAAAGAAATTAAATTAAAAAATTATTAAACGGAAAAATAAAAATAATTAAAAAAAAAAATAATACAATGAAAAATTTGTAAATACAAAAATAAAAATATTTAATTTCATTAAAATAATAAAATAATTTCTAAAACAAAGTTTTTAAATATTTTAAGAAAAAAAATCAAACATTTTGCATCGCGTGTAACACAGTCACCGACACAAACTCTAGCACAAAATGGGGCGTGTAGCGTAATGATGACGTCCACCAAAACGGCGACGTCAACGTTGACGTCGCTGACTGCCGCTGACTGTTTCTAAACCATTTGTTGTTGTGGTTGTTGTCGATTTTGTTGCTATTGCTGTGCAGCTTTATGTCATTACAACGCAGTGGCAACGACTGTAAAACTGGCGACTGTTGGCCACACATAACAGCAACAACACCCTATCCTACCCCGCACAATACCCTAATTCCCTCCCAACAAATGCTTTGAATCTATGCTGAATTTTATTTGTTTCGTTTTGCTATGATTTTTCATATGCATGCAATTTGGTTGTTGTTGCTGCCACAAATGTTGTTGCTGCTCTGTTGCTCTTGCTTCTTATGTTGCCACTGCGCAGTTGATGGCAACTACAACAACAACATGTTGCTGATTTTTACCACTTCTCCGCTGTCGCATATTGTAATGCCTTCCTTGTCACACATGCGCTGTAGAATTAATTTTCACATGATTTCAGAGTTGCTTTGAGGGGCCAGCTAGTTGTTGCTCTGGCAGCAACAGAAGCAAACAGTGCTGCCCAGTTAATTGTGCACCAACAGCAAGCAAATGGAATTTGTCAAAAATTAGCAGATTTTTTGTTGTAGGATTTTAATTTAAAAACAAGCCAAAAAAATTATAAAAAAAATTGGATTTTTATTTAATTTTAATAAATTTCGATAAATTTATTACAATTCGATGAATTTTTTAAAATTTTAAATTAATTCATCAAAAATTTGAGTAATCTTAAAAAAAAATATTTTAATTATATAAAAAATTTAAGAAATAATGATATAGTACTAAAAATTTGACAAATATAATTTAATTTAACTCAAAATTGTTCGACAAATGCCTAAGAAATTTTTAAATCGATACAGAAATTTCAAAAATTCTTTTAAATTTCGTTACGGTTTTTCTTTTTAATATGTAGACTATTTTTAGAAAAACGATTAAAATTCATTTAAAATCAATATTTTTTAAATCGAATTTCAATATATTTTTTTATAACAAATTTTGATAAATTTTTTAACTTAAATTAAAAATTTTAAATTTCGATAAATGTTTAAATTAACATTCATTCATTTTAAATTTATTAAAATTATCGAAATATTTTAAAATTATCGAAAATAATTTCAAATTTCGATAGTTTTAAAATTTCGATAAATATTAAAATATCGATAATTTTTTAAATATCGATACATTTTTAAATTTCGATAAATTTTTAAATTTTGATACATTTTTAAATTTCGCTAAATTGTTAAAATTCGATGAAATTTTCAATTTCAATTATTTTAGAATTTTTAATAAATTTAGAATTTTTGATAAATTTAGAATTTTTGATAAATTTAGAATTTTTGATAAATTTAGAATTTTTGATAAATTTAGAATATTTGATAAATTTAGAATTATTGATAAATTTAGAATTTTTAATAAATTTATAATTATTGATAAATTTAGAATTTTTAATAAATTTATAATTATTGATAAATTTAGAATTTTTGATAAATTTAGAATTTTTTATAAATTTAGAATTTTTGATAAAATTAGAATTTTTGATAAAAATAGAATTTTTGATAAATTTAGATAATTTGATAAATTTAGAATTTTTGATAAATTTAGAATTTTTGATAAATTTAGAATTTTTGATAAATTTAGAATTTTTGATAAATTTAGAATTTTTGATAAATTTAGAATTTTTGATTAATTAGAATTTTTGATAAATTTTAAAAAATTAAAATTTTCTTTAAAATTTTAAATTTTCTTTAAAATTTTAAATTTTCTTTAAAATTTTAAATTTTCTTTAAAATTTTAAAAATTCGATAAAAATTTAAAATTACGATAAAATTTTAAAATTTCGGTAAATTTAGAATTTTCGATACTTTTTTCAAATTTTCTTTAAAATTTTAAAATTTCAATAAAATTTTCAAATTTCGATAAAATTTTTAAATTTCGATAAATTTTTCATATTTCGATAAAATTTTTAAATTTCGATTAACTTTTAAAATTTAGATGAATTTTTCAAATTTAGATAAATTTTTCAAATTTCGATAAATTTTTCCAATTTTGGTAAAATTTCACAATAACGAAAATTTTTGATAAATTTTCGATTCCCTTTTTCAATAAAATTTTAAAATTTCAATAAAATTTTAAAATTTCAATAAAATTGTAAAATTTCAATAAAATTTTAAAATTTCAATAAAATTTTAAAATTTCAATAAAATTTTAAAATTTAATAAAATTTTAAAATTTCAATAAAATTTTAAAATTTCAATAAAATTTTAAAATTTCAATAAAATTTTAATAAAATTTTAAAATTTCAATAAAATTTTAAAATTTCAATAAAATTTTAAAATTTCGATAAATTTTTCATATTTCGATAAAATTTTCAAATTTCGATACCTTTTTTTAAATTTCGATAAATATTTCATATTTTGATTAACTTTTAAAATTTCGATAAATTTTTCTAATTTCGATAATTTTTTTAAATTTCGATAAATTTTTAAAATTTCGATAAATTTTTAAAATTTTGGTAAAATTTCCCAAAATCGATAATAACGAAAATTTTTGATAAATTTTCGATTCCTTTTTTTTTTTCTTTAAAATTTTAAAATTTCAATAAAATTTTAAAATTTAAATAAAATTTCAATAAAATTTTAAAATTTCAATAAAATTTTCAAATTTCGATAAAATTTCAAATTTCGATAACTTTTTTCAAATTTCAATAAATTTTTCATATTTCGATAAAATTTTCAAATTTCAATTAACTTTTCAAATTTAGATAAGTTTTTCAAATTTCGATACATTTTTCAAATTTTGATAAATTTTTCAAATTTTGGTAAAATTTCCCAATATCGATAATAACGAAGATTTTTGATAAATTATCACAAATTCAATATATTTTCAATAATTCGAAACATTTTCAAAAATTCGATAAATTTTTAAAAATTCATTTAATTTTTCAAAAATTTAAAAATATTCAAAAATTCGATACATTAACACATTTAACTTAGTTGTATAAAATGAATATGGTATTCTGAAATATTTGATAGAATTCGATAAGAATTAAAATATCGATAACATTTTTAAATTTTGATGGAATAAAATAACATTTAATAAATTCATAAAATTTTAAGAAATTAATATATTTAAAATATTGGTTAAATCTATTTGGTTTTTTTATGTTTTGTTTAATGAAATTTCTCTCATTTTTCTCAACACCATACTATATGGCTGAGACACCCCCGCCTATAACCGCATCTGAAAAATCCAAATCATGTGAATTCGTTGAAGTGGCTGTCAGTGAAAATCCCAACAAACCGCTAAAAGCATCAACATGGGTTTTTTTTTTTAGTAAAAACAAAAAAAATAATACAAAACTTTTGACAGAAAGAAATTCGAAAAACAACAACATAAGAAACAGTTATGAAACAAAATCAACCTGGTGGCTGCTGCCGTTACGCCGCCGTCGTTATCGTCACCGGCACAACAATCAAAACTTGGCTTAAACGCATTAACTGCTGCTACTTTTGCTTCTTCTTCTTCTTTGGTTTTCACCGATAGTCAACCACAATAACAATTGCAACACCAACGCCTTCCAACAACAAAAGCTAGAAACATCAGCAGATCGGGTCGCAGTTCACGCGGCTATGAAAAACTTGTACAACGTTGAAAGCGTCAAAAGCTTGCCGCAACTTTAAGCTCTCTTTCACTCACTTATGCTCTACTAACGAACTGCGTTGAGTGTCTGTCGTGCCGTGTCGCCTAATGTCGACCGTTCGTACGTCTGTCAGTTGGCACAACTTTCCAAATGTTCGTTCACAGTTTTTTTATAGGTTTTCGTAGGCTTTCGCGCCTCAGTCAGCGTTAAAACATGGGTGGAAATGTTAGCGGTTTTTTTTTTCTTCTTTCATATGGGACTTGTTACTTTTGTTGTTGATGTCAAAAACTTTTCATAACTCATTTGATTTTCTTTTTTTTATTTTTTTTATTTGTGGTTGCGACTTTTGTGTGTTTTTGTTTATATAACAAATACAACATTTTATTCATTTAATTCGGTATTTAATGCTTTTATTGAAATTTTACATTTAATACATAATTGTTTTAGTGTCAACATTTTTTTTATAATTTAGCGATATTTGTTGACTTAATATATTGATTTAATCGAATTAATGTATATTATCGATATTTTTTTAAATACAATCCATTATTTTCATTCATCGAATTAAAAAATATATATTGCAGTTCATACTACATAATGATATTTTTTATATAGAAATTTCATAATTTAAAAGCCATCGTCCAGAGCTCTTTTAAAACTAATAAAACAAACTTTTTGAAACGGTAAATTAATAAACCTTAACATGTGGCATTTTGAATATGGAACTTTTTAAAATTCTTAAAATAAAGCATAATTTTATTTACACTACTCCACAAAACGGACAGCACATACATCCATTCTATATAATGATTTTAAATGAGTACTCAAAATTGCTAGTCACCACTTTGTGGCAACTTAAGTGGTAACCACACATTTGCCATAAAAGTGCTTGTTAAAAATCAGGCGAATAATACTTATTTGTCACTCAATTGCCAGTCAAAAAGTCCCGGGTTGAGGCTTAGTTGCCACAAATTTGGATCCATTAAAGTGCCGGTACACTATACACTATAGAACTTGAAGTGTAATTTTCAGTGTGTTTGGATTAAAAATAATATTAATGTATACAGACTTTATAAGGACATAATAGCAAAAATTTGAAAAAATTACAATTCGAATTTAAAAAGCTGTTAAACCTTACCCCCTAAATGTTTTATGTTCATCTAAAAAACAGGAAATTTATGAAATTTTAACAAAATTGTGACTTCGTTTTGAATTTTATATACTATACGTATATGCTATACTTACATGGAACATAATACATTTAATAATTTGCCACTATTTTGCCACCAAATAGAGACAAAATAAGCTTCACTTATTGTATATGTTCCATTATCAAAATGTATGACAGCATTGTGACTTAGTACCGTGTATGTTACACACATGTTCTTAGCCACCGCTTTGGAACTAAAGAACACTGGTTTGCAACACAGATGTCAGAGGTAACATACCCTAGTAGAAATTTGCCCGATGCGCCATCGGGTTTTCGTTGGGTAAGCCCTATTAGAGAAAATATGATCATTGCCTTTGCATGTCCGTATCATGCTTACCATAGCAGGGTTTACATTATCTAAACAGTCAATGTTTCCGATCATAGTTACATTATTTGTTCCGCATAACGAAATTAGCATCAAACAATGATCGAAATTTAATGAGAGAAACCCTATTATACTCGGGCTCTCACAAGGCAATTGTCGGGTAATTAATAAAATGGCTAATTGCCCGATCAGTACATGATCATGGCCTGAGGTCAGTACATGATTAGGACACTGTGTTACAAGGACATTATGGGCCTCGTCATATCCCGATCATCTCAAATAATGACATGATCACTTCATGACCATGGGCCTACCAAAATTTCTACTAGGGTTAAAAGGTAAATATATATAACTAATGTTTGTTTCAATTTTCGATCCGTGGTTAGTTGAGTATCGCCATTTTGAGACTTTTTTTTGTCTACTTTTTAAAATAAAAAATACAGTCTCTTACACAACTAATTTACCAAAAAACTGTATATTCATATTTTCTTTGAATTGTCAAGACTTATTATAATATAACAATATCTTGCTTATATTATTTCGATATAATTTCAAGATATTTAAATCTATACTTGATTTTGGTTTGAATAATATATGAAAAATTGATTTATGGTTATGCAAAGCATAGTCCAAACAAACGATCAAAATTTTTAAAAATTGTTGTATTGTTTCAAATTTTTAAAATGTGCCATATCAACAAATTTTCAATATTTAAAGTTTTTCGACAAATAAACCCCTCACAGTTATAATTGAAATTTAGTCACCTTACTCTATTTGAATTGCTAAAGCTAACTTAAAAAGGTTCCGATTTGTTAGTATTTTTATGTAAGTATCTACACAGAAAAAATAATCGACGTAAAAAAGCAACCAGTATTTATTGCATTCATTAATCAACCCAGCAATGAAATGAACATGAAAACATTTGAAACTAATCATTTGTTAAATCAGCAATTTCGTTCGCTAATATGAATATTAGTATGTTAATGCAACAATTATATTTGCTAAAACTGCGCCGACTAAATTATTTGCTGCATTCACGTACAAATATTCATATTACTGAACGCAATTGTTTATATAACGAAGAATAGCAAATGTTTTCATTAAATTAGTGAATTGCATTGCTGGATTGATTAATGAATGCAATTAATATCGGTTGCTATATTTACGTCGATTATTTTTTCTGTGTACATAATTACATAAAAGTACTATCAAGTCGAGACCTTTTTAAGTCAGTGTACCTTCAAGATAGTTTTCTATAGCCTATCATTTAAAAAATGTGGTTTTCGAGACAGAAATGCATTGTGGACAATGTTATGTGATCTTCCCAAAGATTTGGTTGTTTTACGTTGGCTTTGACCTTAATTTTTTAACTTCGGCATTTCAACAATGCATTGTCCAATCCATTAAGTAAAGTATATTTTTCTTTGAAAATATATAAGTTTTTCATGTGAACTTATTTCTTTTTGTCCGCTTTCAAAAATAACTTTTTGAGTTTAAGGGGGTTATACAAAACTAAGCTTCTTTTTGAGGTGTTCACAATTTGATATTTTTGTTATAAGATATATTCACAATAATTAAAAAAAAATTAAAAATATTTGAAAAATGTTAGTGACCCTGTTATTTTCGTAACTGTATATTAAAATTGGTATGGACTATTAGAATAAAAACTGTTTAAAGTTTGTTTGGCAAATATTTTACAATAGCACTATATTTTAATTTTAAATATTGGGTGAAAAATGATCGACTTTTTTTTAAAATATTACGTAATAGGAAAACACCGAGTCGACACAGTCAAAAACAGCATAAGCGAATTAAATAAAATTGATATCCATGGAAAAAAAATGCTGTTAAGTGGTTATCAAACCTCAAGCTAATTTCAAGATGGTATTTTTAGATTATATAGAAAAATATAATACAAACTGCTACACATTTTTATTTTATATATTTTAGTAAATATTAATTTAACGCATTAAAAACTCTTAGTCTGTGTTTCAAAAACCCTTCACTTCCGACTGTTTTCAACTGTGAAAATTGGCTACTTCAGAGTTAGCAAATATTGAACCGCGTTGCAGTTGGATTGATGTACGGATGGTTGGATGGATCGTCCGACGATCGGCTAGTCGTTGAGTTGGTTGTTGCATTTCGAAAGCAATACCAGCCAGACGAGGCAAAGTCTTTTAAAAAGGTCAACCGAAGAACGGTGTCGTTGAATAGCGGATCGGGGGGCGATCTACAATGTCGCGTCGTCGTCGTCATCATCATCATTACGACAAGCGTGGCCAACGATTGATTACTTGACACTTTTTTTGTTGTTGTTGCTGTTGTTTTTCTAGCAGTGCTTTTCGCTATGCACTGCAGTCACTGATGGCGCACATCGATCATGTTGCTGCAATCGTAGCAACAGCCGCGGCAGCAACAGCAACATTTCGCAGCCACATGCAGCGCATAAAGTTAATCATTTCATTTATTTAAAATAACAAAAAGAAAAACTGAAAACAATAAAAAAATCACTTTACTCAAAACGATGTTTAAAGCTGTATAGAGGGGGCAGCACCATACAACAGCAGCAGCAGCAACATCGCTTCATTGCGCAGCGGCCTCATTATTTATTGAGCGTATTTTTGTTCAATGAAGATTTAAAATTTTAATTTATTTAACATTTAAAAAAAAATAATTAAAAAAAAATGTCTTCTTTTCATAAAAAACAAAACTTATAAAAAAAAAATATTTTTTTTAATCAATTTTTTTTCTTTTCAAAAAAATGTGTTTTTCTAAAATAAAAAAAAAAATGTTTCAAAAATAAAAAAAAACAATATATAAAATATTTTTTTTTTCTTTTTCATTTGAAATTTATTCATTGATTTTAAATTTTTTTTTCTATAAAAAAAAATATATATAAATTATTTTTTCATTTAACATTTTTTCATTGATTTTTTGAAATTTTTTTTAAAGAAAAAAAAATTAAAAAAAAAATAAAAAAAATTTTCATTTGAAATGTTTTTCTTTTAGAAATCTGCATTTCAAATTTGTATATAATTTTTTATTGTTTATATGTTGTTGCTGTTTCTTTTATGTTATTGTTGCTTTTGTTGTTGGTGAAAGTAATGAGCGTTAAGTGCGCGCTAAGCTGCCATGCGATCAGCACTTGAGTGACCACCACAAAAAGCCATCCATAGCAGCAGCAACTGTAACGTCGCTCAGTTCAGTTGGCATTTAATTTACTTTGCGTCCCCCAACAACTATTTTTTGTTTTAATTTTTTATTTTTAGTTTGTTCTCATTTCATTTTTGTTTTCTTTTGCTAGTTTTTAATGTTTTCTAATTATTATGTTTTTTATTTGCATTTTAATTTATGCTGCATAAATAGGTCTTTCGTAGCAATATACAGACCAAATTAATTAAAAAAAGTCTTATATTATATAAATTTATTTATATAACTAGTTATATTTGTAAATTAAATAGACATTTAAAAGTTTTTTTTTTTAATAAAAATTATATTTCTGACAAAATACTAGAACAGATTTAGAACTAATGTTGGGCAAAACAGACTCTTTTTCATGCAGTTTTAGTGAGAACAAGGACAAAATCGACCTTCAGATGCAAGAACAAGACATACTCTGCAAGAACAATAGCACGAACCAGACCAATCTAGCATGAAAGAAGCATGAACAAAAACGACCCTGTATGCACAAAAATGCGAACGTGCATTTTTAAAAATGTTGGGAGATCGAATTTAAAGTTTGAAGTGCTGAAAAAATTAGTAAGATTTTATTTATTTATTTTTTTTTATTTTGATTTACTTTTCAATTATTATAATGCATATAAAATATCTTTCGATTTGGACAACTTACTGAATTATAAATACTGATTTAGTATGTCTATGTCCTGACCAAAATGCTAGTTTTTGTTTTATTGCAATAACATATATGGGTACAAAATAAAATAGTGATGTTAAGGCATTAATTGTTTGATTTTAGAGTAGTTTCCTAACTATTTTTAAAAATAATTCGCCTAAAAAAAATTCAATTAATATTCGAAAATTTGTAAATCTTGCCAAGCCAAAAATACGAATATTTTTTTTAGTTTTTTTGCCAAAACTTTTTATCAATTTTATATACATCGTGGGTGCTAATTTCGACTCCAAGCACATTTTTTTTCTATTATATAACGTCTTTAATAAAATTGTTATCCATTTTAGCACCATTTCATCAGTCGGTCTAAGCCGACTATAAATACCCTACACATATGTGTGGTTACCATTCAAATTGGTATATAGGTCACCAGGGTATACGAATCCTAAAAATAACTACAAACTTTCAATCGCTGAAGAATTTCCATTCATTTGATACCCATATTTACATATGGGTAGGTGCACCGAATTTCGATTTTTTTTTTTTGGGAACCACAAGTCGTTTCGCGGGAGAACATTATTTTCATGTATTTGAGCATGAAATCAATATATATATTTGACCAAAAAAAGTTTATCTGAACACGTATACAGTAAAATTCACCAGTTGATGTGTTTTATATCATAAATTTGAACATAAGTGGTCGGTTAACAGGTCATAATGGACTGATCATGCCCATTTTCACTGACAGACAGCGTAGATATATAAGTAATCTAAATTTATTTAGCTCTTCTAGTTTTTCTAAATCGACTCAGGAGGTCATGCTGATCAAGAATATATATACTTTTCCATACCGGAGATGCTTCGTTCTGGGTGTTACAAACGGCGTACCAAACTGAATATACCCTTTCACTCTTATTGTAGGTTATAAAAAAGTTTTATTTTACGTAATATAATAAACTGAATATGAAGTCAAATTTAATACTATAAATAATGAATAAATAAGCTATGGATAATTTGTAGAAAAAGACTGATCGATTTGGTAGAAAAATTATGTTTAATTCGATTTTTAACATAAACAAATTAACATAAAAAATATTTAACAAATTTTACAAAATTTCAATCACTCAAGTCAAACATTTTTAATTTTTGTTAACTTGAGTTTTGTTTAAGTATATTAAGAAATCAAATACATTTAATTATAAACAATATCGATAATTACTGATTCATTCAAAATTACACGCTGCAAAAAAAAGGGCTATTCCAAACATAATTTTGCAGGCATTAACATGTATGTTTGGAATTGTATGTAAACATAATATATAATTGACTGATAAATCATTTGTAAACAGGGTTGTATTGAGACTTGAACCGTGTTGTAATGAGCTCTGACTTACATTATAATATCAAGGAAACATTTTAATGTTGCTTCTTAAAATGGTGTATGTTCCAATGGAAACATAATAATTACTACATCCAAATAAAATAAATATTTGAACCGAAACATAAATATGTTCAAAATAAAACATTATTTTGAACGACCTGAATATAAATATGTCTCCAGTGAAACATATCAGATGTTTCAGTTCAAAAAGTAGTATGTTTGCATAAAAACATATTTAAATATTTTTGATCTCAGTACAGCACATAGCGCAGGAAAGGAATTCACGGAGGTTTTTGTAAAAAAACATGCCAAATTCTGTTTGAAAATCGAAACACAGATTTGTATTTGTGGTTTTTTCACATTAGTTTCAGAAATTATATACTGCACTATATTATACTCTGTTACTATTAGTACTTTTTATAAAACAATTTATATATTTATTTAATTTACAAATAACAAAATTATTACCGACGCGAACACGTTTTCTCAACGAATAAAAAAAGACAACTTTATATACAAGAATTCATTTTTTGTTTCTTTTCGAACATCTGAATGTTTAAAATGACCCTTTGCATACTTCAAACGACGACAAAAGAGACGTAGGTAGAAAATTTTGCTCAACGAGTGCCAACTTCGTATACAAGAAGAATGTTGGAAGAATACATTTATTTAAATCCAATTACTATTTTGTTTGTTTTTAAATATCAATATGTTCAAAAGATGGCAAAAGATGACGTAGGTAGAAAATGCTGCACAACGTTGTCAACTTCGTCTGTCGATAAATTATCGAATTAAGACGAGCGTTGCGAACATACGTTGTATTTAGATTTGATTAGCATTTTTTGTGTTTCGAAACATAGTTTTAACCAAGTAAATTGCGAAGAAACAGTTTATTCAAATGCAATTAAAATTTTATGTTGGTATTGTAACATATTTATGGTAAATTTGACAGATTCTGCTGGACAATATAATAATGTTTAATTACACTTCATTCCCAATACATGTATGGTAATTTCGTATTACTTGTTAATTACATTCAAACATATTCAAGAAAATCTTTTCTATTCGTGTATATATAAAAAATTTTCTATTTCATTTAAAATGTCGATACATTTAAAAAATAATGATTAATATACTATGTATCGATAAATTGACGATACTTAGAAAAAAGAACATAATTTCGACAAATTTAGATAAATTTACTTAATTTCATTAAAATTACTAAACTTCAATAAACTTACAAAATGTCCATAAATTTAGATAAATTTACAAAATTTAGATAAATTTACAAAATTTAGATAAATTTACAAAATTTAGATAAATTTACAAAATTTAGATAAATTTACAAAATTTAGATAAATTTACAAAATTTAGATAAATTTACAAAATTTAGATAAATTTACAAAATTTAGATAAATTTACAAAAGTTAGATAAATATACAAAATTTAGATAAATTTACAAAATTTAGATAAATTTACAAAATTTAGATAAATTTACAAAATTTAGATAAATTTAAAAAATTTAGATAAATTTACAAAATTTAGATAAATTTACAAAATTTAGATAAATTTACAAAATTTAGATAAATTTACAAAATTTAGATAAATTTACAAAATTTAGATAAATTTACAATATTTAGATAAATTTACAAAATTTAGATAAATTTACAAAATTTAGATAAATTTACAAAATTTAGATAAATTTACAAAATTTAGATAAATTTACAAAATTTAGATAAATTTACAAAATTTAGATAAATTTACAAAAGTTAGATAAATATACAAAATTTAGATAAATTTACAAAATTTAGATAAATTTACAAAATTTAGATAAATTTACAAAATTTAGATAAATTTAAAAAATTTAGATAAATTTACAAAATTTAGATAAATTTACAAAATTTAGATAAATTTACAAAATTTAGATAAATTTACAAAATTTAGATAAATTTACAAAATTTAGATAAATTTACAATATTTAGATAAATTTACAAAATTTAGATAAATTTACAAAATTTAGATAAATTTACAAAATTTAGATAAATTTACAAAATTTAGATAAATT
The DNA here is from genome assembly GCA_951804985.1 of Dryomyza anilis. Taxonomy (NCBI): domain Eukaryota; kingdom Metazoa; phylum Arthropoda; class Insecta; order Diptera; family Dryomyzidae; genus Dryomyza; species Dryomyza anilis. The sequence continues at coordinate 77,731,314 of OX638134.1, read as the reverse complement.
TACAAAAGTTAGATAAATATACAAAATTTAGATAAATTTACAAAATTTAGATAAATTTACAAAATTTAGATAAATTTACAAAATTTAGATAAATTTAAAAAATTTAGATAAATTTACAAAATTTAGATAAATTTACAAAATTTAGATAAATTTACAAAATTTAGATAAATTTACAATATTTAGATAAATTTACAAAATTTAGATAAATTTACAAAATTTAGATAAATTTACAAAATTTAGATAAATTTACAAAATTTAGATAAATTTACAAAATTTAGATAAATTTACAAAATTTAGATAAATTTACAAAAGTTAGATAAATATACAAAATTTAGATAAATTTACAAAATTTAGATAAATTTACAAAATTTAGATAAATTTACAAAATTTAGATAAATTTAAAAAATTTAGATAAATTTACAAAATTTAGATAAATTTACAAAATTTAGATAAATTTACAAAATTTAGATAAATTTACAAAATTTAGATAAATTTACAAAATTTAGATAAATTTACAATATTTAGATAAATTTACAAAATTTAGATAAATTTACAAAATTTAGATAAATTTACAAAATTTAGATAAATTTACAAAATTTAGATGAATTTACAAAATTTGGATAAATTTACAAGATTTTAATAAATTTACAAAATTTCGACATATGTATTTATAAAATTTCGTTACATTTACCAAATTTCGATAAATTTCAAACGTTTACTATGACATACATGACAAAATTATTTTTCAAAATTTCAATTAGTAAATATAATAAATAAACCGATATAAAAAATTAAAATAAATATATTTCAATAATAAATAAAATTAATAATAATAACAAAATATTTTAAAAATTATTAGAAAGTTTCATTAACGATCAGTAGCAGCAGCAGAGGCAGATTTAGCAGCAGGCAAATGAATTCATTCAACTAAGCAAATTATTTCTTTCACTCACAAATGAAGATTATTATTTGCCGCATGAAGTGAAGTGGCTGACTTTCATATTTCACCAAGACTAGCAATGGCAGCAGCCAAAGCAGCAGCAGCAACATCGTCAAGAGTAACAACGGCAACAGCAGCAACAACAACAAGCGACCCAACTAAAGCAGATAACGTTCAAGTGCTGGATAATGATGTCGTTGAAGAAGAGAAGACGAAGAGCAGTTGACCATGATCATGATGATGATCACATTAATGTTTTCATTAATAAAATACAACACAAATTATTATTAAGACGCGATCATCGAACGTTGGGTTTTATTTTGTTTTGTTGTTGTTGCTGCTGCTGGCCATCAATTGCGAAAAAGCGATCAATATATTTTTGTTTTCTTTGATAACTTTATTTAATTTTTTATTTTTGTTTATTATTTTATTTTTGAAATTTTTTGTATAAAGTAGTGAAATTTGTTTATGATTTTTGCAAATGTTAAGTATTGAAAGTAGGTACAATGTGGTGTTGTTGTTGCTGATAGTGAATAAGTTGCTGATGTTGTAGCATTGTTATTATTTGTAGCTGTAGTTGTTTTTATTGCTAAAAATTTTGTTGTTTTACATTTCATTATTTTTTTTTTTTAATTTTAACAATTTGTTGGGTATTTTGTTGCCCGTAGTTTTTTCAGTTTCATTATTAAATTTTTAACCTTTTTGTGGATTATTTGTTTTTATTATGTAATACGTTTGTCTTCTTTTTTTAATAAAAACAAATTTAGTGAAAGCAAGGTTTAATGTTTAAAGACCTTTAACAAGTAGGCGCTTATAAAAGAAAAAAAAATCAAAAAATGAAAATATAAAAAAGCCAAATATAAAACATACATTAAAAACATAATTAATAAATATAATAAAAAATAAACAACAGATTAAGATATGTAATTTCTCTTTATTTATTTATTTATTTATTTATTTATAGTGAAAACTAACATTTTTAAAATTGAAATTAAATTTAAATTGTATATGAATTAAAAAATGTGGATATATTTATAATTTTATTAAACTCTACACAATTCGATAATATAAAAATATGGACAAAAAATATGAAAATGTTAAAAATATTTAATATATACAGTTAAAAGTTATATAATTGAAAACTTGAGCCAAATTTGACAAACATTTGTATTAATTTGTAATAAGTTAAAAAATTCTGATTATTTAAAAATTTAGATAAATAATACATTTTTTCGACATAGTTTAAAATTTCGAGAAATTTCGATAGGTTTAAAATTTCGATATATAAAAAATATCGATAAGTGTAAAAGTCTCGTTTAAGTAGAGAATTTTAAATTATTTAAATATTAAATACAACACCTTTATTTAAATTTGGAACTTTAAAAAAAATCAAAACGTATAAAAATACAAATTTATAAACATTTTGAATACGTTAAAATATTCCAATAAAACTAAAATTTTCGATAAATTTAAAAATTATAATAAATATAAAAAATTCAATAAATTTAAAACTTGGCTAAATTTAAAATTTCGATAAATTAAAAATTTCGTTAAGTTAAAAAAAGATGTAAGTAGAAAATTTCAATATATTTAAATAGTCTATAAATGAGTTCACAATTTTCCAATTTTAAACGATTACGATTAATTGCAATAAATATCGATACATTTTTTGAAATTCATATAAATTTTGAATACATGAAGTATAAAAAGACTTTTGATAAATTGGAAAATTTTCGATATATTTTATAAATTCGATAAATTGGAGAAATTTCGATATATTTTATAAATTTCGATAAATTGGAGAAATTTCGATAAATTTGTAAAATTTCGATAAATCTGAGAAATGTAAATAAATTTAAGAAATTCGATAAATATGGATAAAATTGAGAAATAAATTTGAGAAATTCGATAAATTTGAAAATTTTCGAAATATATGAGAAATTTCGTTAAATTTCAATAAATCTAAGAAATTTCAATAAATTTGCGAAATTTTGATAAACTAAATATCGATAAATTTTAAATATTTAGCTAAATTTGAATTTTGATAAATGATGAATTTTGATAAATTTGAAATATTTCGTAAATTTTAGAAATTTCGATAAATTTGAGATATTTTGATAAATTTGAGATATTTTGATAAATTTGAGAAATTTTGATATATATGAAAAAATGTCGATATATTTGAGAAATTTCGATAAATTTAAGAAATTTCGGTAAATTTTAGAAATTACGATAAATTTAAGAAATTTAGATTGATTCATAAATTTTTTATAAAATACAAAAATTTCGATAAATCTGAGAAATTTAGATAAATTTGAGAAATTCGATAAATATTGACAAAATTGAGAAATAAATTTGATTAATTTGATGAATTCGATATATTTGAAAATTTTCGAAATATATGAGAAATTTCGTTAAATTTCAAAAAATCTGAGAAATTTGGATAAGTCTAAGAAATTTCAGTAAATTTGAGAAATTTCGATAAACTAAAAATCGATAAATTTAAAGTATTTTGCAAAATTTAAGAAATTTCGATGAATTTTGTTAAATTTGAAATATTTCGATAAATTTCAGATATTTTGATATATATGAAAATATGTCGATAAATTTGAGAAATTTCGAAAATAACGTTTAATTGCAATAAATAACGATACATCTTTTGAAATTCACATAAATTTTGAATTTATAAAGTATAAAAAGACTTTTTATAAATTGGACAATTTTCGATATATTTTATAAATTTCGATAAATTTGAGAATTTTCGATATATTTGAGAAATTTCGATAAATATGTGAAATTTCGATAAATCTGAGAAATTTAGATAAATTTGAGAAATTCGATAATTCGATAAAATATATATGAGAAATTTCGATAATTCTGAGAAATTTCAATAAATGTGATAAATTTCGATAAACTTAAGATATATCGATAAATTTGAAATATTTTGCTAAATTTGAGAAATTTCGATAAATTTTTTTTAAATTTGAGATAATTCGATAAATTGAAATATTTTGATATATATGAAAAAATGTCGATATATTTGAGATATTTCGATATATTTGAGAAATTTCGGTAAATTTTAGAAATTATGATAAACTTAAGAAATTTGGATTGATTCCTAAATTTTTTATAAAATTCAAAAATTAAAAATGTTAATATACAATTATGACTAAATCAATAAATTTTTTGATTTTAAGCAATTTAAAATATACAATTTACACAATATTCCAAATTTGGTAAAATTGAAAATTTTTGAAAAAAAATATTCGGAAAATTTTTAAACTTCTAATAATCAAAAATATAAAGAAAAAACAAAAATAGGAACATAACAAAAAATACAAAATTGCATAATTTTTTAAATTTTTCAATAAAATATGTCGAGGAATTTAAAAAACATTTTATATTGATTTACATTAATAAATTTTTAGTAAGAAAAATCGAACAATAAAATTATATTGAATTTGAAAAAAGAAAATATAATTTGTCTAATCGAATAATATATTATAGACATCATAAATTTTTTTAAAGTTAAAAACAAAATTATTTTTAGCAAAAAATAAAAAGTAAAGTTAAAAATGTTCGTAGTTTGAAAAGTAATTTTCAAATATGTTAAATAATAAAATAGTTATAAAAACTAGTTGACTAAATTTATGTATTTCGCACATAGCAACAACAACAATAAACATCAACCACATGCATCAAATAGCAGCAACATATACGACGGAAGTGAATTTAAATAAAATTTTCTGTGCGCAGCGCCATCTGTGCGCGGTGTTTCTATGTAGTTGTTTTTGTTGCTGCTGTTTTTCTACTTCTTCTTTTTGTTTGTTGTTGTTTTAGCAGCAATTGTTGTAACTGCTACAACTGCTACGCATCATGCGAGCCTGTTACGAAGTTGGCACGTCCTTCAACACTAGCGCACGAATGCGCGTTGGCAACACACACGCCACCCAGTCACACACATACACACACCTCCCTTAACACACACTCATACATACACACAGACTTATTCACTCACTCACTCGCTCGCTCACACTTGGGTTGGCAACGCCAGCAACATTTACGCGCGTTTGTCGTAAACGTTGCCACCTCGCAAATAAATGAAAAACTAAAATCAGACTCGGCATCAGCAGCAACATCAGTGGCAGCAACAGCAGCGGCAACAGAAGAATCCAATATTCGGATGTCATTTAGAAAGCGGAGCAATAACAACAACCACTGCAATTATAAGAGACAAAGGTAAGCAAACCAAAACCCACAACACTCAATCTCGACGCTACGGTAAAACACGTTGAGACCTAGTAGAAATTTGTATTACTTCTGTCTTTGATGATTCCAATACGGCCCCTAGACAAAACTTCTTCGAGATAGTTTTGTCCAAAGACAAGAAAATTGTTCCCAAAAAAAAATGCTTTCCGAAAACAATTCTACCCCGGATAATTCTAGATAATACTTCCTCAGAGATAATTTTTACCGAAAAATGTGTATTCGGGAACTACTTTCTCAAAGAATTCTGCCCCGGTCTATTTTTTTCGACATTTCGTCCCGAAGACAATTTTTCCCAAGACAATTCTTCCTCGGAAAAATATTTTTCTAAAACGTATTCTTTACAACATACTTCCCCCAGACAATACTTTCTAGAAGTACTTCTTATTCCATCTTCCCCAGAGAATTATTACCCAAACAACGTTTTCATGGCAAATTCTTCTATGAGAAAATTATTATTCATCCGCGAAAGTTTTTTATTGCCACAATATATTCTTAAGACCATTCATCCCTAAGACTATTCGAACCAAGTTTCACCAAGAAAATATAACACATAGAACATTTTTTCACGAGCCAAATATATCCCGATAAAATTATATCCTGATAAAATACTTCCTTAGACAATTTCCTAATAAATCTTCACCACAGACTAAATGTTTAGCAGTATAAAAGCAGTTTAGAAACAGTTTTGGACGTATCACACGCTGTCTGTTTTATGTCTTTACTCAAAATATGACAAAAAAATTCCACAGAATTTGACAATATTTCAAATATATTTACCTGTGTGTTTTCCGGAAATATGATCGAAATATTGCTAAAGAATTACAGAAATAGAATAGTCCGCCGGACAATGGTTCACAGATGAAATTGTTCCATAAGAAGATTCTTCCTCAATATCACTTATCGCGAAACATTAATTTCTACCCGAAAAATTTCCCTGATACAATAAAATCTCGAGAATAATTCGGACCTAAGACTATTTTTTTATTAGCGAAACAATTCTACTTTTGTTCCAGAACAGCTCTTCCACAATAGATTTTTTCCCAAGATAATTTATACCCGACACAATTATTTACCAATGCAATACTTCCCCAGAAAATTCTTCATCACACATTAAACCTTAAAAGAAAAATTAGAAATAGCACACGTATTTCATTCGCTCTATAAAAAATTCACCCGAAATAATTGTCTGAAATATGTATGGAAGAAATGGTTTATTCACTGAAAATTCCTGTTGAAATAAAAATTCAAATTTTCACTAAAAGATAAATTTTTTACTAAAAAAAATTTAATTTTTCACTGAAAATTAAATTTTTCACTAAAAATTTTGTCTTTCACTGAAATTAATTTTTCACTAATTTATTTTTCTAATTTATTTTTCACTAAAAATCCAATTTTTCATTAAAAATTCAAATTTTCACTAAAAATTCAATTTTTCATTAAAAATTTAATTTTTCACTAAAAATTCAATTTTTCATTAAAAATTCAATTTTTCACTAAAATTAAATTTTTCACTAAAAATTAAATTTTTCGCTAAAAAAAAATTCAATTTTTCACTAAAAATTTAATTTTCACTAAAAATTAAAATTTTCACTAAAAGTTAAATTTTTTAACTAAAAATTAAATTTTTCACTAAAAATTCAAATTTTCACTAAAAATTCAATTTTTCACTAAAAATTCAATTTTTTACTAAAAATTGAGTTTGTCACTAAAAATTCAATTTTTCTCTAAAATTCAAATTTTCACTAAAAATTCAAGTTTTCATTCAAAATTCAATTTTTCCCTTCGATTTTTCATTTAAAATTCAACTTTTCACTAAAAATTCGATTTTTCACTAAAAGTTCAATTTTCACTAAAATATCAAATTTTCATTTAAAATTTAATATTTTACTAAAAATCGAATTTTCATTAAAAATTAAAATTTTTAGTTAAAATTCAATTTCTCACTAAAAATTCAATTTTTCACTAAAATTCAATTTTTCACTAAAAATTAAATTTTTCAGTAGAAATTCAATTTTTCACTAAAAATTCAATTTTTCAGTAAAAATTCTATTTTTCAGTAAAAATTCAATTTTTCAGTAAAAATTCAAATTTTCACTACAAATTCAATTTTTCACTAAAAAATTCAATTTTTCACTAACAATTCAATTTCTCTTTTCAAATTCAATATATCACATAATAAAAAAACAATTTTTCATTGATTATGATTTATGAATTCCAATTTTCACTAAAAATGCAAATTTATACTATAAATTTACAGCCAGATATTGTATCTCGATGTGACTGAGTCCTCTCACATGTGAGTACTCTCACATCGTCTGAAAAGTTGTATTTCATATCTTCACACATTCCGCCCGTTGGCTCTTACGTTGACTTTGTTCCCTCTTACGTTCTATGAAACCGCTGTAAACATCCAAACATTTAGCGTTACCAACAATCAAACTTGATCCAAAATAAATAAACCATTCATATTTTTGCTATGATTTGGGTTTGGAAAATAGAAAAACATAGCTTTTCAGTAAACAAAAAACAGCTGTACTGAGAAAAATGTCAAATATTTGTTTGTGTGATTTTCTTCATTTTTGCATTTTTTCTAATTTGCTTTGTAAACTTATTTTTTGGATGAAAAGTGTATTCAAAAATTATTTGAAATTGTTCTGTATCCTTTTTAGGTGCAATTAGTGCTTTTTTTTTGTGAAAATTTTAGAAAACGGAGCCAAAAAAGCTGCCGTCTAATTTGACACAATATTCGTGCGGTTTAGTTTTATGAAATACAAATTATTTCTTTACGTCGTCGCTTACCGTGTGACGTCAGACGTTTTGGGCTTTACAAAATACAAAAAGTCAGTCACACGGGCGTGCGTGACTACTTTCGTCAATTATCGACATACAATATCTGGCTGTTAATTTTATCACCAAAGAGTTTAATTTTTAACTAAAAAAAATAATTTTTTTTACCGAAATAAAATTTTTACTAAAAATAAAATTTTTTCCTAAAAATTAATTTTTCCAGTAAAAAAAAATAAATTTTTCACAAAAAAAAAAACAATTTTTCACTATGAATTTAATTTTTCACTTATATTTAATTTTTCTTTAAGAATTAAATTTTTCTCTAAAATTTTAATTTTTCATTAAAAATTAAAATTTTTTTTATTAAAAATTATACTTTTTACTAAAAATTAAATATTTCACTATAAATAATTTATTCACTAATTATTCAGTTATTCACTAATTATTATTTTTTCTAATTTCAATATTACTGTAAATTCAATTTTTACTAAAATTCGTTTATTTTTTCTATTGGACCTTCAACTTCTAAATCTCGCAAACATCAGGCATCTAAGTTCATTGCATTTGTAGGTAGTAGTGGTAGTCGGTCGCTTGTCGGTTCATAGCTGCCAAATAGTAGTAGTTTGCTACTTTTTTATTTTTTTGCACTTAAAAAAAAGTGGCATTCATACTATTCCCTCCCACCCATCACTCCTCATAGACAAACACACACATGCTGCATGTTAACGCGTGTGAGACTCAATGAACGACTGCAGTTGCTTGGTGTGTGTGGCTTTCTGTGTGCGCTGGTTTGGATAGGGTAGAGGACGGGTGATGTGGTGGTCGCTGTTGGCATAAATTGTGGCACAGCCGTGTGTTGCAAATGTGTTTGAATTTTGCACTGACTTTGAGCAATGCAATGCATTTCCCGACTCGTTCTACACGACTCTGTGCTGTGCCATAATTACACATATTCGGAAAATAAACTTGTTTGTCTAACGTTTCCACAAACTTTAGCACTACCTCTTCTGCTCTCAATAAAGCATTTTTAAACTGTGGGAAAATATAATTTATATATAATAAAACGTATTAATTTTAAAAAACGTTTTTAGCTGAATTCAAAATGATTATTAACTTTAACTAGTTTCATTTTATTATCTATTTTTGTAAAATTTACTTATAATTCACATATGGTTCATGAAAAACAAAAAAAATAAAACTTGTCGTTGAAAGATAATTCTTTTAATTTAGATAAAATATTTTTTTTTTTTTGGTATTCTTCTTGTTTGAGTGTATACAATACACATAATATAGTTCTAAAAAGCGCCTCACCCCATCCTCCATCCTTTGCACAAAATTCTGACATGATATGCTTTAGGTTTACACCGCATAGATGGCGCTTTTAATGTTTCTTTTTGGCGCGCATTTTCAGCACTTCAGCAAATTGTTCCGCTGTGTCTGTCTCACTCTGATACTGGTTTGGCGCACGTTCTGTCTCCTGCTTCATATGGAAAATGGTTCGTTTGCACGGCATCGCGTTTTGTTATGGACTTCCAATCGATAGTATATAGGGTAGACCATATGTGTGTGGTAAGGTTAGTATTGGATGATGGTACAGGATAATTTGTGGAATTATATAAAAAATTTAAAACATTACTAAAATTGGAACTCAAACTTATAACTCATTAATTTCGCAAATTAATTTTTCATATAACGTTTAATTTTTCATTAAAAAATTAAAATTTAAAAAAAAAAAAATTTGAAAATTAAAATTTAACAAAAAATTAAAATTTCACTTAAAATTCAACTTTTCACTAAAAATGTTCACTAAAAATTCAATTTTTTACTAAAAATTCAATTTTTCACTAAAAATTCAATTTTTTCTCTAAAAATTCAATTTTTTCTCTAAAATTCAATTTTTCAATTAAAAAAAATCAATTTTCACTAAAAATTCAATTTTTCACTAAAAAATTCAATTTTTCACTAAAAATTCAATTTTTCACTAAAAATTCAATTTTTCACTAAAAATTCAATTTTTCACTAAAAATTCAAATTTTCACTAAAAAATCAATTTTTCACTAAAAATTCAATTTTTCACTAAAAATTCAATTTTTTCTCTAATAATTCAATTTTTTCTCTAAAATTCAATTTTTCAATTAAAAAAAATCAATTTTCACTAAAAATTCAAATTTTCACTAAAAAATTCAATTTTTCACTAAAAATTCAATTTTTCACTAAAAATTCAATTTTTCACTAAAAATTCAATTTTTCACTAAAAATTCAATTTTTCACTAAAAATTCAATTTTTCACTAAAAATACAATTTTTCACTAAAAATTCAAATTTTCACTAAAAATTCAAATTTTCACTAAAAATTCAAATTTTCGCTAAAAATTAATTTTTTCACTACAATTCAAATTTTCACTAAAAATTCAATTTTTCACTAAAAATTCAAATTTTCACTAAAAATTCAAATTTTCACTAAAAATTAAAATTTTCACTAAAAATTCAAATTTTCACTAAAAATTAAAATGTTCACTAAAAAAATTCAATTCTCACTAAAAATTCAAATTTTCACTAAAAATTCAATTTTTCACTAAAAATTCAATTTTTCACTAAAAATTCAATTTTTCACTAAAAATTCAATTTTTCACTAAAAATTCAATTTTTCACTAAAAAATCAATTTTTCACTAAAAATTCAATTTTTCACTAAAAAATCAATTTTTCACTAAAAATTCAATTTTTCACTAAAAAATCAATTTTTCACTAAAAATTCAATTTTTCACTAAAAATTCAATTTTTCACTAAAAATTCAATTTTTCACTAAAAATTCAATTTTTCACTAAAAATTCAAATTTTCACTAAAAATTCAAATTTTCACTAAAAATTCAAATTTTCGCTAAAAATTAATTTTTTCACTACAATTCAAATTTTCACTAAAAATTCAATTTTTCACTAAAAATTCAAATTTTCACTAAAAATTAAAATTTTCACTAAAAATTCAAATTTTCACTAAAAATTAAAATGTTCACTAAAAAAATTCAATTCTCACTAAAAATTCAAATTTTCACTAAAAATTCAAATTTTCACTAAAAATTCAAATTTTCACTAAAAATTCAAATTTTCGCTAAAAATTAATTTTTTCACTACAATTCAAATTTTCACTAAAAATTCAATTTTTCACTAAAAATTCAAATTTTCACTAAAAATTCAAATTTTCACTAAAAATTAAAAATTTTCACTAAAAATTCAAATTTTCACTAAAAATTTAAATTTTCACTAAAAAAATTCAATTTTCACTAAAAATTCAATTTTTCACTAAAAATTCAATTTTCACTAAAAATTCAATTTTTCACTAAAAATTCAAATTTTCACTAAAAATTCAAATTTTCACTAAAAATTAAATTTTTCACTAAAAAATTCAATTTTCACTAAAATTCAATTTTTCACCAAAAATTCAATTTTCACTAAAAATTCAATTTTTCACTAAAAATTCAAATTTTCACCAAAAATTCAAATTTTCAATAAAAATTCAACTTTTACTAAAAATTAAATTTTTCACAAAAACTGTTCACCAAAAATTCCAATTTTCACTAAAAAATCCAATTTTTCACTAAAAATTCAAATTTTCACTAAAAATTCATTTTTCACTTAGAATTCAATTTTCTTAAATATTTATTTTTCACTAAGAATTCAGCAAAGTGAATCCGAAGTCCTTTTACTTCCTAATAATAAATTGCACTGATGTCGTAGAATCGAGAAGCAAAAAAAAAGTATGAAGTATTTTTGATAATATTTGTCAACGTACCCGACAATTTCTGCCGCCTGTTGTCGTTACTTCTTATCGGGTATATGTTGAACATTTATTTACAAGAAACTTAAAATATTGCTAAAAAGTAGAAAATAAATGTTTTATTATTGCCTGCTGTCGACGCATATTGCAGTCTGCAGTCTGCAATTCAGTCTACGCCACTCACTCAGTCCGATGGCTGTCTGGAATCAAACCAATGTCCTATGTCCTACCCATAGCAAAATCGTATATATAGCGTATTGGGCTCAGTGCATCCCAGAACTGTAGCAGGCACTCAGACAAACAGACGGACGGACAAATAGACTGCTGACTATTGCCTCTAAGTCAACGATTATTGAACCTGTGCAGTAAGCCTGCCTGCCTGCTGCCTATTGAAATCCAACAACGTAACCGTGACAACGTGTTACCATTGCGAGTCCCCGTTCAGGCCACACCATGACTCCATTGAAACTCATAACCGAAGTCATTGGAAAAACGAAGAAAACCTCGACGATAAACTTTCGAGGCCGGTACAAACAACGAGACAGACAACAAAAAAAACACACAGTCAGATGATGTTGTTAATGGTAGCGGTGAAGGTGGATCTGAAGTTCTAGGCATTGGTTGTAGGTACTAGTAATGGTGGCACCATGATGACGATGATGATGAAGATGATATTGGTGATATTGTTGCTGCTGCCTCACGTTCAGTACCTTCCTTCTATGCATTGACAAAACTGATTCTTATTTCAATTTTAATACTCAGTTCTGTAATATTTCTTTCATTTCTCTTCATTTTTAAACTTTTTCTATGTTTTTCCTTTTTTTTTTATTCGCTTGAAATTTCCTGCTGCATTTCGAAAAATTATTTCTCTCCGTGGTTGTCACAATGCGTTGTCATATGTCGTAGTACAACGACAGTAGTTACTACCACGGATCTGAAAGTCGAGGTAGAACCACTACCTTGTCTCTGACTATTGCAGGTTTCGATGATTTTTTGCACTATTTTTTGTGAAGTCTATGGCGGCTTTATGCCTTATAAAAATGGTGAATATGAAAAATAGTATTTAGGATATTTGAATCCGTGCAACTCGATTATTAACTCTACACCTTGAGTATAGTAAGTCTAACCGAAACCGATGATCGCTTAAAACTGATATCATAAGAATCGCTCTAATTTGATGCGATATCGATTCAGAATCGTTTTTATTCTCGTTTAGAAAAAAAAATTGATATGTCGCTTCGAACTTTCCTTGCAGTTTAGTAGTTTTGTCATTCGATATTGGTATAAGGTCTGATTGGATATCGTACGAATTCTTCGACATACAGCATCGTTCTCGTATCAATTTTAGTAATTAGTAATTCCCAGTCTGACATGCCTCGGAAACCTCGATTTTTTCTCGAATAACTTCGATAAAAAAAAGTTCACTCTCGTTGCTCGAATTTAGTTTTTAAAATTTCTCGGTCATTCAAGCTCTTATACCTGAGACAGACATGTAGTAAAGTTATTATAATAACAATACTATAACATTCTAAATACCAGATAGGTGACAGACATAGCGTAGTATAGTTTGCGTAGTAAATAAAACTATGCCAAAGGAATATTACAGCATTTTCATTTTTGTTGGGTACCACGGTTACTAGAGAATATTTTATTCTAGTCAGCTGTAAAGACCCCTATTTTCAGAAGGTCGTGACAATTTTTATTTTTTGTTTTTCTATTACAGACTTCTAATAACAGTGAAAACTACGTTTCCTTTACTTGCAGATCCTCAGTGGACACTTATATTTTTTTTAATATTGTAGCTTTACTACATAGAAATATGCAAAGTCGTGGTCATTTTATTTTAGTGATGCAAATTAAATGCAGTTCAATAAAATTCAGTTTCTAACATTCATTTTTCAATAAAATTTTGAAAAACAATTTCAAATAATTTATTTATTTTTTGGATTTTATTATGACATTTCAGTACAAAGAGCTTCTTTTGACAAAAATCTTTCGGAAAGCTTTTGAAATTTGGCTGTGTTTAAACGAAAACTACAAAAATAATACGAATAGTTTCGTGGTATTTGTACCAGATAAATACCACAATGAAATCAACGAATACTACGAAAATATTATAATATTGTGAGACACACATCTAGTATTTCAAATACTATGATATGAATACCAGATGTCTGTCTCAGGTATTAGACAATAAACGATATATAAACATATATAAACGACGTATCAAAATTTGACAATTTTTTTTTTGCGATCTCGTTCCGATTTCAAAAAATGTCTCGTATCCTAAAAAACTCCAATGGAACGCAACGAAATCCACCTACTATGTATGTCCAATTTGACGTCCGATATAGTGTTAATTCTTCTTCTTCTCGCATTGATCTCGTAACGATATCGAAACGAATGGCGCACTGGGATTCATTAAAATCGGACTTTGAACTCAAACCAGTTGGGAAGGTTAGATCACATGGGAAATTTTAAAGTAGGTGTAATTATGATAGTTAGGATTATCAAAATTATAGTCGGTCTAAGCCGACTATAAATACCCTACACATATGTGTGGTTACCATTCAAAGTGATATATAGGTCACCAGGGTATACGAATCCTGAAAATAACTACAAACATTCAATCGCTGATGAATTTCCATTCATTTGATACCCATATTTACAAATGGGTAGGTGTACCGAATTTCGATTTTTTTTTTTGGGAACCTCAAGTCATTTCGAGGGAAAACATTATTTTAATGTATTTGAGCATGAAGTCAATATATATTTGACCAAAAAAGTTTGCCTAAGCACGAATACATAAAAATTGATCTTTATATGTACATTTTATATGAGGTATTTGAACATAAGTGGTCGGATCGTAGGTCACAATGGACCGATCTCGCCAATTTTTTCGCACATACAGCGTAGGTATATTAGTAATCTAAGTTATAAGTTTCATTTATCTAGCTCTTCAATTTTAAAAGTAGTAGGGATTTCAACAGACAGACAGACAGACAGACAGACGGACAGACGGACAGACGGACGGACAGACGGACATCGCGAAATCGACTCAGGAGGTCATGCTGATCAAGAATATATATACTTTTCCATACCGGAGATGCTTCCTTCTGGGTGTTACAAACGGCGTACCAAACTGAATATACCCTTTCACTCTTAGTGTAGGGTATAAAAACTATTATTTATATAGAATTTTTTTTCTGGGTGAATAGAACGCAACGATATCCACCTACTATATATGTCCTATTTGACGTCCGATATCGTGTTAATTCTTCTTCTTCTCGCATTGATCTCATAACTATATCGAAACGAATGGCACACAGGGATTCATTAAAATCGGACTTTGAGCTCAAAAGAGGTCAGAGATAAAGATTTTTGAATAACTCTCACTAAAGAACATTTTTCGAATAAATCAGTGAAAAGCCCAAAAAAAACAAAAATAAAAGGTTTTGGTCTGAAAAAATGTCGTTGTTGTTATTTTTGAAATGTTCGAAAACAACATATACCATCAAAAAAAGTTATTTGACAAAACAAAAAATATTTGAAAATTTTCGACAAAAAAAATATTTAATAAAAACAAAAATGTTCGAAAAATTTTAAAAAATGCAATGATCACAAAACGACAACATTTAAAAATGTTCGAACAAAAATTTAAAAAAATGTTGTACGATAAAAACAATGCATGTTCGAAATCACAATTTTCCAAATAATTTTATTCGAAACAATAATGTTCGAAAAAAAAATGTTAATACATACATAAAATAGACAAATACAACGCAATTTTTAAAGTCACCATTTTCCAAATAAATTTTGAAAAAATAAATATTCAAACAAAAAAATAGTTCGACAAACATAATGCAATGATCGAAATCAGCATTTAAAAAAATATATTCGACAAAAACAACAATGTTCGAAAATTTGGAAAAAAAAATATTGTTAAAAAATATTGTACGACAAAAACAATACCATGGTCAAAATAACCATTTTACAAAAAAGAAAATATTCTACAAAAATAACAATGTTCGAAAAATATCGAAAAAAAATTTGGACAAAAACAACGAAATGGTCGTAATCACCATTTTCCAAAAAAAAAAAATATTCTAAAAAAAAATAATTCGACAAAAATAACCTAAAAATCAGCATTAAAAAAAAATTGGACGACAAAAACAACGAAATGATCGTAATCACAATGTTCCTTCATTTTTCAATATAAAAATTATCCCTCTACCAAAGATCAAAAATATCTCAACTTTTAAAATAAGAAATATCTCTCAACCAAAATTCAATTTTTTTTTGAAAATTAATAAATAAAAGTTAATAGTTATTTCTGATCTCTGAATAACACCTATAAAAATTGAAATTGTCCATTTGAAATAATCAAATTGAAAGATTTTCCTTTAAAAAGCGTGAAAATTCCAAATTAAGTTGAGATTTTCCATTTCCGTGTAGTGTTTTCATGGTTTAGTATTCTTTGAGTTTTTCACTAGGTGAAAAGACACTCAGATATTCAAAAGACATCAATTGTGATTCAGAAATTTCATGTGATTCTCAATTTTGAATTCAAACGATATCAACTGAAATTCATATTTTTTCATTTGGTGTCCAGAAAATATGAATTGATATTTAAAACATTCCATTTGGAAATCAGAATATTTCAGTTGATATTTACTGGCTTTCAAATTGAAAGTTTTGAATTTCAATTGATCTTTTATGAATCCTAAAGAGAAAATTATGAATATAAATTGATGTTTTCTAAAAATCAAATTGATTTTCTGAATTACAATAGATGTCTTTTCAATTTCAATTGATCTTTTCTAATTTTTTTTTCTGAACTTAAATGGTGTTTTTCTAATACGGACAAACAGGTATTTCGACTTGGGAGGTGATGATCACAATATATACCTCATATCGGAACCACTAAAGCGGTATACCTAAAAACATAGTATATTTGGTACAGAAAATAGATTACATATATAGATCCTATATTACATATATAGATCCTACACGTGAGTGGTAATTAAGGCCTATTTTGTTATCAAACACTTCCAAAAATCCAAATATGCAACAACGAAAAAAAATCAATATTTCTGTAAATATTATCTACGATGTAAATGTCACTTTCTCGTCTGACCAGATTTCACCACTTGTGCAAATGAAATTCGTCGCCAAACAAAATGGAAAATCAATTCCCTGCAGAATTCAAATTCCTATGTAATCCATAGTTTATAAGCGGCATAGTCGATGAGCAACAAACGAAGTACACAGAGTATTACGTTGTCGGTTGTCGATGTCATGTGTCGCCGAAACCAGCACCAATATAACCCACACCGTAACCGAAACGAGGAGGTACTGAAAATAGAAGAAGGGTGCTTTGCAATATGCCGCATGCATTTGCCATAAATGTCTGAGTGGTGCGACATCGAAAAACCCTATGCAATGGCTGAGTAGTAGTTGGTGGTGCTGATGATGATGATGATGAGGTTGATGTTGCTGGTGATGCTGCTGTTGTGACTGTTGCTCGATGCGCCATCTCCACCAGAAGCAATGCATGTTGTTGCAACAGAGGATGCTGCAAAGTGCGGTTCTGAGTACCGAACATATTGAATTGTCGTTGGGCACCTTGTTGTAACTGTGTTTCATACATGTTTTTTTTTGTTGTTGTTAGTACCTATAGAAGTCTGGTTAGTTTGACGGTGTAGGTTGGTTGATGCTGATGGCGGATTATGAGTATTGGCCGCAGCTCAATTTACATGCCAACATCCCAACAAAAACAACAAAAACTAATACGAAATAAAACAAAAATAGCCCTCTGCACATATTGGATTCAAACTGCGATTCTGTAAATGCGTAGGACTTTTTATGCCCTATCATATTTGAATAGGGTTTATTAAGTTTGGAATGATATTGCATCGTATTTTAGAAGATGTGATAGAAATGGTATTATCCGACACTTTTTTTAACGAAATCAGATATCAATTTAAACGAATTTGTATTTTTTTTGTTCCGATATTCGATATTTCTATACACAATAAGCATATTTCACTGGAATTCAAACCATTATAGTTTTGTAAGAAGAATTCAATTCGAATTATCTTATAAAGTTTTTGTAATTCGATCGAAAGTGAACTTCGAAATATGTCATCCTTAAAAGATATACGTAATTTCCTCACTTAAGATATACAGTGGCATTGAATCATTGGAAAAATGTTTCCATTTTAATAAAAACATTTAAAATACTAATTACAGGGTTTTTCAATAAGAGCGCTAAAAAAGTTTTTTTCCACAGAGACGCTACAAAAGTTGAGCGACAGGGACAGCAAATGACGCCATATTTCTTGCCGCTCTATTGACATTTCCCTTCAGTAAGGTTTGCCATTTCAGAATGGAAAGATACACGAGCCAACAACGAGTCGAAATTATTAAAATTTACTATTGAAATTCGAATTCGTATATCTTTCCAACATGAAATGGCAAACGTTACTAAAGAGAAATGTCAAAAGAGCGGCAAGAAATATGGCGTCGTTTGCTGTCCCCGTCGCTCTACTTTTGTAGCGTCCCTGTTAAAAAAAAACCCTTTATAAATCTTTAAAAATTGATTTACACTGTGCTAATTATTTCGTAAACTAAAGACGAACAAATTTTCTTGAAATGCAGATTTATATTCTTAGTTATTAAAAAAAGTAACTAACTATGAAGAAAATATGTTCTTAGGTATTTACAAAAGAAGAGCAATTATTCTTCAAATGCAGAAGTTATGTTCTTAGAAATTAATAAAGTAACTAAGAGCATTTTTTCTTAATATGTAGAAATAATATTCTTATGTATCAAAAGTAACCAAAAGCAATTATACTTATATGCAGGGTTTTTTTTCTTTTGGTATCAAAAAACTATCAACAGACAGACAAACTAATAAACAGATGGCACTAACAGACGGACATCGCAAAACAAATATTACGAGCAAATATTACAGACAAAGCGGGAACGTTGAAAACAACAACAGTTACATAAAGACGTGTGCTTTAAATTTTGCAAAGAATACAGCAACTATTTTAGGTGTTTTTTTGGTTTCTAATAGTTAATAAATTAACTTCCCAAAATCCAGCAGAATACTTTTTTGATAAGTAAGTAATTTGCGTTCTTAATATTCAGATGATAAATTCTAGAATTAATAAATTGTTGTTTGTTTTACGACCTAGAATTTTAGGAAGATTCGGCTATTTTCATTGGAGTCGAATTGCTCTTCAGTTTAATAAGTTACATGTTGACTCTAGAAAAGATATCGACATTTTTATAAATTATTATTGTTGAATTAATCTCTTATTCACTTAGAAACAACCAAATACGAACATATTTAAAAAATAGATTTGATATTTGATTTGATTTTTATCTCGAAGCAATTTGGAGAAGAGCACGAGACATCTGTTGGATCTTAGTCGTAGAAAAATGTGTTGGTGGTAATATAATCAATATTAGCATTCTGCACAAATTTCAAACATACCCCTTCTATTCAAATTGGGTCAAGTCCCACTCATTGCCATAAATGTATAATTGGATATGAAATATCGGTTTTTTTTATTAAATTAAATTTTACAATCATTTTTAACAAAAAATAATAAAAACACGAACAATAAATATATTTTTTCTACACTCAATACGAATTTGTTTGAAATACCTAAAATAGCGATTTTCCATAAGATTGGGCCATTTTGACCCAATTTGTGCAGAAGGGTTAAACTATTATTATATCGTACATTAAATGTGATAACCGTTTATTGAAATCAAAAATGTATATGACTTATATGTACATTTTTACTAGTGTCATATTGTAATTTGATTTACCAATGTCCAAAGTCTGTCTTTTGAATTCAGAGTTGCAGGAAAACAAGAAGAGCTACATCAAGAAAACTCAGCATTTAAATTACCTGTATAGCTAGCTATCTGTTATTGAAAATGGGACTGATCGGGAATCCTGTGACAAGTCGAACATCCGATTAATATCTATTTCTACACGCACTATCACAAATGTTGAGGGTATTTTTAGTCGGTTACCCTAGTAGAAATTTGCCCGATGCGCCATCGGGAAATGATCGGGTTTTCGTTGGGTAAGCCCAATTAAAGAAAATATGATCATTGCCTTATCATGCCCTTATCATGCTTACCATAGCAGGGCTTACATTATCTAAACAGTCAATGTTCCCGATCATAGCTACATTATTTGTTCCTCATAACGAAATTAGCATCAGGCAATGATCGAGATTAATGAGAGAAACCCTATTATGCTCGTGCTCAGACAAGGCAATTGTCGGGTAAATATTAAAATGGGGAATTGCCCGATCAGTACATGATCATGGCCTGAGGTCAGTACATGATCGGGACACTGCGTTACAAGGACATTATGGGCCTCGTCATATCCCGATCATCTTAAATAATGACATGATCACTTCATGACCATGGCCCTACCAAAATTTCTACTAGGGTAAAACCGATTATTATTTTCTAGTTCTTCAGAAGATCATAAAAACTACAATCATAGGGACTCCACTTCAAAATTTGCCATCTAATCTAACCTTACTTACTACAGTTACTTTGATGACCTTATCAAAAAATATATATTACCTGAAATTTATATTTCACACCATTTAACTCAATCAATTTATGCACAAATCTTTAAATTGTTATTATTCTCCTCCGTCACAATGTTTATAAAAAATCATATGTCTCTTAATTCCCCCTCTTAACGCTTAGCCAAAAACCTATCTTCAAATAACTTCATAATCTCGTTCATCAACGCCTTACCACATACCATCCTTCAAGCAACGATCGCTCAATTCGTTCGCATCTTTTATTATCGCTCCACTTAACGTAATTCCGTTGAATGATTTTCAATAAACGCCTGTCTGCCACACTATACAAAAATCGAAAATAAAATTTTATTTCGGACTTTGCTACTTTGCCTTCTTCTTATTTTTTTCTTCTCTTTTTCTTCTTTTTTTTCCCCCATTTTTTAAAAAATAAAACATTTTTATTTGCCAAATTAACCGTCATTTTGTTGTGGTTGTGGTGTGTTTATTTATGTTTTATTTATCAACGGTTCTCAAGTGTATGTTTCACTAAATATTCATCAGAATTCACTTTAACTTCATTATCTTTATTATTGTTTTATTTATTTCACCTTCTGTTTTGCCTCCAGTCAACAACGACAACAAAATTGACTCCAATGACTGCGTTAAAGACGATGAAGATGATGCGATGGTAGAGACGATATTGATCATGAGTATGAAGACGATGAGAATGAAGTGGATGACGACGTTGAGTATGATGATGATGATGATCGCTCAATTGATTAACCATTCATCCCGCCAGTAAGTCTTCATGGACTTTTTAATATCTCGTCTTTTGGACTGTCTTCTGCAGTCTCGTTCTGGATGATTTTGAAGTTCGTTTGTTAGTAGGTTGGTCAGTTGGTTTGACAGTTAGTTTGACAGTCAGTTTATCAATCTGTTTTTACGTCCATTTTAGGAGTCCGTTTGTAAGTTTCTCTGCATTGTCTGTATTTTGAATTCTTCAGATTATTATCACCGGGCACAATGTCCGTCTTCTCGTTTTACTGTTACCCCTTTCATCGTTTATAATTTTCAAGTCTTCCCTTTTTTTGGATCTTAGTAGGTAAGATCCACAGCACTCAGGCATACTATATCCATTGTACTGTGAAATCTATTCCATACGTTTTGTGGTAAATACCACCACGAGCACCCATGCCCAAGCCGCGATTCGAACTCGAGACCTTCGAATACATGTCCTGCGCGCATACCTCTGGACTACTGAGGCCGGCTTCCCTTAGTGCCATTTTCTAGTTCTGTTTTAAAGCTCCCTTAATCCTATATCTTCTCATTCATCCCTCAAGCTATACCTGTTCTATCGTCATCGTATATCTGGATCTTTGATCATCGGTTCTGTAGTCTTCATTTTTTCGCAATATATATTTTTGAATTAGTCGTATAATTATCAAAGAGTTAATGGCCAATCCAGTTTGCAAAGTTTCTAGATTTACTGTTACCGTTGGTTATATGCCTATTCTGTCTTTTTAGACCTTTTTATAGCTCTCTGTCTTTTATTTATACATTTTTCACTTGACCATCTTAAATGCCCGTTTCACTTTTCACAGTTCCTGAGTTTTTAAGTTCTAGCGTCTTCCATTTTGCCGCATACCTCTGGACTACTCAGGCCGGCTTCCCTTAGTGCCATCTTCTAGTTCTGTTTTAAAGCTCCCTTTATCCTATGTCTTCTCATTGACCTCTCATGCTCTACCTGTTCTGTCGTTATCGCATATCTGGATCTGTAGTCATCTGTTCTACATTCTTTAATTTTTCGTAATATTTATTTTTGAATTAGTTGTTTAATTACCAAAGAGTTTGAAATGTTTCTAGATTTACTGTTGCCGCTGGTTATAT
Source organism: Dryomyza anilis (assembly GCA_951804985.1). Lineage (NCBI taxonomy): Eukaryota > Metazoa > Arthropoda > Insecta > Diptera > Dryomyzidae > Dryomyza > Dryomyza anilis. Next base: position 77,709,089 of record OX638134.1, on the reverse strand, counting down.
GCCTTTTCTGCCATTCTAGACCTTTTTTTATAGCTCCCTGTCTTTTACTTATACGTTTTTCACTTGCCCATCTCAAATGCCCGTTCCACTTTTCACAGTTCTTGAGTCTTTAAGTTCTAGCGTCTTCAATTTTGCCATCTTCTAAATGTCTTTTATAGCTCGACCCGTATTGCGTCATCCCATTGATAAAGTCGAGCTCTGCCTGTCCTATTATCATATCATATACAGTTTTATTATAATCAGGTATATAGTCTTAACTTTTTCATGTTTCCCGATATTTTAATTTATTCGTATTGTTATCACTGCTCAGAGTGTCAGTTCACGTTTTAAAGTTAGTCATCGTCTTTTTGACGTGTCCTCTTTAACGTCTTCGAAATACCAGTGTTGTCACTTTTTACTTCTTTTAACTTTTGTCTTGTTTAAACTAACGTACTGCTCTATCAACATTTCCCAGTCTACTTCCTTCCGGTTCTAATGACATTAAGTAAACTCGTTCTTGGGAGAACCTTTTTCTCTTATATGGTCTTCCCATTCTATAGCCTTCTTTTTGGCTATTTGATATTTTTCTGCTAATTTAATTATTTTTTTTTTTCAAATATAACTTGCCCATGACTATTTCAACGTTCCATATTAATCAAAAAGTTTCGTCTTCTTTTACCGTCTACTCTGTATACCGAATTTTCTTTAGACCGTCTTCAAATTTAATGTACTCATGGCTTTTTTCATGTCCTGTATCAATCCCAATTCCATTTTACAACCATCCCCTTCCAATGCCTCCCAAATCAATTTTATGATTTGCTATCATTAACTCCATTAATCTATTATTTAGTGTATCGATTTCATCATATCTTCCGCAGTTCTTATTATACATATATCATCTTTACTCATCTTCCACTTGCTTTCCGATATTTTAATTTTACCGACTTCACACTCCTCCTTTTTCTCTATAAAATCTCCTTTATTACCGTATTTATCATTACCATCCAACTGTTCAATCATACTCTATTGAACGGTCATCCCATTCTACCATTACCTGGATATTGTCTCTTCTTATCTATCCCGCTTCTTCAAATCTACTGAAATACGGCTCTATAATCTCATTTTATTTTACTGTATTGCCGTATTTATCATTACCGTCCAACTGTTCTATCATACTCTATTGAACAGTCATCCCGTTCTACCGTCATCTGGATTTTTCCCTTCTTATCTATCCCACTTCTTCAAATCTTCTGAAATACGGCTATATAATATCATTTTAGTTTCTGTATTGCCGTATTTATCATTACCGTCCAACTGTTCTATCGTACTCTATTGGACAGTCATCCCGTTCTACCATCATCTGGATTTTTCCCTTCTTATCTATCCCACTTCTTCAAATCTTCTGAAATACGGCTATATAATCTCATTTTATTGTTCTGTATTGTCGAATTTATCACTACCATCTAAATGGTCTATCACACTCCATGGAACAGCCCTCCCGTTCTATCATCTTCCAGATCTATTTTCCTATTTTCTGATATTAACTCTACAGACCTATTGCCTACAGGTTTCTCGTTATGCAGCTCTACTATACAACTGCTCCATTGTTCTATTTTCCATTTTAAAATCTACCGTAATACGACTCTATCATAATCCTATTCTATATGAACGGTAGATAGTCTTTGGCATAACCGTTCCTCTATTCATCCTGTCATTTCGTTTCCAGCTCTATTGTCCTAAAATAAAATCGATGTCTATCATTTTTTAAACTCCTTCTCAATGACTTCTTTCTGTCTGACGAATTCTCAAACTTTTCTTTGTCTTTCTTTAACTCTGACTGATTGTCTGTTTAAATGCCCCTCATGGGCGTTTAAGTGTGCCTATAGAGGGCGCTGTTTTTTTTCTATTGAAGTCTTACATTTCTTAAGGTTTTTTGCATGTGCCTTTTTTCTTGCCTTTCGTCGGTATAATTTTTTTCGACAGCATTTTATTGACTTCTCCATAAATTTTTGTTGTTTTCTTAATTTCTCAACCAAACATTCAGCTGTCTTTCCGCCTTCTGTCCTGTATTTCTTGCACACCCGCACTTCGTCCGACGACTTTTGAATGTCTGTTTTACTGTCTTCGTCTCTTCTCAGTCTGTCTCTTAGTCTGTCGCACTGCTATGTGTTGCCAATACTTTGTATTCCAAGCGCTTCCATGGGCGGTCGTGTGCGATTTCGTGGTCGCATTCATGACAGCAACATTTCTCGTTGTTGTCGACGACGTTCGCGTCCGTGTCTTCTCCAACGTCGTCGCCATTGATGTTGCCAGGGTGATTTTTTCGTCATGTTACTGTTGTCGCCTATGTTGTTGTTTTTGCTGTGCTTGTTGTTCTTCCTGCGACTTGGATGCGTCGTTGTTTTTTGGTGAATGCGATGCGTTGATGGCTACAGTTTTGTTGTTATTATTTTTATTGCTAGTTGTTGCTGTTGTTGCGCTTCTTCTTCTTGTTGTTATTGCTGCTGCTGCTGCTGCTGCTGCGATCGTTGCTATCTTCAATGCCGTCTTTTGCGTTGTCTTTACCGTCGTCCGTCGCCCGTCCTTTCAGCAGTCATTGTCTGCGGCCAGACACAAAGAGACATTGATTTAGCAGTCTTTAAATATGAGCTGAGGTGTCGTCCTCGCTTAAATTAGTTGGCAATAAATTCGTTTCTTTCGTTTTTATTTTGTCCTTTTCTTGCAGTCTCCGTCCGTCTCTGTCTCATCAACTTTACTATAGTTAAATTTTGCTGGCTTATTTTGTTTAAACCTTTTTCAGCTGCATTTTGCATTCGAAATATTTTTATTTTATTTTATTTAGTTTTGTAGTTTATACTGCGAATTGTATTTAATATCATGGTGAAAAAAAAAATAAACTTCCAGCAACTTTCCTGCGTGTACATTGCGCCATCTGAAAAAGGTGCATCCCAAAAACATATCGCAGTGCTCCGCAGCAGAAAAAGTAACAAAAAAATACTCATATTGCATGTTGCCGGCACTTTTGTAGCCACCACAACAGCAGCCTATAATTATGAAAAGTTCATAAATTACCAGAAAGCTGCTTTAAACGCATATAAAGATGTTGGTTCTGGAGGTCTAGGTAGTTGGAGCTGCGGTATAATATGCAAAGAATGAGTGCAAATTGCAATACTACCTTTGTTTTTAAATATTTGCATCTGTTTTTCTAATAATTGGACAAATAATTATTTAGTTCTGCCATTTGTTATGCTTCTCCAAGTTAAACAGCAAATAAAAAGTATTAAATACCATATTTTTTCAAATAATGTGCTAAAACATGAAAATTCTGATATTTATTAAATTTTTGATAAGTCTTTTTGGGATTAACTTCGAAAAGATCATCTGAAATATGAATAATAGATCTTCAAGGGTTAAAGAAGATTTTCGCTATGTCATTTTGTGTCCGTTTCATGTTCGGAAATGCCTCAAATTTGTTGTTTTTTTCGATATTTTTGACATTTTGATTTCGATTCACATTGATAATGAAAATTTTAAATTTGTACAGTTTCTTCTTCGTAATTACAATGTACAAAAAAAAACAAATATGACAAAATGACATAGTGAAAACCTGGCAATAAACCTTTTTGAGTTTGTTCGTATTTAGTCAATATTTCAATAACGTCATTTATTTGGAGAATTTACATATTTAGAAATCAATAAATTGTATTTCAGTTCAGAAATAATTCGTTTCTAAGAACATATTGTATGCCATCTCTTTTCATGAATTACCAGACCTTCTCTGAACCGGTTGATAAACCAGAGAAAGGCAGAGATATTTGCAAATAATTCATGCTCGTCGTCGACTTTGTCTCTTCTTCCATATCGAAGATACATATTCGAAGATCAGCACATTAAAACACATGAGTGCGAATGAGATGCTAATGGTATGCGTCATTCACGAAACGAGTAGAAGGTTCCCGAAACATATCGAAGCTTGTCGAAACGTGTCGAACTGATGCGTGCAGTATATAAGGGCGCCGCATCTGAGACACAGCACTTCAGTAGTGATTGAAAAGTGGTCGAGTGCATCTCGTGTGATAAATGTCAAGTTAAAATGTGGACTTGTGGCAGTTGTTAGAATTTATAATTAGTAAGGTTGTTAGTTAATGTGAATTAATAAAATTAATTGTTGTAATTTAAACCAAACATAAGAGTGTTTTTATTTTGTACACAATCCAGAGATACGAACTTGTAGATCAGTTTCCGTAGACTGAATTTTCGTAACAATATTAACAATATTAGCTGCGGTAGCTCAGTGGTTAGTGCTTTGGACTGCGAGCCGAAAGGTCCCCGGTTCAAGCCTGGACTGGGGCTAACAACATCTTTTCATAGAAACATTTTTCTATACCGCGCTACCTCTCGGCAGTAAATGGCAAACCTCCGAGAGTAAAAACATTGCCTATGAAAAGCTCTCACCCGCCGTTCGGATTCGGCAATAAACTGTAGGTCCCACCACTTTGAGTACAAATATAACACGCACATCTCAAAATGGTGAGAGAGCTCGGCCTAAGTTCTTATAGAACTGTAGTACCAAACTACTATTATTATTATATTAACAAAACTCCAAGATCAGATGGCGTATCTGCGTCAATGCTGGCTTGTCTGTTGTGTAACATTTTCAACATCTCCTACACGACAGTAGTTTTACCATCTTGTTGGAAGAATGCCAATATACAGCCAGTTCCGAAAAATAGCGAATCTACGAACCCTGCCAATTACCAACCCATTGTAATATCGAAGGTAATGAAAAGCGTTATAAACTTCCGCATTGTCAATTGAATGGAGCACAACGAATTACTTAGTGACTCGCAATATGGTTTTCGAAGGACCAAATCCATCGGTGACTTGATAGTGGTCCTCTCGAAAAAATGAAATAATTGTAGTAACCTTTTCGGGGAAAGTAAGGTTGTTGCTCTGGGTAATTCCAAGGCTTTTGATCGAATGTGTCCAAACCAGATACTAAAACCCTTTAAAATATCTGTTCCGGTTATTGTTCAAAATTTTAAATAGCGATTCCGGTTGCAAGACAGCTTAAATATATAAGTAATCTAAATCTAAAGTTTCATTGCTCTAGCTCTTCAACTTTTTCTGTAATCGTGATTTCAACAGACAGACAGAAGGACAGACGGACAGACGGACAGACAGACAGACAGACGGACATCACTAAATCGGCTCAGGAGGTCATGCTGATCAAGAATATATATACTTTTCCATACCGGAGATGCTTTTTTCAGGGTGTTACAAACGGCGTACCAAACTGAATATACCCTTTCACTCTTAGTGTAGGGTATAATTATATGGGTTCCGAATCCGGTTTCACACATTTTCTTAATAAAGGTTCCGATTACGGTTCCAAAAATTAAAACGGTTCTGATACTGGTTCTTTACGGTCTCTGATCAAAACTAAAAAAAAAACTTTTTACATGATGGATATCGAGTTTTGTTCCAGGGTCGTTCTACAAGCACAACATTTCATCAATTTTTGAGTATCTCAGGTTACGTCCTATTCCCTTTCCTTTTTCTGGTATTTATCAATGATCTTCTGTTCTTGACTCAGAAGCCAATACATTCCTTTACAGATAGCAGTAAAATGTATGATTCTTATTGGTTCAGCAATCATTCTAACTCTTTGGACATTAAGAGTAACCGACGCTCTATGAATGACACACTCAATAATGACTTTAAAAAATCACCGAGTGGGGTCTTGTAAATAGAGTTGATTTTAATGCAGGCAAGACCCAATGTTGTCTGTAATCGCACAAATAAATGGATTCAACTTTCCCTGCCCTAAATATGTGAACTGTGAATATAAAGGATTCAGCTGCACTAAACGTTCAGGGCTGGGTTTAGTCAATGGGTCAATTCAATGTGACCTCCGTTGTAATGATCACTTATTTGAAAAGAGCAAGCAAGTGCCTTGGTTTTTTAAAATGGTGTAGGATATACTACTACGCCGCGGTAGCTCAGTGGTTAGTGCGTTGGACTGCGAGCCGAAAGGTCCCCGGTTCAAGTCTGGACTGGGGCTAACAACATCTTTTCACAGAAACATTTTCTATACCGCGCTACCTCTCGTCAGTAAATGTCAAACCTACGAGAGTAAAAATAATTGCCTATGAAAAAGCTCTCACCCGCCGTTCGGATTCGGCAATCAACTGTAGGTCCCACCACTTTGAGTACAAATATAACACGCACAGCTCAAAATGGTGAGAGAGCTCGGCCGAAGTTCTATACAGGACTGTAGCGCCAAACTATTATTATTATTATTATGTAGGATATACTTCACTCTAGCTGACTTACACACTGTCTACACTAGATATATTCGGTCTAAGATGGAATACAGTTCACACATTTAAGCAGGGGAAAAATCCTACTTGGAGTTCCTGGACCGAATACAACAACATGTGATATATACATATATTGAAGGGGATGAACATATTTAATCATCTATTGGTTTTCTTGAGAAACGAAGGACCGTTGAGTGTGTAATACGGTTTTATAGGTATTACAACTATCCCTGATAGCAATCACTTCGACTTTGTCTTATCTCCTATGTGGAAGGCACATTTACAAAGTCGAACAGTTAAGGAAGGAAATACATGACCTGATTCCACGAGTTCGTCTGTTCTTTCGCTCTTCTCTACTCAATCCAAGCTCACCTCTTCGTAGTTTAGTTCTCACTTAACAGAACCGCGCAAAACAGAGAAATTTGCTTCTTCAGTCGCACAATATGTTTGTGGGACAATCTCCCTTCATCGGTGTTCCCCGCAGTATTGATATTGGTAAGTTAAAAAACTTCAACCGATTCTACTCCATATTTCCTTACTCTTACCCTATTCTAAGTGATTTTAAATAATATCTGTAATAATACATTTAGTACAGATATTGACAGATACGGTCATTTGCTGAACTCGACCAAAATTTACTAGGTTTAAGGAAGAACTGTTTAGATTCTAACTGTCTATGGATATTTTAGATCTACAACTGAAACACTGTTAATTTCCTCATCGGTAGTAAACATATCGTCGGTGATACTGCAAAACCGCCTAACTTCATGTGAAAATTACGACTAATTTTGTGTTATAATCGGGTTTTTAATGATATGTTGATCGGATAAATTAGATAAATGCCATTATAAGTTATGAGATAATTAATTTTGTGTGAAGTTAGTGCTGAATTGAAACTGAAAATAGTTTTGGAAGCAAAATTCATTTTGTAAGATTTATTCCAAAATGTAGATAGGCGGTTTTGCAGTATCACTAACGATATTCCCACTTAGGGTAGATATGGTCTATCAAATAATATTGTGCGCCTGACTAGTTTTAGGATTAGGAAAAGAAAAATATTAAATTTTCAATACCCCATCATGCCCGAGCTACAATTTATTCTAGGGTTTATATATAAAAAAGTACTAATAGAATATTGTGTACACCGAGAAAAAAATACTATATAAATAATAGTTTTTTACTATTAAAAATAGTCAATAGGATAAATTATTATTTTATTTGGAAAATACCATTAAATACTAAAAAATACCATGACATTGCTATTGAGTTTATATGAAAAGATTTATTTTTTGTATACTATTAAATCAATAATTGTCCTATTGACCAATATTAATGGGATTTGAGGTTTTTTTTTTTGGGTGTAATAACTATAAAAATCGTATAAAAAAATAGTTTGGCTCTACAGTCCTATGAGAACTTACGCCAAGCTCTCTCACCATTTTGAGCTGTGCGTGTTATATTTGTATATTTCAAAGTGGTGGGACCTACAGTTTAATGCCAAATCTGAACGGAGGGTGAGAGCTTTTCATAGGCAATGTTTTACTCTCGTTGGTTTGCCATTTACTGCCGAGAGGTAGCGCGGTATAGAAAAATGTTTCTATGAAAAGATGTTGTTAGCCCCAGTCCAGGCTTGAATAGGGGATCTTTCAGCTCTCAGTCCATTGCACTAACCTTGAGCTACCGACGCTAAAAACTTGTATAATTTATAGAAAAAAAAATCTAATAAGATATACAACAATTTTCTTTAAACAAACGTCATAATCACACAAATTTCTTCAATTTATTGCGCATTTCAGCGAAATCAAAAAGTTAATCGTGGATGCATGAGTAAAAAGTTGGACTTAACGCCTACACGAAAATAAAGAGAACTCTAGATGTATATTACAAAAAAAAAAAAAAAAAAACAACGTCTACAAATCTGCAGACCGCCAACATTTGCAGCAGTTATGCGAGGCTGATGACCATGGTCCGAAATGCTTCAAGGACGTTTAAATGGCTGCTAAATTGGAGGAACGAATTGACACAAATGTAGCATAATGCAGGAGGAACAACACCAACCAGATCCAGAACAACAAAAACAATTACAACAAGGAGTCGAACAAAGACAGCAGCAGCATCAGCAGCAAGTGCGTCAAGTATCCGCAACATTAAGACGCATAGTGGGTTGAAGTTGCAGCAACAACACATGCTACGTGCTGCGAAATTATTAATAAAATGCTGAGCATATAGTCAGAAAATTTTATTTTTATTTTCATTTTAACGCCTGCGATAATCTGTGCGATGTTCTGAAGAGGAGTAGATCATGGCACAAAGTTGAAGAGCCCTTCAGGAATTTTTGAATAATTGATTTTTTAATTTTTAATATTTAGAGAAAAATTCAAATTTTAGTAAAAAAAAATTATATTTTAGTGAAAAATTTAATTTTTTGTAAACAATTTAATTTTAAGTGATTCATTGATTTTTTAGTGCAATTTAAACTTTTAGTCGAAGTTGAAATTTTAATGAAAAATGAAAATTGTGAAAAATTTAATTTTAATTGAAAAATTGAATTTTGAGGGAAAATTTTTATTTTTTAGTGTAAAATTGAATTTGAGTGATATATTGTATTTTGATTGAAAATTTTAATTTTGAGCCAAAAATTGAATTTTGAGTGAAAAAAAATAATTTTAATGTACAATTGAATTTGAGTGATATATTGAATTTTGAGTGAAAATTTGAATTTTTAGTGAAACATTGAATTTTTAATGAAAAATGGAATTTTAGTGAAAAATTGAATTTTTAGTAAAGAATTGAATTGTAAGTGAAAAATTGAATTATGAGTGAAAATTTAATTTTTAGTGAAATATTAAATATTGAGTGACAAATTGAATTTTTAGTGAAAAATAAAATATTTCGTAAAAAATTTAATTTTTAATAATAAATAAATATTTTGTGATATATTGAATTTTTTTTTGTTTTACGAAATTTTTGTAAAAAATTGAATTATAAATGGTAATTTTTATTATAAATGACAAATTAAATTTTTAGTGAAAAATTTAATTTTAAGTAAAAAAACAGAATTTTTAGACAACATTTTTAATGAAAAATTTAATCAAACCTATCTTGAAGATTTTTCGGATAAACCCACGTGTACTTAATTCCTGCTGGGTTGAAATCGTAGCAATTGTTGTCATTCAATGTGCTCGATGACCTTGAGACAGGTAGTCGCGATCATGCCGAATGCGACAATGTTATAAAGCAAAATTTTGAACCCATTGACGACAAAAAAAAATGTATAAAGCAAAACACAAACAAAAAAATCTGCATGAGATTTGTCCTTATAAAAATATTTGTTTATACCAAAAAAAATGCGCCAAAGAAATTCGCGATCATTAGCAAATATCCGGCGATCTTGTCACATTTAAGATTTTTTTCAAACAGCAGCCAGACTCAAGACAATAAATATACAGTGCAAACGAAAACAGTTAAAAGCAGACAAAAGTTTTGTAAAAATAAATAAAAGAACCAAAATAAAAATTAAAAAAAAAAATACACTCGGTTTCCCAGAAGAACGATCTGCAACATGTAGATCTTGAGTTTTATTTTTATTATTTTAACGTTTATTTGTCGCTCAAGTTGTGTTTATAATTCTTTAATTTGCCTCTGTTGCTACTCTACATTTTTGTGTCTGGCATAAAAGATTTAAAAAATAAAAATTAAAAATTTGAGAATACATTAAAAAATAAAGAAAATAGAAATGTATTATATTTGAGTAATATAAGAAATATAAGAAATATAAGAAATATAAGAAATATAAGAAATATAAGAAATATAAGAAATATAAGAAATATAAGAAATATAAGAAATATAAGAAATATAAGAAATATAAGAAATATAAGAAATATAAGAAATATAAGAAATATAAGAAATATAAGAAATATAAGAAATATAAGAAATATAAGAAATATAAGAAATATAAGAAATATATGAAATATAAGAAATATAAGAAATATAAGAAATATAAGAAATATAAGAAATATAAGAAATATAAGAAATATAAGAAATATAAGAAATATAAGAAATATAAGAAATATAAGAAATATAAGAAATATAAGAAATATAAGAAATATAAGAAATATAAGAAATATAAGAAATATAAGAAATATAAGAAATATAAGAAATATAAGAAATATAAGAAATATAAGAAATATAAGAAATATAAGAAATATAAGAAATATAAGAAATATAAGAAATATAAGAAATATAAGAAATATAAGAAATATAAGAAATATAAGAAATATAAGAAATATAAGAAATATAAGAAATATAAGAAATATAAGAAATATAAGAAATATAAGAAATATAAGAAATATAAGAAATATAAGAAATATAAGAAATATAAGAAATATAAGAAATATAAGAAATATAAGAAATATAAGAAATATAAGAAATATAAGAAATATAAGAAATATAAGAAATATAAGAAATATAAGAAATATAAGAAATATAAGAAATATAAGAAATATAAGAAATATAAGAAATATAAGAAATATAAGAAATATAAGAAATATAAGAAATATAAGAAATATAAGAAATATAAGAAATATAAGAAATATAAGAAATATAAGAAATATAAGAAATATAAGAAATATAAGAAATATAAGAAATATAAGAAATATAAGAAATATAAGAAATATAAGAAATATAAGAAATATAAGAAATATAAGAAATATAAGAAATATAAGAAATATAAGAAATATAAGAAATATAAGAAATATAAGAAATATAAGAAATATAAGAAATATAAGAAATATAAGAAATATAAGAAATATAAGAAAAATAAGAAATATAAGAAATATAAGAAATATAAGAAATATAAGAAATATAAGAAATATAAGAAATATAAGAAATATAAGAAATATAAGAAATATAAGAAATATAAGAAATATAAGAAATATAAGAAATATAAGAAATATAAGAAATATAAGAAATATAAGAAATATAAGAAATATAAGAAATATAAGAAATATAAGAAATATAAGAAATATAAGAAATATAAGAAATATAAGAAATATAAGAAATATAAGAAATATAAGAAATATAAGAAATATAAGAAATATAAGAAATATAAGAAATATAAGAAATATAAGAAATATAAGAAATATAAGAAATATAAGAAATATAAGAAATATAAGAAATATAAGAAATATAAGAAATATAAGAAATATAAGAAATATAAGAAATATAAGAAATATAAGAAATATAAGAAATATAAGAAATATAAGAAATATAAGAAATATAAGAAATATAAGAAATATAAGAAATATAAGAAATATAAGAAATATAAGAAATATAAGAAATATAAGAAATATAAGAAATATAAGAAATATAAGAAATATAAGAAATATAAGAAATATAAGAAATATAAGAAATATAAGAAATATAAGAAATATAAGAAATATAAGAAATATAAGAAATATAAGAAATATAAGAAATATAAGAAATATAAGAAAAATAAGAAATATAAGAAATATAAGAAATATAAGAAATATAAGAAATATAAGAAATATAAGAAATATAAGAAAAATAAGAACTAAAAAAAACTGAACTATATAAATAAATGCAAAAATCAGTTTTAATAAAACCTGATTTAAATGCAGCCTGATCGCAAAACGGATCTGTGATCGCAGACCAAAAGCCAGCAAAGGCCACTTTACCTCACCTCACTCCACTCCACCTCATTCCACTCCACCGCACTCGTCTTCACCACACTCTACCCGACTCTCTGCGGTTTGTGCGGAAGAAGAGGCTGTAAATTGAAATTTTATTTGCACAATTTGTTTGCTGAACGCGCGCGCGCACTCACAATGCGATCTTGTTGATCTTGTCACGATCGCGCTTGCGTTCGCTCTCTCACATTGTCACACAGTCCTTTTTCGCGGTCTCTATCGCTCTCTCTTTCTCACTTCATCGGCCGACTGCTCTTTTGAGTGTGATGCGTGAGTTGCTGCCTTAAGCAGCTTAAGCGTCGCCTAGTTGTTCTGCAACTCAACAACTCAAAAATTTAATTCAATTTGTTTTACGCATTATCAACGGAAATACGAGACTCGCATTGCGACAAAGTGTCAACATTTTGTTGCATTTAATTTAGTTTTTATTGAGGTTTTTCATTTTATTGCTTTTTTTTTTGTTTTCTTAAAAAAATTATATTTGCATGTTTAATGCGTCTCGTGCAGCCAATCATAAATGTGTTTCACATTTAATTAACTTGAAATTAAATGCATTTATTGCAATCGTGTGATCGACACCAGCTACAGCAACAGCAAGAGCAGCAGCACCAACACCTTGTTTTATGATCATGCAAAATATGCGCTTAAGCCGCAATTAAGCCGATATTAATTGCCAGACTTAAACTGGCCATAAATACGAGTTAATAAAGTGCGCACGCGGCAGAAATGAAATTTATTAGTTAAAGCTGATGTTTTGCATAATTATTTACTATGTGCTAACACACTTGATTATGTTAAATATTAATCAAAATATTATAAATAGCTTAAAGCACGTAACATGAACTAATAGTTAATAGAATGCAAGTGTTGTTTGTGATTTTTAGTGATTTCGTAGATTTAATGATTTTTAAGTGTGTTGAGTTTTAGTGTGGTGAGTTTCGGTGTGGTGAGTTAAAGTGTGGTGAGTTATAGTGTGGTGAATATTAGTGTGGTGAGTTTAAGTGAGATGAGTTTTGGTATGGTAAATATGAGTGTGGGGAATAAAAGTGTGGTGAATCGTGTGGTGAGATTAGAATGGTGAATTTTGGTATGTTGAATTTAAGTATGGTAAATTTAAGTGTGGTCAATATATGTATGACGAGGTTCAGTACAACTAGTTTCAATTTATGTGTGGTAAGCTTTAGTGTGGTGAATTTAAGTATACATTAATTTCAGTTTGGTGAATTTTATTTTAATTAATTTAGTGTGAAAAATTTTAGAGTGTTGAATTTCACTCTGATGATTTAAAATATGATAAAAAAATTATTTTAAGTTTTAAAATGGTGTGGTAGCTTTCAGTAAATTAGTGTCATTGACTTTAGAGTGTTTACTTCTTCACATTTGGATATTAAGTATTATAATTTAGTGAAATAAATAGTAGACTAAAGAGTGGTGAGTATTTAAAGGGCTGAATGTATATACAAAAAAAATACTGCATTAAAAAGAAAGAAAAATATACTTCAAATAACAAAGACAGCTCAAGCAATTTGCTTTTTGGTTAAACCAAATATAAAAAAATGCGAGCTCGCACAAAATTCTTCGCCTTATGACTTTGTCTTTGTATTCAAAACATTTCTTCAAATGCCAGAGTTTTATTACCAGATTGCCATTTATTTTAACTACGTTCTGTATTTATAAAACTTAAAGAAAAATTTATAAAATTACTACATATTCGGATATTTTTGCTACATTCTGTATTTTTTCAATTACATACATACGCTGTGTTTGCATATAAACTTTAAAAACTTTAAAAATACAGAAAACAAAATCCATCAAGAATTTTTGCAATTTGTAGAAAATGGGTTTCTAATACACTGTGTACTAAAATTAACTCAAATAAAAACAAAGTGCACTTAAAAAGAATGTAAATGTAGCAGAACTACATATTTTCAAAACAAATAGCTAATTTTTCTTAAGTTTACTACATCAATTCTCTTATCAAAGCAAATGAAAGAAATTTTTCGTTTGCTTTGATTTGTACCTCCACACATTACCATATCCACCTTGATTTCTACTATTTTCAGTACTAAAAAAAAAACTTAACCTAAAAAATAAAATTGAGATAACTTTTCAAAATCAAAAAATATCTTCAATAACTTACTAAATTCACTAAAGTATTATTTATGAGTTTTATTTCTACAATGAAAATATATAAAAATAAAATAAAAAAATATATCAGCGTGCTAAAATCAATATGAATTATTGAAAAAACAGTTCAACAAAAATATTTTCGATACAAAATGTTAACATTTTCATTTGATATTTTTCACCATTGACGCATTCCTAGTACTACTTGCTAGCTATATATAATTCCCAGAATTAAGATATATAAACGAAAACATTTCAAAAACAATTTGACTACAAAATGCGGTTTTGATCAACAGCACCAGGCATTAATTGAGAGGCCGGCCACCTCTTTCCCTCTTTATACTGTAGAATACAACACGGCACTTGCCGCATAATTCAAATAAATTATTAAATTAACAACTGAAATAGGCAACCAACAACAACAACAAAGAAAACCACAAAAACTATTTAGCGTTGAGCTATTTTGATTGGCTCCACTGTAGACGCCACACTCGAGAATGACAGTGGACTGGTTCACCTGCTGAGCAACGAAACAGACCAGTAGAAAAAATTGAATTCAATTAATTTAATTATAAATTTAATTTTTAGTAAAAAATTTAAATATTTGAATTTTTACTAAATAATTTAAATTTTTAGTAAAAATTAAATTTTAAGAGAAAAATTTAGTTATTGTTGAAAATTGAATTTTTCGTGAAAAATTGTTTTACTAATGTAAAATTGAATTTATAGTGAAAAGTTGAGTTATTAATGAAATATATTGAATTTTTAGTGAAACATAAATTTTTAGAAAAAAAATTATAGTGAAATATTTAATTTTTAGTGAAAAATTGAATTTTTAATTAAAAATTTAATTTCTAGTGAAAAAATTAAATATTTAATGAAAAATTAAATTTTTAGTGAAAAATTTAATTTTTGGTGAAAAATTGAATTTTTAGTGAAAAATTGAATTCTTAGTGAAAAATTTAATTTTTAATAAAAAATTTAATTTTTAATAAAAAATTGAATTTTAAGTGAATATAGAATTTTAAGTGCAACATTTTATTTTAGTGAATTTTTAGTGAAAATTTTAACTTTTCGTGAAAATTTTAATTTTTAGT
The DNA here is from genome assembly GCA_951804985.1 of Dryomyza anilis. NCBI lineage: Eukaryota > Metazoa > Arthropoda > Insecta > Diptera > Dryomyzidae > Dryomyza > Dryomyza anilis. Next base: position 77,693,855 of record OX638134.1, on the reverse strand, counting down.
GAAAAATTGAATTTTTAGTGAAAAATTGAATTTTTAGTGAGAAATTGAATTTTTAGTGAAAAATTGAATTTTTAGTGAAAACTTGAATTTTTAGTGAAAAATTTAATTTTTAGTGAAAAATTGAATTTTTAGTGAAAAATTGAATTTTTAGTGAAAATTTGAATTTTTAGTGAAAAATTGAATTTTTAGTGAAAAATTGAGTTTTTAGTGAAAAATTAATTTTTTAGTGAAAAATTGAATTTTTAGTGAAAAATTGAATTTTTAGTGAAAAATTGAATTTTTAGTGAAAAATTGAATTTTTAGTGAAAAATTGAATTTTTAGTGAAAAATTGAATTTTTGGTGAAAAATTGAATTTTTAGTGAAAAATTGAATTTTTGGTGAAAAATTGAATTTTTAGTGAAAAATTGAATTTTTGGTGAAATATTGAATTTTAAGTAAAAATTTAATGTTTTAGTGAAAAATTGAATATTTAATGAAATATTTAATTTTTCGTGAAAAATTGAATTTTTAGTGAAAAATGTATTTATTGAATTTTCAGTAAAAAATTGAATTATAGTTAAGTTATTAATAAAATATAATAAATAGAATTTTTAGTGACAAATTGAATTTTTAGTGAAAAATTGAATTTTTAGTGAAAAATTGAATTTTTAGTGAAAAATAAAATTTTTAGTGAAAAATTGAATTTTTAGTGAAAAATTGAATTTTTAGTGAAAAATTGGATTTTTAGTGAAAAATTGAATTTTTAGTGAAAAAATGAAAAATTTAAATTTTAGTGAAAAATTGTTTTTTTTAGTAAAAATTTGAATTTTTAGTGAAAAGTTTTATTTTTTGTGAACATTTTTTTATTTAGTGAAAAATAGAATTTTTAGTGAAAAATATAATTTTTATTTCATTTCAAATTTTTTTACTGGGTCACAACCATACCGCCGCACTTGAGCGCTCGCTCAAGCAGCCAGCACCCGTCATGATTGGGCGTCTAACATTTTGCTGCTCACAAATTATTTAGCGAGTAATTTTGCTTAATTCGCAAAATTGACGCATTTTCATTTTTCAAACAATTTTCAAATAAATTTAGACACAAAATAAACACGCGACGAATACAAATGCATATGGCACGGTACAAACAGTACCGAATAGCACAGAATCGAGCAGAGTGAAGTGAAAATAATTTTAAAATAAATTGAAATGAAAACACTTTGGCATCTGGCGGTACAGCAGGCAGGCAGATAGGCAGCAGCAACAGCAACACTTGGTGCCACGCAATTAGCCAGGATTAGTGCGAGCGATATAATTGTGACGTCAAAACAGATGAAATATTTGGTGTATTTTTGTATGATGCACATATTAAATATTTAAAAATTAATTTATTTAATGTAGAATTAAAACAAAAATGTAAAATTATTTATTGACATTTAATGATTGTTTGAATTTGGGGATATTGTTACTCATACGACGCGGGACACAATTTAAAGATTTTTTGATTTAAGAATGAAAAGTTTGTGAATGGCAGTTATCAATGAACGCATTTTTGATTGTAAATTGCTACTATTTGGCGCTTAAATTATTAAAATCGAGCGAAGGAAACGGATGAAATCAATAATTGATAAAGTTTCAAATGTATCTGGATGGTGCTTGGTACAGGGTACAGGAATGGATCAACAGCAGTTATTTTTTGCTATTTTAACAAAGACAATTTGTCCATTTCATGTTCTTAAAAGAAACTTATTTATTTTTGTAATAAAAACCAAAAATTTATATTTTTCTTTAAATTCATTCCACTAATAAATTAAGTCTCATAAATATGCCTAATTCGATGTATACTATATGGATTTTAAGTTGTGTTTTATACCAGTTTCTAAATCTATTAAATGGTGTTTAAATTTTTAAAATCGAACAAGGGAACCCAAAGAAATCAACCATTGAACGCAAAATAAAATTTTAAAAACGTTATTTTTAAAAGCGGAACTTGATTCAGTACTCATTGTGACGCATTTTATGTAGATTTTCACAAACATTTGATGTATAGAGTAATAACTATTATTTGGTATTTAATTATTTAAAATTGACTAACAGAAACCAATAAAGTCATAAATTAAGTCTCATAAATATACTTAATTTGATGTATACTATGTGGATTTAATGTTGTATTTTATACCAGTTTCAAAATCTATTAAATGGTGTTTAAATTTTTAAAATCGAACAAGGGAACCCAAAGAAATCAACCATTGAACGGAAAATAATGTTTTAAAAACCTTATTTTTAAAACCGGAGCATTATTCAGTACTTATTGTGACGTATTTTATGTAGATTTTTACGTACATTTGATGTATAGAGTTATAACTATTATTTGGTATTTAAATATTTAAAATCGACTAACAGAAACGAATAAAGTCATCTATAGAACATTAAGAAGCTGCACAATTCTTTATCGCATAAAAGGTACCTCGTTCAGAAGTTATAGTTAACGTATTTTGTACTGGTTTTAACAATATTCTAATGCCGATAACAGTAACTATTATTAGGTATTGAATTTTTTAAAATCGAATGAGTGAAAACAAAGCAATGAACTATGAAACAATGTCAAGTTAAATATTGCTTCATGTTATAAAAAGAGCCTCGTTAAGGAGTTACGGTTCTTGTATTTTAATATTTATTTGCTTCAAGTAACAACGTTTATTAATTGAAATTCAAATTTTTGAAATCAAGTGAGGGAAAGCATAGAACTCGACAATGGCACAATGTCCAGTTTAATATGGCTTCGTTTTATAAAAAACTCGTTAAGGAGTTATGGTTCTTGTATGATATTATAGTTTTTATATTTATTTGCTGCAAATAAAAATGGTTATAATTTGGTATTTAAATTTTTAAAATCAATCAATTGAGGGAAGTCAAAGTTAATCATTTTGAAACAAGGATTTATATATTTTTATTATATTTTTATATAGTAGCCGCGGTAGCTCAGTGGTTAGTGCGTTGGACTGCGAGCCGAAAGGTCCCCGGTTCAAGCCTGGACTGGGGCTAACAACATCTTTTCATAGAAACATTTTTCTATACCGCGCTACCTCTCGTCAGTAAATGGCAAACCTACGAGAGTAAAACCATTGCCTATGAAAAAGCTCTCACCCGCCGTTCGGATTCGGCAATAAACTGTAGGTCCCACCACTTTGAGTACAAATATAACACGCACAGCTCAAAATGGTGAGAGAGCTCGGCCGAAGTTCTATACAGGACTGAAGCGCCAAACTATTATTATTATTTATATTACAAATTAATCCACATAAAGGAGATTTAGTTGACGTATTGCATTCTGGTTTTATGACGTCTTTGATGCTAATAACAATATATATTATTTGGTATTTAAAATTTTAAAATCGACTGTGAGAAACCAATGAAACCAAACGTTTGAACATTATCAAGTTTCACTAGTGTTTATCTTATAAAATTAGCTTTGTTAAGGAGTTATAGTTCATGTATATTTATAAAGTTTTTAAAGTCATTTGAAGCCTATATCAGTAACTATGGTTTGGTGAATATATTTTTAAAATCCACTGAGGGAAACCAAAAACAAAATAATTAATATCAAGGTTCAATATATTTCGTCTTATTAAAAGTACATCGTTTAGCAGTTATAGTTGATGCATTGTATACGGGTTTTAAAATAAATTGAGGTGTAATTATTTTAACTATTATTTGGTGTTAGTATATTTAAAATACACTGAGAGAAACGAAAGAAATTAACTATAGAAAGATGCAAAGCTGCATATGTCTTTAACTTATAAATGCAGCCTTGTTAAGGAGTTATAGTTGACGTATTTCATTTAAATTTTTAGATGAATTTGAAGCTAATTATAGTAACTATTTATAAGTGTTAAAATCATTAAAATCAAACAAGGGAACTCCAAGAAATTCACTATTGAACATTGTCAAGTTTAACATAACTTCATCTATTAAAATAAACCTCGTTAATAAGTTATAGTTTATGTATTTAATTCACGTTTTCAAACTTATTTAATGTTGACAAAGGTAATTATTATTAGGTGTTAAAATTATTAAAATGCACTGAGAGAAACGAAAGTAATCAACAAGTGAAAAATTTAAATTTTAATATTTTTCAACTGATAAATGCAGCCTCATCAAGAAGTTATAGTTGATGTATTTCATTTAGATTTTGAAATATAATTAAAGCTAAGTATAGCTACTATTTTTAGGTATTATAATTATTAAAATCAAGTAAGGGAATCTAAGAAATTCCATATTGAACAAATTCGAACGGAGTTTCCTAAAGAATTGAAAATAGTCGCATTTTTTGAAGATTTAAACGTTTATTAATAAATTTTATTATAAATTTATTTGTGAATCTCATTTTTAAAGCATTTTTAACATAAGCTTTTATATCATTTCGATATCAAGTTAAAAAAATGTCAAAGAAATATTCAAATTCAATTAATTTATTTGAACTGTGTTTATCACAATCTATTTACAAAACAGCTAAACTGAAAATATTACATATTGACTAGTTAAAAACTCATTTAATACACATATGATTTGAAATGTGGCAACGCAGCATCATCGCTTAAATAAAATAAAATCAAATGCAATTTGCGCCAACATTTGCACACGTTGTTGCCGTTATTATTAAGTAGCAACCGAAATAGAAACAGCAACAATAAACCAAATACTAGCAGCAACAACAATGAAAAATAAAACAACAAGAGCAACAAAATCACAATTTATTTGCATTGAATTGCAATGAGTTGAAATCAACTGAAATTCCACGTTGAACTAAATAAGCGGCAGCGTTGCCACAAAATAGAAGTGAACAAAAAATAGCAAAATTAAATCAAATGCAACTCAACGAAACTGAACGAAGTGGTGCACATTTTGATGTTGCTGATGTGGTTGTTGCTGCTGATGTTGCTGCTGACGTTGCGCGCATGCATAAATAATTGAAATCATTATTAAAAATGATAAATTTCGGTTTTATTTCCAAAGCAGCAGCAGCACCAGAACCGCAGCGGTGCGTCAAACAGTACATGCAACACAACAACAACAATAATAACAACAACAACAGGAGCACCATGTTGCTAGCCACATGTTGTAGCAAAATCTACTATTTTTTGTGAACATTTAAATTTTTAGGGAATTTTTAATTTTTCATTAAAAATTTTAATTTTCACTGAATATTAAATTTTTAATGAAAAAATTTAATTCTCAATGAAAATTACATTTATAAAAAGAATTTATGACATATTAAAATTTTAGTGAAAATTTGAGTTTTTAGTAAAAAAAAAACTAAATTTTTAATTTAAAATTTAATTGTTAGTGAAAAATCTATTTTTAGTGAAAAATTAAATTTTTAGTGAAAAATTGAATTTTTAATGAAAATTAAATTTTAACTGAAAAATTGAATTTTTAGTGAAAAATTGAATTTTTAGTGAAAATTTTAATTTTCAGTGAAAAATTTAATTTTTAATGAAAAATGGAAATTTCAGTGAAAATTGAATTTTGAGTGAAAAAGTGAATTTTTTAGTGAAAAATTTAATTTTGAGCGAAAATTGAATTTTTAGTGAAAAATTGAAAGTATAGTGAAAGTTTAATTTTGAGTGAAAAATTGAATTTTTAGTGAAAAATTGAATTTTTAGTAAAAAATTGAATTTTTAGTGAAAAATTGTATTTTTAGTGAAAAATTGAATTTTTAGTGAAAAATTGAATTTTAGTGAAAAATTGAATTTTTAGTGAAAAATTGAATTTTGATTTTTTAGTGAAAAATTAAATATTTAGTGAAAAATTGAATTTTTAGTGAAAAATTGAATTTATAGTGAAAAATTTAATTTTTAGTGATTAATTAAAATTTTAGAGAAAATTTAAATTTTTAGTTCGAAATTGAATTTTTAATGAAAATTAAATTTTAACTGAAAAATTGAATTTTAACTGAAAAATTGTATTTTTAGTAAAAATTTTAATTTTCATGAAAAATTGAATTTTTAGTGATAATTTGAATTTTTAGTGAAATATAAAACTTTTAATTGGTAATGAAAAACGAATTTTTAGTGAAAAATTAAATTTTAACTGAAAAATTGAATTTATAGTAAAAATTTTAATTTTGGAGTGAAAAATTTAGTTTTGAGTGAAAATGTGAATTTTGAATGAAAAATTGAACTTTTAGTGAAAAATCGAATTTTTAGTGAAAAGTTGAATTTTAAATGAAAATTTTATATTTTATTGAAAATTTAACTTTTAGTTAAAAATCGAATTTTTAGTGAATAGTTGAATTTTAAGTGAAAAATCGAAGGGAAAATTTGAATTTTGAATGAAAAATTGAATTTTTAGAGAAAAATTGAATTTTTAGTGAAAAATTGAATTTTTAGTGAAAATTGAATTTTAAGTGAAAATTTTAATATTTAGTGAGAAGTTTAATTTTGAGTAAAAAATTAATTTTGAGTGAAAATTGAATTTTTAGTGAAAAATTGAATTTTTAGTGAAAATTGAATTTTGAGTGAAAAATTTAATTTTGAGTAAAAAATTGAATTTTTAGTGAAAAATTGAATTTTTTAGTGAAAATTTTAATTTTTAGTGAAAAATTTAATTTTTAGTGAAAAATTTAATTTTGGAGTGAAAAATTTAGTTTTGAGTGAAAATGTGAATTTTGAATGAAAAATTGAACTTTTAGTGAAAAATCGAATTTTTAGTGAAAAGTTGAATTTTAAGTGAAAAATCGAAGGAAAAAATTGAATTTTGAATGAAAAATTGAATTTCGAGTGAAAAATTAAATTTTTAGTAAAAATTTTAATTTTTAATGAAAAATCGATTTTTAGTAAAAAATTGAATTTTAAATGAAAATTTGATTTTTTAGTGAAAATTTGAATTTTTAGTGAAAAATTGAATTTTTAGTGAACATTTGAATTTTTAGTGAAAATTTGAATTTTTAGTGAAAATTTGAATTTTTAGTGAAAATTGAATTTTTAGTGAAAATTGAATTTTAAGTGAAAAATTTAATTTTTAATGAAAAATAAATTTTTTAATGAGCAATTTAGTTTGAAGTGAACAATTAAATTTTTAGTGAAAAATTTAAAAATTTATTTAATTCGATGAAAAAAATAAATTTTATTAAGAAAATTATAATTTGTAGTATTAAATTTTTAAATAAAAAAAAATATATTATAATAATTGCTATTGACTATAGCTTCGCCATTAGTTGCTGCCACCATTACCGCAAATGTATGCATTCTGCCTGTAGTTTTAATAACAGAAATGCTGCTATATTTAGCACCACATTATTTTGCATATAAATTCTATAATACTAATTCTGATATCTGTCATAATTTGACATTTCGCATGTGTCAGACGGCAGCGGCCCTCATTCGCGAATATGCATAATTCGCGCCATCGAGCAGAGCATAATTAAAATGTAACAACTGAAATAAATAAATAGAATTTATGCTAATTTTATTCAATAAAAAGAACTAACGTTGTATTTAGTATTTGTGGCAACTGTACTTTTATAATTATTTTTAAAAAATATTTAGAAATTAAAAATACAAAAATTCTTCATAAAGAAAAAAGCAATATAAATATAGAAAAAATTATAAATTTAAAAAACTAAAAATAACCCCTTAACTATAACAATATCCGCTTCAATCTACAAATTTATAATCGCTGCCAAAGAAAAAAAAATCATTGCCGTACAATAATTAAAAATCAAAAACAAACAGAAAATATCACAAATCCATAAAATATACAATATATACCTACTACAAAAATAGTACAAAATATAAGAAAAGAAAATCCCATCAATTTTCAATATTTAAAAATTGCGCAGTAAAATTCAAATTATTTTTTGCGCTCAAATGTCCCAACAATATGAATTTTCAAATGTCCCTCAGAGCTACACGGCGCCAAAACCATATCAAAATCAAAAACAAAAACTAGCATCATCATCATCACACAGACACTCAACAAATAAATAAATAAATAAAAACTAAAAACATAGAGAGCAGCGAACAAATTCTAAAAATAATCAATAATTTACAACAACAGACAGACAGACATACAGAATTAATACACACAAAAAATTCAGTTCAATTCAATTCAAAGTGCAAACAATTCACGGCGTAAATCTAAATTGTAAAATGCTATGGCAGCAAAATCGAAAACACCAGAATACAAAAGAAAAAAATTAAATAAAATCAAATCGAAATTGAAATTAAATAAAGTATAAACCGAAATCGGAAAAAAATCGATTCAAAAATAAATATCTAGACAAAGGAAAATAAACGATGTAATTGTACACGTGGAATAATAATTATGTCTATATAAAACTCAATTAAGGGGCAGTCAGACTGGGTACAGGGTCATTCATATAATGGTTTAGCATGAGGTAGTTTATAAAATATCTGTTTTAAACTATTTCTGGCAATAATAGCCCTGTTGTTATAGTCCAAACATGAAAGGGGTTACTTGTTTTTCAATTTACTGTGTCGTTTCTTTATAAATAAAATAGTTTGAAACGGGTTTGAACTTTTTGGAGGCTTTAAAGTTAAAGCTTTCAAAAAATAATGTTAATTCCAAATTAAATAAAATTTCATAAATGTTAAATAAGTAAATATTTATTTTGTAAAATTTAAAAAATTGATTAAACAGTTATTTATATAAGATATTCCAGCATGTTTTGAAATTCTGGTATTTTTCTAAAATGTTTCGAGCATAATTCCGAAAAACAATGATATAAAATAAAGACTCTGGGAAGCATACAGCAACCATAGACAACATTTTTGACAGACTCGAAGAAATTTAGAAAATTTTATAGTAGAATTTTACGCAGACATCGGTGCAGTTTGTTTAAAAAAGAACAAAATAACCCGCAAAATTCCACAACATTTGATAATTCGCTCAATACAAAATATCTGTTTTTTTTGGCTATATCACGGACTTCTTCCGGCAAACACATAGATAAAATGAAGTCTTTGAAAGATATCAAAATTTGTAAAACTTAAAATGCAGACTCCCTTATTTTGGAAAAGCACAGAAAATAGAACGCAATTTGCACATATTCCGCCTTTGCATTTTAAAATCTTTGGAAAAGAAAAATGTCTGTATAGTTCAAAATCGATATTTTTGAATAAAATGAATTCACATCATTACATAAGCCATAAACTGTATGAATTAAATTAAAAAAGTAAACTTTATATTGACTAAAAATTATATTTTCAAAAAAAATAAAATTTTTCATCAAAAATTAGGTTTTTTTATCAAAATTTATTTTTTTTACCAAAATGTAAAGTTTTCAATGATACTTCAATTGTTTACAAAAAACTGAATTAAATTTATTAATATAAATTAAATTAACTTGTTTAACCTTTCATTCAATTAAATGTTTTAACTAAAAATTCAATTAAATTCTTAACCTAAAAATATAATAAAATTTTTAAGTTAAATTTCGGAACTTAAATTCAAAAAATTTTTAAATTTTCACTAAAAAATTCAATTATTCACTAAAATTTTGAATTTTCACTAAAAAAATAAATTTACACTAAAAATTTAATTTTGTAGTTAAATTCAGTTTTTCAGTAAAAATTCAATTTCAATTTTTTAACTAAAAATTTAATTTTTAACTAAAAACTTAATTTTTAGTTAAAAATTGAATTTTAAGTTAAAAATTGAATTTTTAGTTAAAAATTAAATTTTTAGTTAAAAATTAAATTTTTAGTTAAAAATTAAGTTTTTAGTTAAAAATTAAATTTTTAGTTAAAAATTAAATTTTTAGTTAAAAATTAAATTTTTAGTTATAAATTAAATTTTTAGTTAAAAATTAAATTTTTAGTTAAAAATTAAATTTTTAGTTAAAAATTAAATTTTTAGTTAAAAATTAAGTTTTTAGTTAAAAATTAAATTTTTAGTTAAAAATTAAATTTTTAGTTCAAAATTAAATTTTTAGTTATAAATTAAATTTTTAGTTAAAAATTAAATTTTTAGTTAAAAATTAAATTTTTAGTTAAAAATTAAATTTTTAGTTAAAAAATTGAAATTGAATTTTTACTGAAAAACTGAATTTAACTACAAAATTAAATTTTTAGTGTAAATTTATTTTTTTAGTGAAAATTCAAAATTTTAGTGAATAATTGAATTTTTTAGTGAAAATTTAAAAATTTTTTGAATTTAAGTTCCGAAATTTAACTTAAAAATTTTATTATATTTTTAGGTTAAGAATTTAATTGAATTTTTAGTTAAAACATTTAATTGAATGAAAGGTTAAACAAGTTAATTTAATTTATATTAATAAATTTAATTCAGTTTTTTGTAAACAATTGAAGTATCATTGAAAACTTTACATTTTGGTAAAAAAAATAAATTTTGATAAAAAAACCTAATTTTTGATGAAAAATTTTATTTTTTTTGAAAATATAATTTTTAGTCAATATAAAGTTTACTTTTTTAATTTAATTCATACAGTTTATGGCTTATGTAATGATGTGAATTCATTTTATTCAAAAATATCGATTTTGAACTATACAGACATTTTTCTTTTCCAAAGATTTTAAAATGCAAAGGCGGAATATGTGCAAATTGCGTTCTATTTTCTGTGCTTTTCCAAAATAAGGGAGTCTGCATTTTAAGTTTTACAAATTTTGATATCTTTCAAAGACTTCATTTTATCTATGTGTTTGCCGGAAGAAGTCCGTGATATAGCCAAAAAAAACAGATATTTTGTATTGAGCGAATTATCAAATGTTGTGGAATTTTGCGGGTTATTTTGTTCTTTTTTAAACAAACTGCACCGATGTCTGCGTAAAATTCTACTATAAAATTTTCTAAATTTCTTCGAGTCTGTCAAAAATGTTGTCTATGGTTGCTGTATGCTTCCCAGAGTCTTTATTTTATATCATTGTATTTCGGAATTATGCTCGAAACATTTTAGAAAAATACCAGAATTTCAAAACATGCTGGAATATCTTATATAAATAAGTGTTTAATCAATTTTTTAAATTTTACAAAATAAATATTTACTTATTTAACATTTATGAAATTTTATTTAATTTGGAATTAACATTATTTTTTGAAAGCTTTAACTTTAAAGCCTCCAAAAAGTTCAAACCCGTTTCAAACTATTTTATTTATAAAGAAACGACACAGTAAATTGAAAAACAAGTAACCCCTTTCATGTTTGGACTATAACAACAGGGCTATTATTGCCAGAAATAGCTATTGACTATAGCTTCGCCATTAGTTGCTGCCACCATTACCGCAAATGTATGCATTCTGCCTGTAGTTTTAATAACAGAAATGCTGCTATATTTAGCACCACATTATTTTGCATATAAATTCTATAATACTAATTCTGATATCTGTCATAATTTGACATTTCGCAAATTCAATTTTTCACTAAAAATTGAATTTTTCACTAAAAATTAAATTAAAAAAAAAAATTATTTTGTAGTAAAATTCAGTTTTTCAATATAAATTCAATTTTGTAATAAAAAATTAATAATTCATTAAAACATTCAAAAGAAATTTTTCCTCTAAAAATTCAGTTTTTCACTAAAAACGCAATTTTTCACTGAAAACTCAGCTTTGCACTAAAAATTCAATTGTTCACTAAAAATTCTATTTTTCACTAAAAATTCAATTTTTCACTAAAAATTCAATTTTTCACTAAAAATTCAATTTTTCACTAAAAATTCAATTTTTCACTAAAAATTCAATTTTTCACTAAAAATTAAATTTTTCACTAAAAATTCAATTTTAGACTAAAAATTCAATTTTTCACTAAAAATTCAATTTTTCACTAAAAATTCAATTTTTCACTAAAAATTCAATTTTTCACTAAAAATTTAATTTTTCACTAAAAATTCAATTTTTCACTAAAAATTAAATTTTTCACTAAAAATTTAATTTTTAACTTAAAATTCAATTTTTCACTAAAAATTCAATTTTTCACTAAAAATTCAATTTTTCACTAAAAATTAAAATTCTCACTAAAAATTCAATTTTTCACTAAAAATTCAATTTTTCACTAAAAATTAAATTTTTCACTAAAAATTCAATTTTTCACTAAAAATTCAATTTTTCACTAAAAATTCAATTTTTCACTAAAAATTCAATTTTTCACTAAAAATTCAATTTTTCACTAAAAATTCAATTTTTCACTAAAAATTCAATTTTTCACTAAAAATTCAATTTTTCACTAAAAATTCAATTTTTCTCTAAAAAAATTCAATTTTTCACTAAAAATTCAATTTTTCACTACAAAATTCAATTTTTCACTAAAAATTCAATTTTTCACTAAAAATTCAATTTTTCACTAAAAATTAAATTTTTCACTAAAAATTCAATTTTTCACTAAAAAATTAATTTTTAACTATTAAAAATTAACTTTTGTTTTAAATTAAATTTTATTCTCTCAAACAAAATTTGCTTGATATAATCTTAAATCCCATTTGTACTATTGACCCCAATTAAGCGCAACAGTGAATTCTATAAGATACAATAATATCAAAATAAAACTAAATAAACAAAATTTATTGAAATTAGATTCCAGAAATGTAAATGAAATCATTATTAGTTCAGTTCCTCTCTTCCACCTTTGAACAAAACACTTAATTTATTTTATTTTTAAGTACAGCAATACAGGCTGCTGTAGTTCAAAAATAAAATATACAAAAATATTTTACATTATGCCACGTACATAGTATGTAAAGTATTTTTGTGTTTTTGTTACGATTCCACAAAATTAATTTGTATTGAGTCGCCAGCATGAAGATCACTGATCGCCTCTGATAGACACACGATGATCATTGCGATCGATCGAGAAAAATACGGCAGCACATGAAATTAAGTGAACATTTTTTTCAGTTGAATTATAAAAATAAATATTGAATTGAAATAGCAAAGAAATTGTATAGAAATTGTTTAGAAATTAATGTTGAAATTCTATTTAGTAAACATTTTAATTTCGAAACTATTTTAAAATTTTTGGGGAAATATTTGGCACAACGTAATTTTAAGTAGATTTTCGTTGCCTATTTACAGATATGTGATGAGTTGTGAAAATAGTAGATATTTTGGTTGAAATTTTAATTTAAATTTATTTTTAAATGAATTTTGATAATTTTTTAATCATGTTGTTAAATTGTACGAATTAGTTTAAAATTTATTCTGCTATTTAGTGCCAATTTTATAATATTTTATATTAATTTATATAATTTCATATCATTTCTTATCATTTGACATCATTTTAAAGCATTTCCAATGATTATAAATCATTTCATGTTATAATAATTTATATCATTTCATATCATTTGATATCACTTGTTATTATTTGATATCATTTAACATCATTTGATATCATTTGATATCATTTGATAACATTTGATATCATTTGATATCATTTGATATCATTTGAAATCATTTGATATCATTTAACATCATTTGATATCATATGATATCATTTGATATCATTTGATACCATTTGATATTAGTTGATATCATTTGAATCATTTGATATCATTTAATATCATTTGATATGTTATGATTTAATAGCAATTGATATCATTTCATATCATTTAAAATCATTTCATATCATTTGATATAATTTCTTATCATTTTATATCATATCAAATAATATCATTTGATATCATTTCATTTCATTTCACATCATTTCATATTATTTATTATCATTTCATTTCATATCATTTCATATCATTTTATATCATTTCATATCTTTTCATATCATTTTATATCATTTCATATCATATCATTTCATATCATTTCATATTATTTCATATCATTTCATATCATTTCATATCATTTCATATCATTTCATATCATTTCATATCATTTCATATCATTTCATATCATTTCATATCATTTCATATCATTTCATATCATTTCATATCATTTCATATCATTTCATATCATTTCATATCATTTCATATCATTTCATATTATTTCATATCATTTCATATCATTTCATATCATTTCATATCATTTCATATCATTTCATATCATTTCATATCATTTCATATCATTTCATATCATTTCATATCATTTCATATCATTTCATATCATTTCATATCATTTCATATCATTTCATATCATTTCATATCATTTCATATCATTTCATATCATTTCATATCATTTCATATCATTTCATATCATTTCATATCATTTCATATCATTTCATATCATTTCATATCATTTCATATCATTTCATATCATTTCATATCATTTCATATCATTTCATATCATTTCATATCATTTCATATCATTTCATATCATTTCATATCATTTCATATCATTTCATATCATTTCATATCATTTCATATCATTTCATATCATTTCATACCATTTCATATCATTTCATATCATTTCATATCATTTCATATCATTTCATATCATTTCATATCATTTCATATCATTTCATATCATTTCATATCATTTCATATCATTTCATATCATTTCATATCATTTCATATCATTTCATATCATTTCATATCATTTCATATCATTTCATATCATTTCATATCATTTCATATCATTTCATTTCATATAATTTCATGTCATTTCATGTCATTTCATGTCATTTCATATCATTTCATATCATTTCACATCATTTCATATCATTTCATATCATTTCATATCATTTCATATCATTTCATATCATTTCATATCATTTCATATCATTTCATATCATTTCATATCATTTCATATCATTTCATATCATTTCATATCATTTCATTTCATATAATTTCATGTCATTTCATGTCATTTCATATCATTTCATATCATTTCACATCATTTCATATCATTTCATATCATTTCATATCATTTCATATCATTTCATATCATTTCATATCATTTCATATCATTTCATATCATTTCATATCATTTCATATCATTTCATATCATTTCATATCATTTCATATCATTTCATATCATTTCATATCATTTCATATCATTTCATATCATTTCATATCATTTCATATCATTTCATATCATTTCATATCATTTCATATCATTTCATATCATTTCATATCATTTCATATCATTTCATATCATTTCATATCATTTCATATCATTTCATATCATTTCATATCATTTCATATCATTTCATATCATTTCATATCATTTCATATCATTTCATATCATTTCATATCATTTCATTTCATATAATTTCATGTCATTTCATGTCATTTCATATCATTTCATATCATTTCACATCATTTCATATCATTTCATATCATTTCATATCATTTCATATCATTTCATATCATTTCATATCATTTCATATCATTTCATATCATTTCATATCATTTCATATCATTTCATATCATTTCATATCATTTCATTTCATATAATTTCATGTCATTTCATGTCATTTCATATCATTTCATATCATTTCACATAATTTCATATCATTTCATATCATTTCATATCATTTCATATCATTTCATATCATTCCATATCATTTCATATCATTTCATATCATTTCATATCATTTCATATCATTTCATATCATTTCATATCATTTCATATCATTTCATATCATTTCATATCATTTCATATCATTTCATATCATTTCATATCATTTCATATCATTTCATATCATTTCATATCATTTCATATCATTTCATATCATTTCATATCATTTCATATCATTTCATATCATTTCATATCATTTCATATCATTTCATATCATTTCATATCATTTCATATCATTTCATATCATTTCATATCATTTCATATCATTTCATATCATTTCATATCATTTCATATCATTTCATATCATTTCATATCATTTCATATCATTTCATATCATTTCATATCATTTCATATCATTTCATATCATTTCATATCATTTCATATCATTTCATATCATTTCATATCATTTCATATCATTTCATATCATTTCATATCATTTCATATCATTTCATATCATTTCATTTCATATAATTTCATGTCATTTCATGTCATTTCATATCATTTCATATCATTTCACATCATTTCATATCATTTCATATCATTTCATATCATTTCATATCATTTATATCATTTCATATCATTTCATATCATTTCATATCATTTCATATCATTTCATATCATTTCATTTCATATAATTTCATGTCATTTCATGTCATTTCATATCATTTCATATCATTTCACATCATTTCATATCATTTCATATCATTTCATATCATTTCATATCATTTCATTTCATATAATTTCATGTCATTTCATATCATTTCATATCATTTCACATCATTTCATATCATTTCATATCATTTCTTATCATTTCTTATCATTTCATATAATTTCATAAGCAAATTATAAGAAAATTTAATTGATGTGTTTTGTCTGCACATTCTTCCATTTACATCTGTAATTTCAGCACCATCTTATGTCACCAACACCACTTGGATGGCACCGACACGGCTCGCCGTCACCAACCAAGTAGTAACCGACCAAAAAACCGCACTCCCCACCTCCTGCATCACTAGTCACTCAGCATCACTTCATCACTCATATGCGGTGCCTTTAGGCAACAGCCGGAAAAATAGCCTGGGTAGCAGTAGCAGCAGCCGGAGCCATAGTCGAAGAAGCAACAGACGGCAAAGAGCTATGCGGTGGCCACGACGATTCGCCACATCGGCTGCCATATTTAATTTTGTTGCTCTTTTGTTGACAGTTTTGTCAACAAGCGTTAAAAATTGGCTAAAAATATTACGAAAACACGTTGCAGAGCACACGACAAAACCGACAGACAGTCAGAAAGACGAAATTACTACACTTGGCAGAAAAACATAGTAAATTTTAATAGTAACATATTAAATTTAAGTAGATTTGCTTTACAGGTGTATTTTTCAAATTTGTTCAAATGAAATAAAATAAAAATAATTTGTTTTAATATAAAATTGCATAAAATACTTTTAAAACTTCATTAAATTTTACATTTTAAAATTTACCATATATTTATGATTTTCTAGTATGTTTAATGTTGAATTAAATACGTTTTATATTTAAATTAACGTTTATGTTGTAATATAAATAAATGTAAAATGTTTAATATTTCTGATTTAATAAAACCGTAAATGACAAAAGTATGTTATCGATATGTAATACGTTCATAGTTAATTTTACTATGTTTCTTTTAGACTAATAAGAAAATTATAAAATGTTATACACATTCATAATCTTTTTTTTTATTTTTTATAAAACTTTATTGTTGAAAACTAATAAAATATGTTTATAATACAGATTGCAGAGTTTTTTTAAATATTTTAGCATGCACATAGTATTTTTTAAATACAAAAATATTTAAATAAAATAACTTTTTTTGTGATATTTTACTTTTTCTCAGCGTATCGACTGCATATATTTATAGCACGAAAGACCATATATTGTCGCAAATATCGAGCGACATAAATGCCTACAGAAGGGCAGACAATCACGTGGAGAGACAGACATTTGGACAGGCAGACAGACAAAGATCCAGTGAGCCTCATGCAATTTGCACATGAGCATGACTCGCAGATAGACGTGCGTTAAGTAGCTGGCAAAGTGCAAAGTAGTTGATATTGCTGCGTGCCTGCAATGCAAACAACAGCAGCAACAACATACAGAGCATCAACAGCAAAAACATCAGCAGCAACAACATCATTATCAGCAACATCATCTTCTGTACCATCAATAGCTACATATATAGGAAGAGCAACACATATATATTGCAACATCATCATCTACTTCCAATCAACAACATCATCATTACCAACATTTTGTCACCATTAACATCATCATCACCGACATTTTGTCATCATTATCATCATTTTGAACATAATCACCATTCGTTGATGTAAAAGAGCCGTGAGCGCATAATGAACTGGGATCGCACACAAGTCACCCAGCCGTGCTATGATGGATGACAAATTTTTACAGTTTGCTAAACGTTGAAATCTCGCAATGATGAGGATCAACAACGGCAGGCAGGCATAGCAGCAATGAAACCAAATAAAATTAACAGACACTAAAAATCACACAAAACAACACAAAAAATATACAGATTTTTCAACCAACAAATTATTTTTATACAGCTAATTTCACAACATATTTCGAAGTTTTTTTAGATCATTTTTTTATATTTTTAATTACAGATTTATTTTGTACTTTTTTATAATTTTATTTTCAATTTCATTATTTTTTAAATTATTTTCTGAAATAAATTTTAGTATTTATTAGAAACATTGTATGCCATGATTTCTGTTGAATACAAAAAATTACTCAATGATTTAAAATATAAATATAAAAATAATATATAAAATTAAAATAGAAATTTAAAATATAATAAAAATAAGTTCCAAATATATACATATTTTTTTATATTTTTAAATAACTTTTTTCAATTAACAGAACTTTGAAATAATATTGATTTAATTAAATACATTAATTTCATTAAATAGCTATCAGAATAATGTATAATTTCACACCAAATCACATAACCCAGTCCACTATAACACCTTTAAAATATAAAATTGTTTATGATATTCTTTAATTTGAATCTTACTTTATGTAGATTAACAGCATTTGACAGACGATTAATATTATTGTTTTTAATAAGAGTTTTTGTTATGGTAAAGTATTTGGTTTGAATTGCGGTTGTGATAAACGCTTTAATGCAATTTCCGATTTTAAATCTATCAAATTTGTTCATTATTGTTCCATAACTCGATTATTTAATACAAAATAAAAGTATTTCCATCTGATTAAAAACATTAAGTGCTATCGACCGAATTAGATTTTTAGACTAGAAAAATATTTGATTTTGTATCGAATTGCAGAAAATGCGCGATTGCGATTTTTAGTGCAGTGACTTAAAAAAAATGTTTAGGTTTTCTTGTAGAGAACTTTAGTGTTGGGAGTTAGAGAGTTATGATTTTTCAATATTGGGAGTAGTTTGGTGAGTAAAAAGTGTGGTGAGTATAAAGTGTGGTGAGTATAAAGTATGGTGATTACAAGGTGTGCTGAGTACAAAGTGTGGTAAGTATAAAGTATGGTGAGTAAAAAGTGTGGTGAATATAAAGTGTGGTGAGTATAAAGAATGGTGAGTACAAAGTGTGGTGAGTACAAAGTGTGGTAAGTATATAGTATGGTGAGTTCAAAGTGTTGTGAGTACAAAGTGTGGTGAGCATAAAATGTGGTGTGTATACAGTGTGGTGAGTATAAAATGAGGTGAGTTTAAAGTGTGGTGAATTTCAAGTGTGGTTAATTTTTATTAAGATAAGTTGTCATGTGGTGACTATTTACTGTGATGAATATAAATAAGTAGCATATTGTTAGTATAAAGTGTAGTGAATCACAAATTTGGTGAATATAAAGTGTGAAGGGTGATGAGTTTAAAGTGTGATGAGTAAACAGTGTGGTGAGTATAAAGTGAGGTGAGTATAATGTATGGTGAGTATAAAGTCTGGTGAGTATAAAGTGTGGTGATTTTAAAGTTTAGCGAGTATAACGTGTTGTGAGTATAAAGTGTGGTGAGAGTAAGAGGACTCTAAAATGTGGTTGGTGAGTACATAGTGTGATGAGTATATACTGTGGTGAGTATAAAGTGTGGTAAGTTTTTATTAAGATTAGTGGTGAATTAAAGAATTTATTAATAATTCATTTATAAGATAGCGATTTTAAAGCGTGGTGAATTTTTTAGTATGTAGAGTAATTTAGAGTGCTGAGTTTTACAATGGCGAATTTTGAATTCGTATGTTTTATGAATTTTACAGTGTGGTAATTTTCTTAGTCAACCACTCAACTGCGTTAGTTTTGCTATCATGAGTTTAGTCGGTACTACTGAGATAGGGTGTGGTGACCAAACATGTTTTTAGAAGAGATGATTTTCGTAGTATGGTGAATTATTTGTGTGGTGCGTTTTTATTAAGCAGAGTAAATTGAAGTGGTCGATATTATGTGGTGGTTTAGAGTGTGGTGATTTAAAGAATTTTTTTAACAATTTTAAGTTGATTTTTGAGAGAGATGAGACTATTTAATAAGTATGGTGAATTATTATTGTGGTAAATTATTTGTGTGGTATGTTTTTAGTATGGAGAATTATTAAGAGTGATAAATTTAATTTGGTGGTTTAGAGTGAGGTTATTTAAAACTTTTTTAAATAATTTTTCGAATGATTTTAAAGAAAATAGTTTTCCTAGTATGGTGATTTGTTAGAGTGGTGAGTTTTAAAAATATTTTTGAATAATTTTAAAGTCATTTTTAAGGAGATAATTTTCTTAGCATGAAGTTTTCTTAGTATGGTGATTTATTAGTGTGGTGAGTTTTTAGTATGTAGTTATTTACAGTGGTATATTTTATGTGGTGATCCAAAATATTTTTGAATAATTTAAAGGTAATTTTAAAGGAGATAATTTTCTTAGTATGGTAAATTTTTAGTGTGGTGAATTATTTGAGCGGTGAGTGAGTTGGTGATTTAAAGATTTTTTTGAACAATTTTTATGGTGATTTTTAATGAGACTTTTTAATAAGTATGGTGAAATATTATTGTGGTAAATTATTTGTGTGGTTTGTTTTTAGTATGGAGAGTTATTAAGAGTGATAAATTTAATTTGGTGGTTTAAAGGAAATAGTTTTCTTAGTATGGTGATTTATTAGTGTGGTGGGTTTTAAAAACAAAATATTTTTGAATACCTTTAAGGTTATTTTTAAGGAGATAATTTTCTAAGTATGGTGAAATATTAGTGTTCTGAATTGTTAGTATGGTGAGTTTTTAACTCACCGTTTATTTAAAGTGAGGAATTTCAATGTGATTATATTACAGTGTTGAAATTGTATCAGAATTTTGTGTTTCAACAGTTTATGCGGTCAATTAAAAGTGTGGTGAATTGAGCATATTTGACTTTTATGCTATGTGCATTGATTAATGATCGACCTGCAATGATCTACCACAGCAGCAGCAGCAACTACTTGAATATTCAAGGCACGCGAGTGCAGTCAGCTCGATTGTCAGTTTTTAATTTTGATGTTGCTGATTTATTCCAATCATCGAGTGAGGCAGTAGTAACAACGGATCTCCAACGACAACAACAGAGAGCAACGATCGATCTTCGCCACATATGTTGCTTAGAAACACTTTGAAAAATGATCGCAACCCGAGATGAATCAAGTCAAATCGAGTTGAGTAGAGTCGAGTGTTTCAATTAAAAATATCGGCGCACGTTTTCAACACTTGAAGCGAACAAACGGCAGGCTTCATCACCAGCAGAGTCACATCCCAGAGTCATCAGGCAGCAGCACCAGCATCTGGTGGTATCCAGCAGCAGTCAGCGACGGCAGCCTCTTTTCCACACCTCGTTTGGCCATTCGCCACGTTGACGGACGGGCGTTCACGCTGTCGTATTAACGTAATTAATTTGCATTCAGGGGCGTGTCACCAGGTTGGACGCTAAATTGATTTAGTTTTAAAATTATTGCTCTCCATGTTGCTGTTGTTGCTCGTTTTGCTGTCGCTGCTGCTGCTTTAGTTGTAGTATTTTCAAAATTTATAGCCTACTCGGTCGGTCAGTCGTTCGTTTGGTCGGTTGGTTGGTCTTGTCTTCATGCAAATTTATTAATTTGTTAATTTGTTGTTTGTCATTTTTTCGTTTTATTTCGTGGGGGTCTTAAGACCCATTTCGCTATGCCACAAAGAACTTGAAATTTATGTGTTTTGATTTTTTGGAACAACATTTACTACAGCATTTAAAAAAGCATTTAAACATTTGAAACCGACCGACCAACTTCTCGGCAGCCGATTGCTGATCGTGTCAACATAATTTAGAGCGCTCGCTCATGGCGTTTAGCGGGCATTGTTAATGGGATCTAATAAAGATTTGTTGGACTGTGGCAACCACAGCGTTATTGTTATGAGTTGCTAAGTGTTTGTTAACATTTGGGTATTAACAATTTGTATTATAGTCAAATATATGAGCACTAAATTAAGCTGTTGCTTGTATGATATATAGAGAAATTATTAATTAGGTGTATTAAATAATGCGAATATTTGAATGAAATATATGGTAGAGCGTATTTTAATTATATGAAATTTAAAAGTAGGAGTGAAATGTTATATATATTTTGAAAATTAATTTTCACAGAAAATTTTAAATTTTTCATAAAAATTAAATTTTTAAGTTAAAAATTATTTTTTTTAGTAAAAAATAGAAATTTTAGTGAAAAATTGAATTTTTAGTGAAAATTTGAATTTTTAGTGAAAAATTGAATTCTTAGTGAAAAATTGAATTTTTAGTGAAAAATTGGATTCTTAGTGAAAAATTGGATTTTTAGTGAAAAATTGAATTTTTAGTGAAAAATTGAATTTTTAGTGAAAAATTGAATTTTTAGTGTAAAATTGAATTTTTAGTGTAAAATTGAATTTTTAGTGAAAAATTGCATTTTTAGTGAAAAATTGGATTTTTAGTGAAAAATTGAATTTTTAGTGAAAAATTTAAATTTTAATGAAAAATTGAATTTTTAGTGAAAAATTGAATTTTTAGTGAAAAATTGAATTTTTAGTGAAAAATTGAATTTTTAGTGAAAAATTGAATTTTTAGTGAAAAATTGAATTTTTAGTGAAAATTGAATTTTTAGTGAAAAAATAATTTTTTAGTAAAAAAAATAGAAATTTTAGTGAAAATTTGAATTTTTAGTGAAAAATTGAATATATAGTGAAAAATGAATTTTTTGTGAAAATTTGAATTTTTAGTGATAATTGAATTTTAAGTGAAAAGTTTAATTTTTTAGTGAAAAATTGAATTTTTTAGTGAAAATTTTAATTTTTAGTGAAAAAAAAAAATAGAAATTTTAGTGAAAATTTGAATTTTTAGTGAAAAATTTAATATATAGTGAAAAATTGAATTTTTAGTGAAAAATTGAATTTTTAGTGAAAATTTGAATTTTAAGTGAAAAGTTTAATTTTTAGTGAAAATTTGAATTTTAAGTGAAAAACTTAATTTTTAGTGAAAATTGAATTTTAAGTGAAAAGTTTATTTTTTATTGAATAATTTAATTTTTATTGACAAATTTAATTTTAGCGAAAATTATTATTTTTACCGAAAAATTGAATTTTTAGTGAAAAATAGATTTTTTATAGAAAGTTCAATTTTTAGTGAAAAATTTAATTTTTAATCCAAATATTATAATTTATTATTGCGACGCGATGTTGCAATATTTCGTATTGATGACTGAACATAATTGCAAGATATAGCAATAAATAAAAATATAAAGAACTACGGTAAATGTATATTCCAACAATATAACTTTTTAAAATAGTATTAAAAATTTCTCATCAAATAAAAACATAAAATCGATACAACTCTGTGTCATTTATAGCGACGTTGTCACATTTGTCATTTAGCTTTGATGAAGTTGACATTTTAAAGTGCTAACATAGGCACTTTATTTTATGGATTTTTAAATTTTATATTTATATTTATTTATTATCCAATATGCTATTTGAACGACCAACAATTTTAAACTATAGTTATTAAATTACAAAATAGCTTAATAGCGCAAGGCTATAAAACTTAAATAAAATTCGCAAATATAATGAAAAACTTTATAACATTAGTGCGAAAGTATTTAATGCAAATGTAGAAAAATAAAAATTTTAAATGCAGTTATTAAATGCAAATTCAGTACTTGGCATGTGCAATTCTTGCAATTGTGGGGGAAGGAGTTTAGAGAAATATGAATAGGTCAATAAATATGTTGCTTCTACCTACCAATGGCTGCTCTGCTCCGTCACCATTTATATTTGCATAAAAACAGCTACAAATTCTGTTGGAAAATAATTTACTTTATTTTGCAATTATTGCATTTTGCAGTTTTTGCTGCAGTTGGCAACGCAGTGCAGTGCCAGTGCATATGTTGCTGTTGTTGTTGGCAGCAATTGTTGTTTTGTGTGGCACCCACCACCCACAATGAACGCGATCATATTTCAAAAAAGTGTTGCATGTTCTTTGTGGGAGGAGTACGCAGCAAATTAGCAGTTTTGTTGTACTATTTGATGTTGCTGTGAATTAGTTGCTGTTGTTGCTACTGCTGTTGTTGTTGGCAGTTGCGTGTGCAACAATTAGCATATTATTGTTATGATATAGCAATGTGTGGATGTTTAAAGCAAACGTGTATTTGTGGAGAGATATTTCAAATTTAACAAAAAATGTAAATTTTTATTTTATATAGAATTTTATTATAGATTTTTTTTAAATTAAAATAAAATATTTTTTTTTATTATTTTTTAAAAAAGTTAATTATGTTTAATTTACGTTAATATTATGTAATTCAATGCAATTTAATATAATTTAATGTAATTTTATTTGAAAAATTGAATTTTTCGTGATTAATTTTATATTGTTAAATTTTGTGAAAGTCAAAACTTGAATTTTGAGTTAAAAAAAGAATTTTACTGTAAAATTTAGTTTTAAGAGAAGAATTTAATTTAAGAGTGATAATCGTATTTTGAGAGAAAATTTAATTTTAAGTGTAAAATTGAATTTTATATAATAAAATGAATTTTGATTGAAAATTTTAATTTGAGAGAGAATTGAATTTGAGCGGGAAAATTATTTGAAGTGAAATATATAATTTTGAGTGAAAATTTGAATTTAGAGTAAAAAATTTAATTTTGAGTGAAAAATTTACTTTTTAAGTGAAAAATTTAATTTTGAGTGAAAAATGTAATTTTGAGTGAAAAATGTAATTTTGAGTGAACAATATAATTTTGAGTGAAAAATGTAATTTTGACTGAAAAATGTAATTTTGAGTGAAAAAATTAATTTTGAGTGAAAAATTTAATTTTGTGTGAAAAATTTAATTTTGAGTGGATAATGTAATGTGAGTGAAAATTTGAATTTAGAGTTAAAAAATAAATTTTGAGTTAAAAATTGAATTTTGAGTGAAAATTGAATTTGGAGTGAAAAATTAAATTTGAGTGAAAAATTATATTTTGAGTAAAAAAAAAGAAATGTAAGTAAAAAATTTAGCTTTGTGTGAAAAATGTAATTTTGAGTGAATAATGTAATTTCGAGAGTAAAATTTAATTTTGAGTGAAAAATGTAATTTTGAGTGAAAAATGTAATTTTGAGTGAAAAATGTAATTTTGAGTGAAAAATGTAATTTTGAGTGAAAAATGTAATTTTGAGTGAAAAATGTAATTTTGAGTGAAAAATATAATTTTGAGTGAAAAATTTAATTTTGTGTGAAAAATGTAATTTTGAGTGGATAATGTAATGTGAGTGAAAATTTGAATTTAGAGTTAAAAAATAAATTTTGAGTTAAAAATTTAATTTTGAGTAAAAAATTGAATTTGGAGTGAACATTATTATTTGAGTGAAAAATGAAATTTTGAGTGAAAAAATAAATTTTAAGTAAAAAAGAGAACTTAGTGTGAAAATGTTATTTTGAGTGAATAATGCAAATTCGAAAGTAGAATTTAATTTTGAGTGAAAAATTGAATTTTAAGTGAAAAATTAAATTTTGAATGAAAATTTGACTTATGAGAGAAAATTTCGATTATCAGAAAAACAAAAAAAATCTCAATTCTGAGAGAAAATTTGAATTTTGGGTAAGAATTTAATATTTAATGAAAAATTTAATTCCGAGTGAAAATGTTAATTTTTAGAAAAAATCTGAATACTGAGTTAAGAAGTTGAATTTGTAGTGATTTATAGTACCAAATTTTAATGTAATGAAAAATTGTATTATTTTAATTATATCAATACTACTTACATAAAATATATGATGCATACACTGAAAGAAAATAAAATTATTGATAATTATAATATATCTAATAATTGAAATATTAAATTAAAAATTAAATAAATTCAAATTCAAAATATACAAGACATTTCAATAAAAAAAATAATATTATTCACCTAATGTGCTCAAAAAAGAGCCACTCAATAAAACAAAATAAAAGAAAAACCCGCAAATTCCAACGCCAATTTGCTGCCCTACCAACAGATGATACGCAAAATATACGCGGTGCGGCAGCCTTCTTTTCCTACAAGATAAATTGTTATCTGATGAATACATTTGTTTTGGCGCAAATTAAAACGAGCATCTGCAAAACAAACAGATGAACAAAAAAGAAACCCATAAAAATTTTGCAGGTTCCAAATCTGTCGAAGCACTTTTTTTTTTTTTTTTTTTTTCTATTTTAATTTTTTAATTTTAACGAAAATTGCGCGGAAAATTTATTTTTGTGTTAAATTGTGGCAAATACACAAATATACTTGATGCGATATATACGTGCTATAGATTTTTATAAGGCAGACAGCAAAAATAAATATAAAAATAATACCGAAATTGAAGAGAACCTCATCAACGTCTCCATCATATAAATAAAAATGTATTTTTGTGGCAACAAGACGAAGACAATTTGGAATTTTTGGTTGAAATTGTCGGTCTCATCGTCATTACAAATTAGGATCTATTATAATTTAGAGACAAAACAGTACCAAGTAATACAAAACTGCGATGGTTTTAATTCCCTTTTTTTATATATATAGAACGTATATAGACGAATTTAGAAATTTTTGTTGAATTATTTCAATTGGTTGTCAATACAGTGGCGGCCGATTGTGCTGCTATTCATTCCACAAATTCTTCTGAGGCTGTTTAACGCCGCCTCGGTCGCATTTTTGTACATTTCAATGATTCCTGGTGCCACCTCTGGTGAGTGGTATCTGTTTTTCGCAACACATGCCACATAGAAAATGTGGCATCTCCACTGCTGTCGCGCAATGAGCCGCGCCAAAAAGTCATCATTAATGTAGACAATTAGCATTAAATAGTCTGGCCAGATTGGCAAACGTAAATGTGGTGAAAACATACGAAGCAGCACTACATGTCCAAATAGTACGAATAGTTCTCGCAATATAATTTATGAGAAATTGCACTGCTTCAATGCATATCGTATATTTTTTTTTTTGGTAAAATGGAAACTTTGAAGAATTTAGTATAATTTTAATTTTTAATTAAAAATTTATTTATTCACTAAAAATTTGATTTTTCACTCAAAATTCAATTTTTCACTAAAAATTTGATTTTTCATTTAAAATTCAATTTTTCACTAAAAATTTGATTTTTCACTAAAAATTTGATTTTTCACTCAAAATTTGATTTTTCACTCAAAATTAAATTTTTCACTCAAAATTCAATTTTTCACTCAAAATTCAATTTTTCACTCAAAAGTCAAATTTTCATTAAAAATTTAATTTATCATTCGAAATTCAATTTTTCACTCAAAATTCAAATTTTCACTAAAAATTCAATTTTTCACTAAAAATCAAAAATTTTCACTCAAAATTACTATTTTCACTCAAAATTAAATTTTTCACAAAAAATTCTAGTTTTCACTAAAAATTGAATTTTGCACTAAAAATTTGATTTTTCACTCAAAATTATATTTATCATTTAAATTTAATTTTTCACTAAAAAAATCCAGATTTTTCACTCAATAAATTCAAATTTTCACTAAGAATTAAATTTTATCACTCAAAATTTAATATATCACTCAAACATTAAATTTTCACTCAAAAATCAAATTTTCACTCAAAATTCAATTTTACACTCAAAATTCAATTTTGCACTAAAAAAGTTCAATCAATATTTAATATTTCACTCAAAATTCAAATTTTCTCTCATAATTCAATATTTCACTCAAAATTCAAATTTTCACTAAAAAAAAATCAATTTCTCATTAAAAAAAAAATAATTTTTTCAAATAAAATTCAATTTTATTACTAAAAATTAAATTTTTCACAAAAAACTCAATTTTTCACTTAAAAATAAATTTTTTACTAAAATTTAAATTTTTACTAAAAATTCAATATTAAAAAATGTCATCATATTTTGGCGTACCCAAGAATCTACAATTTGTACCTCTCCCTTTTTTCCCTGAAATGTTACCGAATTCATAAAATTTTAAGGTCATTTGCCTGCACACGATACTCATTGATTTCCAGTAAACTTAAAACTGGTTTTTGTCAAAGATCAAAACAAAACATTACAGATTGTTTTTATTGATTTTCGAGAATGTCTGCGATTTATTAAATTTTGTATTTTCGCTCACACGCCCCACACCATAAAACAAAAACTTAAAATAGTACTAAAATTTTATCACCTCGAAATTACTGGCTAATTTACCGATTAAAATCTGCAAAAATACAGAATATAAAGAAGAAATAAAATAACAAATTTAACAGGTCTTTAAGTTAAAGTCGCTTCTTCCACTGTGGCTAATTAACTCTAAATTCCCAACTAATTTCTGATTGATGGCCGCCGATTAATAAACATAAAAATCGCTTAAGTGCGCATAAAAATATCGATGAACAAAAAAAAATACAAAAACCTGTCAAAAGGTCTCTGCAAAAAAAAAAATAAAACAATCTATAGAACTTTCAAAGATGCTGTGAAACTTTCAATGACTTCAAATTGAGTTTCTGGCATTAATTCTTCTTCAACTATGGGGGTCAACATTTCTGGGTTAAAACAAGTTCGTTCAGTAAATCAAATAGGTTTTTTACAAATTTCAATCAAATGTGGTAAACGAACGAACGGTGGTTTCTTTGGTTCTTGACGATTGTATCGATTGTTGGTTGGATCAATGACCAACACCATCGGACGTTCCGACGCGACGCAAATCAAATTTAAATGTTTTAAGATCGATGACCTATTAGCCAAGCAATCACAAAAACGAGAACAACAAAAACTGCACGTTTTGTAATAAAATAAAAATCGAACATTTGGCTAAACTAACAAAATCGAAACAAATGAAAAAGGAAACAAAACTGAGAAAATATCAAAAAAAAAACAAAAATAGTTAACAATGTTTTCGGTTTATTGATTGATTTTCAACTGTCATTTATTTTTATTCTGTTTAACACTTTTTTATGGCAAAACCGTGTTTTGGAAATTTAGGGGTTTTTACATGAATTTTTTAGAACCAAACTTTACGACCAATTTCTGTCTCGACGTCTGTCGCCTTGGGCTTTATTTAAAACTTTTTAATATATAAGTTAATAATTTAAAACAAATTTTAATACTTTTTTATTTAATATTTGTAAAAATGTATTGCAATTATATTATCATTATATCATAATATCATAATATCATAATATCATAATATCATAATATCATAATATCATAATATCATAATATCATAATATCATAATATCATAATATCATAATATCATAATATCATAATATCATAATATCATAATATCATAATATCATAATATCATAATATCATAATATCATAATATCATAATATCATAATATCATAATATCATAATATCATAATATCATAATATCATAATATCATAATATCATAATATCATAATATCATAATATCATAATATCATAATATCATAATATCATAATATCATAATATCATAATATCATAATATCATAATATCATAATATCATAATATCATAATATCATAATATCATAATATCATAATATCATAATATCATAATATCATAATATCATAATATCATAATATCATAATATCATAATATCATAATATCATAATATCATAATATCATAATATCATAATATCATAATATCATAATATCATAATATCATAATATCATAATATCATAATATCATAATATCATAATATCATAATATCATAATATCATAATATCATAATATCATAATATCATAATATCATAATATCATAATATCATAATATCATAATATCATAATATCATAATATCATAATATCATAATATCATAATATCATAATATCATAATATCATAATATCATAATATCATAATATCATAATATCATAATATCATAATATCATAATATCATAATATCATAATATCATAATATCATAATATCATAATATCATAATATCATAATATCATAATATCATAATATCATAATATCATAATATCATAATATCATAATATCATAATATCATAATATCATAATATCATAATATCATAATATCATAATATCATAATATCATAATATCATAATATCATAATATCATAATATCATAATATCATAATATCATAATATCATAATATCATAATATCATAATATCATAATATCATAATATCATAATATCATAATATCATAATATCATAATATCATAATATCATAATATCATAATATCATAATATCATAATATCATAATGTCATAATGTCATAATATCATAATATCATAATATCATAATATCATAATATCATAATATCATAATATCATAATATCATAATATCATAATATCATAATATCATAATATCATAATATCATAATATCATAATATCATAATATCATAATATCATAATATCATAATATCATAATATCATAATATCATAATATCATAATATCATAATATCATAATATCATAATGTCATAATATCATAATATCATAATATCATAATATCATAATGTCATAATGTCATAATATCATAATATCATAATATCATAATATCATAATATCATAATATCATAATATCATAATATCATAATATCATAATATCATAATATCATAATATCATAATATCATAATATCATAATATCATAATATCATAATATCATAATATCATAATATCATAATATCATAATATCATAATATCATAATATCATAATATCATAATATCATAATATCATAATATCATAATATCATAATATCATAATATCATAATATCATAATATCATAATATCATAATATCATAATATCATAATATCATAATATCATAATATCATAATATCATAATATCATAATATCATAATATCATAATATCATAATATCATAATATCATAATATCATAATATCATAATATCATAATATCATAATATCATAATATCATAATATCATAATATCATAATGTCATAATATCATAATATCATAATATCATAATATCATAATATCATAATGTCATAATATCATAATATCATAATATCATAATATCATAATGTCATAATGTCATAATATCATAATATCATAATATCATAATATCATAATATCATAATATCATAATATCATAATATCATAATATCATAATATCATAATATCATAATATCATAATATCATAATATCATAATATCATAATATCATAATATCATAATATCATAATATCATAATATCATAATATCATAATATCATAATATCATAATATCATAATATCATAATATCATAATATCATAATATCATAATATCATAATATCATAATATCATAATATCATAATATCATAATATCATAATATCATAATATCATAATATCATAATATCATAATATCATAATATCATAATATCATAATATCATAATATCATAATATCATAATATCATAATATCATAATATCATAATATCATAATATCATAATATCATAATATCATAATATCATAATATCATAATATCATAATATCATAATATCATAATATCATAATATCATAATATCATAATATCATAATATCATAATATCATAATATCATAATATCATAATATCATAATATCATAATATCATAATATCATAATATCATAATATCATAATATCATAATATCATAATATCATAATATCATAATATCATAATATCATAATATCATAATATCATAATATCATAATATCATAATATCATAATATCATAATATCATAATATCATAATATCATAATATCATAATATCATAATATCATAATATCATAATATCATAATATCATAATATCATAATATCATAATATCATAATATCATAATATCATAATATCATAATATCATAATATCATAATATCATAATATCATAATATCATAATATCATAATATCATAATATCATAATATCATAATATCATAATATCATAATATCATAATATCATAATATCATAATATCATAATATCATAATATCATAATATCATAATGTCATAATATCATAATATCATAATATCATAATA
This sequence comes from Dryomyza anilis, assembly GCA_951804985.1. Classification (NCBI taxonomy): domain Eukaryota; kingdom Metazoa; phylum Arthropoda; class Insecta; order Diptera; family Dryomyzidae; genus Dryomyza; species Dryomyza anilis. Next base: position 77,661,918 of record OX638134.1, on the reverse strand, counting down.
TCATAATATCATAATATCATAATATCATAATATCATAATATCATAATATCATAATATCATAATATCATAATATCATAATATCATAATATCATAATATCATAATATCATAATATCATAATATCATAATGTCATAATATCATAATATCATAATATCATAATATCATAATATCATAATATCATAATATCATAATATCATAATATCATAATATCATAATATCATAATATCATAATATCATAATATCATAATATCATAATATCATAATATCATAATATCATAATATCATAATATCATAATATCATAATATCATAATATCATAATATCATAATATCATAATATCATAATATCATAATATCATAATATCATAATATCATAATATCATAATATCATAATATCATAATATCATAATATCATAATATCATAATATCATAATATCATAATATCATAATATCATAATATCATAATATCATAATATCATAATATCATAATATCATAATATCATAATATCATAATATCATAATATCATAATATCATAATATCATAATATCATAATATCATAATATCATAATATCATAATATCATAATATCATAATGTCATAATGTCATAATATCATAATATCATAATATCATAATATCATAATATCATAATATCATAATATCATAATATCATAATATCATAATATCATAATATCATAATATCATAATATCATAATATCATAATATCATAATATCATAATATCATAATATCATAATATCATAATATCATAATATCATAATATCATAATATCATAATATCATAATATCATAATATCATAATATCATAATATCATAATATCATAATATCATAATATCATAATATCATAATATCATAATATCATAATATCATAATATCATAATATCATAATATCATAATATCATAATATCATAATATCATAATATCATAATATCATAATATCATAATATCATAATATCATAATATCATAATATCATAATATCATAATATCATAATATCATAATATCATAATATCATAATATCATAATATCATAATATCATAATATCATAATATCATAATATCATAATATCATAATATCATAATATCATAATATCATAATATCATAATATCATAATATCATAATATCATAATATCATAATATCATAATATCATAATATCATAATATCATAATATCATAATATCATAATATCATAATATCATAATATCATAATATCATAATATCATAATATCATAATATCATAATATCATAATATCATAATATCATAATATCATAATATCATAATATCATAATATCATAATATCATAATATCATAATATCATAATATCATAATATCATAATATCATAATATCATAATATCATAATATCATAATATCATAATATCATAATATCATAATATCATAATATCATAATATCATAATATCATAATATCATAATATCATAATATCATAATATCATAATATCATAATATCATAATATCATAATATCATAATATCATAATATCATAATATCATAATATCATAATATCATAATATCATAATATCATAATATCATAATATCATAATATCATAATATCATAATATCATAATATCATAATATCATAATATCATAATATCATAATATCATAATATCATAATATCATAATATCATAATATCATAATATCATAATATCATAATATCATAATATCATAATATCATAATATCATAATATCATAATATCATAATATCATAATATCATAATATCATAATATCATAATATCATAATATCATAATATCATAATATCATAATATCATAATATCATAATATCATAATATCATAATATCATAATATCATAATATCATAATATCATAATATCATAATATCATAATATCATAATATCATAATATCATAATATCATAATATCATAATATCATAATATCATAATGTCATAATGTCATAATATCATAATATCATAATATCATAATATCATAATATCATAATATCATAATATCATAATATCATAATATCATAATATCATAATATCATAATATCATAATATCATAATATCATAATATCATAATATCATAATATCATAATATCATAATATCATAATATCATAATATCATAATATCATAATATCATAATATCATAATATCATAATATCATAATATCATAATATCATAATATCATAATATCATAATATCATAATATCATAATATCATAATATCATAATATCATAATATCATAATATCATAATATCATAATATCATAATATCATAATATCATAATATCATAATATCATAATATCATAATATCATAATATCATAATATCATAATATCATAATATCATAATATCATAATATCATAATATCATAATATCATAATATCATAATATCATAATATCATAATATCATAATATCATAATATCATAATATCATAATATCATAATATCATAATATCATAATATCATAATATCATAATATCATAATATCATAATATCATAATATCATAATATCATAATATCATAATATCATAATATCATAATATCATAATATCATAATATCATAATATCATAATATCATAATATCATAATATCATAATATCATAATATCATAATATCATAATATCATAATATCATAATATCATAATATCATAATATCATAATATCATAATATCATAATATCATAATATCATAATATCATAATATCATAATATCATAATATCATAATATCATAATGTCATAATATCATAATATCATAATATCATAATATCATAATATCATAATATCATAATATCATAATATCATAATATCATAATATCATAATATCATAATGTCATAATGTCATAATGTCATAATATCATAATATCATAATATCATAATATCATAATATCATAATATCATAATATCATAATATCATAATATCATAATATCATAATATCATAATATCATAATATCATAATATCATAATATCATAATATCATAATATCATAATATCATAATATCATAATATCATAATATCATAATATCATAATATCATAATATCATAATATCATAATATCATAATATCATAATATCATAATATCATAATATCATAATATCATAATATCATAATATCATAATATCATAATATCATAATATCATAATATCATAATATCATAATATCATAATATCATAATATCATAATATCATAATATCATAATATCATAATATCATAATATCATAATATCATAATATCATAATATCATAATATCATAATATCATAATATCATAATATCATAATATCATAATATCATAATATCATAATATCATAATATCATAATATCATAATATCATAATATCATAATATCATAATATCATAATATCATAATATCATAATATCATAATATCATAATATCATAATATCATAATATCATAATATCATAATATCATAATATCATAATATCATAATATCATAATATCATAATATCATAATATCATAATATCATAATATCATAATATCATAATATCATAATATCATAATATCATAATATCATAATATCATAATATCATAATATCATAATATCATAATATCATAATATCATAATATCATAATATCATAATATCATAATATCATAATATCATAATATCATAATATCATAATATCATAATATCATAATATCATAATATCATAATATCATAATATCATAATATCATAATATCATAATATCATAATGTCATAATATCATAATATCATAATATCATAATATCATAATATCATAATATCATAATATCATAATATCATAATATCATAATATCATAATATCATAATATCATAATATCATAATATCATAATATCATAATATCATAATATCATAATATCATAATATCATAATATCATAATATCATAATATCATAATATCATAATATCATAATATCATAATATCATAATATCATAATATCATAATATCATAATATCATAATATCATAATATCATAATATCATAATATCATAATATCATAATATCATAATATCATAATATCATAATATCATAATATCATAATATCATAATATCATAATATCATAATATCATAATATCATAATATCATAATATCATAATATCATAATATCATAATATCATAATATCATAATATCATAATATCATAATATCATAATATCATAATATCATAATATCATAATATCATAATATCATAATATCATAATATCATAATATCATAATATCATAATATCATAATATCATAATATCATAATATCATAATATCATAATATCATAATATCATAATATCATAATATCATAATATCATAATATCATAATATCATAATATCATAATATCATAATATCATAATATCATAATATCATAATATCATAATATCATAATATCATAATATCATAATATCATAATATCATAATATCATAATATCATAATATCATAATATCATAATATCATAATATCATAATATCATAATATCATAATATCATAATATCATAATATCATAATATCATAATATCATAATATCATAATATCATAATATCATAATATCATAATATCATAATATCATAATATCATAATATCATAATATCAGAATGTCATAGTATCAAAATTTCGTAATTACAGAATATCATAATTTCGTAACTTCAAAAATAATATCATAATTTCGTTATTTTGTAATTTCCTAATTTCATTTTTGCATATTTACCAATATTTATAATTTAAATAAATTTTTATTTGATTTATTCATCATTTCTTAATTTCTGAATATTGCTTTTGTAACAAATTTGTTTAATTAAATCAATTCTGCGAAATGAAACTTTAAATTAAATGTCTGCAATTGTCTCCCTCTCTCACTCTGTGAAATTTCTCGTCAACTACTTCGTGCCCACGACATCTACAATTAGAACTCGCCTTAGTATATAAATCCCAAGAGTCAAGTAGTCCGTCATTCAGTGAGTCGATGAACATCCTCCATGCCAACACTTGCCCGCCCGACTGCTGGATGACGGGCGATATTATTTATGCGTCTCCTAAGCAATTTAACAGAGCTCGTAAATGTCAGGCGGTATCTGTACGTCTGACACCCCCCCCCCCCCTGTCAATGTCTGCGTCTCGGTCCGTAGGTCCGCTGTCCCTCGCCTCGTGTCCATCCGTCTTGTTTGCCATGTAAATGAGCTACTTTATGCCACGGCAACCAAATCGACATAAATCTGTTTCATTGCGATTGTGGTACGGGGTGGCTCGTCATTTAGTATGAAAACAACCAAATTAAAAATATATTCGCTTTAATTTTTTATTGTTGTTTCATACATCGTCCCACGATTTGTGGCAATACCAACGACAGTCAGTTGGATGTTTGGTGGGACAGAAGAGCGGTCGGGTACTGGGTCGATCGGCGGATAATTTTTACGGAATATGCTAAATAAAATGGTATGACCATCAAATGTACGAACCGAAATCAACGCATATTTAATGTGCTGAAATTTCGCATATTTTACTTAGTTATATTAAATATCAAATTTTTTTTTCATTTGGTAGCTACACTGGAAAGTAAAATCTTCCATAGTAAAAAAAAAATGTTTTCCGTATATGAAAGATATTGTATATTCATTTAACTATAAAGGATTCTTTAAAATGTTGAAATGTATGATATGAATAATAAGAAAAAAATGTTCCTTTGATTTCATACATTCCAGAACAAACAGAGGTAATTTCTGACATTTTTAGGAATATCTTCGGCATATTTCACACGAATAAATAAAAAGTAGTGCTAAGCACATGGCAGGTTATCAAATTCATCATATTGAAGATATCATTTATTGAAATAAAATCGATTTCAAAATGTTCTTAAACATGAAATTTCAAACATCAAACATTTCTCCATTAAAACATTTATGTATATATAATTCTTATAAGATTTATGATATTTAAATAAATATGGTGTGATGAACAAAATAGTTCAATATGATGTACATTTGTAATATATTAATTATTCATTCGTATTATTAAAGAAGGACTTTGGAATGAATGACATTTTTGTATTATTGCACATTATTATTTAAAATGATATATTATTTAAAACGAGTTGGGAAAGTAAGATCACATGGGTAAGTTCGGTCACATGGGGCGGATTTTTATAGTCGGTCGGGCCCGACTATGGAATACCCTACACCTTTGGTGGGGATATTAACCCTCAGAATATTATTCATATATCAGAAATGTACGTCTTATATCCCCATAATTTAAAAAATTTATATAAAGTATAAAAAACTAAAAAAAAAAATTGAAAAATGTAATTGGGCGGACCACGCCTAAATTTAAAAATTTGAAAGGCTAATATTTCATAGATTTGATTTTAATAATTTATGGATCAAATTTCAACTATTAAAACCCGGGAAATAATGAAAAAAAAAAGTGGGCGGATCACGCCCATTTTTGGACCACATATTTTTAGGTGCATTCTAACAATACGTTTTAAATTTTATAACTATACCTTGAATACTTTTCGAGTTATTAGTTCCGAAAGAGTTATATAAAAGTGACTTGTATGGGAGGTGGGCATGTCCGTTGACCGATTTGGCTCATTTTCAAACTCAGTTCCTACTTTTGGCTAAAATATATTGAGACGAAATTTCATCGCATTCTGATCAGTATTTCTCAAGTTATTCTGTATTCGGACAGCAAGACAGCAAGAAGACAAGACAGCAAGACGGACAGACAGACAGACAGACAGACAGACAGACGGACATGGCTAAACGGACTCGGGTAGTGATGCTGATCAAGAATATATATACTTTTCCATACCGGACACGCCTCCTAAGGGGCGTTACAATATATGCACAAAGTTAATATACCCTGTACCTCATAGGTGTAGGGTATAATGATATGTCACACTTATATATTCAGATTTCGTCTTATTATTAGATAGTAAAATTATGCAAAATAAGCCTTAAACACTCATAATCCAAATGTCGATGCTCACCCCAAGTTTTTTAAAAAATGTTTCGGACATCCCTCCCGATTATTTTAAGATCAAAATAAACAAAAAATCGTTGGAATTTTTTTTAAAATATTACGGTTAAATTTTTTTTCGCGGTTTTTAATAAAGTTCTTCCACTAAAAAGACTTATAAAAGTTTCACATAATTCATATAAGTGTTTTTTCAAAAATCGTGTAAAATGTGAACCATAAAATTAATAAATATTGATAGGGTTTACTTTTGTAAATTAAAGAGTACATACATTATAAAATTTATAATATAACAACATATTGTATTAACAGTTTGAATAATATTGAACTAATGGTATGCATCCTATTGCCCAATTTTAGTAGAAAAAATAATTGTTTTTCCATTAAAATACTATTAATTTACAAACTCTTTTCTGGATACATCAATACAAATTTCAAAATTTTCAAATAATTAAATATATAGAATCGCATTATAACATTAATTTATTTTTCCTGTGGTTTTGACGCATATAATTCATAGTTTGTTTGTTTCAGTTCTTCATTTTATTAAAGGATTCAGATAATTCGATTTCGATTTCGAATATACTTTTTTACATTCCATGCTGACGAAAAGTACGTCATTCAACAGAGGGCAATGTTAACCCTTTTAGTCATTTGTAACCATATGGTAACAGCTTCAAAGACATTTTTTAAATTCTCTCTGCAATAATATTTCAACAGAAATAAGTTACCTGATAGCTTATGATATATATTATGTATTGCTACGTAAATTTAGTTGTTAAGAGATATATTTATGAACTGTGAGGTGATATTAAGATAATAAGAAAAATTTCATATTTAGTTGTTAACCCATTTTTAGTAATTATTATATTAAAAATATATGTTAATTTATATTTGTGTATTTATTTTTTATTAAATACTAATAAATTCAGTGTCGAATGGATTAATTTGAGTATTTGTTTAAATTAAAAAACATACAATTTTTATATTTTTTATTAAAAACATAGCAAAAAGTAATCTAAAAATATATTTGTAAACTTAAAGTGAATTTATATAATTGGGCTTTAAATGGTCCCAAAAACAAACCTTTAGAATGTATAAGGTTAAAAATAAAAGATATAGAAGGGTTAATTGTCCTTCAGAAACTGAGTTTTTTATATTTAATGTTTTAAATTCTTTTTATTTTCACTTAAATATCGAATATTGTGCTTTGGCTGAATTTTGAGTAGCAAATAAAAAATATAAAATGCTGAAAAATTTACAAAAATATATTAAATTGAAAATCGAAACGAAAATATACATATATATTTTATAGAGTTTAATAGCATTGAAGTCAAATATGCGTTTCGGAATTATTTTGTATTTTCAGACAGAATGCGAAGTAATAAATTAAATCCAACGAAATTGAGTAACATTTTATAAATAGCAAAATTAAATTCTTCAATAGTGTGTATGTTTTTCAAAATTAATTAATTTAAACATAAATTACTCAAAAAAAAAATGAATACCAAATAAAATGAGTGCTAAATTAGTTTTTTAGGGTTTACAAAAAAAAAATGGAAACATAAAACGAAGCATGTAGTTTATTTAACATGATTTTAATTTAATTCAACATAATTTTGAGCAACTTTAAAAGTTAGTAGCAATAACTATAGCAATATGTTGCTGTTGCAAGTAGTAAAACAAAAGCAAGACAACCAGCAACATCTTTGCCAACAACATCCTCAACAGTAGATGATGCCATGAACAAGTTGTCAAAATATGGCAGCTCATAAATCTTAAGGCCTCCTGCGGTTTCGAGAATTTTAGGGAAGTTATTAAAAGACAGACGGTAATCGAAGAGGCGCCGTAGAATTAAAAACGTTGTTAATTTAATAAATATTAAGAAGAACGTGTAGGGCGTTGCCACGGAAACCCAATACAACAATTTAACTAGGTGTTATGCGGTATAATGTTGTTATATTTATTAACACAGAACATGTTAAAAGTTAATTGATGGACTATTATTTGTGAAAGTTATTTTTCTAGAGAAAAATTTAATATTTAGGGAAAAAATTAATTTTTAATAAAAAATTGAATTTTTAGTGAAAAATTGAATTTTTAGTGAAAAATTAAAATTGTAGTGAAAAATGGAATTTTTTAGTGAAAAATTGAATTTTTAGTGAAAAATTGAATTTTTAGTGAAAAATTGAATTTTTAGTGAAAAAATGAATTTTTAGTGAAAAATTGAACTTTTAGTGAAAAATAGAATTTTTAGTGAAAAATTGAATTTTTAGTGAAAAATTGAATTTTTAGTGAAAAATTGAATTTTTAGTGAAAAATTGAATTTTTTAGTGAAAAATTGAATTTTTAGTGAGAAATTGAATTTTTAGTGAAAAATTAAATTTTAGTGAAAAATTGTTTTTTGAAAAATTGAATTTATAGTGAAAAATTGAATTTTTAGTGAAAAATTGAATTTTTAGTGAAAAATTGAATTTTTAGTGATAAATTGAATTTTTAGTGAAAAATTGAATTTTTAGTGAAAATTTGAATTTTTAGTGAAAATTTGAATTTTTTAAGAAAAATTGAATTTTTAGTGAAAAATTGAATTTTTAGTAAAAAATTGAATTTTTTAGTGAAAAATTGAATTTTTAGTGAAAAATTGAATTTTTAGTGAAAAATTGAATTTTTAGTGAAAAATTGGATTTTTAGTGAAAAATTGAATTTTTAGTGAAAAATTGAATTTTTAGTGAAAAATTGAATATTTGGTGAAAAATTGAATTTTTAGTGAAAAATTGAATTTTTAGTGAAAAATTGAATTTTTAGTGAAAAATTGAATTTTTAGTGAAAAATTGAATTTTTAGTGAAAAATTGAATTTTTAGTGAAAAATTGAATTTTTAGTGAAAAATTGAATTTTTAGTGAAAAATTGAATTTTTAGTGAAAAATTTAATTTTTAGTGAAAAATTTAATTTTTAGTGAAAAATTGAATTTTTAGTGAAAAATTTAATTTTTAGTGAAAAATTGAATTTTTAGTGAAAAATTGAATTTTTAGTGAAAAATTGAATTTTTAGTGAAAAATTGAATTTTTTAGTGAAAAATTGAATTTTTAGTGAAAAATTGAATTTTTAGTGAAAAATTGAATTTTTAGTGAAAAATTGAATTTTTAGTGATAAATTGAATTTTTAGTGAAAAATTGAATTTTTAGTGAAAATTTGAATTTTTAGTGAAAATTTGAATTTTTTAAGAAAAATTGAATTTTTAGTGAAAATTTGAATTTTTAGTGTAAAATTTAATTGCATTTTTAGTGAAAAATTGAATTTTTAGTGAAAAATTGAATTTTTAGTGAAAAATTTAATTTTTATTGAAAAATTTAATTTTTAGTGAAAAATTAAATTTTTAGTGAAAATTTGATTTTTTTAAAAATTGAATTCATAGTGAAAAATTGAATTTTTAATGATAAAATTTTAATTATAGTGAACAATTTAATTTTTATTCAAAAATTAAACTTTTAGTGAAAATTTGAATTTTTAGTTAAAAATTGAATTTTTAGTGAAAAATTTAATTTTTTGAATTTAAGTTAAAATTGAATATTTAGTGACACATTGAATTTTTAGTACAAAATCATATTTTTAGTGGAAAATTAAAATTTTTAGTTAAAATTGAATAAAAAAAAACATTTTCAATTTACTAAGTTAGATATTGGCATATAAATTATCGCCTAAACAACCTATTTTTGAGTTGAACAATTTAATATTTAAATAAAAACCTAATTCAAAAATAGCACAACAAACTGACAAAAAGAAAAATATTAAAATGAGGTCGTTGACGACATTTTCGGCTACGTTTAGGCGATAATATCTTCCTCAATAAGTTTAGCTAATTTCTCAATGGTTTTAGTATAGACAACGAAAGTATCCCGCATTGTTTTTATTATTATTATTTCATGTCAAAAATTTGATGTCACAAAATACAGAAAAAACCAGCAGCAACAACCACAGTATCAACAACAACATAAACAGCATGATATCTACGAGTGTCAAACATTTGTTGGCTGCCAAATAATATTTTATAATAAAAATATTCGAAATTTGTTAAGAATCTGTGAAATTGTTAATAACAACAAATTAATTATAACCGAAGGCACAACGTCCCTCCAACTCCCGCGCCCCACGATCCTATTGCTGCTGCTGTTAATGAAGCTGATGCTGCTGTCGGCAACATCAGCACCTTCTGTCGTTCGTTCGGCCTGCTGCCGTCGCTTGATTTTTAATTTATTTGCTTTGCTTCGCTTTGGGGCAGCAATTTTTGTTTTGACATCTCGAGTATTTTCGAGAGTGTTTTTTGTGGTTAGTCAGTGGATGCTGCGGGATTTAGTATGTCAAGCGTTCTTACTCTTGTTGTTGTTGTTGCTTATGATATTTTAGAAAATTAATTTCTGTCGATTACGTTTTTTTTTTTTTACTTTTGCCGTATAGACAGACAGACCGACCAACGGCCTACTTTTCTGTTTTTAGTCTTTTTTAAATAATGCACTTTGGCTTCTAAATTGTTAGCAATTTAAAAAACCTGGATTTTAATTGCGATTTATGTATTTTGGATAGGCGGTAATTGTAGTTATTAAGCTGTTAGAACACTTAACAAAAATTAAAATTTGTTCAGAACTAAGAATTCGGTTAGTGCGAAATATATTTTTGTTGAAAATTTAAATTTTAGAGAAAATTAAGATTTTAGTGAACAATTGAATTTTTTGTGAAAAATTGAATTTTTAGTGTAAAGTTGAATTTTTAATTAAAAATTGAATTTACAGTGAAATTTTGAATTTAAGTGAAAAATTGAATTTTCAGTGAAAAATTGAATTTTTAGTGAAAAATTGAATTTTTAGTGTAAAGTTGAATTTTTAGTTAAAAATTGAATTTACAGTGAAAATTTGAATTTTTAGTGAAAAATTGAATTTAAGTGAAAAATTGAATTTTCAGTGAAAATTTGAATTTTTAGGGAAAAATTATAATTTTTAAGTTAACATTTAATTTTTAGTGTAAAGTTGAATTTTTAGTTAAAAATTAAATTCTAGTGAAAATTTGAATTTTTAGTGAAAATTTTAATTTTTAGTGAAAAATTGAATTTTTAGTGAAAAATTGAATTTTTAGTGAAAAATTGAATTTTTAGTGAAAAATTGAATTTTTAGTGAAAAATTGAATTTTTAGTGAAAAATTGAATTTTTAGTGAAAAATTGAATTTTTAGTGAAAAATTGAATTTTTAGTGAAAAATTGAATTTTTAGTGAAAAATTGAATTTTTAGTGAAAAATTGAATTTTTAGTGAAAAATTGAATTTTTAGTGAAAAATTGAATTTTTAGTGAAAAATTGAATTTTTAGTGAAAATTTTAATTTTTAGTGAAAAATTGAATTTTTAGTGAAAAATTGAATTTTTAGTGAAAAATTGAATTTTTAGTGAAAAATTGAATTTTTAGTGAAAAATTGAATTTTTAGTGAAAATTTTAATTTTTAGTGAAAAATTGAATTTTTAGTGAAAAATTTAATTTTTAGTGAAAAATTGAATTTTTAGTGAAAAATTGAATTTTTAGTGAAAAATTGAATTTTTAGTGAAAATTTGAATTTTTAGTGAAAATTTGAATTTTTTAGTGAAAAATGGAATTTTTAGTGAAAAATGGAATTTTTAGTGAAAAATGGAATTTTTAGTGAAAAATGGAATTTTTAGTGAAAAATTGAATTTTAGTGAAAATTTGAATTTTTAGTGAAAAATTGAATTTTAAGTGAAAAATTGAATTTTTAGTGAAAATTTTAAATTTTAGTAAAAAATTTTATCTGAAGTAAAAAATAAAATGTTTAGTAAAAATGGAATTTTTAGTGAAAATTTGAATTTGAGTGAAAAATTTAAATTTGAGTGAAAATTTTAATTTTGAATGAAAAATTGAATTTTTAGTGAAAATTGTTTTTTTCAGTCAAAAATTGAGTTTTTAGGGAAAATTTTAATTTTGAGTGTATAATGGAACTTTTTAGTGAAATATTTAATTTATAGTGAATCATTGAATTTTTAGTGAAAATTTTGATTTTTAATAAAAAATTAAATTTTGAGGAAGAAATTGAATTTTTGGTAAAAATTTGATTTTGATTGAAAAATTGAGTTTTGCGTGAAAAATTTAGTTTTGAGTGAAAAATTTAGTTTTGAGTGAAAAATTCAGTTTTGAGCGTAATATATAATTTAGAGTGAAATATTGAGTTTTGAATGAAAAATTTAATATTTAGTGAAAGTTTGAATTTATAGTGAAAAATAAATTTTTTAGTGAAAAATTAAATTTTAAATGAACAATTGATATTTTAGAAAAAATTGAATGTTTAGTGAAAACTTTAATTTTCAAGTGAAGAATTAAATTTTTAGTATTAGTTAAAAATTCTGTTAAGGTTAAATTTTCTTTTAATTTATGTAAATTTAATACAAATGGTTTGCTCTAAATATAAATATGTTGGCAGTAATTATAAAAATTACATGTTTTTATAGTTATTCTAATAAATCATCTGAATTAAAATAAATGTTTTGTTTTAGTTTTGGACATGAGAGAGAAAAATCGTAAAATATATTTTTACTACTAAACTGTTTGTCGCAACTAATAATATAGTTGCAGCAATTATGAAACATATTAAAATATCATAAAACCTATACTACTTTCTAGTGGCGTAAATATAAAATGATTTATTATATTTTCTTAGTGTAACCCAATAATTTATTATTATTTACTGCATTTTTAAGTACGTAATTAGAATTATATTTGAAGGTTAAATAAAACGAAGACAAATAATTGCCACAGACAATAAATGCAAATCGACAGGCAGGCAACATTCAAACAAACAAAAATATAAAACAAAAAACTTTCAAAAAAAAAAATCAAAATAAAAAACAAAGGCAAAGTTCGCCGCCAGGCATTGTCGCAAGTACCCCGAGTACCGACCGACGACAAAATGACACATGAAGGTTTTATAGGGTGTTGTAAGAGTTATGCGGGGACAACTTTTAAAACTTAACTTTTTATGGAAAGTTCCAATTATACGACGCGTCGCTGTCTCCGTCGTCGCCAGTGTCGTCATTTTTGTTGACAAAATGATCATGCAACAGCAGCTAGCAGTCGATAAATATTATAAAAATTCATATTAGGGCTATCTATAGGTATAGTTAGTTCTACAACTACATGCAGAGCACATCCTAACAATTTTAAATTTATTATTTTTACAAAAATTTTATAGTTTTTCAAACCATTTAAATTCTTATTTAAAATTACAAATTTTAAAAAATGTATAATATCTGAATGAACATGAATTTAACATTACAAAATTATCAAAAGAAAAAATAATAAACTTACCTTACATTATCGCCAAACTGGTACATTAAGAAATTCCGATACGTTTTAAGTCATGAATATGAGAAACGTTTGTCACAATTATCAGTACCTTTTTAACAATACGAAACGACACTTTTAATACCGACACTAAAAGACACATTTAATACCGATAAAAACGACACTTTAAATACCGACACTAAACGACACTTACGACACCGACACGAACCGAAACACTTTAAACATTTTTTTTTGCAAATAGGAGACACGTTTTTCACAAATATTAGTAGAAATCGAAACTTTTCACCGACTCGAAACGACACTTTTGATACCGACACGAACCGAAACACTTTTCTATTTGATTTAGTTATTAATTTAGATTAATTAGCACAAATTATAGATAGATGACAAATAATCAGCCTTTTTCCACACCTGTAAAGAAAACAAATTAAAAAAATTAATATGAATTGTGATACAAGTATACTATAACAAATGAATTGTTAAAATGAACCCTAACGAGAATAGTACGATAGGAAATTGTAAATTTGTTTAAATTTGATTTCTAATATGATTGAATACGTTTTTGAATATTGCTATAAAAATTCTAATATGATGAAATTAATAAAAAAAAATGGCATAAAAAATTCAAAAGCTTTTTTTTAATTATTATGGGAAACTGCACGCAGACGAACAAATATGATTGTAGCAAATAAATTATGATTGTAGCAGTAATAATATAATTCTTGAGATCATTATTGTTTGTCTCAATCATACCCATTTGTTGAAAATTATTGCGTCATTCATTAAATGATTTCTAAAATCATATTATGATTAGCAAACAAATTTTTGTGAAAAAAATGTACTTCAAGTATGGATGATTTCCTGAATAATAGTTATTTTTTGTTATAATCATGCTATAATTCCAGAAATCATGTAAAATAGCAATGCATGATTGCTTAAAAGAAGAACGCTTGTAAAAACTATGATTGCCGCAATCATACAACGATTGCTTCAGACAAGGACGTAAAAAACATGATTGCAGCAATCATAAAATGATTGATTCAACCAAGAAATTTTGTGGAATGCCATTACATCAATATTGCAATGATTGCTACAATAACTTTAATCATAAAATGATAATTGCCGCAAACATACAACGATTGCTTCAGACAAGGACTTAAAAAACATGAATGTAGCAATCATAAAATTATTGATTTAACCAAGAAAGATTGTGTAAAACATGATTGCAGCAATAATGCAATGATTGCTACAAAAGAGTCACTTAGAAAAACAACAATAACGTTAATCATACTATGATAATTGCCGCAATCATACAACGATTGCGGCAGACAAGGACGTAAAAACATAATTGCAGCAATCATAAAATGATTGATTCAACCAAGAAAGATTGTGAAAAACATGATTGCAGCAAATATTATATCCAATTACAGAACCGGTTAATGATTTGCTCATGTACATTTTGATTTGATCAATAGGGTACAGTTATACTAAAGAAGCAGTTAAAATCAATACCCGCAAATTATAAAAAAAATAAATAGTAAAAACAGAAAAAATTATTCACAACTTTCAGATATCAAATCTGGCTGTTTTACATTTAATTCATTGTTTAAAAAAAAGATCTTCATTATACACTATAAGCACTACTAATTAGTGCTGTAAACGAGACCTTAGTTATGCCGTCAATTTAGTCAAGTGACACTCAGCTGACAATTTTGTATAATCATTTTTTTTGCACTTAATCTACGACTTGCAAATCAAACAAATCAAAAGCACAACAATTATTGTTGCTAACAGCGGCAGCAGCAACGAGTATATAGTACGACAACAATTCATAAATTCAACAGATTGATTTAGGTACACAGCAGCGATGAATTTTGCGGCAATGAAGCGCAACATAAATAGTAGATTAAAATGCACAAATAAAAAAAAAATTAAAAACTTAAAACCATATACTGAAAATTTAATAAAGAAAAAAAATAAATTAAATAATACAAATAACAAAATGTTATTAAAAAAATATAAAAAATATTCTAAATATTATAATATTTTAAAATTTATTAACATAAATAACAAATAGAATAGAACAAATAGAATAGAACAAATAGAAAATAACAAAATAAATATAAAAACATATTGAATATTTTCAATATTGAAACACTAGAAATTTAAAAAAAATATCGTCACTATCATGCCAAAGAGGCGAATGTGTAATTATTAAAATTTGCGTTTTTTTTTAATTTTTTAATGTAGTTTTTCTTCAAGTAAACTGTGCCAAAATCGTGTGTGTTTTGGTTGGATATTTCTAGCCACAAAAGACAAAACTAAAAGGGCGAATTTGAAAAATTGAAAAATCTTGTCATGCCAAAAGGGCGAATCTTTTCGTTTTTTTGCCATAACTTTTTATTGGTATAATATAAAATAGCGGTGTAAAGGCATTAATTGTTTGTTTCTAAAGTACCTATCGATAGGCATCATTATTTAAAAATAATTTTATAAAATTTTTATCATTTGCAAGAAAAATGTTTGGCAAATTATTTTTAAATAATTATGCCAATCTAAAGGTGATTTGAAAAAAAAAACAATTAATGCCTTTACATCATTATTTTATCTTGCATAAATAAATAGTTGTAGCAAAAATATAAAAATATTTGCGTTTTAGTCAGGATATAGCCACACATAGCCACAAATTGTCCAAATCCAAATATATTTTTTATACGTTATAATAATTTATGAATAAACCAAAATAATAAAAAAAATTCAACATTTTGTTTACTAATTTTTAAAGCAATTCAAACTTTAAAATTTGATTTCCCTATATTTTTAAAAATGCAAATTCGCACTTTTGGCATAAAAATTATTATTCTTATAAAAATGTTTAATTCATAAGGTTTTTAACATTTACTTCGAAGTTGTAAATCTTTACAAAAAAATTAATCATTTTGACCAAAAAAAAAAAATCATAGTTTTAAAAAAAAAATCATAAATATCAATTACTAAAATAAAGCATAATTACACCGTATAAAATGCTAACGTTCACATACAATTCATAATTTTTTTAAATCAAAAAATATCTCAACATGACAAAAAAAAACCTAATAATTTGAAAAAAAAAAATAATTGATGTTTTGCAGAGGATATATAATAGTAACACTAGACAACAAATTGAAACCTTTTGTAGGTATCCACGAAGTTGGTGTGATTTTCCGAAGGACTTCATGATTCTAATCACGACCTCATACTCAGTTTTCTCAGACTGCCTCCAGTTTTTGAGTTATTATGTAATTAAGTGTTTTTCAATAAGAGCGCTACAAAAGTTTTTTTTAAGGGGTTTTCAACAGGGACGCTACAAAAGTAGAGCGACAGGGACAGCAAACGACGCCATATTTCTTGCCGCTCTTTTGACATTTCGCTTCAGTAAGGTTAGCCATTTCATGATGAAAAGATATACGAATTCGAATTTCGGTAGTAAATTTTAATAATTTTGACTCGTTGTTGGCTCGTATATCTTTCCATCATAAAATGGCAAACCTTACTGAAGAGAAATGTCAAAAGAGCAGCAAGAAATATGACGTCGTTTGCTGTCCCTGTCGCTCTACTTTTGTAGCGTCCCATTTGAAAAACCCTGTACAAATATATGGCAATTCTCGTGTATTTTTACATATTTTAGTTTTTAACTTTTTACAAATTTAAGTTTTTGATCACATTCCTTTTGTATTCCATTGAGAATATTTCAGCTATTATTTTATAATAAATTGCATGAAATTCGGATTGATCTGGCCAAAGTTATGACCAGTCAAACACAAAAAATATATATTTTAAGGTTACCTATTATTTATTGCATAACATATACAGCTTTTAGAATTCAATAAATGCATATATTATATGTGAAACTTGATCCATAATTGTATGATACCTCTTACTTTGATTTTACAAATCAGTCTTCAGATTAAATACAAATTCTCGCATTTGTTTTTTTTTCTTAAATTTTCTTATATGATGCTTCTTTTAATCAATATAATTTTTTTTGACCATCAATTACTCATAGAAATTTCAACAAAATCTTAAAGCAGTAGAATTCTGCTGTGCATAAATCTATTACTTTCCATTGGTTTGCCTTAGTATCCTACAATAGAATCCTAATAAATTGTCATGTTTTTAAAATTAAATAAAATATTTTACTGCTTATGTTCATATCGAACAGAAATGTACATAAGCATGTACATTTTTGAATCGAATTTGTGAATTTCACATTAAGCTCAGAATTAAAGAGTGATTTGTAAAAACAAAGTAAAAGAAAGCATAGACATATAAATCAAGTCTGATATAAGATATATAGGTTTATTTTATAATGAAAATCGTAGATGTTATGCAATAAATAAAAGGTACACCTTAAAATTAATATATTTTGCGTTTGACTGGTCATAACTTTGGTCAGATCAATACGAATGGGTTTACGAGATTTCGGGCAAATTCAAAAAGGTGATCACACATATTTGTAAATATCTCGCGTTTAATAAAATCCATAAACTCAATTGTTATATCGAATAAAAGATAATTAAATATTCAATAAACAATTCTTACAATAGTTTGGAATTGCTTTACTGGTTTAAGAAAACTCTATAGAAGAACTCGAAAAATGTAAATTTTGTCGACCAAAATTTTATTAAAAAATGCATTTAAAAAATGGCGAAAAATTAAAAACGCAAGATGATGCACAGTTTGTAATATTACAAAATTAGCCTGTACATTTTTAAAGAAAATGATGTAAAAATAAAAGAAATCTATAGATACGTTTTGAGAACAGAAAAAATCATGTGAAAGCATTACAATTGGGTATTAACTAAAAAAATCGCATAATATGTTTATACCCTATACCCATGGGTTACAAGTTATAAAATATATGTGAGGATATTTTAGCGCCTCTTAGTAGGCGTGACTGATATGAAAAGTATATATTTTCTTGGTCAACATCACTTTCCGAGTCGATTTAGATATGACCGTCTGTCTGTCTGTCCGCCTATACACGATAACTTAAAAACTGCTATTCCGAATGATGTAAAATTTATTTTTAATATATTTTAGTAGAATAGTAATTCGAAGTTCGAAAATGAGTCGATTTAGACAACGTAATCTACTACATCCACTACGAAATATGGGTTTACTTTTTAGTATCACATATCTCGTTAATTATTAAAGATAAAGTTATAAAATTTAAAATTAAATACAAGCAATCATCTACCAATAGGTACTCAAAAAATAATCGTGATCCACTCACATTTTATTTTTTTTTATTTTTATGCCTATTTGTATGGCACTCAAATATATTGCCTTCACATAACTGTTTTTATTCTCAAATGTTACCCATATATTTTTCTCATTTATAGCTCAATTTCTTCTTAAGAGTGTGAACTAATTTTGAAAAATTAAAATTTGTGTATCATCTTACTTTCTCGATTTTTTTCCATTTTTTTTAAATGATTTTTTTCTTAAATTTTTGTTGAAAAAAATATGTTTTTCAAGTTTTCTTTTCGAGTTCTCTTAAACTAATGAACCAATTTAAAAATGTTCTAAGAAATGTTTATTCGATATTCAATTAGCTTTCATTCGATATAAGATTGTTATTTCAAACGCGAGATATTTGCAAATATATGTGACCACCTTTATGAAAGCTCGGTCCAAAAGTTATTGGCCCATATTTTGTAAACCTAACCAAAGAAACATTATTAAATCATATTTTCGGAATAAGGGCGACATTTTACATAATACAAAAATAACCTTGACTGCTGCGCTGAATGAAAGGCTGTTCTGTAGTGTAATCTATAAAAATCTTTTTTTTTTTAATTTTTATTTCATCTATTTATTTCCAATTTTTTTAATTTTTTGTAAATGTTTGAATTTATTTTGCTTATATCTCGCAAACAACGCATAAAAGCAAATTTTTGTATTATAGCGCGATATTTTCAACTTCTAATATCGTAAATAATTTATTTCTTCTTATCCTTTGTTGTGATTTTAAAAATAAAAGAAGATAAAAAGATGAAAAATTAAAAAATGGGCTATATCTCAAAAACTAGATATAATTTGATAAAGCTGATGCAATTTACGGTATCCTATATATGATGCATTTTTTGTTGCACCATGTTAAAATTTGAATTTTGTCGGACAGTGTTATCAACAAAATATAATAAATGATCACAAAAACAATATTATCTACACAGATTCAATATTCAAAGAAAATTATAATTCCTAATTCAAATTAACAAAAAAATTATTACAAAAAATCATCAAATTTACCAAAAAAAAAAAATTAATAGTTTTTACAAAATTTACATAAATATCAAAAAAAAAAAAAGATTATCACATTAGAACTTATAATCTAATAATTGCAGAGTAATGTTTTAGAGAATTTTAGTAATTTTTATCAAATTAAAGTATAATTATTAAAAAAATGTGCACTATAATATATGAAAAATTAGAAATAAACTTAATTTGTAAGTAAATTCTGTTAGCAAATACTTAAATACCTCGTTCAGTTTTTAAGCGATACAGTACGGAAAAATATAAATGTCGCGTCGTTTAATTTGCGTATGTAATATCGTCACATTTTATCAGCAGCCGGCAAGGTAAACAAATAGTTTTATTTTTTGTATTTTTGCTTTTAACTTAACACATAATGATAGCAACAAATTTGTTTTGATTGTTTTTGCTGTGTTGACATCATATTCTAGGAAGTAGCTGGTTGCAATATTTTACAAAATTAGATAACAAAATAGTACAAAACAAAAAAAAAATAAAATAAAGTATGAAAAACAACAAAATAATGTGTGAACAAATATAAGGTTTTTTCCGCTCAATTTAAATGGGGAAGTACGTACATAAAACTTTAGTATAAAATATTTCAATTGAAATCATTGAATAAATAACACATATGATGCGCACGTACCTTATATGCGATAAGTATAAATGTGAACATTTATAAATATATTTATCTTATTTTTATAAAAAAAAACACTATATCTAGGCTAAAAAACTGACATTTAATTCAAATTTTAAAAAATGTACACCAGAAACGAATTGAATTTCTTAAACAGAATTAAAATGGTGTCAATTCAATTGAAAAGGTTTTTTTTAAACATCGACATCTGTTCCATAAAAACCAATTCGATCGAATGGAAATTTTAATATGAGTTTACTAAAAATTGCCCGAATATCTCTTTTTCACAAAAATACATCAAATTTCATAAAAATTAAAAAAATTAATAAAAAAAAAATGTTTTCACATAAAATTCATAATTTTTTCTAAAATTCATAATATTTTTCCTAGATTTTTTTTTTTTATTATTTCATAATATTCACAATATTATAATTCTTGTAATTTTTCATTTAAATAAAAATGTTAAAAAAAATAAAGGAAAAAACCATAAAAATACCTGAAATATTCATAAATTTTATCATAAAAAATATGAAAAAATTATAGAAATATCCATAAATAAAAGATATAATTCACGCACAAATTTTAAATTTCACGTACAAAAATTGTAAATTTTATAATTTTCACAAAAATAGTTCGACGATTTCACAAATAAAATACGTAATATTAACAAAATACAATATTCAATAAATACATATAAAAAACATGGGTATGTTCGGTCACATGAGGCGGATTTTTTATAGTCGGTCGGGCCCGACTATGGAATACCCTACACCTTTGGTGGGGATATTAATGTGCGATATTTAATTGCGCCGCGGTAGCTCAGTGGTTAGTGCGTTGGACTGCGAGTCGAAAGGTCCCCGGTTCAAGCCTGGACTGGGGCTAACAACATCTTTTCATAGAAACATTTTTCTATACCGCGCTACCTCTCGTCAGTAAATGGCAAACCTACGAGAGTAAAACATTGCCTATGAAAAGCTCTCACCCGCCGTTCGGATTCGGCAATAAACTGTAGGTCCCACCACTTTGAGTACAAATATAACACGCACAGCTCAAAATGGTGAGAGAGCTCGGCCGAAGTTCTGTACAGGACTGTAGCGCCAAACTATTATTATTATTTAATTGCATACCTTAATTTTAAAGATTTTAATTATGCTGAACCTCCCCACCCTCAGAATATTATTCATATATCAGAAATTTACGTCTTATATCCCCATAAATTAAAAAATTTATATAAAGTATAAAAAACTAAAAAAAAAATTGAAAAATATAATTGGGCGGACCACGCCTATATTTAAAATTTTGAAAGGCTAATATTTCATAGATTTGATTTTAATAATTTACGGATCAAATTTCCACTATGAAAACCCGGGAAATAATGAAAAAAAAAAAGTGGGTGTATCACGCCCATTTTTGGACCACATATTTTTAGGTGAATTATAACAATACATTTTAAATTTTATACCTATATCTTGAATACTTTTCGAGTTATTAGTTCCTAAAGAGTTACAAAAAAGTGACTTGTATAGGAGGTGGGCGTGTCCGTTGACCGATTTGGCTCATTTTCAAACTCAGTTCCTACTTTTGGCTAAAATATATTGACACGAAATTTCATCGCATTCTGATCAGTATTTCTCAAGTTATTCTGTATTCGGACAGCAAGACAGCAAGACAGCAAGACGGACAGACAGACAGACGGACAGACAGACAGACGGACATGGCTAAACGGATTCGGGTAGTGATGCTGATCAAGAATATATATACTTTTCCATACCGGACACGCCTCCTAAGGGGCGTTACAATATATGCACAAAGTTAATATACCCTGTACCTCATAGGTGTAGGGTATAATAAATACATATTCTCAATAAATACAGAACCTTCGCAAGAAATTAATTAATTGCAACAGAATTTCATCCTTTTAATAAGAGCAAAATGTTCACTAATAATTTATTATATTCCCTAAAAAGAATTAATTATTTTAACAACAAAAAAAGTACACACCAAATTTCATAGACATAAATAATGGTTATCAATACTTTAAAAAAATTATTATTTTCATTTTTAAGTGCAACATTTTACAAAAAGTATTCATCAATTTAATAAACACAAAAAAATTGTACAAAAAGAAATTGTTATTTTCACAAAAAAATCAATTTAAACAAAAATTTATAATCTTCACTATAATTAATAAATTTCACCTAAATTTTTAATTTAACAAAATTTCATAATTACAACCTTTAATAATTTTATCAAAATACAATAATTTTCACAAGAATTCGCAATAAAAATTTGTTAAACCAAAAAATTGTTAGTTAATACAAAAATAAAAAATTTTAATTTTCATAATAACTTGAAAATTTTACAAAAATTTGTAATTTTCACAAAAATTTGTAATTTTCCCAAAAATAATTTTCACAAAAATCTGTAAATTTCACAATGATTTGTAATTTTTACAAAAATTTCTAATTTTAACAAAAATTTGTAATTTTCACAAAAATCTGTAATTTTCACAATAATTTGTAAATTTTACAAAAATTTGTAATTTTCACCAAATTTTCTAATTTTTACAATGATTTCTAATTTTTAATAATTAATAAATTTAACAAAATTTAACAAAATTTCATAATTACAACCTTTAATAATTTTACCAAAATACAATAATTTTCACAAGAATTCGTAATAAAAATTTGTTAAACAAAAAAATTTGTAGTTGATACAAAAATAAAAAAATTGTAATTTTCATTATAACTCGAAAATTTTACAAAAATTTGTAATTTTCACAAAAATTTGTAATTTTTACAAACATTTTTAATTTTCACAAAAATCTGTAAATTTCACAATGATTTGTAATTTTTACAAAAATTTGTAATTTTCACAAAAATCTGTAATTTTCACAATAATTTGTAAATTTTACAAAAATTTGTAATTTTCACAAAATTTTTTAATTTTCACAAGGATTTGTAATTTTACAAAAATTTGTAATTTTTACACAAATCTGTAAATTTCACAAAAATTTGCCAAAAAATTTATAGTTTCCACAATAGTTTATAATTTTCACAATTTTTTTAGGGTTCACAAAAATTTATAATTTTAACAAAATTTTATTATTTTCACAAAATTTCAGATTTATACAAAATTTCATAATTTTCAAAATTTATAACAAAAATTTATAATCTTCACCAAAATTTATAAATATCGCGAAAATTTATAAGTATAACAAAATTTCATAATATAAACAAAATTTCATAATATAAACAAAATTTCATAATTTTTACAAAATTTTAAAATTTTTACAACAACTTTGGCAAAATCTTGGGTTGATGCAGTTTTTACATTTTTGCTTTTGGTTCTTTCTTCAATGCACATAATTCTTATTGTGTTTGTTGGAGAAGGAAAACTTAGGCGACTTGAAATGTAGAATCTGCAGAGAAAGATCGCTGATGAAGGGGCTTGGCTGTCTCTGAAACAGCTGTACGATCTGCCACTCAATGCATTTTGCCAATTGTTTGTTGTTTTATTTGTCGGTACAAAACACCCAATTTGTACCGACTGGACCTTGGGCACGTTAAGACAATATCTTAAAATAATCAAAAGAGGTCGTAAAACAAAAACAATTAATTTTTACAAAATTTCATAATTTTTACAAAATATCATAATTTTTACAACATTTAATAATTTTTCCAAAATACAATTATGTTCACAATGAAATTACTGATTTTATTTGTAATTTTCACAAAATTTATAAATTTCGCGAATTTTTACAAAAAAAAATAATTTTCACAAACATTTGTAATTTTTACAAAAATTTGTCATTTTCACAAAATATCCACAATATTCAAAAAAAATTGTAATTTTCACAAAAAAAAAAATAATAATTTTCACAAAAATTTATATTTTTAAACAAAAAAATCATAATTTTCTTTTTTCTTTATAATTTTCACTAAAATTCATAATTTCCACTATAATTTATAATTTTCAAAATTTTTTTTTAGTTTCACAAAAATTTTTATATTATATTATTATTATTATAAATTGCAAAATACACAACACATTTTAATTTTCACAAAAAATGTTAGGTAATCTTCACAAATGTAATAGGTAATTTTGCAATTTTCACAAAAATGCACAATGTTTATAAAAATTCGTAGTATTTAGAAAAATTCGTAATTTATAGAAAAATTCGTAATATAACAAAAATTCATAATGTCCACAAAAAATCGAATTTTTCAAATATTTAAAAATAGGTTTTACAATATTTTAATGTAATAATGGCGACTTATATAAATAAGTTATTGTAAAGCTATAATAGAGAGATATATAGATGTGACTACAAAAAAAACACGCAATTTCGTGGAGATAATTTTGTTGTTATTCGAAAAGTACACAATAACAAATTAGTATCTACGTATTGTAGAGCTCTGTTTCGAGAGTTCAAATATGGTGCGCATTTTGTAGATATTTTTTTCACATATATTTTATTTTTTATTTTTTTCAATGACAAACAATAGCTATAACCAAACTGTATCATTAGTTGTACAGATAGATTTTTCTTTTTTTTTTTTTTGATTTTGTAAAATACCCACGTAATAAAAAAAAGTTTTTTGTTAAGTAGTAACAAAAACGCAGACATTTGCTTAAGGTCAAAAGTTCGCGCACACGAAATACGTAAAAACGTCTAAATTATGGCGACATTTAGACAAAAATAATACGAAAAAAAAAAAACAAAAAAAAAGTTATACATTTTAATGAGGTAAAATTCAAATAAATAAATATTTACAATTGTATTTAAAGAGTGAAACTGAAATAAATACATTGCGTGCTAAACAATTGAATAAATTTTTTAAATGGCGACTAATTTGAAGAAACTTTGACAACGCGAACAATAGCAATTGTCAGAGCGACGCACATGACATGACAGACCAACTGACAGTTGGTTGGTACGACCGTCTGACAGACAACTCACATGACCGACCTACCGACTGCATAGACTTAGACCACGTCGGACGATGTTGTTTACGTCGTTTTTATACGGAACAAAGACAGCAAATTTTTAAATGAAAAAAAAAAAAACAAAATGGAAAAAATCGCCTTTTAAGTAATGCGATCGCCATGCTAATGAGCTCGGCTTTGACAGATCTAATTAATAAATTTGACAACTGAAAAACTGTTAAAATAACAAAAGAATAATTTTTCTGCCATTGTTCGTTTAAACAGTCAACAATAAACAACAACAATGCATTAATAATAATGCGCATAATATTAAAAAAATAAATAATTTACGATATCAACAACAAGATTTTGACAAATTGCTCTTTAAAAAGCCATAAACAGCTTATTTCAGGTAATATTTGCAACAAAATAAATTATAAAAATGTGAAAAAAAAAACTTTTTTAAATAATGAAAATAAATAAAAGATTTGTACAAAAAAAAACGTAGGAGCAGCAACTAGTGTCCATACTATTTGCGGAGTGCAGTCATCGCCGTAGCAACCCGCGCAATTTCTACGCCAGGGGCGGTCTGGCATGAACAAATTTTAACGAGATTTTCGATTAGTACATACCACAAGAAAAAGGTCTAAAAAATGTTATTTCGATTATCGACGATATATTTTTCCAAAGCTTTACTTTTTACTTCCAAAGGTGATTCAAATCAATTTAGTTTTATATATCGATCATTCACATACAGCCAATGGCATTTTTTAACCTCCCCCAAATGTGGAATTGTATATTCAATTTACATACCCATTTGTAACATCCAAAACGAGGCGTATCGACACCATAAAGTACGTATATTTTTCATCAACGACGATTTAGTATTATCCGTATGTCTGTCTGTAATTCTGTATGTCTGTTGAGATCACGATTGCAGGAAAACAAGTAGAGCTTTATTAATAAAACTCAGAACATAGATTATTTATATATTTACGCAGTCGGTTATTGAAAATAGGCATAATCGGTTGATCATTGCCCTGCTTTCTGTCCATTTTTGCACATATACCGCATATATCAAAAAATATGTGGTAGTATTTTACGGGCCGAATCGAACTTTTTTTCATAATCAACCTCACTTTGCTTTATGCTAAAATACTCAAAATAATAGTTTCTTGAATTCACCATACCAAAACTCACCACACTTAAAACTCACCACAGCTGAATTCACCACACCTGAATTCACCACACCTGAACTCACCACAAAAACTTAACACTCTGAAACCAAAAACAAAATTAAAATGTGAATGTGCTGTAAAAACTTTGATATTAGTAATTTCAGTAAATTTTACGAATTCTGTTAGATTTATTTAATTTTATAATTTTAAGAATAATCTATTTATAATTCTTTAAAATTTATTAAATGTCCCAGTTCGCCCCTGTTCTATACTGTTCACCATATGGTCTGCAACTTGTTTTGATTTAAAATATTCAAATCTACTAAACGACATTAGTGATGGAAAAAAAATTAAACTACACTTTTACTTGATTAATCAATCATGTCGGACACGTATAGCGGTGTGCTGTGTTTTTAATTGGCATTTAATTAATGCACTTTTTTATTAAATGCAAAATCTACATTTTATCCGCCACATAATTTATCCTTGTCAACATTTTTCGGTTGAGCACTTTCATAGATTTGTTTGTGCCGCCGAAATTAAGTAAACTTGTTTTTTGTTTGTTTATTTGACTAGTGCGAATTCATCTTCATATATATATATTTTTTTTAGTAAAATTATTGGTGAATTGACTAACATTTTTCGCATCACCCATGCAAGCGTCACAATTTTAAGATGCTGTATATTGACAGTTATTACAGTGATATCAATTAAATTTCACACAAGGTTGTAATTAAAAATGCCCAAAAATGTTTATACTCACCACACCGAAATTCACCACACTTGAACTCAACACACTGAAACTCACCACACCTGTATTCACCATACCGAAACTTACCACACCTAAAACTCAACACACCTGAACTCACAGCATAAAACTCACCACTAAAACTTACCACTGCGGTGCAAAGAAAATAAAAATGTGAAATACAATAAATATGCTGTACAAATGAAGAGGTTATATTATAATTGTGAAGAATAGAATTATTCAGAATAGAAAGAATTGTCACTGCGACAATACTCTCAGAGAACATTTAAAATATATGATGGAGAAGAATATTTCCGGAACGAATTGTATGTTGATGAATTGTCTTTGCGAATATTTGATTTGGGAGAGATTATTCACCATATTCACCAAAACGAAACTCACAACACCCAAACTCATCACTCTTAAACTTACCATACCTGAATTCACCATACCGAAAAACACCACATCTACAAATCACCACACCTAAAAATCAACACATCAACAACTCACCACACCTAAACTCACCATACCTATAACTCACCACACCGTAATTCACCACAACTAAACTTACCACAAAAAATTTACCGCTGCGATACAATGAAAATTAAAATACAATAAATGTGCTAACAAATAAAAAGGTAATAATTGTCTCGAGGAATAATTATCTAGTAAAACAATGTCTGGAATAGAATTATCCAGAAAATATTCGGAATGAGAATTCTCTCTGGGTTAATGCTCCCGGAAAAGATTTGTTTGGGGAAGAATAGTTCGAATAAGAATTGTCCGAGGATGAATTGTTTTTTAGAAAAGTTGTTTTGGTAGAGATTATTATTTTCCGAATTCACTAAATCGAAACTCACCAAACCAAAACTCACCACCACTTAACTCACCACTCCTAAACTCACCACACCTACATTCACTATACAAAAACTCACCTTACATAAACCTCACCACACCTTAACTCACCACAAAAAAACTTACCACTGCGTTACAAATAAAATGAAATTCTTAAATACAACAAATGTGCAGTAGAAATGAAGAGTTATAATTGATTCGTGAAATAATTATCTAGTATAAAATAGTCTAGAAAAGAATTATGCAGAAAAGAAATCGGTTTAGAATTGATTCTGGCAAAATTGGAGGAGATTTTTTTTTTAAATTTTATTTTTTTGGTTATTAAAGTGTTTTTCAATAAGAGCGCAACAAAAGTTTTTTTCAAGGGTTTTTCAAAAGGGACGCTACAAAAGTAGAGCGACAGGGACAGCAAACGACGCCATATTTCTTGTCGCTCTTTTGACATTTCTCTTCAGTAAGGTTTGACATTTCATGATGGAAAGATACATCATGAAAGATACACCAACAACGAGTCGAAATTATTAAAATTTACTACCGAAGTTCAAATTCGTAAATCTTTCCATCATGAAGAAGAGAAATGTCAAAAGAGTGGCAAGAAATATGGCGTCGTTTGCTGTCCCTTTCGCTCTACTTTTGTAGCGTCCCTGTTAAAAAAAAACCCTTTACATATATAAATCTAATAAGTCTTGTATATCTGCACAACATGGAATAAGTTTTGTTTTTTTTAATAATTTTCTATACTACAAAGTTTTTTCATTCCATTTTATTTTCTAAATAAAGCGAAGCATTTTCTGCATTTTCTATTTCGGTACTTTGTTTTGTGCTTATTCGATTTAACCTACAACTGTTTTATCCTGCTCCAAACAGCCTTTTAATGTACGTATTAACCTCGTCTCTTAACCTCCGAATATAACCCCTAAAGCTGTCTCATTCATTCTCACACCAAATGTCGTCTCGCTGTCAGTATTGTGCACAATAATTAATTTTAGCCGTCACTGACATTAACTTTATTTAGATGTGTTTTATAAATTAATGATTGTGCATTTTTTTTTGTTGTACACCTTTTTTTCTTTTGTTTACTAATTCAATTTTTATTTATTTTTGTTTTTGTGTGTTATTGTCAGACTCAAATAATGAATTTAATGAATTTAGTTTTTTGTTTTGTTTCTACAGGCTAATAACTTAATTTGTGAGTTTAATTGTTGCTCGTTAGCATTATTTGATTGGAAGGCAATTGAGTTATTTGTAAATAATATTCAAAATATTAATTAAATAATTATTTATTAGACATATAAAATATATGATGTTGTTTTACATTTTTTTTTTTAATAATTTATAACATTTTTGTCAATTGATACAATATATTATATTTGCATTATATTTTCCTCCAATTATTTCTTAATAAATTATTAATTTTTACTACTTTTAAACATTAACATAATCCATTCAATTTCACACCTATCTATATATCTTGCTCTTCCACTTTCACTCTGATTACTCCATCCATTAAGCTTCCACGTTAACTCTTTCCAATCTCGAAAATCATGTTCAAAATCTCCAGCAACCTCCTCAATTTGCACATTTATCACGAAAAATCTCTTGCTGACAACTCAGCGCGCATTTCTTAATCAATTTTGACACATTTAAATGACATAAATTTGCGACATGTCTCGTCGTTGTCAACATTTAGTCTCTCGTCTTAACGTCTCTCGTCTGTACGACTACTGTATTAAAGTCTCTCACATTTAAAAGTCGTCCTCCCCCTCTTAAAGTTTCTCGCCTCTCATCATTCAATCATCTCTCTTGTTTAGGCTGCCATTCTCTATCTGTCTCATTTGTTATCACACTGTCTGGTTGCACTATTTGTTTTTGTCACTCCGTCGCATGTTTATTCGGCTGATGATCGCGCTGTCAAGCGTAGCTCGTTGTCAGTTTTGCAGTTTTCGTTGAGTGAGGGCGGATGGACGGACGGACGGACGGGCGTTGGTTGGTCATTTTGCTACAAAAGCCCCCCACCTATAATTCCATCATTTGTCACCCACTGAACTCTCACAGTTTATACGGCGTGCTTTGGTTTTTTTTTTTTTTGGTTCACTTTTTGTCAAGATGCATCAACGTTGACAATTCTTATGCTTATTCTTGCTGTCAGTTTTATGATTATTATTGTTGTTTCCACTGTCTGTCCATTTAACTGTCTGACTGCGGCTGTAAATCATTATTTTTGTTGCTGTTTTGACAGCGCGCCGAATGCTGAATATTTAACAGTTTAAAAATTTAACAAATAATTGTGTGAATTGACTAATAAATTAAGCGCAAACGACTGATGGACAGATAGGCAGACAGCACACATGATAGGACATATATACAGAGGAATTCAGAAATGATTCAAGGGAAGGATCTACGCATGGAGAGATGAACTCATAGTGAAGTGAACAGAAGGACGAACAGACGAATGCATGATAGCAGAAGAGGATATGTCAAGGAAGGATGCATAAATGGGAAGATAGAATCCATGGTGGGAAGAACTAAATTTGTATAATATGATCTAAAAGGACCCATAATGTTACGTATGCATGCTAATGCATAGGTTTCTAATAGTAATGAAGTAAGTGGAACGAAGTGCCTAAGATTAGAAAGTAAAAAAGAAGGACGTTTAATACGAAAGCAGAATTCGAATTTATAGGGAAGAACAAGCATACTCAAAGAAGAAGAAGGGAGAAATAAACTTATCGAAGAATTAACATATAAAGACATATGGTATAAAATGGAACGTATATAAGCACGAAGATGGACAAAACGATAAACACACAGAATAAAAAGCAATGCAAAGAAAAGCTGAATGATGGGACCGAAAGGAATGAAGGAATTAAAGATGAATACAATATAGAGGCGCCAAGAACGGAGTAAAATATATTGTTATATGATCGGAAGAATAGATGAATTGATCCCTGTGAATTCATGTAAGGATGGAAGCATACCACAAAGACTTCTCCAAAAGGAAGGACGCACGGAAGACCAGATGCAGGGAAGTACTATTATATAAAATAAAGAATTGGACTGTAATAAAGTATTCAAAGTAAAGTCAAGCTAGAAATGCAACAGAATGAAAAGTATCCATAAAGCAAATGGCGTACGAAAAAACAGATTCAAGGGCATACATATAATATGACCAATAACAAATGTCAAATTATAGATATATTATAGGACTAGCTGGACCCGTGCACGACTCGTGCAAAATTTTCTGAATGCAAGGATATGGAGCAATTTTATTAATATAAAAAAAAAATTTATTATTTATATCAGGGACCCGTGCTTCGCTGTGGACGTTTTTTATTGGTTTTATAAATGTAGTAACCAAAACAAAACTAATTTTCCGCTAAAACAACTTTTCTCATAGACAGTTCTTTCTCATACTGTTCCCCCGTAGAATTCTTCCCCTTAGAGTTTTTCCCAGAAGTTTAAGTGTGGTGAGATTCGGTGTGGTGAGATTAGGTGAGGTGAATTTTGGTGTGGTGAGTTTTAGTGTGTTAAGTTTAGTGTGGTGAATTTTAGTGTAGGGAGTTGTTAGTGTGGTGAGTTTTAGTGTGGTGAATTTGAGTGTGGTGAATTTGAGTGTGGTAAATTTAAGTGTGTTGAATTTTAGTGTGGTGAATTTTAGTGTGGTAAATTTGAGTGTGGTGAATTTTAGTGTGGTGAATTTTAGTGTGTTAAGTTTTAGTGTGGTGAATTTTAGTGTAGGGAGTTTTTAGTGTGGTGAGTTTTAGTGTGGTGAATTTGAGTGTGGTGAATTTGAGTGTGGTAAATTTAAGTGTGTTGAATTTTAGTGTGGTGAATATTAGTGTGGTAAATTTGAGTGTGGTGAATTTTAGTGTGGTGAATTTTAGTGTGGTGAATTTTAGTGTGGTGAATTTTAGTGTGGTTGATTTTGTTTTTGTGTTCGAGACGAGAGGGCGTCCGAATCTTGACTTTTAGTGTGGTAAATTTAAGTGTGGTAAATTTTATTGTTGTGAGTTTTAGTGTAGTGAATTTGAGTGTGGTGAATTTTAGTGTGGTGAATTTTAGTGTGGTGAATTTGAGTGTGGTGAATTTTAGTGTGGTGAATTTCAGTGTGGTAAATTTGAGTGTGGTGAATTTTAGTGTGGTGAATTTTAGTGTGGTTGATTTTGTTTTTGTGTTCGAGACGAGAGCGCGTTCGAATCTTGACTTGACGACCACCGTGTACAACACTGAATATCTTTTTTATGCTCGACATGACCAAGCCAGCAGAGGTACTGGATCTTAATGAGCCTGACTATGTCAATGTCGGCGTAAAGCTCATACAGATCATTATATTTGCATCTAAATTATAGATTGACCGAAGAATCTTTCTCTTGAATCGTCTTAAAGATTGCTCTTCTGTGTTGGCAAGTGTCCATGTCTCGGATGTAGGAAATACATTTAAGATGGACATTTTGAGAGAATAAGTGTATGGAAAGATGACTTAAATAAAAGATAAAGGAGATCTAAGGTACGGAGTTAAGAAAGCACAAAGCAAGAAATACAAGATGGATGAAAAAGACATCAGAACGAATGATTGGATAAACGGATGCACAAAATACCACACGTATAAGAGGACGAATAGGAACGGAATAAAGAAATACTGGAGGAGTACAGCAAAAAGAGTACTTATACAGTTAAGGACGTAGGCAAGGAGATATGAAATAACCATTTCAGAAGGTGAAATGGTGGGAAGAAACTAGGTAAAATCGAACCCTTGTAGGGATGAATAGTAGGGTGTATGAAAGGAAGTAACGAAACACGGATGAAGACGCCAAAGAATATACAATAAGATTCACTAATATATGGATGTTTGAAGAGAAAACATGTGAGAAAGTAGGATGGAGAGATAATACAAAATTTTATTGAAAAGGTCAACAGCTAAGAAGATTCTATTGGATGAGAAAATCGATGTAGAGAATATTCAATGAAATCTGAATGCGGACCCGCCGGCACCTCAAAGTTTGTGTTTTGGTACTTAAATTGACAATTTTAAAATTCCATATTCAGATTTTGCATTACATTAATGTAAGAAAACATAGAAAGAAGGAAACATGAGAAACTATGAGACAGAAGCTTAGTATAGCTCGCCGAAAATCAGAAATTAAAGTTCGTGGCAGAATGTTTAAAAATATGTCATTTTATTTTATAGTTTGCCACACGTCATTTAAAATGAGTTTAAGTGATAAGAAATATACCAAAAACGTAAAATAATTTAACTAAATTTTGTTATTTTAAAATTGCAGATTTGCCTTTTCATTATAGTTGACAAAACTGACTTATATTTGGTGTGGTAGTTCAGAATTGTGATATGAACCTAAAATTATTAGTATATCTCTTACGATGGTCAAGTTATATAGTTTAAGAATTTTTTTGTCTTTATATAGAATTTAACGAGGAAAATTATAGTCTTAATTTAAAAAAAAAATAAAAATACCTCTCATTTAGTAAAATGTCCTTAAACATTTTAATTGCTTATAATAGTTACATGATAATTAAAAATATATTAAATTTGTATAGAGTAATAAAGAAAATTCTATTACCTTCAAAATGAGACATAACTTCACCCAGAAAAAAATACTATATAAATAATAGTTTTTTACTATTAAAAATATTCAATAGGATAAATTATTATTTTAATCGGAAAATACTATTAAATACTAGAAAATACCATGACATTACCATTGAGTTTATATGAAAATTTTTATTTTTTGTATACTATTAAATCAATAATTGTCCTATTGACCAATTTTAATGGGATTTGAGGGAATTTTTTTCTAGGTGTTGACGCTATACGACACACAGATGCAAAGTTACACACATAAAAATATCACCAAAAATTTCACCAACTACCAGTATTCATCATATTGATGATTTCATTCATTGAACTAAAATCGTATTTTTTCAATGTTTTTCACTTTTAATATTTTTTATAACATCAAATTTCAAAAAAAAAAATTCTCTCCATTTACACATTTATGTATTTATAATTCTTATAAGATTTATGATATTTAAATTAATGTGGTTTGATGAACAAAATTCATCAATATTATGTACATTATTCATTAATATGATGAAATGGAGGCTTCGCATAATTAGCAATTAAATATTATAACTCGTATAAGAATTATTAATACATAAAGGTGTAAATGGAGACAAATTTGAGTATGAAATTTGATATAAAAAAAAATATTGAAAATGAAAAACATTTAAAAAATACGATTTTAGTTCAATGAATGAAATCATCAATATGATGAATACTGAAATTTTTGGTGATATTTTTTTGTGATATTTTTTTGTGTGTGTATAATTTTTAAAAAAGGTCCATGCGTCATATTTTCATTTTTTAAACACAAAAAGCAAAAACAAGTATGGGTGGGCTTATTTTCAAAACGCAATCCTTTAAAAAAATTTAAGCAAATCTAGAGTGTCAAAAATATTTCGTGTCCGATTTGAAAAAGAAGGCCTCATATTCAGATGTTGCTGAAAATTCTCTACATCGATTTTTTCATACAATAGAGTTTTTTTGGGGGTCGATCTTTCCTCGATTTGAATGAATGAAAATACATTGTCACTCTAATGAACACAGGAAGTAAAGAAGTAAAAAAAAAACATTAATGTAAGAAAGCATAGAAAGAAAGAAACACTGTGAGAATAAAATACGAAAATATGGTCACACATAGGGATATATAAAATGGATATAAAAAAGGATATATAAAAAGGATATAAAAAAGCATATAAAAAAGGATATATAGACGAATGGCTGGAAACGTCATAAAAAAACGAGCATAGAAAAACGAACGTTCGGTAGTAATGTATGTCGAAGGAAGAAGGTAAGAGAAAAAAAATGTATATTCGTCCGAAAAAATTAATACACGATGAATCCATACAAAGACAATGAACAAATGGATCGTCCACGCAATCACGTTCTCTGATTTCGCTTATCGCACATGACGTTCATGGCGTCGATTAACGAACACGAATTGACTGTGGCTTCGCTGTTTATTGCTGATTTTGTCGTCTATTCTGTTGTCGATTCTGTTGCCGATTCTGTTGCTGATTCTGAATTTGTTGTCGGCATAATCATCGTTTGTTGCCGCGACGCTGATGCATGTGTCTGTCTGTTGTTGTCACTGATTATGTTCTTGCAAATCACGCCAAAGGCGGCGACGACGCATCCCATGTTAATGAGCCATTGAAGATGCATTGTCTCCGGATGCATTTAAAGTCAAGTGTGTTGTTTTGTTATTATGATTGCGATTGTGGTTGCGTGGGACTTGTTCGTAAATCAGTTTGATGACTTGACAAGTGATGCAGTTCGCTAATATGACAGATTGTCCACTCAAAAAGAGCAACGTAACTTGTTCACAGACGACTTTATTAATTAAGCGCACAATTGATTGAGGAGAACGACCATAGTTTAGAGCGTGACATATATAACAAGTCGCCCAGAGGCTTAATTGAGTCACATAAAAGCTGATTAAAATATTTTATTGAAAAATTTTGTTTTTTTAATGAGGAAAACTATATCTTCGATGATTTTGAAGCTCAAATGAAGAAGACAAAAGTAAAAATTTATGCGATGTTAGATTTCGAAATTATAGAGTTTTAGAAATACAGAATTTGATTTTAATCTCAGTACTTAAAGAGTGATTAGCTTAAAAAAGTAAGTGATATAATTATCTGGTTATATATACAAGAGTGTTATTTATTTCCCGGACATTTTTCATCATTACAACATCTCCACGAGATAGTGACGATCAAAAATTTCTTGTTCTTGCATTTTATTTTGCAAGAACAAGATCAAAATTTTCTTGTAAGAACAAGAGCAAGATAAGAAATGCAAGAACAAGAGCAAGATAAGAAATGCAAGAACAAGAGCAAGTGCAAGACTAACACTGCAAGAAATGCAAGAAAAGCAAGACTTTTGCGTTTTTTTTAAACATTTTCATGTATTTATTATGTTTATAAGGTAATAATGAAATTCAAAAGAATTCATGATATTACTAAATATTGAACAACAAGTAGCAATGGAAAGCGTGCAAAATATTTATGAACGTGAACATTAATGAAGATGCATTTTTTTTTTTTTTTGTTTTGTTTTTCAAGGCTAAAGAATATAAACATCTTAAAAATAAGGTATGTGAAGCACTTTTGAAGCGGTAAATAGCTTCAAAAGTGCTTCAAAAGTCGCTTTAAAAAGATAAAATAGACAAAACAATTTTGTTTCTCTTTTCTTCGCTATGCTAGTTCGCACATCGATTGTGCATATGCACTGTGCTATTCACATTATTATTTTTGTTTTACTTTTATACATAGTTATTTTTGTTAATTGTAAAATCATGAAGTTTTTCTTAAGTTAAGTTAAGCACTATTTCATTTAACTGTCCGTTGTCATGCGTCTGTTGTCATGCATCTGTTTGTTGCCATGCGATGATACAGGATAGCAACGAAGAATTGTCGTTGTGTATACGCATCGTATTTCGTTATTGTTGCATTCTCTTCTTTCTGTTAGTTTTCGCCATGTAGCGTTTGAGTTTGTGTTCGCTAAGATAAATGTTACCCTGAATGATACTATTTGTGTTCTTTTGACATACGGTACGTGTGGCATACGGATTTTTTAATCTCTGACAAAAACAGAAATATGCCAATACGAAATATTCCTTATATTTATTATGAACGTATACACAGAAAAAAATGAAAAGATGAATTTATTCATAAATATTTTGAATTTTTTCACCAACTACCAGATTCATCATATTGATACCACCGTTCATTAAATGACATATTAATGAATGTATTCATTATATATATGAACAAAATATTCAATACAATAAATTTGAATTGTCATATTGATGATTTGTTCTTAATATTTAAAAAAAAAAAAAATTATAAAATAATTCGAAAAAAAGTGTTGTAAAAAACTAAAAAAAAAATACCAGTAAAAAAATTTAAAAAAAATAATTTTTTGAAAAAACAACTTACGAAAAAAAAATACGAAAAATATTTTTTTTTAAATATCCCCAGACAAAATTTTTGGCAGGGTCGAGGCAGTTCAGAAACATTTCCTCGACATATTTTAAACAGACAAAGCCGGAGTTTGTATCAAAAGCTGACTGATTTCTGCCCGTACCCCAAATATGGCGCGAAACTGCAATAAAAATTCCACACAAATTTACAACCAGCTATACACTTCCCAAAATATTCTATATATCTGTGCGTTTGCCAGAAATATGTCTGAAATATTATCGAAAAATGACAAAAAATTTTGTCTCGGGATATTTCAAAAATTTGAGATTTTGAATTGTCTCATCAACATCACTTGATTTATACAATAATTTTTTATTAATTAATTCATATTAAAATATAATTCAAATTTTTATGTTATTGGATTTGCAAGGTATTGCAAGAACAATGCCAAGAACAAGATCATATGTTCCAATGCAAGAACAAGAGCAAGACTTAGCATGCAAGAACAAGATTGCCTTGTTCTTGCAAATGATCATCACTATCCCGACACAATAAATTCTCGGACAACTCCCCCCGACACTATTCTTTTCCAAAACAATATTTCTGTGGACAATTCTTTCAAAACAATACATCTCCCAGACAGACTTGCCAGTTAAAATTCTTTTGTCGGAACAATCATTTCCTGGGAATTATTTTCAAAGAATTATTTCCAAAGAATTATTTCCCAATCCCCAAAACAATACTACCCCTAGACAAAAGTTTCTTGAAAATTTTTTTTCAGATAACGCTTCCCCAAAACAATACTTTAACCAATTCTTCCCTCCGTACAATAGTTCTCCGAGACAATAATTCACCAAACAATTCTACTCCTTTTAAATTGTTCCCCGTGAAAATACTTCCTCGCACAATTTATCACGGACAATTTCACTCCGATGAAATTCTTCCTAGTGAAAATTCCTCTTTCGACATTTCTTTGTTGGACAAGTTTTTCATTAGACCATATTTCCCGGACAATTCTCCCCGCGAAAATTCTTCTTCGAACAATTCTATCCACGAAACAATAATTTCCCGAGACAATACTTCTCCGAGACAATACTTTCTCACGAGTCAATACTTCCATGACACAAAACATTCCCGAGATATTATTTTCCAGATAATTGATTCATGGACAATTCTTCAAAATGACAATAATCAAAGGAACATTTTTTACACTGGACAATTCTTCGCCAAAGAAATTTTCCGGACAAACATTTTCCAGGGACAATTATTTCCCGGACATTTCTTTTCCAATACATTACTTCCCCGAGACAATAAATTATCCACAAGAAAATAATTCCCCATAACATTCTTCCCTGATGCAATTATTCCTCGAGACAATTCATCCCCGACAAGAAATAAACCTCCCCAAGCTAATACTTTCCCAAGACTACCGTTTCCACAGAAATCTTTACCTAATAATTTTCCTGTAAAACAATTCTTTACCTAGATAGTTTATCTACATACAATTTGAGCTTGAGGAAATTCTTCCCGATACAATTCTTTCCAAAATATTAGAACAGTTTTTTTCTGAACAATTATGTTTCTCGGTACAATTCTGCCTCAAGACAATACTTTATCGAGACAATAGTAAATAGTTTCTCCTAGTAAATAGTTTCTCCAAAAATAATTCTTGACAACGAGAATCGATCATTTCTTCGAACGAACAGTTTTTCACTTAAACAACTCCCGGACTATTCATTTCAAATAAATTGAATCCGGCGAAAATTCTTTCTCGGACAATTCTTTCAAGAGACAATATTTTGCTAAATATACACTTTTCGAATACAATGTTCACCAATGAACTATTTCCCGGAAAATTTCCTTATTTCTTGGAAATATTCTGTGCACAGAGACAATCCACCCGCGGAAAATTTATCCTCGAAACCATATTTTTACAAGAAAATACTTTTACAAGACAATACTTCCCCAAAAAGTATATTTTCTGGAAACAATATTTATCAGAGAATTATTTCCTGGGAAATTCTTTTCCCCGAGACATTACTTCCACGGAAAATTGTTCCTCCGACATTTCTACATTTCTTCATGCCATATCAACATCTTTGCCATTGATTATAATAAAATGCAATGAGTAATTTTTAATGATTTAAAATCATTTACGGCAAGTCTCTTAAATTATTTTCGCGCACTCGCTTAATTATACCGAATTTCTTCCTAATCCTTAGCTTATAATTCCAAATCGACACACTCTATCTTTAAAACTTTCAAAAACCCTTCAAGAAAATTCTTCAGATTCCATTATTTACAACACTAAAACTCTACATTTTCTACAAATAATAGTGCCCCCACCTTAAAACCTTTCTGGTTTTTTTCCACCAACTTATTTATTTTCATTTCAATTTAACTTTATTTTGTTTCGCATTGTTTGCCATTTTCGATCGCAATGTAGCTGACAGCGATTCTCGACATTGCATTACATTTTATTGTGTGTTGCCAACACCCTGTGCTACCCCATGATACCCTATTATATCGCGTTACCTCTACCACTACCATTCGGCCTACCTTTGGCCACACCAACAACTACAACAATAAACGACCTTCAGTGGAAGCTGTAGCTGTCGAGGATGCTGCCTGGCTGCCAGTGTTGCCATGTTGCTGTTGTTGCTGTTGTTGTTGTTTATGCCCAGTTGTGGAATTAATTTTAATAATTTATGAATTAAGCAATTTTTTACCTTTTATTGTTATTGTGCTGCAGCAGTCGAGTAACTTTGTTGTTTTTGTCAGTAATTTCGTTAAAGTAAAAATAAAATTCTCGTAAAATAATCCACCTGACGTTGAAATAAGTTTCACGCCGCGAAATGTAATTTTTATTTTTTGTTTGTCTTACTTCATTTGAGTTGTATTTTTTTTGTTCCTTTTTTCTTTTACGCCGTTTATTTTATTATCAATTTTTCGCAAGTCGCACAGTCATGGCGCATATTAAGTACCCTTGGGTCCACCATGCGTTGGTTCCGGTTCCGGCCAGAGGTTTGAGTCGCGGTAAATGGCTTTGTATTTATTGTGTGTTTTTGTAGGCAAATTATTTACATTTATTTGTGCGTCCGTAAGGTGATTGTGGTAAAAATAACAAGCTGATAATAGTGAGAAATTATGGCTTCTTTTATTTTTTGTATTCCATTTATATGGCAAAAGGGCGTAGTCAATAAATCGTTGCGATTTATAATACAATTACTTAATAATGTATATAACAACTTGATTTTATTAAATAACGAACCCTGTGCTGTTCATAATCTGATGAATTTGTTATGAGACGGATGAATTACTGATTTTTGGTACAGCATAATTTGTTGAAATTATTTCATACACTCTTGAAATCTTAACTAATGTAAACCGGTTAAATGTGCTTCATTCGTTTGAAATATTTACTAAAATAAACCGGATGAATTTTGAATAATTTTAATAAATATGTAAATGGAATCTTTGTTCGGTTGTTTAAAACCAACTAATTGTCTGTACAGATTGCTATGTGTTATACACAATTTTTTAATCGAAATCGAATGTATTATCTGATGAAAACCGGATGAATTTCTTATGAGACGGATGAATTATTTTAGGTAGAGACATTTTTGTTTTTCCGATTGACTTCTGATTCTGCTGACTTATTCGATTCAAGGAATTAAAACTGATCTAAACCGAATGACTTTTGTATTACATCCGTTTAGAAACTAGACAAATCCTAAACAGATTCGAATTAACAAATTTTTGTATAATTAAAATAACTAAATGTCAATTT
The DNA here is from genome assembly GCA_951804985.1 of Dryomyza anilis. Classification (NCBI taxonomy): domain Eukaryota; kingdom Metazoa; phylum Arthropoda; class Insecta; order Diptera; family Dryomyzidae; genus Dryomyza; species Dryomyza anilis. The sequence goes on along the minus strand of OX638134.1, from coordinate 77,620,175 downwards.
TTTCATTTGTTTAAATTAAAACAATTGTATGTCGAAAATAACAAAAAATATAGTGCATATTTTTAGTCGTAAATGGGATATATTATAAGAATGAATAAAGAATAAATGAAAAATAAAGAAAGAAAATGAATGAAGAATGAATAAAAAATGAATGAATAATGAATGAATAATGAATGAATATATGAATGAATGAATGAATGAAAGAATAAAGAAAGAAAGAAATAAAGAAAGAAAGAAAGAAAGAAAGAAAGAAAGAAAGAGAGGAAGAAAGAATGAATTAAGAATGCATTAAGAATGAATTAAGAATGAATGAAGAATGAATGACGAATGAATGAGGAATGAATGAAGAATGAATGAAGAATGAATGAATAATGAACGAAGAATGAATGAAGAATGAATGAAGAATGAATGAAGAATGAATGAAGAATGAATGAAGAATGAACGAAGAATGAATGAAGAATGAATGAAGAATGAATGAAGAATGAATGAAGAATGAATGAAGAATGAATGAAGAATGAATGAAGAATGAATGAAGAATGAATGAAGAATGAATGAAGAATGAATGAAGAATGAATGAAGAATGAATGAAGAATGAATGAAGAATGAATGAAGAATGAATGAAGAATGAATGAAGAATGAATGAAGAATGAATGAAGAATGAATGAAGAATGAATGAAGAATGAATGAAGAATGAATGAATAAAGAATGAATGAAGAATGAATGAAGAATGAATGAAGAATGAATGAAGAATGAATGAAGAATGAATGAAGAATGAATGAAGAATGAATGAAGAATGAATGAAGAATGAATGAAGAATGAATGAAGAATGAATGAAGAATGAATGAAGAATGAATGAAGAATGAATGAAGAATGAATGAAGAATGAATGAAGAATGAATGAAGAATGAATGAAGAATGAATGAAGAATGAATGAAGAATGAATGAAGAATGAATGAAGAATGAATGAAGAATGAATGAAGAATGAATGAAAAATGAATGAAGAATGAATGAAGAATGAATGAAGAATGAATGAAGAATGAATGAAGAATGAATGAAGAATGCATGAAGAATGAATGAAGAATGAATGAAGAATGAATGAAGAATGAATGAAGAATGAATGAAGAATGAATGAAGAAGGAATGAAGAAGGAATGAAGAATGAATGAAGAATGAATGAAGAATTAATGAAGAATTAATGAAGAAAATTATTAAGAATGAATGATGAGTGTATGAAGAATGAATGAAGAAATAATGAAGAATGTATGAAGAAAGAAAGCAGATTGAATGAAGAATGAATGAAGAATGAATGAAGAATGAATAAAGAATTATTGAAGAATTAATTAAGAATTAATTAAGAATGAATGAATTAATGAATGAAGACTAAAAGCGAAATAACTGAAACATGAATAAAGAATTTTTTAAGAATACGTGAAGACATAATAACGAATGAATGAAATATGAATGAAGAATGTATGAATGAATGAATGAATGAATGAATGAATGAATGAAGAAAAAAATGAAGAATGACTAATTATTCGTTAAGAATGTATAAATAATGAAGACTGAATAAAGAATGAATTAATAAATAATAAAATAAATAAATAAATAAATAAATAAATATATATATATATATATATATATATATATATATATATATATATATATATATATATAAATAAATAATTGACTTAGTTAATGAATGAACAAATTACCGAACAAATAAGTTAATTACGAAAAAATGAATAAAGGAATGAATGAATAAAATAATGTTTGAAAAAATGAATGAATTAATGATAAATAAATGAAGAAAAAAAAGAATTTATTAGTGAAAAATGAATTAATGAATGAAAAATGAATTAATGAATAAAAAATATATTAATGAATGAAAAATGAATGAATGCTTCAACAATTAATTAGAAATGAAAGAAGAATACACGAGGAATTAATGAAGATTATATGAATAAAGGTAGACTGAAAACTGAATAAAGAATGAATGAAAAATGAATGAAGAATAAATAAAAATATTGAATTAAAGAATAACGAATGAATATTAAAACAAAATGAATGAATTACTATTAAAGAATGAACGAAGAATTAAAGAATGATCGAAGAATTAATAAAAATGTTTAAAGAATTAATAAAGAAAGATCGAATGAATAAGTATGAAATAAAAATTAGATTTAATGATTAAAAAAAATAAATAAATTATTTCATTCCGAAATACCAAAATTTGCTAAAACTAAAAAATCTCTTTATAAATAATGTATTTTTTCTGCTATAGCTGCAATATTTATTGCGCTCTTTCTTCACGATTGTGCTCTCCTATTCCCACATCTCTCACGCTCAAACCCCGTTCGATCTAGCGCGCGACGTTGACAACTGTCACACATGACAGATTATTATAGATTATGTTGTTGAGTTCATGTTGTTATCGCTGTCAAGCGACTGTTGTTGTTGCTGCCGCATTCCGTTGGCACACATGCCGCAGCGTTGTCAAATTCTTGGGGCAGCAAGCGAGCGTTGCCAGCCACACGGACCGGACAACGGACAACATGTGGGCTACAGGATGCAGACAGTCAAGTCAGTCAGTCAGTTGGTCAGACTAAATATTGAATTTATTTTCATTATAAATTTGCAATGCAAATGCGGCATGTTGTTGCTAAATGTTGCCGCTTGTTGTTGCAGCTGGCTATTGATGATGAAGCTGCTGCTGTTGCGAGGTGTTGCCACTTGATGTTGTTGTGTGTGTGTTTTTTTTTTACTTAATTAGTTGCCGGCTTATTAACAGCTTTCATTAGCTATTGCATTTAAAATTTTTGACTTTCACAAGCGGCAATAGAAAAATGTTGGTGTGAAAATATTTGTATAAAAAGGATTTGCGTTAATTTTTTTCAAAATATTGCTTCAGAAGAATGCATCTTGAAAATTGTCAAATATTGCAGGTGTATTTATACTTGTTGTTGCAGCAATTTGACTGTCAAAATTTGAACAGCTGCTACCATTATTAATCCTTGTCAGCACCAGTTACAAAAATAAAAATACAAAATTTAATCAAGAAGAATAAGTAAGAAGAATAACGAAAAAAAAAATAATAAATCCAGAAACATCAACAAAGCACCATAATATTTAAAGTAACAACATCACGCTCAACAACAATATCCATAAAATTCTGTTGACAGTTAAATATTCTCCCAATGACTGTCAGTTTAACGATTCGTCCTTCTGTACGCCATACCGTCCTTCTACCCATCCATTCGTTTATTAATCATTCATCTAAAGATGTAGCCAACAACGCCTGCTGCCCGATAAGATCGAAAATTAAACAACACATTAAAATGTTGTTAACAAAAAGCTAACAATCGCCAAGAGCAACAGCAATAAAGAGCAGAGCGATGCAAAGGCAGCCAACGGATGATAGAGAGCAAGAGACAGATAAAATGACAACATTAGAAAAAGAGCGAAAATGGAAATGCATTGGATGGCGCATTTGAGAGGAAACCAAAGAATTGGAGTTGCCGTTGTGAAATTAAAGTAGCAAAATTACTAATATTCGAATGCATCAACAATAGTTCGTTTTTATTAATTGTAAATTTTAATTTTATTATATTTTTTTTTCTCCTTTTTTCATTAATTCTTCATTAATTTTTCATTCATTCTGAATTCATTCTTCATTCATTCTTCATTTATTTTTCATTTATTCTTCATTCATTCTTTATTAATTCTCATTCATTCATTCATTCATTTATTCATTCATTCATTCTTCATTCATTCTTCATTCTTCATTCATTCTTCATTCATTCTTCATTCATTCTTCATTCATTCTTCATTCATTCTTCATTCATTCTTCATTCATTCTTCATTCAATCTTCATTAATTCTTCATTCATTCTTCATTCATTCTTCATTCATTCTTCATTCATTCTTCATTCATTCTTCATTCATTCTTCATTCATTCTTCATTCATTCTTCATTCATTCTTCATTCATTCTTCATTCATTCTTCATTCATTCTTCATTCATTCTTCATTCATTCTTCATTCATTCTTCATTCATTCTTCATTCATTCTTCATTCATTCTTCATTCATTCTTCATTCATTCTTCATTCATTCTTCATTCATTCTTCATTCATTCTTCATTCATTCTTCATTCATTCTTCATTCATTCTTCATTCATTCTTCATTCATTCTTCATTCATTCTTCATTCAATCTTCATTAATTCTTCATTCAATCTTCATTCATTCTTCTTTCAATCTTAATTTTATTTTATCTTTTTTTTCATGAATTCTTTATTAAAATTTCATTCATTCTGCATTCATTCTTCATTTAATTTTCATTTATTCTTAATTCATTCTTTATTAATTCTCATTCATTTTTCATTTATTCTTCATTCAATCTTCGTTCATTCTTCATTCGATCTTCATTCATTCTGCTTTCATTCTACATTTAATTTTCATTTATTCTTAATTCATTCTTTATTAATTTTCGTTCATTCTTTATTCATTCTTCATTCAATCTTCATTCATTTCTAACTTTATTTTATTTTTTTCATGAATTCTTCATTAATTTTCCATTCATTCTTCATTTAATTTTCATTTATTCTTAATTCATTCTTCATTCATTTCTTTATTAATTCTCATTCATTCTTATTCATTCTTCATTCAATCTTCATTCTTTCTTCATTCAATCTTCATTCATTCTTCATTCATTGTTAATTTTATTTTATCTTTTTTTTCATGAATTCTTCATTAAAATTTCATTCATTTTTCATTTATTCTTCATTCAATCTTCGTTCATTCTTCATTCGATCTTCATTCATTCTTCATTCAATCTACATTAATTCTTCATTAATTTTTCATTCATTCTGCTTTCATTCTTCATTTAATTTTCATTTATCCTTTATTCATTCTTTATTAATTCTCATTCATTCTTTATTCATTCTTCATTCAATCTTCATTCATTCCTAATTTTATTTTATTTTTTTTCATGAATTTTTCATTCATTTTTCATTCATTCTGCATTCATTCTTCATTTAATTTTTATTTATTCTTAATTCATTCATTTTCATTATTTTCATTCATTTTCATTCATTTTCATTCATTCTTCATTCTTCTCATTCATTCTTCATTCATTCCTTATTTATTATTCGTTAATTCATCATTAATTCTCCTTTCATTCCACATGCATTCTTCAGTCATTCTTTATTATTTTTTTCATTAATTTTTCATTCATTCTTAAACATTAATTCACTAAATATTTTCAAAAACCTCAATTCATCGCCCCATTGATCAAAATTTATATGTACCGCCGGGTTATTTTCCATATTACCCATTATATAAACATCGAATGAAATTTATGAGCTATAAAAATTCTTTGAAAATTTCTAATTTATATTTTTAAAATAGTATTGTTCAGTTTTAAATATGTTTAATGAACAGCACAATCTATATAGAATACACATTTGCCTTTAATATTCGTTTTACCTATTATTTGTGATAAGGTTAAATATTTACAACGGTAACTCTGTCGAGCATCTCTCTTTAGAGCAAAAGTTTCGCATGCCTTTAACCAGCACACCGCACTCACTCTATCTTTTTTCACACTCTGACTACTCTCTCTACTAATCCCACAACGAAATTCTCCATCAAACAATTCAGTGTTCCCCCCATGGATGCTACTCCCATTAAAGAGGCAGCATCCAAATTGCTTTCTTTTCAAATTATCATCATCATCCTCATTTTTGCGCTCTAATTCTTCGCAAATACATTGCTGTCGTGGTTGTCGTTCTCTGCGCCATGTTGACTTTCGTCCTTCAGCATTGAATGCGTCGCACTCTCCAGCACGTGCACTCTTGCTCTCACTCATTCCCGTTGTGCCGCTCTCACCATCATCAATTCCACCATCGCCCGCTCAACCCACCCGATAGTAATTTTTATCCATCTTACTTTTCGTGCAGCCTTCGTTTACCATTTTTTGCACTCATTTTTATTATAATTTAATTTTTTTGTTCGCTACTTTTTCTATTTTTTTTTGTGTTGCTGCATTTTTGCGCTTTTATTTTATATTATTTGATTTTTTTTTTTTTTTTTAATTTTTTGTTTTAAGCATTATTATTTTATTTTGCTTTCTCTCGTTTGCTTTGTTACATTCGTTCGTACGTTCGTTCATTCGTCGTTTGGCAAATGTAATGGAATTTTTATACTTAAATATACTCCAACATTTTGTCACTTTTTTTTCTGCTGCTCGTGTTGCTGTCGTTGTATTTATGACCTGCAGTCAGTAGGAAATGCATTTATTGATGACCAGTATTACATCAGACAAATACATGTACTTTTTGTTTAGTTTTCTATAATGTTATAATATAATAAAATCGAAATAAAAATATATTTATTTGCAATTACAAACGACTTCTAAATTTCCTTTCTTTGAAACTTGTTTTTTTTTTATTAAAAATCCGCAATCTTTCAATAAAAATTAATATGAATTTTAATTTTTTAAATTATCACATTGGGAGTGGGATGTTTGTATGATTTTTTACACTCTAGTTTGCTCCATACGACATTTTAGAGTAAATAGAGTTAGCAATCGAATTTATAAAAAATGTAAAAAAAAAATACGACAAAAAAAATTTGTAAAAAAAATGTGTATGAACAAAATTGTTCTTTCTGGAAAAAAAATATGTCCGAAAAAATGTTTTCCAAAATAATTATTTTTTCTAAAAAGAATTTTTTTTATATATTTTAACATTTTGTTAACAAAAATTTGTAATTATTAATAAATATATTATAAAAGATTTTACTAATTAATGCATATCGAGCAAACATTATATAAGATATAACATAAAAGAACTACTTGAGAACTGAGAAGTATTGCAAAAAATGAACTAAAAATAAATTTTTTGTTTAAAATTTGGTTTCATAAACAGCATTCTTCAATCTGATTTACATATATGTTGTATTTTATGTATTTGTTCATTAATATGATGAAACGTATTCTTCACATACATCATATTGAAGAACACTTTTTCGATCATTCATCAAATTTATAATGAATTCATAACATTGATGTTTTGTAGTTATCAATATTAGGAATCGTTCTTCAATACAATGAATAATAGATCAATATGAATTTCATCAATATGATGTTGTGTATGGAGCAAACCAATTCTCAGGAAGTAAGTTTATCAATTAATTGTAAAAAATGGTGAAAGCTATTTGTATATAATAAAATTACTATGTTTTCTGTATATTATTATGGATTTTTTATACATTTTAAGTGATTTGTGAATGTGTGATTTTCGTGCAATTTATCACGATATGAGATTTTAGTGTGTTTTATCTTATTGTATGATTTTTTGTAATTTTTCTCAATATGTGACTTTTTTATGAAAAAGTCTCACGTTTGATATCATGTGTGATTTAGTGATTTATCGTGTTATTTTTGATTGGTAACCTTGGTCTAATGTAATGAAGTTTGCCATTCGATTCTACCTAAATCTACATACATCAAAGTTATTTCAAAAGGAGAAGTTAATTTACGTTAAAACTCTAAAATTAAGTACCATAACGAATTACTTTAAAAATTAGAATCGATATAATAACGATATCTAGTTTTGTACTCACTTCGAAACAACTAAGCACTAACATCTTTTTTAAATCTCGAAAATATTATGAGAATTTTTCGGTACCATACCGAACTCCGAGTCATGGTATTTCTGTGGTCGCAAGAATTTTGCATAGTTAGCAATACAAAATATTTGAATTTTAGTATATATAACACCGTGCGACAGTACTTTGCACACTTAAAAAAATCGATATGTACGTAAAACTAGAGACCAATCCAAGGATACGTGCGTTCACCGTTTTTTCTGGATCAATTCGTTTGCGGTTTTAAAATGCATTTCAAATGCAAGTGTGTACCTACCACATTTTGAAATTATTTCAAAAAATATATTTTGTGTGTCACTTTCAAAACCAATTGAATGCATCTTGTACCAGAAGCCCCCTTGATTGTGAATTCGAAAACCGCTTCGCGATGTCGATTTGCATCCTGGTTTTACTTGCATTTGAAGAGCAACTGCATATCACTTTTTAATATTTAGAAAATTTTCTATTTTTTTGCGTCGCTGTTAAAAATCAAAGATGGGATCTTGTAGCAGAAACCTCACAGATGATGAATTCGAAAACCGCATTGCGATATCAATTCCAATGCGGGTTTTACATGCATTTGAAATGCAATTGCATATCACTTTTTAATATTTATAAAATTTTATATTTTTTTGCGTCACTTTTAAAAACCATGGATGGGATCTTGTAGCAGAACCTCACAGATGATGAATTCGAAAACCGATTCGCGATATCAATTCGTATACGGATTTTACATGCATTTGAGGTGCATATCACTTTTTAATATTTATAAAATTTTCTATTTTTTTGCGTCGCTGTTAAAAACCAAAGATGGGATCTTGTAGCAGAAACCTCACAGATGATGAATTCGAAAACCGCTTTGCGATATCAATTCCTATGCGGGTTTTACATGCATTTGAAATGCAATTGCATATCACTTTTTAATATTTAGAAAATTTTATATTGTTTTGCGTCACTTTTAAAAACCATGGATGGGATCTTGTAGCAGAACCTCACAGATGATGAATTCGAAAACCGATTCGCGAAATTTAAAAAAGAATGGTTCGAATGCGATAAAATTGGGTCGGCTAATACTTAATTTAGGACAACTGTGCGTCTATTAAAAAAAACTTAGAATCTGTACTCTAGTTGTCTAACTATGATCTTAAGTAATTTTTATTTTTAGATGAAATTCATAAATAGTGAGCTGAATTAATCACAGAATGAACATCAAATAATTTTTAAATAGAATTGAATACATTTCATTTCAGAAAAATTACTCAAATAATAAAATAGGTTTTTAAAAACTAAAAATATTTTGAGAATAGGATATTTTATGGTGCTATTAATGATAAAAAAAACTATTATTTTGAAAGTTCTAGCTTTGAATATACTGAATTTTCAGGAGGACAATCACAAAATTTTTTGTATTTAAGAATTTATAATATAGTTATTTTTTCTTTAGAATTATCTCATATTAGAGTGACATTTATAAAGCCATAAAATCATTATATTATACCCTACACCTATGAGGTACAGGGTATATTAACTTTGTGCATATATTGTAACGCCCCTTAGGAGGCGTGTCCGGTATGGAAAAGTATATATATTCTTGATCAGCATCACTACCCGAGTCCGTTTAGCCATGTCCGTCTGTCTGTCTGTCTGTCTATCTGTCAGTCCGTCTTACTGTCTTGCTGTCCGAATACAGAATAACTTGAGAAATACTGATCAGATTGCAATGAAATTTCGTCTCAATATATTTAAGCCAAAAGTAGGAACTGAGTTTGAAAATGAGCCAAATCGGTCAACGAACACGCCCACCTCCCATATAAGTCACTTTTATATAACTCTTTCGGAACTAATAACTCGAGAAGTATTCAAGGTATAGTTATAAAGTTTAAAACGTATTGTTAGAATTCACCTTAAAATATGTGGTCCAAAAATGGGCGTGATCCGTCCACTTTTTTTTCATTATTTCCCGGGTTTTCATAGTGGAAATTTGAACCGTAAATTATTAAAATCAAATCTATGAAATATTATCCTTACAAAATTTTTGAATATAGGAGTGGTCCACCCATTTACATTTTTCTAATTTTTTGTATTCGTTTTTTATACTTTCATATCAATTTTTAAATTATGGGGATATAAGATGTAAATTTCTGATATGTGAACAATATTCTGAGGGTGGGGAGGTTCAGTATAATTAAAAACTTTAAAATTAAGATATACAATTAAATATCCCACCAATGGTGTAGGGTATTCCATAGTCGGGCCCGACCGACTATAAAAGTCCGCCCCATATGACCGAACTTACCCATGTGACCTAACTTTTCCAACTCGTTTTAATATTAATTTAAAACGCAATATGTGTCATCAACAAAAATTTAACCTAATGGGTGCACACTGCTTACTCGTGCATATTGAATTTTTGTACGTTCAGTTTTTTTTTTTTCTTTTTTTCATATTTTTTTTACTCTTTTATCCAACTTTATTTTAATTTTTTATTATGGCGTTTTTTCGCGCATTACTTATTTTTGTACCATTTGTGACCCCGTCACCAGCACCACCGACACCGTCACCAACAACCCATCAGTTCGTTGACGTTCGTTGTTGATCGTCGCGTCGTCGTCGTCGTGGTGGCGGCGACGGCGACAGCGATGACGATAGCGACAGCGACAGCGAAGTGGCAGCAGCGACAGAAGCTGCAGCAGCATGAACATTGATTACAACGCAGTGGCAGCCGTGGCTGCATTTGTTGTTGTTGCTGCTGCTGCAGTTGATGTGGTTGTTGTTGTTGTTGATGATGATGTTGTTTTTGTTGTTGCACAGTTTATATGCAATGTGTGTGTGTGTGTGTGTGTGTGTTGTATGTACGTGTGTGCGTCATGCAATTTATTATTGTAAATGTTTTGTTGTTACTGCTGTTGCTGCTGCTGCTTTTAACCATATTCGCTACTTTGCTCATTTTTCGCTACATTTTGGCGTTGCAGTTCGTTTTTTTTGTTTTTGTTTTTGTTTACTTTTTTTGTACTTTACTGTATTTATGTCAATGACTGTGGCATACAGGGTGTTTTTAATAAATGCACTTAATATTAAAATACTGGGTGTTTAATTTATAATTTTGTTTATTCAATTTATTTCACGTTTTCAAGTTTATGTTTTTTATGATTTTTTTTTAAAGGCACCCTGTTTCAACAACATGTTGCAATTTTTGTTGCAACTTTTTATTTTATATTGCTGCTGCCTGCCACAGATTGAATTGTTAAAGCATAACCATGCAGCAAGTGGCTGCCCTTGCTGGTGCTGCTGCTGTCGCCGAATGTTGGCAACATGTCCGCGTGCGTCAGCAACAATGCGCAAACAGCCAACAGCATATGTATTATTTGCATATTTATGCCACCTTAGTTGGCGAGGGTAGAAGAGGTAGGAGGTCACTTAAGTTTTGCAGTATTTTCAATGCAACACATAAGTTGTCAGAAATTAATATAAAAAATTAAAATGAGTAAAAATGACATTAAATAAAAAAAAATAAATAAAAAAATATTTGTATGAAAAAATATAAAAAACCAAAATTTATTGAAAAATGGTTTAAAAAGTATTCAAAAATTTTGTAAAAAAAACGTATTTAAAGCGCAATAATACAAAATAATAATAATGCAAACAAATAAGTTAACAGAAAGGCAGAACATATCGACACTGTCATACCAAAGGGGCGAATGTGCATTTTTAAATATATTGGGAAATCAAATTTTATAGTTTGAAGTGCTTTAAAAATTAGTAAAAAAAAAAAATGACACATTCGCCCCAAATATCAAACACATAGACAACAATGTGACAGTATAAACGACAAACCAAAGTGACAAAGAAAAAACATTATGGCAGAAAAAAAACAAAAAAACAAAATTGATAACCAAAATACAAACACAAAAAACCAAAATCAAAAGAAAAATAAAAATATATAAACACAAAAATAAATATATAAATTAAAAAATAATACAAAAAACAAATGAAAATACACAAAAACAAGCATAAAATTCCAAAAGTAAATGCAAAACAACACGGAAATAAAATACAAATATAAAATAAAAACACAAAATCAAAATCAATTAAAACACAATGTCTAAATAAACACGACATCAAAAACACAAATACAACAAAATAAAATACAAATTTAATAAAAAATCCAATATCAAAAAAAATAAAAGTAAAATCACAATATTTAATAAAAAATAAAGAAATCATAAAAGAAAAGAAAAACACAAAAACAAAAACACACATAAAAATTAAACGAAAACACACGAAATCAAAGGCAAGAGCACAAAATCAAAATCAATAACGCAAAATCAATGGAAAAAACAATGCCAATATTTAAATTAAAAACACGAAATCAATAAAACAAAAACAAATACAAAAAAAATAGAAAAAATAAAGAATCAAAAATGCAGTGCAAAAAAACAAAAACACACAAGCCAACCCAAAATATAAATCAAAATTGTAAACAAAAATAATAAAACATGCAATTAAAAGAAAACTACAAAATGAAGGCATACTTCGATAACTAACAAAATAAATGAAATATCTTTTTTTTATTTGCAATTTATTTACGTTTCTTCAGTATATGGATGTGGGAATGTTCGATGCTTGATGCAAGAATGCTGGATGCCAGATGCAAGCAAGCCTAATGCAAGAATTCTTAATACAAAAATGTTTCATACAAGATTGTTTGATGCAAGAATGTTACCTGCAATCATTTTTGATGGAAGAATATTTGAGGCAAGTATGATTGGTAAAATAATGCTTGATGCAAGAATGCTTGATGCAAGAATGTTTGATGTAAGGATATTTGAAGCAAGAATGCTTGGTATAATAATGTTTGATGCAAGAATGTTACAAGAAATAATTTTTTATGCTTGATACAAGTTTGATGGTTGATACAAGAAAATTTGATGCATGACTGTTTGATGCAAGAATGCTTGATGCAAGAATGCCTGATGCAAGAATGCTTGATGCAAGAATGCTTGATACAATAATGCTTGATGCAAGATGTTTGATGTAAGAATGTTTGATGTAAGGATATTTGAAGCAAGAATGCTTGGTAAAATAATGTTTGATGCAAGAATGCTTGATGTAAGAATGTTTGATGTAAGGATATTTGAAGCAAGAATGCTTGGTATAATAATGTTTGATACAAGAATGTTAGAAAAAATAATTTTTGATGCTTGATACAAGTTTGATGGTTGATACAAGAAAATGACTGTTTGATGCAAGAATGCTTGATGCAAGAATGTTTGATGCAAGAATGCTTGATGCAAGAATGCTTGATGAAATTATTTTTTAAGCTTAATTCAAGTTTGAAGGTTGATAAAAGAAAATTTGATGCATGACTGTTTTATGCAAGAATGCCTGATGAAAGAATGCCTGATGCAAGAATGCTTGATGCATTAATGCTTGATGCATGAATGTTTAATGTAAGAATGTTTGATGTAAGGATATTTGAAGAAAGAATGCTTAATGCAAGAATGCTTGATGCAAGAATGTTTGATGCAAGAATGTTTGATGTAAGGATATTTGAAGCAAGAAAGCTTGGTATAATAATGTTTGATGCAAGAATGCTTGAAGAAATTATTTTTTAAGCTTAATGCAAGTTTGATGGTTGATACAAGAAAATTTGTTGCATGACTGTTTGATGGAAGAATGCTTGATGCAAGAATGCCTGATGCAAGAATGCTTGATGCAAGAATGTTTGATGCAAGAGTGTTTGATGTAAGGATATTTGAAGCAAGAATGCTAGGTATATTAATGTTTGATGCAAGAATGTTATAAAAAATAATTTTTGATGCTTGATACAAGTTTGATGGTTGATACAAGAAAATTTGATGCATGACTGTTTGATACAAGAATGCTTGATGTAAGAATGCTTGATGAAATTATGCTTAATGCAAGAATAGTTAATTCAAGAATGCATAAAACAAAAATGTTTGCTGCAATAATTTTTGATGGAAGAATGCTTGATGCAAGAATGCTTTATTCCATGATGTTTGATTGATATAATAATGTTTGATGCAAGATTATCTGATGTACAGTATGTATATAAACAACTTTTAAAATGAATTATAATAAAACTATAAATTATTAAATTATAAAATACTTATTCAAGCAATATTTTGAAAGTTTTTTTTTGTTTTTTTTTTTTTATTTTTTTTTATTTTGTTTAACACACGTGCTAAATATCAAGTTGTTTTCATAATTTGTGGTTGCTGTTGCTGCGGTGGCATCATAACAATGTGACACTTGCGATGACAATGCACAAACAGCATGTAGCAACAGAAGCGACAGCAGCAATAACAACAAAGACTTATACTAACAACAGCAACAAATAGTAACAACAATGATAGGACAGATAAAAACGCGCGAAAAACTTTTGCGCCACGAGCAACAAATAACAACAACATAATACCAACACATGCACAACGACAATAGGCAAGAACATCGACAGCAACAACAACATGAACATCGACAGCAACAGAGGACAACGTGCAGCAACACTTGCAAGTAGAGGACGCGCAAAGAAGCAACAACAACAGTAGAACCACAGCAACATAAACAAATTTAAATGGTTTTGTGTTTATTTGTAGGAGTGTTTCTGTGGCATGTATTATCCTCGCATGCATGAAAATATAGCAAACAACCACAAATACACAACAACAACAACTGCAACAATGACAACTCCGACAGCGGCAGCAGCAATGCCATCGATACGCCTGCCATCGCGATAATCATGCGTTGACAACATGCGGCGGCGCAGCAACATGCGGAACGCGGCAACATGTTGGGAAGAGACGCAGAATGTTGCTGCTGCTACTGCATGCAGTAGGACATTTGTGAAGGTGCTGCAGCGGAAGCAATTGGTGAAGGATGATGCAGAATATGCAGGAGCGACAGTGGAATTTAAGAAGTAGGTGGAGAAAAAGAAGTAGATGTAGTGGAAGGTTGTAGGTTTGGAAAAAAGTTTTCTTAAATATAAATATATATAGAGAACAAAAATCGAAAAAATATATATCAAAAATATTATACCGCATTTTTTTTAAATATATATAAATAAGATAGTATTAAAAAAAATATCGAACTTTGTTTAAAAATGTTTAGAAAAAAATTGAAATAAAAAATACATAAAACCTATATAAATTAAATATATATCTATAATAATTATTCTATAAAATATTTTATCTATAAAATACATCTATAATATTTTTATCGATAAATTTGTCGATATAAATATCGATAAAATATATCGATTAAATATATCGATACAAATTTCGATTAAATTTATATATACACAAAATATATACATTTTTAATTAAATAAAAAGTAAATTTTTCACTAAAAAAATTCAACTTTTCACTAAAAATTCAATTGCTCACTAAAAATACAATTTTTCACTAAAAATTATATTTTACACTAGAAATTCAATTTTTCATTAAAAATTAAATTTATCACTAAAAATTCAATTTTTCATTAAAAAATAAAATTTTCACTAAAATTTAATTTTTCACTAAAATTCAATTTTTCACTAAAATTCAAAATTTCACTAAAAAATCAACTTTTCACTAAAAATTCAATTTTTCACTAAAAATTCAATTTTTCACTAAAATTCAATTTTTCACTAAAAATTCAATTTTTCACTAAAAATTCAATTTTTCACTAAAAATTCAATTTTTCACTAAAAATTCAATTTTTCACTAAAAATTCAATTTTTCACTAAAAATTCAATTTTTCACTAAAAATTCAATTTTTCACTAAAAATTCAATTTTTCACTAAAAATTCAATTTTTCACTAAAAATTCAATTTTTCACTAAAAATTCAATTTTTCACTAAAAATTCAATTTTTCACTAAAAATTCAATTTTTCACTAAAAATTCAATTTTTCACTAAAAATTCAATTTTTCACTAAAAATTCAATTTTTCACTAAAAATTCAAATTTTCACTAAAAATTCAATTTTTCACTAAAAATTCAATTTTTCACTAAAAATTCAATTTTTCACTAAAAATTCAATTTTTCACTAAAAATTCAATTTTTCACTAAAAATTCAATTTTTCACTAAAAATTCAATTTTTCACTAAAAATTCAATTTTTCACTAAAAATTCAATTTTTCACTAAAAATTCAATTTTTCACTAAAAATTCAATTTTTCACTAAAAATTCAATTTTTCACTAAAAATTCAATTTTTCACTAAAAATTCAATTTTTCACTAAAAATTCAATTTTTCACTAAAAATTCAATTTTTCACTAAAAATTCAATTTTTCACTAAAAATTCAATTTTTCACTAAAAATTCAATTTTTCACTAAAAATTCAATTTTTCACTAAAAATTCAATTTTTCACTAAAAATTCAATTTTTCACTAAAAATTCAATTTTTCACTAAAAATTCAATTTTTCACTAAAAATTCAATTTTTCACTAAAAATTCAATTTTTCACTAAAAATTCAATTTTTCACTAAAAATTCAATTTTTCACTAAAAATTCAATTTTTCACTAAAAATTCAATTTTTCACTAAAAATTCAATTTTTCACTAAAAATTCAATTTTTCACTAAAAATTCAATTTTTCACTAAAAATTCAATTTTTCACTAAAAATTCAATTTTTCACTAAAAATTCAATTTTTCACTAAAAATTCAATTTTTCACTAAAAATTCAATTTTTCACTAAAAATTCAATTTTTCACTAAAAATTCAATTTTTCACTAAAAATTCAATTTTTCACTAAAAATTCAATTTTTCACTAAAAATTCAATTTTTCACTAAAACTTCAATTTTTCACTAAAAATTCAATTTTTCACTTAAAATTCAAATTTTCACTAAAAATTCAAATTTTCACTAAAAATTCAAATTTTCACTAAAAATTCAAATGATCACTAAAAATTCAATTTTTCACTAAAAATCAATTTTTCACTCAAAATTCAATTTTTCACTAAAAATTCAATTTTTCACTACAAATTCAATTTTTCACTAAAAATTCAATTTTTCACTAAAAATTCAATTTTTCACTAAAAATTCAATTTTTCACTAGAAATTCAATTTTTCACTAAAAATTCAATTTTTCACTATAATTTCAAAAAAAAATCAATTTTTCACTAAAAATTCAAATTTTCACTAAAAATTCAGTTTTTCACTAAAAATTCATTTTTTCACTTAAATTCATTTTTTTTATTATTAATTCAAATTTTCGCTAAAAATTCAATTTTTCAATTAAAATTCAATTTTTTATTTAAATTTTCACTAACAAAAAAAATCAATATCGATAATTGATATCGTTAAAAATATCGTTAAAAATATCGTTAAAAATATCGTTAAAATATATCGATAAAATACATAGCTAAAATATATCGATAAAATAAAATATATCGATAATATATCGACAAAATAAAATTTATTGATAAAACATATCAATATAAATATCTATAAAATATATCGATCTAAATATCGATAAAATGTATCGATTAAATATATTTAAAAATATATCGATAAAATATATAGCTAAAATATATCGTTATACTAAATTTTTAATTCAATAAAAAGTAAATTTATCACTAAGAATTCAGTTTTTCACTAAAAATTTAATATTTCACTAAAAATTCATTTTTTCACTTAAATTCATTTTTTTATTATTAATTCAAATTTTCGCTAAAAATTTAATTTTTCAATTAAAATTCAATTTTTTATTTAAAATTTAAATTTTCACTAAAAAAAAAATCAATATCGATAATTGATATCGTTAAAAATATCGTTAGAATATATCGATAAAATACATAGCTAAAATATATCGATAAAATATATCGATAATATATATCAATGAAATATATCAATAAAATACATCACTAAAATATATCAATAAAATATATCGAAAAATAATCATAAAAATATATATTTTACAATATGTTGCTTGTTTTTTAACCAGTAAAAAATACATATTGCATTCCGATGATCATGACATGGACAATTCAATTTAATACATATAGAAAAAATATATATAACGATATAAATAATTACTATGTTCGTCCTCTGTTTTTGATATGGTGGTCAAAATTAGCATTTAAAAAAGTGTCGACTTAGCCCCGATCTCCCCTATACACTCAGAAATACTTCCATAAAATGGTCAATAGAATAGATATTGATTTCATAGTATGCATGAAAAAATATTTTCATATATCCTCAAAATAAATTCGATGGTATTTTTTAGTTTTTAATGGTATTTAGCGATTAAAATATTTAGTTATACCATTAACTAATTTTAATAGTAAAAAACTATTAATATTATGGCATTTTTCTGAGCGTTAATAAAAAAAATATAACGAAACAAATTTATTACAAAAAAATATATCAAAAATAATTTATCGAAAATAGATATTGAAATTACTATTCTTATCAAATTATTAGAAAAAGTGTTTAAAGAATTTTTAAACTTTAAAATTCTTTTTCATCACGAAACTTGCTTCCAAAATATTTTTTTAACTAATCTATATTTTCACACCATCAAATATGTAGAAATTTGTAACTATGTATTATATTTTTAACTAATTTTCAACTTTAAATTTTATTAGTCGAAACATTTTAATACACAAGTGTTGAATTTAAAAGTTAGAATTTTTAGATTTTAAAGTAAATATTTTTAACTCGCACCATAGCAATTTTCTCTCATTTTCTCAACCGCAGCAGCATCAATATACGTGCAACAACAAATACTACAAAAACTGCCAACCAAATGAAGCAAATCGCATAAAACCAATGTGGCCACCACAACTGTTGCCCGTTTTGGGGTGTCGGGAGTTTTCGGTTGTCAATTGTCTCTCTGTCTGTTGCTCTGTTGACAGTCAACAATGCGAGTCGAGTCCTTTGCATATTTTTTTATTTTATATTTTCAGTTACTCGTTGTTTACCACCCACTCGTTGGTATCGAGTCACTACGATCTGCGGCACTTTCACGTTGTCCTTTGACTCAATTTATTCAACCTCTTTGCCCAACCGTATCCACAACCTATTCAACACTTTTTTTTCCCTTCGTCCTTCTTCCTATATTTCAGCAACATTTTCATATTTTCTCCCCACTCTAACTCCCCACAAAATACATCATATGTTTTCTCGCTTTCGCACATACGTTCTGCACGCGCATTTGCTCATTCACTCGTTACACATTACACTTTACTCGTTACTATTGTAAATCGTCGTCGTCGTCGTTTCTATTGTTGTAGATGTTGTTGTTTCTGTTGTGTTCGTGTTTGACTTCCGATGGCTGCCAGGAGCGCGCTAACTTGTTTGCTCAATATGGTTAAACGTAGCGATTTGATGTGCGGCGGCCTAGTCGCCCTTCTCCCAACCAACAACAGTCGCACCACACAGCCGTAACCAGTGAGTGAGTCGTTGACAGACGTAATGAAAACAAATAAATAAATACGACAGATTCTCGTTTCTTGTATGCGATCTATGTGGAGGCAGGGTTGCCAAGCTTTTATTTATAATTTTCTTCAATATTAAATTGATTTTTTTTTTGAAATTTTCACTAAATTCGTTTTTCTCAACAAAAAAAAAATATTTTCAACTAGATATTTAATTTTTTACTATAAATTTATAAAAAATCCATTTTCAACTAAAAAAATATTCATTTTGTTTACACAATTTAATTTTCCACTGTAACTTAAATATTTTACTAAAAATTTAAATTTTCACCAAAAATTTCAATTTTTCACTAAAAATTCAATTCTTCACTAAAAATTCAATTTTTCTCATTAAAAATTAAATTTTTCACTAAAAATTCAATTCTTCACTAGAAATTGAATTGTTCACAATATGTTATTTTTTCACTAAAATATATTTTTCTCACTTTTTTGTTACCTAAAAATTCAAATTTTCACTAAAATTCAAGTTTTTATTAAAAATTCAAATTTTAACTAAAAAAAAAGCAATTCAATTAAACACTTAAAATTCATTTTTTTCCTAAAAATGAAATTTTTCACAAAAAATTCAATTTTTCACTAAAAATTCCATTTTCACTAAAAATTCCATTTTCACTAAAAAAAATTCCATTTTCACTAAAAATTCCAATTTTCACTAAAAATTCCATTTTTCACTATAAATTCAATTTTCCACAAAAAATTCAATTTTTACTAAAAAAAAATTCAATTTTTCACTAAAAAAAAAATCAATTTTTCACAAAAAATTAAATTTTTCACTAAAAAATTCCATTTTCACTAAAAATTCCAATTTTTAATATACATTAAATTTTTCACTAAATATTTAATTTTTACTAAAAACTCAATTTTTCACTAAAAAATATTTTTTTCACTTTTTAGTTCCCTAAAAATTTAAATTTTCATTAAAAACTAAATTTTCACTAAAATTAAATTTTCACTAAAAATTCCATATTTACTAAAAAATCAAGTTTTTATTAAAAATTCAAATTATAACTAAAAAAAAATCAATTATAAATTCCACAATTATAATTTCCACTTAAAATCAATTTTTCCTAAAAAATTAATTTTTGGACTAAAAATTCAATTATTCACTAAAAATTCAATTTTTCACTAAAAATTCAAGTTTTTATTAAAAATTAAATTTTTCATAAAAAATTCAATTTTTCACAAAAAATCCAATTTTCACTAAAATTCAAGTTTTTATTAAAAATTCAAATTTTAACTAAAAAAAAATATCAATTTTAAATTTTCCACTTAAAATCAAATTTTCCCTAATATTTCAGTAAAATGTTTACTAAAAATTCAATTTTTAACTAAAAGTTGAATTTTTAACTAAAATTTTCACTAAAAATAAAATTTTTATTAAAAATCAATTTTCTCTAAAAATTTAATTTTTCATTAAAAATTCAAAATTTAATTAAAAATAATGAAATAAATGGCAACCCTTCTACCTGGTGCACTCGTCGCCATTTACTCTGACACCCACTGCTGCTCGTTGTGTACTTTCGTTTGCACCGCCCGCTAACAATTCGTTTCTCATGGGTCCTACTCGTTGTTTGGTGCGCTGCTCGTTGGCTTCCTTCCCCACACTTGCACTGTATCTCACTCACATGCACGCCATCGCGCTGTGCTCTCTTGTGGTATTCATTAAATTGTTTAACAATCAAAGCAACCCACAAAACAGCAGCAACAACAATAACAAGAGTAACGAAATCATCATTTAGTGCAACAGCCAAATGTCCCCAATTTCGCTGACTGACCGCCCAACCAACGAACCAAGCAACTCGTCCACTAAACCCCACAAGTTGGCCATGTTTGCAAACAGCTGATTTTATAGTCGAACCTCGAACATGTTGCATGCAGCGCAGTCAACGACTGCTTTTAGCTGTATTATCGCTCTTTTGACTCATACTAACTCTCTGCTCTCCCACTCTAAACTAAATACACGTTATAATTGTTTTTGCTTTGATGCCTCATTTAATATGTTTCGCTGCACGACTGATCTCTGCTTCGTCTTTGTCTGTCCAGCTAACCATTTAGTCAGTGACAATTATGGCTTTTGCTCTCCCGCGCTCATTTTGTGCTGCATACACGTGCGCGGCTCCACTGCGAGAGCAAAGCAGTCAACACGTTTTTGCCACACACATTGTCGACCCCATTTGCTGATTTAATTTTCGCATTTGACTAGAATATTTTGTTGTTATCAAATTTAAATTGAGTGTGAGAGTTTTATTTGCGAAGGGTTGCCGTGTAGCCGAAGAAGAGAAGCATTTTTGACAGGGTTGCATTTGTGAATATTTAAGTGTTAAACTGTGTTAATTTTTAGTTTGTGATAAATAGTGTATGCAAATTAAAAATTGATGGATTTTTAAAAAACATATTGATAAAGTTAAAAATATCAGGGTTTTTATTTATTATATTTAATACCGCCAAAAAAATCTCTATAATATTTTCGTTTTTAATTTCCAAATAGTTTTAAGAATATTCGCAAGAAAAAAAAACATTGACAAAACTATTAATTGATTTATAATTTTGAAAACCATGTTTAAAGTTATTTAATAAATATTATCAGAAATACGATAAGCTAGTTTAAGCGATTTACAAAGTTGGACAAATATTTAGTAAAAAAAAATATTTAAATAAAAAGTTTGTCAACAAAAAATCGAGTCAACGACGAAGATTCTAAGAAAAAGTTAATATGTCATTTATAACCAGGCAGGAAATGTCACCAATGATTGCTCAATGATTCCCCTATGTCAGGTCAGAAACATCGATGACCGATAGCATTTTCGTCCTGCAAAGCATTGATGACTTTTTCATACAAATGTCCACTGATTTCTGCTTGATGTAGTATTAACGATGTCATGCACGTCATTCAACAATGAAGTCACAAATAAATGTCATGCTTATTTTTTTCTTTTTTGTAAAAAAAAATATTTTTTTTATTTTATTTATTTTTTAATTTATATATTTTTTTAATGAACTTATTTTATTTATTATTTCAATTTTATTGTTTTTTTTCTGTTGTCGGGTGGAATAGTATGTGTACTTGTCAATAACGTACTTTACTAACGGCCATCATCTATCAACAATACTACCTAGCAGGAAATGTCCCCAATGATTCCTCAACGATTGCCCTATGTCAGGTCAGAAACATCAATGACTGATAGCATTTTCGGCCTGCAATGCATTGATGACATTTTCATACAAATGTCCACTGATTCCTGCGTGATATAGCATTAACGAAGTCATGTACGTCATACATCAATGAAGTCACAAATAATTGTCATACATATTTTTTTTATTATTTTATTTATTTTTTAATTCAATTTTATTGTTTTTCTATCATAATTAATACTGCTTATTATCTTGCTTTTATACTAATTAGTCCCTCAATTTGTGCTTATGAATTATATGGCAGAGTGACACCATACGCAAATTTTCAGTTTTACGCGTAAACGCTGCCCCTAGACATATGTTGTATACATTTCACATTGCATTTCAGAATGTAAATGCTGCATACGTTTGGGGGCATGTGACGTGAATGATAATTTTCATCAATGACGTCATCAATAACATTTCATCAATGACAGATTTTAACAATGTCATTCATATATGTATATATGACATATGATGTATGACGTCTTTAATGCAATGTCATTTATGAAATCGTTATACTTAGACATATTCAACAATGACAAATTTTCTAGTATACTCGCTTCATCATTGATGGCCTTGTCGTCCATGAGGCCATTTCCTGCTGGAAAATAATAAATAATTGAATAAAAAAATCAAAAAGTTGATTTTGAATGGAAAAATTTTAAAACCATAAAATATTTTTTTCCCAAAAATGCATAAATATCATTTTTAATTATTTTTACCAATAATAATTCTTTCTTTAACAAATGTGTAATTTTATGTAAAGTTTCGATTATATTTTTCGTATATCTCGCAAACCAAATTTGTATTGCATAAATCAAATTTTTCTACAAGAATATCTGAAAAATATAATTTTATTCTTACCATTGGTTAAAATATTAAAAATAAAACAAAAGCAAAACTATGAGAAAGTAAAAACGGACTATATCTCAAAAACTAGAGACAATTTTACAAAACTGATGCCATTTTCGGTATAAGCAACACAATTTTAACCAATAATTGCTATAAGTTTGACTTCATCACAATTATTATTATAAAATATTTTTGGACTTTATTCAACATTAAAGTTAGCCCTAGTATTCGTAATTTTTAGGCTTTATTTTAAAAATGGTATGTGTGTGGAATTAAACTGTTTGGACACCCTAGCTCAATTTAAAGGCAAATATTTTCTTCGAAGGACACCCTAGCTCAATTTAAAGGCAAATATTTTCTTCGAAGGCATGATGATATATTTCAGGAAGTTTTTGTGGAATTATTATCGCAAATTCCTGGAATATTTTGGAATCGACAGTTTTTCTATTAAAAATCTGCCTTGTGTCGCCCATAAATTTTGTATCAGAAGAGTTTTTTTGTTTTATGTTTAAATTTATTTATTATTTATTATTAAACTAAAATCTATGACAAAATTAATAATAGTAATATGCCTAAAATTTCTGAATTAAGTTGTTAGAGAATTTTTATTGAATAAATTTGTATGTGCTTTTGTTCAGAATAAGATTATTTTTGCAATATTTTCTATGTCCCATAAATATATAAAAATTAAATTTTGAAAGAGCACAAAATGCAACGCTGTCTTTTAACAACAGCAACGGCAACACTGAGCCATATTAAAACTGAGCGAATCAATAACATGTTATCTCTTGCGCTCTCTTTTCCTCACGCTCTCAGGCCAAATGTAATTGAATGAAAAATTTGTAAGCATATTTAATAAATGCCATGCATTAAACAATTGGCAATGGCAACTCAGGCGCAAAATTGCGTCACGGCAACACTTACAAAATGCCACACACTCTCTCACCCCATTAACTCTCTCACTGTATTAGCCTTTTGTATGCGCTCATTTTATTTAATAATAATAAAAATGCGAGCATGACGAACAATTTTCGCTGTTTATGTTGTTGTTGCTGCTTATGTTGTTGTCAGTGTTGTTGTTGGTCTACAAAAGCAGCAGCATCAGGCAATGGCGGGTGTTTTTCTGCGATTATTGCCAATTTGTTATTGTTACTGTTTTTGTTGTACGGCAGAGCAACGACTGCCAGTGCAGAGGTTATTATGCAGCGAGTGCGTTCGAAGGAGGCGCGACGTGCAACGAGTAACGAGTGGCGCAGCGCAATGAGCTGCGTAGCGTCGTCGCCAACATATTTTTGTTTGTTTTATTTTTATCGCGTATCTCTGTATCTGAACGTAACACAATTTTATCTGTAGCTGCGGATCAACTAGAGATGACAGTTTATAAATCAATTTTGGGTGTTTTTGTTGAAAAATTATATTTTTTAAATCTTTAAATGATTTTTTAATGACTTTTTAGTTTAAATTTAAGTTCAAAATTTAATTTAGAGTAAAAAATTTAATATGCAATAAAATTTTTAGTGAAAATTGAATTTTTATTGAAAAATTTAATTTTTAGTGAAAATTTGAATTTTAAGTGAAAAAAAAAAATTATTTGAATTTTTAGTGATAATTTGAATTTTTAGTGAAAATTTGAATTTTTAGTGAAAATTTGAATTTTTAGTGAAAATTTGAATTTTTAGTGAAAATTTGAATTTTTAGTGAAAATTTGAATTTTGAGTGAAAATTTGAATTTTTAGTGAAATTTTAAATATTTAGTGAATATTTGAATTTTTAGTGAAAATTTGAGATTTTAGTGAAAACTTAAATTTTATGTAACAAATAAAATTTTTAGTGAAAAACAAAATTTTTTCTGAAAAATTTAATTTTTAACTAAAAATTGTTTTTAATTAAAAACTGATTTTTTAATTAAAAATTTAATTTTTAGTGAACAATTTTTTTTTTAGTGAAAAATTTAATTTTTAGTTAAAAACTGAATGTTTAGTTAAAATTTAATTTTTAGTTAAAAATTGAATTTTTAGTTAAAAATTGAATTTTTAGTTAAAAATTGAATTTTTAGTTAAAAATTGAATTTTTAGTTAAAAATTGAATTTTTAGTTAAAAATTGAATTTTAAGTTAAAAATTGAATTTTTAGTTAAAAATTTAATTTTTAGTTAAAAATTGAATTTTTAGTTAAAAATTGAATTTTTAGTTAAAAATTGAATTTTTAGTTCAAAATTGAATTTTTAGTTAAAAACTGAATTTTTAGTTAAAAATTGAATTTTTAGTTAAAAATTGAATTTTTAGTTAAAAATTGAATTTTTAGTTAAAAATTGAATTTTTAGTTAAAAATTGAATTTTTAGTGAAAAAATTTAAATTTTAGTTAAAAACTGAATTGTTAGTTAAAAATTTAATTTTTAGTTAAAAATTGAATTTTTAGTTATAAATTGAATTTTTAGGTAAAAATTGAATTTTTAGTTAAAAAAAGAAAGAAATTAAATTTTTAATTAAAAATTGAATTTTTAGTTAAAAATTGAATTTTTAGTTCAAAATTGAATTTTTAGTTAAAAATTGAATTTTTAGTTAAAAATTGAATTTTTAGTTAAAAATTGAATTGTTAGTTAAAAATTGAATTTTTAGTTAAAAATTGAATTTTTAGTTAAAAATTGAATTTTTAGTTAAAAATTGAATTTTTAGTTAAAAATTGAATTTTTAGTTAAAAATTGAATTTTTAGTGAAATCTTAAATTTAAAGTTACAAATAAAATTTTTAGTGAAAAATATTTTTTTTTTTGTGAAAAAATTAATTTTTAGTTAAAATTTGTTTTTTAAGTTAAAAAATGAATTTTTAGTTAAAATTGAATTTTTAGTTAAAAATTGAATTTTTAGTTAAAAATTGAATATTTAGTTAAAAATTGAATTGTTAGTTAAAAATTGAATTTTTAGTTAAAAATTGAATTTTTAGTTAATAATTGAATTTTTAGTGAAAAATTGAATTTTTAGTTAATAATTGAATTTTTAGTTAATAATTGAATTTTTAGTTAAAAATTGAATTTTTAGTTAAAAATTTAATTTTTAGTTAAAAAACGAATTTTTAGTTAAAAATTTAATCTTTAATTTTTAAAGTGAAAAATTAAAATTTTAGTAAAAAATTTAAGAAAATTAAATCTTTAGTGAAAATTTAATTTAGTAAAAAATTTGATTTATTTATTTAATTTTTAGTAAAAAATTGAATTTTTAGTGAAAAAATGAAATCATTAATTTTTATTGAGTTAATTTTTTATTTTTCCGGAATAAATTCCGCATCAACTTCGGCATAATACAACTAGCATCTCTAATATGTACGCATATGTTGCTGAGTCTTTTGTTGGTGGTTTTTATTATAGTTGTTGCTGTTTTTGTTGTTGTTGTAATTGGTTATGTTGTTGCCTACAATGTTGCTAAATACGTTGTGTGTGAACGGAATGGCGTTGCTGTTGCTGCTTTTTGTTGTTGTTGCTGTTGCTGCCACTGACAATTTGGCCAGAATGGCATTTCGACTGCTGTGACTGTTGTTGCCAACACTACAACGATTATTATTATTATTATTGTTGATTTTGAATGTTGCTGTTGTTGGTACACATTGGTTGTTGCTGCTTTTAATGTCGTTGTTGTTAGCAATAAAGCTGTTGTTGTAAAAATTAATATTTTTGTTGCTTTATATAGCCTACCTTCCATCCTTCCTGCTGTTGACAGTATATGTTGCAGTATATGCTGCAGGTTGGGGCGAATTTTGGAAATTTTTATTCTTTTATTATTTGCTATAATTAGTATTGTTGTTGCTCCCTATATACATATGTTGTTGTTCCCAAGTTTTTTGTTGCTTTTATTATTGTTGTATTATTAATGTTGGTGTTGCTGCTACTAATAATGTTGCTTTGTTGTCTCTGCTGCTGCTCCTTTTGCTGCTGCTGCCGTAGGTATTAATAATTGTCATTGTTGTTGCTGGTTAACAGCATATTTATCGATAAATTTTTACAGCACACGAGCGAATTTTAACACATTATTAAATGAGTTTTTTGTTCGACATTAATCAAGAGATGACAATAAAGATATTGATAAAAGAGAGTAGCGTAAATGAACCGAGTTAAATGACACCCAAAAAAAGTTATATTTTGGATTCAAATATAACAAGTAAAAATTCTAAATTAAATTTGACACCTATGCCGGAATTACGTGCAGCCCAAATTGTCATGCACCTAATTTCCGACACTTTGTAATTTGCTTATTTTAAGGAGATACTACTGAATTTAAGAAATTTATATAGTCCTAACTGTGACACCTACGTTGGAATTACGTGCAGTACAAATGTTATATGCGCCTAATTGCCGACACTTTGTAATTCATCGAGACACTGCTAAACTAAATGGATTTCATATTTGACATATTATTTCTCCAAATCCGGAGCAAATATGGGATGACTTCTTATTTTTGACCTCATTTATATTGATCAGAAATAAATTAGTGCAAATGAAGGATTGTAGTCCTTGTTATTTCTCTAAATCCCGAGCCAATATTCGGATGATATGTTTTTTTTCATTTTTTACTATATTGATTAGAAAAAAGTTAGTGCGAATGAAGGATAGCGCTTGTAGTCCTCGGAATAAATTTACAAAAAAAAATGCACAAATTAGAATAAAAATTGCAGTTTTTGCCATGATATTTCTCAAAGTCCCATGCCGATATCAGGATAAATTTATTTTTTGTTGTTGACCACATCTATAGTGATTAGAAATAAGTTAGTCCGAATGAAGTATATTACTTACAGTCGTTGAAATAAATTTACAAAAAAAAAAAAAACAAATATGTGTGCAATTAAAGTAAAAATTGGAGTTTTTGTCATATAATTTCTCAAAATACCGAAGCGATATCGGGATGAATTTATATTTTATTTATGACTACATCGATAGTGATTAGAAAAAAGTTAGTGCGAATGAAGGATATTGCTTGTGGTCCTCGGAAAAGATTCCCAAACAAATTGCACAAATAAGAATAAAAATTGCAGTTTTTGTCATGGTATTTCTCAAAGTCCCGAGCCGATATCGTGATGATTTCATTTTTTTTTTTTTGACCACATCGATAGTGATCAGAAATAAGTTAGTCCGAATGAACGATATTGTTTGTGGTCCTCGGAATAGATTCCCAAAAAAATAAAAATAGTAGTTTTTGCCATATAATTTCTGAAAATCCCGGGCCGATATCGGGATGAATTTATTTTTTATTTATGACTACTTCGATAGTGATCAGAAATAAGTTAGTGGAAATGATGTATATGAAATTATCGATTTGAAATTAATCGATACCAAATTATGAACATTAAAAAATATTTCTTAAATTGGAATATTTTAGTAAGATTAGATGAATTGTGGATAAATTAATAAACTATTTATATTTTTTTATATTTTTGTTAAATTATAGTTATAAATTTGTTTAAATATAAACTTTGAATAAAGCATTTATGTTAAGTTATTATACGAAACACTTAAAATCAAATAAATAAATTTCTAATGAAAATGAAATTATTTCACTACAATTTTCCAATAAACCAGAGCAATATTTTTCTTCATAAGGTGTATTTAGTAAATGACTACATACAATTTTAAGGATTTGAGAGCATATGCAAGGATATTTTAGTTATGTTCCAATATGTAATTTCAAATATTGATGTATGGAATATGGAATTTTTGTCATAATTTTGCAGACTCATAGCTCTTAAACTATCGATGCTATAAGAAAAAATGGTTGCAAAATTTGAAAATTTTAAAAAATATTCTTGACATTATATTCAAAGATGTCATACTTTTGTTTACGGTGTGTCGTAGCTGGTGCATTTACCTTAGAAAAGAAAAGTGACAAATGTAGCGCATTTAGGTGGCTGCATAGAGTCAACATTTTAAATAGTAGGAGGT
The DNA here is from genome assembly GCA_951804985.1 of Dryomyza anilis. Classification (NCBI taxonomy): domain Eukaryota; kingdom Metazoa; phylum Arthropoda; class Insecta; order Diptera; family Dryomyzidae; genus Dryomyza; species Dryomyza anilis. The sequence continues at coordinate 77,591,147 of OX638134.1, read as the reverse complement.
GAAGAAGTTAATTAAATATATTATTCTTTTTCGATTTTTTTCTATATTTTTTCTATATAAGCTGTGTTTTAATTTATGAAGCAATATTTTTACAGGGAATTTTTTTGAGCTTTTTTTTCATATATTTTGTACTTTATTATTTTTATTTGAGTATAATATATTTTTTTTATATATATTTATTTATTAATTTATTATTTTATGCTGCATATAAAATATTGCAGTTTTATACGTTTTAATTATACATAATTTATGCATTCACTTATTTTGTGACCAGCTGAAGCGATAATTTATTTAAATGTTTTTATAAATAGGTTGAAAACATTTTATACAATTAAAATCTATATATTATTGATTTTAAATAAAAAAAAATAATTTACTTAATTTAAACAAAATAATTTAAAACAAAAAATTTTAAAATAAAATAAAAATAAAATAGAAATAAAAATAAAAATAAAAGTAAAATAAAAATAAAATAAAAAGAATAATAAAATAAAAATAAAATAAAATAAAATAAAATAAAATAAAAAAAAAAAATAAAAAAAAAAATTAAATAAAAAAAAAAATAAAATAAAAATAAAAATAAAAAAAAAATAAAAATAATAAAAATAAAAATAAAATAAAAAAAATAAAAATAAAATAAAAATAAAAATAAAATAAATAAATATAAAATAAAAATAAAATAAAATAAAATAAAATAAAATAGAATAAAATAAAATAAAATTAAAATTAAAATTAAAATTAAAATTAAAATTAAAATTAAAATTAAAATTAAAATTAAAATTAAAATTAAAATTAAAATTAAAATTAAAATTAAAATTAAAATTAAAATTAAAATTAAAATTAAAATTAAAATTAAAATTAAAATTAAAATTAAAATTAAAATTAAAATTAAAATTAAAATTAAAATTAAAATTAAAATTAAAATTAAAATTAAAATTAAAATTAAAATTAAAATTAAAATTAAAATTAAAATTAAAATTAAAATTAAAATTAAATTAAAATAAAATAAAATTAAAATTAAAATTAAAATTAAAATTAAAATTAAAATTAAAATTAAAATTAAAATAAAAATAAAAATAAAAATAAAATAAAATAAAAATAAAAATAAAAATAAAAATAAAAATAAAAATAAAAATAAAATAAAATAAAATAAAATAAAAATAAAAATAAAAATAAAAATAAAAATAAAAATAAAAATAAAAATAAAAATAAAAATAAAATAAAAATAAAATAAAAATAAAAATAAAAATAAAATAAAAATAAAATAAAATTAAAACAAAAATAAAATAAAAATAAATGAAAATAAAAATAAAAATAAAAATAAAATAAAAATAAAAATATAATAAAAATATAATAAAAATAAAAATAAAAATAAAAATAATAATAAAATAAAATAAAATAAAATAAAATAAAAATAAATAAATAAAAATAAATAAACAAAAAAAAAACTTATAAAAGCAAAAAACTGTTTGAATTCAACAAATATTGTTACATAGTTTAAATTGCTCTGGCAATTCTAAAACTTTTGCTCTTTTAAATGCTGCTGCAATTCAGCTTTTTGATGTTCAAGAAATTCATAATCGACGACAAAGAAAAACAAAGCATTAGAGAACAAAATGATGAATGACACCCAAAAGATTAACGAAAGCATTTAAGTAAAGTGCATTTTAAAAGCAAGGAGCATAAGTACTTCAAATTTTAAAGCATTGCTCGACAAAAACAAAAGGCTTTGCTTTCTTTCGAAGTACTACTCTATAATAAATACAAATGTAGCTTCCTTTCGATTCAAATACTTCTGCTTAATGGTGTCGAAATGATTCTCCGCATCAAGAAATTCATAGCCGACGACAACAAGAACAAAGCATTCAAGATCAAAATGATGAATAATATTGTGAAGCAATTCAATATCAAGTTTTTGAATTCATAAAGCATTGCTCTATAAAATCATTTTTTAATTTCTCTCAAAGTATTTCTCTCTAATAAATACAAGTGTTGCTTCAGTTCGATTCAAATACTTCGGCTTTTTGATGATGAGAATGATGCTCGCCACCAAGAAATTCTTAGCCGACAAAGCCTTCAATAACAAAATAATGAATGACTCCGAAGGAGTAACGAAAGCGTAAAGAGCGAAATATATAAATATTGTGAAGCACTTCAAAAGCAAGCAGTTAAAGTATTTTAAATCTGAAAGCATTGCTTTACAAAAAGAAATAGCTTTGCTTTCTTTCGAAGTATTTCTCTGTAATAAATGTAAAGGTTACTTCCTAATGCTCGACAGCAAAGCAAAATCAAGTGAGAGTTTGTGCTTTGCTTTCTTTGCTAATTTCATTTGCTCTTTAAGAATTTAATATAAAAAAATAAGTAATATACGGATTGCGAAGAAATTAAAAAAAACGAGTTGGGAAAGTTAGGTCACATGGGTAAGTTCGGTCATATGGGACGGACTGTTATAGTCGATCGGGCCCGACTATGGAATACCCTACACCTTAATGTGAGATATTTAATTGTATACCTCATAATATTATTCACATATCAGAAATTTACGTCTCATATAATTTAAAAAATTGATATAAAAGTATAAAATATCTAATAAAAAAATTTTAAAAATAAAAGTGGGCGGACCACGCCTATATTTAATATTTTGTAAGGCAAATATTTCACAGATTTGATTTTAATAATTTACGGATCAAACTTCCACTATGAAAACCCGGGAAATAATGAAAAAAAAAAGTGGGCGGATCACGCCCATTTTTGGACCACATATTTTTAGGTGAATTATAACAATATGTTTTAAATTTTATAACTATATTTTGAATACTTTTCGAGTTATTAGTTCCTAAAGAGTTATATAAAAGTGACTTGTATGGGAGGTGGGCGTGTCCGTTGACCGATTTGGCTCATTTTCAAACTTAGTTCTTACTTTTAGCTAAAATATATTGAGACGAAATTTCATCGTATTCTGATCAGTATTTCTCAAGATTTTCTGTATTCGGACAGCAAGACAGCAAGACGGACAGACAGACAGACATGGCTAAACAGACTCGGGTAGTGATGCTGATCAAGAATATATATACTTTTCCATACCGGACACGCCTCCTAAGGGGCGTTACAATATATGCACAAAGTTAATATACCCTGTACCTCATAGGTGTAGGGTATAAAAACGCATCATCGAAAAATTATTTTTTAAACTCAATTTAAAATTTTTAGCATGCATGTTAATATTATGAAAAGGGAAAAAATTGGTCCTTTTGATAGAAAATATTTCACATTCACTTAGCACTTATAATTTTTGTAAAAAGTCTGTGCAAAAAAATATTTTCCATAGGTCCTTTTCACAAATCACACAACTACAAAAATAGCTTTGACGCAAGTTAATTATAAGCAAGTCAAACAAATAAAGTTTGAAACAACAACATCAAAATAAAACCAAAATGTTCCATAAAAAAAAACCATCCAAAAATAAACCAAAAATAAATTCCTTTGACACCAATTTCACGCTTAAACTAAATAAGAACCGAATGACGTAGGCGTAGCAAGGAAACAGTGGCAGCAACATCAACAGCATAGAAAAAAAAAAGGGACAACAATTAAGTGCTGTTGCTGTGTCATAAAAATAACAGCACACATTAACAGCGAACAACTGGAGCAACAGTAATAAATATATTTAACAACACTACATACCCAATATATACATGCACCGGAAATCGAAAGAAAACTTAGGACGGAACGCCACCCAGTTACTATAAAGAGACCGACAAAATTAAGGTTGACTTTGGTGGCTAATATGCGGCCGAGTTATTACTATTGCTTGAAATAAACATACAAGTGTAGAAAAACTTTTTACGAAATTGTACGTGATGATTTTTAGGCAGGTTCTGCTGTACAGAAAAAAAACAGAATTTCTTGCATTAAAAACGTTGTAAGTTTTGAAATAATCAATATGTTTTTCTTTAAATTTACAGTTTTTGGTTTTTAAATGTTGGTGGTATTTTTAAAATTTGAAAATAATTTAGTTCAAATTAATAGAGGTCATTTAAAGCATTAAAAAGATTATACTCTATGTAGATCGTTGTATTTTTTTCTTTTAAATTACATAAGTTTTAAAGATATATAATATTATTGGTTTTTTATATACACTACAAAAGTGGGAGTGGCAGTTATCAAATATTTTCATTTTCATTTATGTACTCTACTTTAATACGCTCTCCGAAAATAATTTTGTTGTGAATATCCTGTCTTTTTTTCAGACCTAAAATTGGTCAATTGGACAATTATTGATTTAATAGTATACAAAAAATAAATAAACTCAATGGCAATGTTATGGTATTTTCTAGTATTTAATGGTATTTTCCTATTAAAATAATAGTTCATCCTATTGACTATTTTTAATAGTAAAAAACTATTATTTATATAGTAATTTTTTCTGGGTGTAGTTCTAAAATAATTAATAGTAATTCTGTATTTATTTAATGTTATCTCCATACTCAGAAAATAATCGTATTAAACTTGGTCAATAGGACAATTATTGATTCAATAGTATACAAAAAATAACTATTTTCATACAAACTCAAAATCAATTTAATAGTATTTAATAGTATTATGTAGTATTTAATGGGATTTCCCTATTAAAATAATAGTTTATTCTATTGACTAATTTTAATAGCAAAATACTATTGATTTTATAGTATTTTTTTTCTGTGTACATGGAAAATAAATCAGTAGATAAAATTAATAAAGGAAAATTTATGAAGCAATATAAAGCAACATCTGCTTAGTCGATTTAAAGATATCTGTATGTCTATCTGTTAAAATCAGAAATACAAGAAAACCAGAAGCGCTAGTACAATACAAATCAGTATTTAATTTTCTTGAATAATAATGCTCTCTACTATTAAAAATAAACGTAATCGAATGAATTTTGATCTATCCAACTCATTTTGTATATGAGCAATTCAAAACCAAATCGACCAAAAATGGTAAAATTTGAGATTTAATAATGAATATCGCGATATCCATTGAACAATTATTTTATTTTATCCAACTATAATTTTTAGATATAGAAATTTACTAAAAATGGTCAAAAAATCACCTTTTATGGTTGTTCATTTAGAAATATCTCTTGAACTAGAAATGATAGAAACTCTGTTGAGGTCTCGTTTTAAAGCTAATAAAGTTACTTCTAAACTTGAACATGTGGCCCTGCACTTCAAATTTGATCTCCTTAAAAAGGAACCTTTTTAAAATTCTGAAAAAATCCTAAATTTTTGTTGATTTGGTATGGAATGGCTCACACTTATAAACACCAAAAAACTTTTAAACTACTGGCTGAAATAAACTTTTTCTAAACAAACCGATTTATTTTATGGTAGAAAACATAGCAGAAATTATTTTATTCGTGAAGCGAGTTGTGGTGTCCTTGAAAAAATCGAAAATCGGTACACCTACATTAGATCGCCTCATGTTCTATATATCGAACATAGAAAAAATTGATTTTGGTTTATTTGAACACAATTCCCAAAACTCTATCATTAACCGATCGTTTTTGGCAGAAAACAAAAACCATTTTATCCATTCGGAGACCTTCGATGAACCAAAGATATCTCGTAATAACTACGATTAAAAAGTTCGGAAGATGAAAGAACAATCGGCGCTCTAATGCAGCGTGCGAAGAAGAGATGGAAGATCATAAAATACATGAGTTCGAATAATATGCAATTAGTATACAGCGTTCACGAAAAGTGTAAAAGCTTCTCGAAACGTTTCGAACTTATGCAGTATAAAGGGCACCGCATCTGAGGTGCAGCGCTTCAGTAGTGATTGGAAAGTTGTCAAGTGCATCTCGTTTGCGATCAATATCAAGTTAGAATTTATGAAAAGCAAAGTTGTTAGTTAAAGGCAATCAAATAAGTTGATTGTTATAATTTAATCAAACATAAGAGTTTTTTTTATTTTGTACACAATCCAGGGATACGAAGAGTTTTCCGTAGACCGTGTTTTCATAGCAATATATTGGTTATGGAATATTCCATTTTAAATCAACGAAAAAATGTGAAATTTAAACATCATCCTCTTTAAAATTGATAAAATTTGGTATGAGTGTTCTCTCATATTAAACTAAGAAATATGCAAAATTTCAAACCACTACCTTCTATGGTTCACGAAATATGGTGGCTTAAAATGTGAAAAAACATGTCAAAAATCGGAAAGGTAAAATAGCGTAATTGTCTTTATCTTAAGAACTAGTTTATGTACATGGTCAATTGAGGTATTATTTCAAAGGTATTTATTTTTGTATTCAAAGGTTAAAGGTCATTATCACATGATCAAAATTGTGAAATGATATTTATCAAAAACCCAAATTTTTAAAATTTTTCAACAAATATATGTTATTGCAGATTTTCTTCTTTACATCTGTGTATTCGTGTTGGTTTCAGAGTTATAAATAAAAATGTGAAATACCGTATTAAAGGCCATCTTTTGTTGTATTTTTAACCCGGCATATTTCGGGAACCATATTAGCTAGAGGTCCAAAATTTATAAATTGTCTTCAGTATTTTCGAAAATTTGTATAAACATTTCCACTTACCTTTTTTACTGGGGGTTTTCTGAAAGAAAAGATAATAAATATTAGTTTTTTCGAATGTATTAATTTTACATACATTTTTTAACTATTTTACATTTAGGAAATAATATGTGTCTCAGTATTAGGGCTGAAAATCCAGTGATCCATAAATTTCGGGATCCCCGGATCCCTGAGAAAATCAGTACCGAAAAATCCCGGGATTACCAATAAAAATAACGTGCAAATAAAATAACATCTACTAAATTCTAATTTCGTAGCAATTCTAACATTCACTTTTTTTTTGAATAGAACTTGATAAAAAATTTTTGTTATCATGTACGAATACAGCTGAAATTATTTTTCACAAACTTGTATGTATAAAGCCGTACAACAAACTGCACACAGTTTCTTTTTTTTTTTAATTTTTGGTCGAAATTTTTTTTTTACAAATATTATTTTTTCAAAAAAAAAATTAATAAAATGTTATCGAAATTTTTTATTTTTGAAAAAAATATATTTTTCTTTTTTTTTGACTAAATTAATTTTTTAACATTTTTTTTAAATTTTTATTTCTTTTTAATTTTCGAAAAAAAAATATTTTTTTTAATATCGAATACACTTTTTTTCGAATATAGTTTTATTTTTATATAAAACCTTTTCTTATTATTTATTTTAAATTTATTATATTTTTTTTACCTCTTTTTTCTTATTATAATTATTCTTCATATTTTAAAATTTCTATCTCCCATGTCCTTGAACACCTCTCAGCATTCTACAAATTCCTTCCGTCTTTTATCCACCTCATACACTCTGCCACGAAATCTCTCTCTAATCACAATACATACAATCACAGAGATACAAACACTGTCATGAGTGTCACGTCACATCATTATCATTCCATTTGTATTTTCAGCAGGACCTCAGCAAGTGGCAGCAAGTGTTTCCTGCTGTTTCCTGCTCCGCCTTATTAGCGCCCATTCACTAAGGCTGCTTATAGAAACCTCACACATACATTCGAACTGCCTAGGGCACACTCACCAACACACATTCGCAAAACAAGACAAGACAGACACAAATAAGGCTCGGATAACAGCACAAAGTGTTGCCACTTTTACACATCGTCCTGCTGCCGAAGACAAGCAAAAAAAAGAACGACGATGCCACCATCACCCAACATTTGACATCGATTGCCGTAGCACGTGGTGTGATGATTACGATTTTTTTTTTTTTAGATGTTGTCTCTTGTTAGCGCGGGAAACACAAAGTACTTGGTTGTTGGAAAGAGAAATACGAAAATGAGGAATACCAAAGCGAGAACTACGAAAGGACTCTACTAAGTAGGGAGCAAAACCATTATTAAAGAGAAATAAAAAGTACTAGGTGGAAGGGAAAGGAAGGTGTTCTTCATAGCAGATATAATAGATGTGGAGAATTTAGGCAACAAAGCAGTAACTAAGGGATGCACAGCAGTTAAATAAGTTAGCGGTGATAGAATAAGTATTACAGGATATAACAGAGATATTCATGTAGGAGGTAATAGAGGAAGTAGTAGAGGGAGTAATCACTAGATCAATAGAGAGAGTAACATAGAATGTAATATAGAAAGTAAAAGTAAAAGAAGTAATGGAAAAAAAAATTCAATTTTCCACTAAAAATCAATTTTTCACTAAAAATTTAAATTTTCATTGAAAATTCAACTTTTCACTAAAAATTAAAACTTTTACTAAAAATTCAACTTTTCACCAAAAATTAAATTTTTCACTAAAAAAAAATCAATTTTTCACTAAAAAAAAATCAATTTTTCACTAAAAAAAAAATCAATTTTTCACTAAAAATTCAATTTTTCACTAAAAATTCAATTTTTCACTAAAAATTCAATTTTTCACTAAAAATTCAATTTTTCACTAAAAATTCAATTTTTCACTAAAAATTCAATTTTTCACTAAAAATTCAATTTTTCACTAAAAATTCAATTTTTCACTAAAAATTCAATATTACACTAAAAATTCAATTTTTCACTAAAAATTCAATTTTTCACTAAAAATTCAATTTTTCACTAAAAATTCAAATTTTCACTAAAAATACAATTTTTCACTAAAAATTCAATTTTTCACTAAAAAAAAATACACTAAAAATTCAATTTTTCACTAAAAATTCAATTTTTCACTAAAAATTCAATTTTTCACTAAAAATTCAATTTTTCACTAAAAATTCAATTTTTCACTAAAAATTCAATTTTTCACTAAAAATTCAATTTTTCACTAAAAATTCAAATTTTCACTACAAATTCAAATTTTCACTACAAATTCAATTTTTCACTAAAAATTAAATTTTTCAGTAGAAATTCCATTTTTTACTAAAAATTAAATTTTTCACTAAAAATTCATTTTTTCATTCATTAATAATGTAATTTTTGCAACAAAAAAAAATTCAGTATTTCACTGAGAATTCAATTTTCACTAATATTATTAATATTGTTACGAAAAGATGTAATTTGCTCCACTGTGCAAGCAATCAACAATAATAAATGAGACGCAAGACAATTCAGCGCACTAAGCAATGTGTTAGAAAGAGACGGAAGATCATTCAGCGTACTGAGGCAGTGTGCGAGAAAGAGATGGAAGATCAGCGCATTAAAACACATGAGTGCGAATGAGATGCCAATAGCATGCGTCATTCACGAAACGAGTAGAAGGTTCTCGAAACAAGTCGAAGCTTGTCGAAACGTGTCGAACTGATGCATGCAGTATATAAGGCGGCGCATCTGAGGCACTGTACTTCAGTTGTGATTTAATAGTGAACTAGTGCGTCTCGTGAGTGAACATTGTAAAGATAATTTGTAGCAATTCAGCAGTTGATATAAGTGATTATTCTTTAAGTTGTTATTTAAATTAATAAAGTTAAATTAATACTAGTTGAAATAATACTAGTTAAAACCAAATATAAGTGCGTTTTTATTTTGTACACAATCCAGCGATACGAACTCGTAGAACAGTTTTCCGTAGACTGAATTTTCGTAACAATATATTTTTTCTTAGAAATGTAGTTTTTCATTAATAATATTTATACCCATCTCGTATTTAATTAAAATTGTATTTCCGTTCCAAACTTTTGCTTAATATGTATTATTTTTGGTGCCACTTAAGTTCATTATCGATTATATCATTTGGCGCGTCGCAATTGCAGAAGCGGAAGCAGAAACATTAGACCAAAAATAACTCCCAAATTTTGCGTATCAATTAAATACCATGAACTTGTTTTGCTTCGTCGTTTTGCTTCATCTATGACAGTCAAGATCATTTAAACATTCACTGAATAGTGTGTCTGTCTTTCGACCGGCCTGTCAGACCAGTCTGGCGAGAAGCGACCGAACGACGGACCGGTCAAACACTATTCAAGCCAAGAATTATGTGGGAAGCCATTGATGTAGATTGGATTGTATTTGAAAAACATATCAAACAATAGCGAAATAAAAAATATATATTTTATGTAAATTATATACTAGCTACAACAATTATGATAAATGCAAAACCAAAAAAAAAAAAAACTAAATTCGAAAAAGTCGCGTATTAGCCGCGGCCTACGCAGCCCTTTAGTCAAATAACCACTTAATTGGTATTTTGATTGTTTTATTAACGCGATGCCATGTCACGTATTTGCATAACAATCGATCGACTGACCGGTAGATCCGATACCTTGTTCGATCGATACATAATTCAAATTTATTGATTCACTTTATCGCATGTGTATCGTGGTTTCGTGTGCGACGATTATAGGCGTCGACATGGTTTCGATGGCTGTCGAACATTTTTCAAATTGTGGGATCAAATTTGAGAAGTCGAGAAATCGAAATTTATTACGTAGTTTCATTAATTTATTAAAATTTTATTATTAATTTTTTTAATTTTTTAGTACAAATTTTATAGTAAAATTTTATAGTAAAATTGTATAGTAAAATTTTATAGTAAAATTTTATAGTAAAATTTTATAGTAAAATTTTATAGTAAAATTTTATAGTAAAATTTTATAGTAAAATTTTATAGTAAAATTTTATAGTAAAATTTTATAGTAACATTTTATAGTAAAATTTTATAGTAAAATTTTATAGTAAAATTTTATAGTAAAATTTTATAGTAAAATTTTATAGTAAAATTTTATAGTAAAATTTTATAGTAAAATTTTATAGTAAAATTTTATAGTAAAATTTTATAGTAAAATTTTATAGTAAAATTTTATAGTAAAATTTTATAGTAAAATTTTATAGTAAAATTTTATAGTAAAATTTTATAGTAAAATTTTATAGTAAAATTTTATAGTAAAATTTTATAGTAAAATTTTATAGTAAAATTTTATAGTAAAATTTTATAGTAAAATTTTATAGTAAAATTTTATAGTAAAATTTTATAGTAAAATTTTATAGTAAAATTTTATAGTAAAATTTTATAGTAAAATTTTATAGTAAAATTTTATAGTAAAATTTTATAGTAAAATTTTATAGTAAAATTTTATAGTAAAATTTTATAGTAAAATTTTATAGTAAAATTTTATAGTAAAATTTTATAGTAAACTTTTGAAGACATTTTTTTTCCTGAAATCTCCATTTATTTTTCAACTTTTAATTTATTTATAAGCAGGCTTGTTAAATTTATGATCATTTTATGTAAAATAGTCGCTCTACTGTCGACGTATTTTGAATTCAGGTTATTTTGTTTTTAATCGATAAATATCTCAGCGGAGAGCCCCTGGAGTTGACATGATTTAATGTTGGCCACCGATTCTATCTGCGTCACTGTCTTCTGCAACACGATCGCTTAACATGGCCTTAATGGGTTAATTTGTTTTTGCATAAATACAATGAATATAATATCATTAAAAAAATTAAAATAAGAAAAAGCATTTAAAATCAAATAAATATTGATTTTCATTACTATAAAAGCGATTATAGAGACAGCTAAAATATATGTGATACAGAAGTTGGAAACTTTATTGAAATCACATCGATGTGCAATAAATCAAAATAGTAATAGAAAAGTAAAATTGAATTTTAAGTGAAAAATTTAATTTATAGTGAAAAATTTAATTTTTAGTAAAAAAATTAATTTTTAATGTAAAATTGAACTTTTAGTGAAAAATTGAATTTTTAGTGAAAAATTGAATTTTTAGTGAAAAATTGAATTTTTAGTGAAAAATTGAATTTTTAGTGAAAAATTGAATTTTTAGTGGAAAAATTGAATTTTTAGTGAAAAATTGAATTTTTAGTGAAAAATTTAATTTTTTAGTGACAAAATTTAATTTTTAGTGAAAATTTGAATTTTTATTGAAAAATTGAATTTTTACTGAAATATTGAATTTTTAGTGAAAAATTGTATTTTTAATAAAAAATTGAATTTTTAGAGCAAAATTAAATTTTGAATGAAAAATTTAATTTTAATACAAAAATTTAATTTGAAGTATAATAAATTTGAATATTAAAACGTAACAAATGTTTAATTATAAAATATTTTTTTAGACCTTTTGCCACATAGTCAAACCTGCGCGAAAACAGATTTTTTTAATATGATAATGGCGCTATAAAAACCTAAAACAGATGAGCAGTGAATGAACTATTAACTGGATATAAATAAAAATGATTTGTAGAAAAAACATGAATTGTGAAAAAATAAAAAATCAATTAAAAACACGGCTAAAACTGGCCAGATAAATAGACAATGAGCCCCATACGCAGCACCATAAAGCGCCTGTAGCCACTTTACAATTTGCCAAAAATTATAAAACTAGTTTGTGCGGCAAAAGCTGAAAACAAATAAATTTTATAAATATAAAAATTACATAACATATGACGTGCGAGACGCAATGCGAGCTTGAAACGTAGTCTAGAAAACGTATAAGAAAAAAAATTATTGTTTTTTTTTTTTTCATTTGAATAATAGAGATAATATATTTATAAAATAAATAGCCAAAGATAATAAACAAATAAATTGTAAAAAATTAAAAAAAAAAATTATTAAAAATTAAAAAAAAAATTAAATCTACCTCAACTGCCAATCAACCAACAGCCTAAACCCAATGCGGCTAATAAGCTGCGACGGCCTAACAACAAAGACAAGTTGTAAAAAAATGTCTAAAACAAATAGAGTCGCGGAAACCGGCTGCTACAGACCGCTAATAACAGCAAATCAAAGCTACAGCAAAAACAACAAAAGACGTATAAAAAATTAAAAAAAAAAAACAAGTACAAAAAATCCCGCACCCGCTATGCAAAGAAAAGAAACTATTTTTGTGCCAACTTGGCACAAAGCTGGTTTGGATTTGGAGACATTTTTTATTTATTTATTTTTTTACTTATTTTTTTATTATCATGTTTATAAATTTTGATTATTTTTGTTGCATTTTATGAAAATCAGCTGCCAACAAATGACGCCATTAGTGTCAACAACATATCGTGTGACGGTGAAATTCAAATTTAGCGCTGTCATGTTTTATTATTATTTTTTGGGATGGGGGAGGCTGTACTAAAAGTGAAAGAATTCTTGTAGTCATTAATTTAGTTTTATTTATTTTTTAAAATTTATATTCCTACGATACAAACATTTTCAATTTCTCAGCACATTAATCAGTTACAGGTTAAAATTTCCTGAAGCATTAAAAAACATAAAAAACAACCAAAAAATAAAAAAACCATAGTAAAAAAACCATAGGTAAAGGCAAAGGTAAAGGTAAAGGTAAAGGTAAAGGTAAAGGTAAAGGTAAAGGTAAAGGTAAAGGTAAAGGTAAAGGTAAAGGTAAAGGTAAAGGTAAAGGTAAAGGTAAAGGTAAAGGTAAAGGTAAAGGTAAAGGTAAAGGTAAAGGTAAAGGTAAAGGTAAAGGTAAAGGTAAAGGTAAAGGTAAAGGTAAAGGTAAAGGTAAAGGTAAAGGTAAAGGTAAAGGTAAAGGTAAAGGTAAAGGTAAAGGTAAAGGTAAAGGTAAAGGTAAAGGTAAAGGTAAAGGTAAAGGTAAAGGTAAAGGTAAAGGTAAAGGTAAAGGTAAAGGTAAAGGTAAAGGTAAAGGTAAAGGTAAAGGTAAAGGTAAAGGTAAAGGTAAAGGTAAAGGTAAAGGTAAAGGTAAAGGTAAAGGTAAAGGTAAAGGTAAAGGTAAAGGTAAAGGTAAAGGTAAAGGTAAAGGTAAAGGTAAAGGTAAAGGTAAAGGTAAAGGTAAAGGTAAAGGTAAAGGTAAAGGTAAAGGTAAAGGTAAAGGTAAAGGTAAAGGTAAAGGTAAAGGTAAAGGTAAAGGTAAAGGTAAAGGTAAAGGTAAAGGTAAAGGTAAAGGTAAAGGTAAAGGTAAAGGTAAAGGTAAAGGTAAAGGTAAAGGTAAAGGTAAAGGTAAAGGTAAAGGTAAAGGTAAAGGTAAAGGTAAAGGTAAAGGTAAAGGTAAAGGTAAAGGTAAAGGTAAAGGTAAAGGTAAAGGTAAAGGTAAAGGTAAAGGTAAAGGTAAAGGTAAAGGTAAAGGTAAAGGTAAAGGTAAAGGTAAAGGTAAAGGTAAAGGTAAAGGTAAAGGTAAAGGTAAAGGTAAAGGTAAAGGTAAAGGTAAAGGTAAAGGTAAAGGTAAAGGTAAAGGTAAAGGTAAAGGTAAAGGTAAAGGTAAAGGTAAAGGTAAAGGTAAAGGTAAAGGTAAAGGTAAAGGTAAAGGTAAAGGTAAAGGTAAAGGTAAAGGTAAAGGTAAAGGTAAAGGTAAAGGTAAAGGTAAAGGTAAAGGTAAAGGTAAAGGTAAAGGTAAAGGTAAAGGTAAAGGTAAAGGTAAAGGTAAAGGTAAAGGTAAAGGTAAAGGTAAAGGTAAAGGTAAAGGTAAAGGTAAAGGTAAAGGTAAAGGTAAAGGTAAAGGTAAAGGTAAAGGTAAAGGTAAAGGTAAAGGTAAAGGTAAAGGTAAAGGTAAAGGTAAAGGTAAAGGTAAAGGTAAAGGTAAAGGTAAAGGTAAAGGTAAAGGTAAAGGTAAAGGTAAAGGTAAAGGTAAAGGTAAAGGTAAAGGTAAAGGTAAAGGTAAAGGTAAATGTACAATACAACGCCAAGTAAACTCGAAAATAAAAGCAAATAAAAACAAACACTAAAACGCAATACACACAAATATAATAAAATCAAACAAATTAATAATCAATACAAATACAAAAAATAAACAATAATGTATAAAGAAATTAAAATATTAAAAGAAAAACTACATGATCACCTCAAAAACAACAACCCCTTAAAAAACCAAAAAAAAAAAACAAGGAAAATCTAAAATATTAAAATTTGACAAATTAAGATTACGTGCAATATATGATTTACCTTACATAAAGTATATAATTTTTAAACGAATAATTGAATAGAACCTTTATAGTCAAAGCACCAATCATATTTTTAAATATACACAGTTCTATATTTCATTATCTTTCATTGTATATTTCATTCTTTATTTTATTTGTTATTAAAATATACATTTCAAAATTGCTTTAATAAAAAACGTAATTTTCGTCTTCAAAAAATTTCGTTTAATGAATGATTCTGATTATCAGAACTTTTTTAGCAAATCTGTTTAATATTAAATTAAATAATATAATATTAAATCTCAATTTCTAAAATCTCTATTTTATTATTTTAATAATTGCTAATATCACTTTTGCTATTTAGAATTTAATTTGACTAACATATCTATTTAATATACTGAATTTGCAGATTTTAATTTGATCTTTTCTGGAATACATTTTCGTTCTGCAAGCAATTATTTGTTTTTTAATAAATTTTATTGTTCTAAATTATATTTGTGATGATCTAAAATTTATGTTTCTATTCTAATTCCAAATAAATACTGTTAAATCCGAAGAAATTGCAATTTTCGATAATTTCGGATTTTTTCATTCATCTTTTATAAAAATATACCATTTATACAATAGCCCAAAATATAATTCCGTTATCAAAAATGTATTCTAAATAAAAATCCAACTTTCATGCAAATTATATCAACCCTTTAAATACCAAAAACTTTTTCTATTTCCATATAATTTTAAATATTTAAAATACCATCAAGAATCCAAGATATCTATGTGGTAGACAGTCAAACATTAAAGAGATAACAGTAAATTTAATAAAATTCGTTGCCAACACAGTGTGAGTTGCATATTTGGCGAAAGTTTTTCATAAAACAAAGACAAAAAATAATAAATAAAAACAAAACGAAACGAAAACTCCAAAAGCCAAATGAAGAAAGGATCAAAGTACCAAGTTTTGTAAAGTTGAGAAATACAAAGTTTTGCGGTACGTTTTCTGCATTTACTCCTCCAGAGTTGAGTTGGGCTAACAAAAAGTTATATGTTTTTGTCGTTTGCTGCTAGAACTCATTGTCAGCTGGAGTTTTCAAAGTATTTATATATGCAACTTGTGCTTCTTAGATATTCATTTAATTCTTCATTAATTTTCTAAATTTCATTTCCATTAAATTCTGACTGTTTATTATGATATAATAATGCTTTACATTTGAAGATTATAAAGTGCTGCATTCTAAAAATGTGACATTGTTTTTAATTTTCTGCTTTAAATGTTTCTTTTATTTTTCCAGTATTTTAGTATCGCATATTTTAACTAACTACCAAATTCAAATTGAGTATCTAATTACATCATCTTATCCAAATGAAATTCCTCCACAGTCACTCCTTTTTCAACGCAGTCCTTTGAGCAAGATTTATATGCTTGAAGTACTCAATTGTTCGAAAAGTCTAGACTTGGTACAGTTTGTTAATTGCCAAGCAATGCAGCGTCATTTTTCTTCTTTAATCTATTTCAACTACTTTTAATTTTGTTTTTTTTTACTGCTTTTTAGACTTAGAACAACTCTAATTGGTTTTCGTATTTCTTTCTTTTTGCAAGCAGAAAAAGTGTTAGGTTGCAGCAAGTATTATATGTTTGCAAGCATTATTTCTAAAAACACTATGGATTGTCAGTATAATTTACATGATTTTTGAATGACTATTTTAAAGTTTTTATATTAGATTGTATCATATAATCTCCTTTGAAATGGACACTGCAGCCTCGATTCAAAAAAAAAATCAAAGAGTAAAAGTAATGTAAATTACACAAACAGACGCAGAAGTTAAAAATAGATATAAATTTTAAACAATGTTTTTATACAGCATCGTTTAAACCATAACACACCTACTATTTTTTCACCCATTGATGAACAAAGTCCACTACATATTTAGTACAAATTGATAACTCGTTATTTTTTTAAGTTAACTTTTTTATTTAAATTGCATTTTCATATAGTCAATGTTTTGTAAATATATTGTTAATGTTTTGTTAATGTTTTGCAAAATATTTTGTAAAATTTTGCATTTTTTTTGTAAATTTTTTGGTATTTTTCAAAATGTTATATTAATGTTTTGTAAATGTGTTGTAAATATTTTGTAAACGTATTGTAAATGTTTTGTAAATGTTTTGTAAATTTTTTGTAAATGCTTTTTAAGTTTTTTCTGAATGATTTCTAAATATTTTGAAATGTTTTGTAATATATTGTAAAATGCTTGTCTAAATAATTTGTAAAATGTATTCCAAATGTTTTCAATAGATATTTTGTGTATGTTTTGTAAATGATTTGATAATGTTTTGCAAAATGCTTTGTAAATATGTTGTAAATCTTTTGTAAATGTATTGTAAATGTTTTGTAAATATTTTGTAAATGTTTTTTTTAAATGTTTTCTAAATTATTTCTAAATATTTTGTAAATGTTTTGTAAATATTTTGTAAAACGTTTTCCAAATGTTTTCTAAATGTTTTGTAAATGTGTTCTATATGTTTTGTAAATGTTTTAAAAATGTGTTTTAAATATTTTTTTTTTAATTTTGTCCAAATATTTTGTACATGTTTTTTAAATATTTGTTCTAATTCTTCTATTTCCTCAGACTGCCAAAACAAACTTTATTTTAAAATTTGGTAGTATTTCGAATTTTATTTGTGTCGTAAATATTTTGTAAATGTTTTCTAAATTATTTCTAAATATTGTGCAAGTGTTTTGTAAATACTTTGTAAAATGTTTTGTAAAATGTTTTCCAAATGTTTTCTTAATGTTTTCTAAATGTTTTGTAATTATTTTGTTCTAAATCTTCTATTTTCTCAGACTGCCAAAACAATCTTTATTTTAAAATTTGGTAGAATTTCGTTTGGCGCTACATATTTTCGATACATCACCTCCTTTTAAAGTTTTTCCACTCATTCCTATCAACGTTCCAAGTTTTTTCTAAATGATTTCTAAATATTTTGAAAATGTTTTGTAATCTATTGTAAAATGCTTGTCTAAATAATTTGTAAAATGTATTCCAAATGTTTTTAATAGATATTTTGTGTATGTTGTGTATGTTGCTAAATGCTTTGTAAATGTGTTGTAAATCTTTTGTAAATGTATTGCAAATGTTTTGTAAATAATTTGTAAATGTTTTTAAATGTTTTCTAAATTATTTCTAAATATTTTGTAAATGTTTTGTAAATATTTTGTAAAATGTTTTCCAAATGTTTTCTAAATGTTTTGTAAATGTTTTAAAAATGTGTTTTAAAAGTTTTTTAAATATTTTGTACATTTTTTTTTTAATTTTTTCCAAATATTTTGTACATGTTTTTTAAATATTTGTTCTAATTCTTCTATTTCCTCAGACTGCCAAAACAAACTTTATTTTAAAATTTGGTAGAATTTCGAATTTATTTTGTAAATGTGTTGTAAATATTTTGTAAATGTTTTCTAAACTATTTCTAAATATTGTGTAAATGTTTTGTAAATACTTTGTAAAATGTTTTGTAAAATGTTTTCCAAATGTTTTCTAAATGTTTTCTAAATGTTTTGTAAATGTTTTGTAAATATTTTGTTCTAAATCTTCTATTTTCTCAGACTGCCAAAACAATCTTTATTTTAAAATTTGGTAGAATTTCGTTTGGCGCTACATATTTTCTATACATCGCCTTCTTTTAAAGTTTTTCCACCCATTCCTGTCAACATCTGTGCTTGCTGCATCATTCTAAAACTCGTCCTACATTCCATATTTTGACTGCCACTTGTCGACGTTTGCATTTTGTGTTTCTCGATTTTTGGTATTTCTTTTTTTACCATTTTGCTTCTTTATCTCTTATTTTGTTAATCTTCTTTTTTTTAATTTTTCTATCAACTTTTGCATAGTTGAGTTTTCATCTTTTTGTTCTTCTGCTTTTTATTCTTATACTGCATATTTGTTTCTTTTTTTAGTTTTTCTATACTTTTTTTATTACTTTGCTCCTCTTTTAGTTTCTGCTGCATTCTTTATAGTTTTTCTTCATGTTTATTTTGTGCGAATTTTTCTTAATAAAGTTTTGCAAAAAGTTCACAAGACACAAGACGAAATAGTCGGTGCTAAAAGTTTTCAGACATTTGCTTATTAATAAATGATAACAACCAAACTAACTAATCTAATGAAATAGTAGGACTAATGGGAATACTCGAAAACACTATATGCCTTCTACAAAATTATATTAAATACTAACTATGCTATATTGAAATTCTAAACATATTTACATATAAAGGCACCAAAAATATCTAAAAGTATGGAAAATTTTTAAAATACTAGTAAAAATATGAAATTTTTACGGAATTAAATATATAAATCGGATATATACAAAAAAAAAGTACAACTTTTAATAACGACTGTTGCCTGCATTTCAAATGAAAGTCAATTCAGCTCAAAATACTTTAAAGTATACCAAAGAAAAAAAAGAGAAAGAATAAAAAAAATAAAATATATGAAGAAAAAAAACTTTTAAATTAAAAAAAAAATAATAAAACTAACGATAGAGCAAATAAAGCGCAAAAAGTTTGCAAAAACTACTAGAGAAACAGTTGAAAAAGTATGAATTTCTGTAGTTTTCGTCTCTGGCATATTTTTGTAGGACTCTGTGTGTTTGTATATCGTCCAAGAAGAAGAAGTAAAACAACCCAAATAAAAATAATAAAAAACAAAAACTTAAAATTACAGTAAAATTGAAAGACAGTAAATTCCAGACAGTTGAGACAGCAGCGAAGAAAAATGGTAGGGTTCTTCAAAGTAAAATGGGTACCAAAGAACATTTAAAAGTTTTGAAAGAGGAAGTGGTAAACAAAGAGCCAGTGGTGAAAAAAGGTAGGAAGTGGTAAAGTAGACAAAATAAAAAAAAAGAGTTGATGTTGAAAAATAAAATAAAAGACAAATAAAAAAAATAAAGAAAGGGTTTAAGAAAAGTTGAATTCAAGAAAACAGATTTTATAAAACCATTCAAAGCATGATTTTCAGTTGCGAAAAGGTTAAAACTGACCAAAAAAAAAAAGAGTACTTTTTTTAAGGCAAGAATTTAATTTAAAGGCAATAAAGATTCTATTTTTCCATCAAAATTCAATTTTTCACTAAAACTTCAATTTTTCACTAAAAATTCAATTTTTCACTAAAAATTCAACTTTTCGATAAAACTTCAATTTTTCACTAAAAAATTCAAAATTTCACTAAAAATTCAATTTTTCACTAAAAATTCAATTTTTCACTGAAAATCCAATTTTTCACTAAAAATTCAATTTTTCACTAAAAATTCAATTTTTCACTAAAAATTCAATTTTTCACTAAAAATTCAATTTTTCACTAAAAATTCAATTTTTCACTAAAAATTCAATTATTCACTAAAAATTAAATTTCTCACTAAAAATTCAATTTTTCACTACAAAAATCAATTTTTCAATTCAATTTTTCTCGAAAAATTCAAATTTTTCACTAAAAATTCAATTTTTCACTAAAAATTCAATTTTTCACTAAAAATTCAATTTTTCACTAAAAATTCAATTTTTCACTAAAAATTCAATTTTTCACTAAAAATTCAATTTTTCACTAAAAATTCAATTTTTCACTAAAAATTCAATTTTTCACTAAAAATTCAATTTTTCACTAAAAATTCAATTTTTCACTAAAAATTCAATTTTTCACTAAAAATTCAATTTTTCACTAAAAATTCAATTTTTCACTAAAAAATCAATTTTTCACTAAAAATTCAATTTTTCACTAAAAAAAATTCAATTTTTCACTAAAAATTCAATTTTTCACTAAAAAAAATTCAATTTTTCACTAAAAATTCAATTTTTCACTAAAATTCAATTTTTCACTAAAAATTCAATTTTTCACTAAAAAATTCAATTTTTCACTAAAAATTCAATTTTTCACTAAAAATTCAATTTTTCACTAAAAATTAAATTTTTCACTAAAAATTCAATTTTTCACTAAAAATTCAATTTTTCACTAAAAATTCAATTTTTCACTAAAAATTCAATTTTTCACTAAAAATTCAATTTTTCACTAAAAATTCAAATTTTCACAAGCAATTCAATTTTTCGTTAAAAATTACATTTTTCACTTAAAATTCAAATTTTCACTAAAAATTTAATTTAAAAAAAAAAAAATTAACTAAAAATTCAATTTTTTATCAACAAAAAAATCAATTCTTAAGTATATTTTACTATATTTTACTAAAAATTTTAAATTTTCATTAAGAAAAAAAATCAATTGACAATCCGATGATTTCAAGTAAAATTTTAATTTTTAATTAGAACGTACTTAAACTTAAAATACATAAATCTAAAAACAAAATTAAAAAACTATAAAACTTGTGAAAAAGTAAAACAAAAATGCAATTATAATAAAACACGCGGCTCAGACATATTGTTTCTTTCCGGCATTAAAACGAGTGACACAAAAATGGCTCATGACCCCACATACAAGAAAAAGAAAACGTTTTTCTTGAAAAAAAAAAAAAACAGGAAAAAAAAGAAGAAAATGAAAAAACACGTAAAATCGCAAAACACTTCGTTCAGAAATGTTTACGAAACAAAACGAACTGCATGTTCACTTCGTTTACTTTGTATCCTTGCAACATGTTATAAACAACACACCCAACACAATTTACTTCTTCCCACCCCATATATACCCCGACATAGCCATCCTTCCAAACATCTATCTCGAACTCCAACTCAAACCCGACCTCTATTTTTAAGTAGAAACCTTAAGTTGACGGTGCTTCGCAAATAATCCTTTGGCATTTTTATTGTTTTTGTTGTTGTTGCGCTACAGTTTACATTTTATATTTGTGCACATTTATTTTAGCGTCCTTTTAGCAAGAGTCCTTTTTAAGTTTTTCTTTTTATGTTCGTTTTTTTTATTTTTTACATTTTATACTTTTCTTTAAAAAGTTTTTTTTTTTTTTGCTGTCCGTTAATTTCTCAACTTTGTTCGCCTGCAAAAGTTCTTATTGCGATATCGTCCTTTTTTTCTCGAAAATGTTGATTTTTATGCTCACTTAAAACGCAAGCAAAGTCTGCATTTGTTTTTGTCTTTTTTTATAAATTTATTTTATTTCTTCATTTTTATATTTTCTTTAAACTCCTTTTTGAGTCCTGCGCTGGGTGGGTTTACGTTTGTCTAAAAACTGTGCGCCCAGTTACATGCTATTAAAAGTGCATTCTGCTAGCTCTTTCTAGCGATTTTTAATCATTTACTACACTAAAAAAAATACTAAATTTATTTATTTTTTGAAATTAAAAATAAATGTGTACTCTACAACACTTAGGGTGTGTGCGAATTCGACTAAATTGCTGACTAAACTAAATTTTGTCGGTAATGCAGTGTTCGACTTTTCAATTTAGCAAATTTTTGAGCAGATTAAATTGAGCTAAATTGGATGACAGCAAACAGACAAGTGATAATCGATCGATTATGGACTTTAACACTTACCGGTTACCGAATGGCGATCGAATGAAAAGCCCTTCAATTTAGTTTAGTCAGCAATTTAGTCGAATTCGCACACACCCTTAGAGTCCAGTCACTTTTTCATATTAAACTTAGTTTAAACTACTTGTAATATTGAAAATTTTAAAAAAATATTTAAAATGTCGTTTTAACAGTTTTATAATTCTTTATCGGTCTGTAAAATTTAAAGAAATTCAGCCGATTTAATTAGAAATTATAGATCTTTTAAAAAAGTCGAAAAATTTTAACTAAGTTTAAACTTCTACTGAAAAACTAAACCTTAGTTAACGAGAGAAACACATTTCGAAATGCTAAAAAGTTTAAGTTGCAATTTGTAGTTCTTGTTTAATTTCTGCGCACAGCACATCACATTAATTTGTTCCGCCCAACCAATTCAATGCTCAAAGAACTAATTCGACTATTCCAATTGCAAAGTCGGTTCTTATAACCAAAATTAAAAGTGCTTTAGTTTGTTCTTCAACAAATTCACAACAGTTTTAAACATATTTAATATGTCTTTATAATAATATTTTAAAAGGCAAACGAAAATTGAAAATTCCCCTAACCAATTTGTAGAAATTTTCATTTTAATCGAATTAAGTTAGTTGTTACAACTATCTTTTTCTTTCAACCAACCTTTCTGCTCAAAAAATCGGACTTAACTGTTTATATTATTGACATAAAATATTTAAAATTTGTACATTTTATACTTAAATTAATCTGGATCTTTCGACATAAATGAGACACTAATGTACTAATATAAAATAAATGTGGAACGTATCGAATTTCTCATAAAAACATTAACGAAATAAGCATATTTTATGCAGTTAATAATGCTTATTATTTTGTATAAAACATTTATAAACATAAATTGAAAACTTGCGAACTTTATATCTGCTACCACGTTTTATTTTCAAGTGGAATGCATTTGTGTTTGGAACAATATAAATGTATACATAT
Source organism: Dryomyza anilis (assembly GCA_951804985.1). Lineage (NCBI taxonomy): Eukaryota > Metazoa > Arthropoda > Insecta > Diptera > Dryomyzidae > Dryomyza > Dryomyza anilis. The sequence goes on along the minus strand of OX638134.1, from coordinate 77,567,844 downwards.
TTTAATTTCTCACTAAAACAGTCAAAATCAACTCATTTTATGCAGTAATAATGCCTTTTGTTTGATATATAAAACATTTATAATTATAAATAGAAATCATATAAACTTCAAATCTGCTATCACGTTTGTTCCAAGTGGAATGTATTTGTGTTAATAGCAAAATAAATATGGAATCTCTTGAATTTCTCATAAAAAGAGCCAAACTCAACATATTTTATGTAGTTAATAACGACTATTGTTTGATATAAATAAAACATTTATAAATATAAATAGAAATTGTACAAACTTCAAATCTTATAAAACGTTTTGTTTTCAAGTGAAATGGATTTTTGTTTAGAGCATAGATTGTTGATGAGATTTGTGGAACTATTTAAATTAATTTAAACCACAAATTAATGCTTTTAATTTTTAAAAAAGTTTCAAATTTTTGTCTAATTTCAAAGCATAATTATAGTCAAATATTCAAAGTGGAACGTATTACTTCTTGCTAAAAATTATTAAAGTTTATTATAATATTGCATATTAATTGGCATATAAAATGTTTGGAAATGTAAATATAAAACGTGTAAACTTTGACGCTACTGGGACGATTAGTTTTTCAAGTGGAATTAAGTGGAATTCATTTTAGTAGATTTGTGCAAAAGTTAAAATTTATTTAAACGCCTACTTAATGCTTTTAATAACCGATTTAAAAATACTAAATATTTGAATTCTATAAAAGAATTAGCATAATAAACCTTGAAATTAGTGTATGTGGAACGCATTGACTCTTTTCAAAATCTGCTACAGTCTAATATATTTTATGTTCTGATAATAATGCATGTTTTCAATAATAAAACATTCATTAAAATAAAAAAAGCACAGACTATTTACATTACAGTGGAATGCATTTAAAGTTAAATGTTTGATTATTGTCGAATTTGTATAACTGATGCCTAAATACATTGACCACTTAAATTGAGAACATAGAACTTTGAACACATTTTGACACAGCAAATCTAACAAATGGACTTGATTAAAGTTCGTGTAGTAGGTCATGTATGGAACTTATTGATTCACTACCAAATCTATTTCTTAATAATTATATTTGTTATTTGACGAATAATAATAAATATAAATAAAATATGCTTAAAATGGGCCAAATTTAAGCACACTACCATGAAATATTTTCTAGTGGAACGCATTCGAAATGAAAATATATTAGTTTAATTTAAAAAATAAAATATACATATGGTTGCCCTTTATTATACATCGTTTAAAGGACTAACAGTGTTAATGTTTTAATAATTTTGGAACTTGTTGATGCATTTTTATAACCTGGTTATTTGAACAAATTCAGCGTAATATGTTTCAATTTGCAGCCCTCTAAAACATATAAGTATTGAAGTGGAACGCATTAGAAAATAAGTAACTTTGTAGTTTTCGGTTATTAAGAATATCGACTATAAAATACCACATTGTTTTGTAGTGGAACGCATTTATTTAGATAGAAATAAAGTTGTAGTTTTTGGATATTCGACACATTTTATCTCATAATTTGTCAGATATTTTGCCTATATAGCGTTATTTTATATGACCATAAAATATGTAAATTTTATTATTTTAAGAAAAATGAATTTATAGTTTCGAATATGTAGAAAAACTGCATATTTTATTAAAGATAATACTGCTGATATTTGGCCTATACAAAACTTTTTTGTATGATCATGAAATGTGACAATTTTATTTATATAAAACGTAATTGTTTTAAAGTGGAACGCATTTAAAGTGACATTTTTTATTAGTTTTCGGATAATGTTATAACTTATTTCCAGATATTGCTATTTAACATATAATTGATTTTTATTTATAAGCACTTAATTGTGCCAATTTGAAGACCTCTAACACATTATACTTTTGTAGTGGAACGCATTTAGAGCAAAATGAATTTGTAGTTTTCGGATATATAGAATATCCGAATATTTTATGTCGATAATACTGCTGATATTTGACTTTAAAAAAGTTATTTTAAATGCTTAGAAAAAGTGCCAATTTAATTTCTTTAAAACGGTATTGTTTTGAGTGGAACGCATTTATAGAGAAGTGAATTTGTAGTTTTCAAATATAAAGATATTTGGTTTACAAAATAATTTTTATTTATATGAGCATAAAATGTGCCAATTTGAAGACCTTTAAATCGTTATAATTTTTAGTGGAACGCATTTGATCGAAATTATTTTGTAGTTCCCAGATATGTAGAATTTTGGCATATCAATAATGCTGCTACTATTTTACATATAAAACGTGATGTTATATGAATCATAAAATTTGACAATTGGAAGACCTTTAAAACGTTAAAATTTCAAAGTAGAACCGCATAATTTGAAATTCCAGAATTCTATATTTCAGAATTTGATTTTTTAATACAAAGAATGTGTTTTCCAAGCTAATTCAAGTTCTGCGGAACGTATTCAATTTAAATTTTCTTATATAATATTTGAATTTCTATCAAAAGTAAATGAAAAACAAATTTTCTTTAGTGCAGCACCACAGCAGACAACCATCTTCTAGCTGCCTTCAGAGTCCGACGCCTTGCCTTGCCTGGCAAGTGCAACGCCACACATTTCGAAGTCATCTACAGCGTCGCGTTGTATCCTTCGGCATTTTCAATAAGTTAAAACTTTGCACAGTAAGTGCATAAAATAAAAAATAAAAAGAAAAATAAAATATAAAAAAGGACATGGAAAAAACTAAAAGAATATAATAAAAATCAAGAAACAAAATTGCAATGAAATGAAACAAAATGAAGCAAAGTTCGTGCGCAAGGATTTTCAAGTGAAGCGCATGAAATATTGATGATGTTGCTTGCAAGCAATGGCGTCGTCGTTGTCGAAGGACTGCAAGGACATGCGGCAGCGCATTGTATGCGACGCCTCCGCACGTTGATGACAGCGTCAGACTTAAGTGGTAGCAGTCAGCTACTGCATGAAGGTGGGTTGTATGTCCCCGTTGGTAGAAGAAGACGACAAGGACAATGGGAAAGAGTACAAAGAATAAGGAGGAGTAGACGTAGAATAGGTAGCTTGGCAGCAAGAGTCGCTGACTAACGGAGTGAGTGTATGAATGACTGAGTGAGTGAGTGAATTGGCGTCTGTCGTCCTTCGCGCCGACATGTGAATGTCCTTTAAACATTTCCGCATTGCATTTCAATGCATGTCTCAGCGTGACAGAGAGGCCAAGAAAAACAAATGATATTTTTTAATGAAATTACATTAATAAAATTTTAAATTCAATTAAATATTCCAAAATAAAAAATTTGTATAAAAATTATATTTTACAATAAAACTAAATCAATTTTTCACAAAAAAAAAAATATATTATTCACTAAAAATTCAATTATTCACTAAAATTTCAAATTTTCACTAAAAATAAAAATGTTCTCTCAAAATTCAAATTTTTACTCAACATAAAAAATTCAAAATTTCACTAAAAATTCAAATTACACTAAAACTCACTCAAAATTCTAATTTTCTCTCAAAGTGCAAATTTTCACTTAAATTATCACTTAAAATTTAAATTTTCACTCAAAATACTAATTTTTACATAAAATTTAAAATTTTCACTAAAAATTAAATGTTTCACTAAAAATTCAAATTTTCATTCAAAATTCAAATTTTCACTCAAAATTCAATTTGTCACTCAAAATTCAATTTTTCACTCAAAATTCAATTTTTACTCAAAATTTAAATTTTCACAAAATATTCAAATTTTCACACAAAATTCAATTTTTACTCAAAATTCTAATTTTCACTAAATATTCAAATTTACACTCAAAATTCAATTTCTTATTAAAAATTCAAATTTTCACTCAAAATTAAGAAATCAAATTTTCACTCAAAATTAAAAAATCAAATTTTCACTTAAAATTAAAAAATCAAATTTTCACTCAAAATTAAAAATTTTAATTTTCACTTAAAATTCAATTTTTCACTCAAAATTCAAATTTGTCTCAAAATTCATAGTGAACATTTTAACTTAAAATTAAAATGTTCACTCTGAATTTAAATTTCCTCTCAAAATTAATAAATCAAATTTGACTCAAAATGCAAATTTTCATTCAAAATTCTTATTTTTTTAAAAATTCAAATATTCACTCAAAATTCAATTTTTCACACAAAATTAAATTTTTTACTTTAATTGCAAATTTTCACTCAAAATTCAAATTTTCACTCGAAATACAAATTTTCACTCAAAAATCAAATTTTCACAAAAAAATCAAATTTTCACTCAAAAATGAAATTTTCACTCAAAAATTAAATTTTCACTCAAAATTAAAAAATCAAATTTTCACTCAAAATTAAAAAATCAAATTTTCACTCAAAATTAAAAAATCAAATTTTCACTCAAAATTAAAAAATCAAATTTTCACTCAAAATTAAAAATTTAAATTTTTCAGTTAAAATACAATTTTTCACTTAATATTCAAATTTGACTCAAAATTCACAGTGAACATTTTAACTTAAAATTAAAATGTGCACTCTGAATTTAAATTTCATCTTAAAATTAATAAATCAAATTTGACTCAAAATGCAAATTTTCATTCAAAATTAGAATTTTTTTAAAAATTCAAATATTCACTCAAAATTCAATTTTTCACATAAAATAAAATTTATTACTTTAATTGCAAATTTTCACTCAAAATTCAAATTTTCACTCGAAATACAAATGTTCACTCAAAAATCAAATTTTCACAAAAAAAAAAATCAAATTTTCACTCAAAAATCAAATTTTCACTAAAAAATCAAATTTTTACTCAAAATACAAATTTTCACTCAAAATTCAAATTTTCACTCGAAATCAAATTTTCACTCAAAAATCAAATTTTCACAAAAAAAAATCAAATTTTCACTCAAAAATCAAATTTTCACTCAAAAATCAAATTTTCATTCAAAAATCATATTTTCACTCACAAATCAAATATTTACTCAATATTCAAATTTTCACTCAAAAATCAAATTATCACTCAAATTTCAATTTTTTTACTAAAAATTTAAATCTTCAAATGGTGTTCAGTTTTTTAAAATGTCCATTAATAAATAATTTTTAAACCAAAATTAAAATTTGTCTCTTAGAATAAAATTTCTTAAGCTACCCACAAATGTATCAATTCTTTTTCACTTTTTCTCTGTCGTTTTCTTAATTTAAAATTGCTGACAGTATCAAAAAAGATGGTCGACTCTCATTGAAGCTGCACTACTTAAATAACCCTGATCAACCCACCACCTAGAATATTTATTAGGTTCGATTCATTTTTGGACAACGTGCTGTGCGACAGTTTTCCTTAGTTTCTACGTTTTATTAGCACAATTTAAGCCAAACAAAAGTTTTTTTTTTTTTTTCATTTTTTACATTTAGCTATTTTACGATGTTACCAAAAAAAAAAGGTATATATCACATAAAAATAACAGAGAATGTAAAAAATAGTGTAAAATAAAAACTTTTTTCCACCCACAATGGCCTTAATAAAGTTAAAATGTTGAATTTGCAGCACAACCTTTTTTTTTTGTTGATGTATAAAAATTTTAAATCCTGACGGGCCCATAAATCGATTCATTACATGCATAAAAGGATTCTGTACGAAGGTCCTTGTTTGCCCAACAGGCAGTTTATGTAAAAATAAAAAAAAAATATAAAAAATCTATGGAAAAAACTGACACGCAAAAACTGTTATAAAAATATCCCATAAAATTATAAAAAAAAAAACCATTCGATCAACTTTTTTTTTTGTTTTACTTTCTGCCATTTTTTGTACAGCTTTATTTTATGTAAAATATAAATATTTCCATTAATAAAGTTTTATTGTTGCAATATTTTGCACTATTTTCGACTCCAATTAAAAAAATAAAAACTGATTTTTTTTACTGCACCGATTAATCCTTGATACAGTTATAATAACATCAAGAGAAATGAATGAAAAATGATTTTAAAACAATGCAAACACATGTAGCTACATATAAAAGCTTTTAAAAGTTTTTTTTTATTTGGTTTTGGGTGCGCATATCCGGTCAACAAAAAGGTAACTTTAATGCTCTGAATGTATACAATTCCGAAAAACTATAATAAAAAAGTATTTACAAATAAATAAATTAAAAATAAATAACATATGTTGCGAAATACAGTGAACGAGACAAAAATTCTGCACTAAAATAAACATCGCTGTAGAAAATATTTATATGGGGCTTGAATTCTGAACCTAGTTCCGAACTAAAAGCCAAAAAAATAGAAATACTGTATTAAAGAAAAAAATAAATGTTTTTTAAAATAAATATAAACTTAAATTGATGTAGAAAACAACTACTTAAATTTATTACATTTAAAAATTGAACTAATCTATTTAAAAAGTAACAAAATGTAGTAGAACTACATTTTTCAAAACAAAAACATAAATGTAGTATAATTTACTTCATTAACTTTTTCGCAGTAGTTAGTCGTAATATGTATGTCAGATAATGCCCCAGTTCAAAATTCAACAAATAAATCAAATGAAATTGATCAGTTCTATGGACCTCGATTACTTTGTAATGACAGGTAAATGATTTTCAAAGGATATAACATAATGTAATGCATAAAATTTATCTAGAATCAAGGTGATTCGGTATACAAAATTATAGCAAGATCATATGTAATGATACCATGATAAATATTACCGTTCTGTACAGATCATTTAAACTGTTTTACAAAAAAGCTACGATCATAATATCTTTTACCGCTGGGTATAAATCATTGTTTCTCAAAAATATGAAATTTTAGAAGAATATCGCGTTTAAAATTTCAATATTTTGCAATACGAACAATATCTGTCTCAAAGAGATATTTAAAATTCATGATTACACTCGGAAAATTCAAAATTGAATTGATGAAGTATTTGCAAACTCAGATTAATTTTTTTTTTCTTTTTTTATTCTTTAAAATGTTTCCAGATTTTCTTATAAAATATTGTGGCGTGTTGTGATATGGTGATTAGTGATATGGAAGAGATATGAAATTTGAGGCGATAACGACTCAGTTACCGAGACTTGATTCGACACTTGATTCGACACTTGATTCGAGAACAAGATCGCGTTTAAGCAAAGTTTACAGATCAAAAAAAGAGGCGATAACGATTCGGTGCCGAGACGAGATTCGAAACGAAATTCGAGACTACATTCGAGAAGAGATTCTAAATGAAATTCGAGACTATATACGAGAAGAGATTCGAAACGAGATTAGAGACGAGATTCGAGACGAAATTCGATACAAGATGTGATATGAACGAGATATGAAATTTGAGGCGAAATCGGGTCAGTAGCCGAGATTCGAAACGAAATTCGAGACTATATTCGAGAAGAGATTCGAAATGAAATTCGAGACTATATACGAGAAGAGATTCGAGACGAGATTTGAGACGAGATTCGAGACGAGATTCGAGATGAAATTGGAGGAGAAATTGGAGACAAGATTCGAGACGAGATTCGAGACGAGAGTTGAGACGAGATGATATGAGATTTGAGACGACACGATATTCTAGCCCAGATTTGAGACGAGATTCGACACAAGATTTGAGACGAGATTCGATGCGAGATTCGACATGAGAGTTGAGACGAGATTGGAGACGAGATTTGAGGCGAGATTCGATACGAGATTCGAGACGAGATTTGAGACGAGATTTGAGATGAGATTCGAGATGTGATATGGACGAGATATGAAATTTGAGGGAAATCGACTCAGTATCCAAGACAAGATTCGAGACTCGAAACAAAATTGTAGACGAGATTCGAGGCGTACTTTGATACGAGATTCGAGACGAAAATCGAAATGAGATCAAGTGAGATTTAAGATGAGATTCGAAATGAGATTATAGTCGAGATTCGACCCGAGATTTCAGACGAGATTTGAGACGAGATTTGAGTCGAGATTTGACACGAGATTGAAGACGAGATTCGACACTAGATTCGAGACGAGATTCGAAACGAGATTCGAGACGAGATTTGTTATGAGATTCGAGATGAGATATGGACGAGATATGAAATTTGAGGGAAATCGACTCAGTAGCCAAGACAAGATTCAAGACTCGAAGCGAAATTGTAGACGAGATTCGATACGTACTTTGATACGAGATTCTATACGAGATTCGAGATTCGACACGAGATTTGAGAACAAGATCGCGTTTAAGCAAAGTACACAGATCAAAAAAAAAAGAGGCGATAACGACTCGGTGCCGAGACGAGATTCGAAACGAAATTCGAGACTATATTCGAGAAGAGATTCGAAACGAAATTAGAGACGAGATTCGAAATTAAATTCTATACGAGATGTGATATGAACGAGATATGAAATTTGAGGCGAAATCGAGTCATTAGCCGAGGCGAGATTCGAAATGATATTCGAGACGAGATTTGAGACGAGATTCCAGACGAGATTCGAGACGAGATTGAAGGCGAAATTGGAGACAAGATTCGAGACGAGATGATATGAGATTTGAGACGAGACAATATTCGAGTCCGGATTTGAGACGAGATTCGACACAAGATTGGAGACGAGATTTGAGGCGAGATTCGATACGAGATTCGAGACGAGATTTGTTATGAGGTTCGAGATGAGATTCGAGATGTGATATGGACGAGATATGAAATTTGAGAAAAATCGACTCAGTAGCCAAGACAAGATTCGAGACTCGAAACAAAATTGTAGACGAGATTCGAAACGAGATTCGATACGAGATTCGAGACGAGATTCGATACGAGATTCGAGACGAAAATCGAAATGAGATCAAGACGAGATTTAAGACGAGATTCGACATGAGATTATAGTCGAGATTCGACCCGAGATTTCAGACGAGATTCGAGACAAGATTTGAGACGAGATTTGAGACGAGATTTGACACGAGATTGAAGACGAGATTCGACACTAGATTCGAGACGAGATTTGAGGTGAGATTCGACATGAGATTATAGACGAGATTCGACAGAGGTTGGAGAACAAAATCACGTTTAAGTAAATTTTGTAATTCAAAACTTGCGTTAAATTTTATGTTTTAGACGAGATCTCTAGTTCGTTCATGAAATTTGAGTTAGGATATTTAAAGCAAACATAAGATTGACTTCGGTAGTCGAGAACGAGATTCGAGAAGAATATCGCGTTCATACAAATTACCGATAATAAAAACAAAACATCAAAAATTTTGTAAAATTTCTTTACGTTTACTAAGAATTGGCGATAAAAACGAGATATCTTTTAGGATAAGATCAAGAATGAAATTTGTTACGAATGTAAAATGTCTATATTAAGAAAGAGATTACAAATAATGAAAGATCTTTATAGTTTTCTGTTAAAAAAGAGTTAGTAGGAACTGCAGAGCCATATCGCCATATTTAAGTATTACTAGAAAAATTAAAAGTTAAAAAACAAAATATGTTTAAAAAAATTCGATATGTTTAAAGAAAGTTTAGAAAAAGTAGATCTATATAAGAATGTTTATAAATAGATGTGTATAAAAATGTATATAAGTCCTGTATAAACATCTCAAAAATTTTTGAAAAAGATTTGTTTTAGTAAAGATTTAAATAAAGACTCAGAAAATAATAGGCATTATATTGAAAAATAAAATAAAAACATTAAAATTTAAATAATTTCAGAAAATGTTTGTAATAAATATGATATGCAATACGATATGATACGCAAATGCATTTTTACACTTGAACTTATCGCATAATTAATATCAGTCATAAACAAATACAAAAGTGAAACAAGAATTACAAAACCTGTTATGTAAAGTTCTGAGTTTTTTTTTTTTGCAGTGGATTTTTATTTAAAACTACGCAAGCATATATCGTCTAAGGTAATTTAAAATTTTTTAATGCGTATGCAATATGCATTTCATACCAGACAACGATTAATGAATTAATATCAGGAATTATTGTATAAAAAACTCAGTTTAACTCGAACAAACGCGCGTTTAAGTTGTCTTGGAATTAAACAACATTTATTTTAAAATTGTTTTTCAATTTAGTAATATGTTTTACGGTTTGTTTCACAGCATTGCGTTGTTGTTGATTCCATGGCAGTGCCTGATCAAAGCTGGTAATAGTGTCAATTCTTAAAATTAAATTTAAATTTTTAAAAATATATATTTTTTCAAGATATCACCAATAGCTACTGTACGACACCAGATGAACTGCCAGGTCAATGTGTACCCTATGAGAATTGTACAAGTATTTTGGAGATTGTTTTGAAATATGGCGCATCGGTACCACAAGCCGAAAAGAATTACATCAAAGCAACCGCATGCGGTAAAAGCAATAATAAGGTAAAAATAGTCTATAAAATAGTCAACATCATAGTCTGAAAAAATATTCCAAAAATGATCTATAAATTAGTCCACAAAATACTCTTTAACATAGTCTAAAAAATAGTCCAAATAGTTATCAAAATAGTATAAAAAAGTAGTCTACAAAATAGTCTACAAAATATTATACAAAATAGTTTTCGAAAAAGTCTATAAAATAGTTTTGGAATTCGTCTTTAAAATAATCTTTAAAATAGTTTACAAAATGGTCTACAAAATACTCTTCAAAATTGTCTATAAATTGTCTTAAAAAGTCTTCAAAATATTCTACAAAAAGGTCTAAAAATGGTATATAAAATAGTCCACAAAAAAGTCTACCAAATAGTCTTCAAAATAGTCTTGGAAATAGGCACAAAATAGTCCACAAAAACATCTTCAAAATATTCTTAAAATAGTCTTCAAAATATTCCACACAAAAAAACTACAAAATATTGTAGACTATTTTAGTCCACAAGAAGATCTTCAAAATAGCCTTATACAAGTTTTCAAAATAGTCTATGAAATAGTTCTAAAATAGTCAATAAAATTGTTAAAAAAGTAGTTTAAAAAATAGTATATAGAAAAGTCTACAAAATAGTATTCAAAAATATCTTCCAAATAGTCTACAAAATAGTCTACAAAAAAGTCTACAAAAACACATTTTAAAAAGTATTCAAAATAGTCTACCAAATAGCCTTCAAAATAGTATACAAAATATTCTATACAAAATAGTTCTGATAATAGTCTACAACATAGTCTTCAAAAAGTCATAAAATATTCTTCAAAATAGTCCACAAAATAGTCTACAAAATAGTATAGTTCAAGTAGTCCACAAAATAGTATAAAAAAAACCTCTTAAAAATAGCCTTAAAAAGTATTCAAAATAGTCCAGAAAAAGTTCAGAATAGTCTATAAGAAAAGTCTACAAAATAGTATTCAAAAATATCTTCAAAATAGTCTACAAAATTGTCTTCAAAAACACATTTAAAAAAGTCTTCAAAATAGTCTACCAAATAGCCTTCAAAATAGTATACAAAATATTCTATACAAAATAGTTCTGATAATAGTCCACGACATAGTCTTCAAAAAGTCATAAAATATTCTTCAAAATAGTCCACAAAATAGTAAAAAAAAACATCTTCAAAATAGTCTACCAAATAGTCTTCAAAATAGTATACAAAATACTCTACAAAATATTTCAGAAAATAGTCTGCAACATAATTTTCAAAAAATCATACAATAGTCTTTAAAATAGTCTACAAAATAGTTTACAAAATAGTCTACAAAATCGACAAAACAAAACTCTTCAATCTTCAAAATAAAAATATCCTTTACTCTTCAAATAACCTTTTACTCTACGATATTCTCCATCAAAAATATATATAAAAAATATAAGAATTGGTTTTCAAAACAAACTAGGAAAACAAATACTCGGTCTTATTGACCGTAATCGAAATATTTTTTCACAACCAATTTTTATAAAATATTTTAATGCAAAAACTAATTTGTCGGGCTCTAGGTCTACCAAATGCAATATGTATTTTGCACTGGTTCAAAAAACAACTAATAAAATATTTTAAAAATAAAAGCTAAGCCTAATTGAAAAATGGTTTTGAATAATATATATTTTTTTCAAATCTTAGCAACATGTCTGCTGTGCACTCAACAGCGTCGGTCTGGCCGCTCTTTCCAGACAAGAATGCGGCACATATCCGATTACAAAAAAAGTATCAAATGGCATGGTCGCACCCGTTAATTTCTTCAAATGGATTGCATTGCTGAAGTACAGATTGCGGCAAACTTTTAAATGTGGCGGTTCCTTGATTAGTGATCGCTATGTGCTAACGGCAGCACATTGTGTGTCCAAGGATAAGCCGTAAGTGTTATAGGGCGCACATCAAAATAAAGATATCCAAATACATATTCACCATTTTTTTAATTCAGTTATGCGGTTAGATTAGGTGAACATACCATTTCCCAGACACGCGATTGTGATCAGAAGAATTGTGCGGATCCCATTGACGATGTTGATATCGAAGAGATTACAATGCATCCGTATTATCGAATTCACCAGATTTCTCATGACATTGCACTGTTACGCCTCAGTAGTACGGTAAACAGGGAGCCCATTTGTTTGCCAAATTCCGAACAACTATTGACTAAATTACCCCGGGGTTACTTTGTCGCCGGTTGGGGTAGCACTGAGAATAGTAAGTGTTATCAAGCATCTGTATTACAACTGACTACATTATACTTTTTTCTTTCCTAAGGTGACTCATCCGATGAATTGCGCTATATTGAAATTCCGAATCGTGATCTTGACATCTGTCAAACTACCTTTCGTTTCTACAATATAACGGCCAATCATCTTTGTGTCGGTGGTACTTCGGAGAAGAAAAGCTCATGTCATGGTGACTCTGGTGGACCTGTAAGCCGTGACGCACTGTATAGATATTTGGAAACGAGACGCAGAAGAATGGTACAGTACGGTATAGTTAGTACGGGCGCGGTAACCTGTGGTCAAACCTCCTTGCCGGCTGTTGCGACTAGTGTACCACGTTATATGCTTTGGATAACACAGAATATTAAGGAATAAATTCTTTTGGTACAGTAATGGTAAATGAATAAATACCATTACTATACAATTTTGGAATTTTAAGTCAACTTTATCATTATAATAAATATTACAATGTTCTACAACAACAATAAAGAGTTATGGACAAAATAATCTACAAAATAATCCAAAAAATAGGCAAAAAAAAAATCAGAGGTCAGAGATATAGATTAACCTTTTCGGAGGTTCCTGAATATCTCTCACTTAACAACATTTATTAAATAAATCAGTGATAAACTAAAAATTAAAGAAAATTTGATTTTGGTCTTACTTAAATAATTTTTGAAAACGTTCGGTTATTTCTGTAACAAAATATATCTCTAATTAATAATTTTGAGAAGCGTTGATGCACAATTATCTTTTCAGATGACTCCCAATATTTCTGGAACCCAGACTGATTGTAACTTTTGGTTAAAAATTTGGGTATATATGTAAATATAGGGTTTTAAGCCAAAATTAAAATTGTTATTGAAAACAAAATAAAATTTTAGTCGACAAAAACAACACTGTTCGAAAAAAATTGTTAAACATTTTTTGAGCCACAATAAAAAATAAAAACGCAATGTTCGAAAACAACAATATTCCATCAAAAAAAATGCATTCGACAAAAATAATAGTGTTATCAAATTTTCGAAAAAAAAAATAAGAAAAAATTTGGACCGACAAGAACATCGCAATGTTTGAAATCACCATTTTCCAAAAAAAAAAAATTGTATTCGACAAAAACAACAAAGTTCGATAATTTTCGAACAAAAAAATTTAGACAACAAGAACAACGCAATTTCCGAAATCAACATTTTCCAACGAAAATTTTCAAAAAAACAATGTTAAATATTTTTTGAACGACAAGAACTACGCAATGTTCGAAATCACCATTTTCCAAAAAAAATTAGACAAAAACAAGAATTTTCGAAAAAAAATTTTAACAAAAAATGTGAACAACGCTATTTTCGAAATCAACATTTTCCAAAGAAAATTAAAAAAAAAAATTTTTGAACGACAAAAACAACGAAAATCAACATTATTCAAAAATACACAAAAACAACTATGTTCGAAAAATTTAGAAAAAATAAAACAAAACTTTTTGGACGACAAAAACAATGCAATAGTTGAAATCATCATTTCCAAAAAAAAAAATACAATTATTTGACAAAAACAAAAATGTTTGAAAATTATGAAAAAAAAATTGTTAAAACGAAAACAACAAAGTTCGAAAGTTTTCAAAAAAAAATGTTTGGACGACAAGAACCACGAAATGTTCGAAATAACCATTTTCAAAAAAAAAAAATTACCAAAACAACAATGTTCGCAAATTTTCGAAAAAAAATTGTTGGCCGACAAAAACAACGCGACCATTTTCCAAAAAAAAAATATATTCGACAAAATGTTCGTACATTTTCGAACAAAAAAATGTGATAAAAAACTTTTTGAACGACAAAAACAACGCAATTGTCGAAATCACAATTTTCCAAAAGATAAAAATAATCGGAAAAAATAACAACGTTTGATAATTTTCGAAATAAATGTTTGTTAAACGCAATGTTCGAAATCACAATTTTCGAAAAAAACATATTCGACAAAAACAACAACGTTCGAAAATTTTCGAAGAAAATGTTAACAAAAAATTTGGACAGCGGAACAACGCTATTTTCGAAATCAACATTAATCAACGATGATTTTCAAAAAAACATTTTTTGAACGACATGAACAACACAAATCAACGTTATTCTTCAAAAAATTTCGACAAAAACAACAATTTTCGAAAAATTTTGAAAAAATTAAAATTACAAAAAAAAAATGTTTGGATTACAAAAACAACGTAATAGTCGAAATCACCATTTTCCGAAAAAAAAAATATTCGACAAAAACAACAAAGTTCGAAAGTTTTCAAAAAAAAATTGTTTAAAAAAATGTTTGGAACAATAAAATCTTTGAAATAACCATTTTCCAAAAAAAAAAATATTCGCCAAAACAATAATGTTCGAAAAAAAAAATTTGAACGACAAAAACAACGCGACCATTTTCCAAAAAAAAAATATGTTCGACAAAAACAACAATTTCTAACAAAAAAATTTGTTAAAAACTTTTTGGACGACATAAACAACGCAATGGTCGAAATCAAAATTTTCCAAGAGATAAAAACATTCGACAAAACCAACAAAGTTAGAAAATTTTCGAAATAAATGTTTCTTTAAAAAAAAATTGGACGACCAGAACAACGCAATGAAATCGAAATCACCATTTTCCACAAAAAAAATGACAAATCAAAGTTTGAAAATTTTCGAAAAAAAAGTTTGTTAAGAAACAACAACAAAATTTTTATGTTTCTGCAAGTAACAACAAAAAATTCCCTAAAAATGGGACCAATTAAATTTTCTGTTTACCAACAACCATATCCCCATACAATTTTGTTGCAAATTGTTCTTCGACATTACATGACTCGGTAAATTATTTCTGATGCAGTTCTTCCCATAGACATCTCCCAAAACACATCTTCTACAAAAGAATATTTTAGAGTCAGTTTTGTTACCAAATTTTTACCCAAAATTACATCCCTCGATATATTCTTGCACGAGGTTATTCTTCCCCGAAACGCGTATTCTCTAGTCTGTCTTCTTCTCCCACAATATATTCCTAAGCTTATTATTCTCAACACGTCAGTCTTCTCCAAAGTATTTTCCCAGTTCATAATGTTTCTAATTATTCCAAGACATTACATCTTTCGGTCAATTATTTCCAACACATTTCTTCCCATAGACAATTCTCCAGTAAACTTGTTTCCTAATTTATCTCCAACATTATATTTCCCACAAAGTTCTTCCCATAGTACTTCTCGAAAACAATTCTCCCAGTCAATTTATTCCCCACCTACTTACGTATTATACAAAAATGGAAAAAATGTAAGAGAAGAATTGAAGAAGAATTGCCTTGCAAAGGATGAACTATCTTAGAAGGGATTATCTTTAATAAATGTTGTCTTGAGGATAATTGTCCGTTCATGAAAAATATGATTGGGAAGAATTTCTCTGGAGAATCTTTATCCGGTAAAATTTGTACGGGGAGAAGTGTTTCGGGGAAGTATTAAGAATGTTGTCGGAGAAGTGGTCTACACTTCCATTATATTCTTTATGTACTATATTTATTTTATTAAATTTCAAATACATGAATTCTACTACAGAAATAATATTATTTTTATACTATTTTCCTTATTAGAAATTTTTGTGTACTCCATTTTATTTTATCGAATTTGGCTACCTTCGACAATGCATAATCCCTATAACTTTAAATAAGCCATTATCACATTTTCGTCCATTTCCACATAAACTTTATAAAACAACCGAACTTCTGCAATGTTCACAGCATACAAAAAGAAAAAGGAAAATATCAAAATCAACCCACAGCAAATTCTATAAAGCTTCGAAAAAGAATAACTTATGAAAAATTCACACCACATCCGCGCTCAAACAAAAACATTCTTTTTTATTGCGTTCATTTTGTTTCAGTTATAAAAAAATAATAAAAATAAATCAAATAAAAGAAATCATATAAAAACAAAGCAAAACTTTTGCAAATACTGAATGTACCAACAATAAAATATAATAAAAATAATTTAATAAAAAATAAAACAAATAATCACAAAACGTGGAAATAAATTGCAAGAAAAAACGTTAAAGAAAAAAAAAACACAGCACACACAAAAAATCGGAAAAACTTTTCACATCGAACAAACCAAAAGCATCCGTTTTATGTCCGCCCATGCCAGAGCAAACACGGATGCCTCCCATACAAACAACGAAACGAAAATTCCAATAACAACAGAAGACAAAAATAAAAAAAAAAAACAAAACAAAAATGGAAAACGAAAACGAACGGAAAATCATGATGCGAACGAACATCAAGTCAGTGTCAGTGAACAGTGGAGGTTGGAGGTGGGGCGTTGGATCGGTGAATTTCAACTGATGGAAGATGGTACGGTCTGAGTTCTATAACGTTGCGAAATTTCACATGAAAATCACATGAAAACTGAATGGCGTAAAAGTTGCCAACTTTTACACAGGCAAAACACACATAAAATGTGCTATTGCATGGTATGGGGGGTATTTTGTACTCCCGACGGGTTTGCAGAGGTGTGGAAGTTTTGTGTAGGGACGGAGGTGTGACAGAGGGTATAGCATATCAAAAGTATTGTCTCCGAAACATGTGGTGAATGAGGAAGAGAATTGAAAACAGTTTTCAGAGGGTGGCACTATTTGGGAGAAAAACAAAGAAAGGGTAGCATAGCGTGGAGTAGGGTAGAATTGGGAAGAATATGGTAGAAAATGGTTAAATGGAGCAATTGGTTTGAATATGGTAGAATAGGGTGGTATGGGGATATCCTACCCCATACCACCCTAGAATAAAATAGAGTAGAATAAGTTAGAATAGAGTAGAATAGGGTAGAATAACGTACATTTAGGTAGAACAGGGTAACATAAAGTATTGTCTCCGAAGCATGTGGCAAACGAGGAAGAGAGTGGAAAACAACTTCCAGAGGGTGGCAAAAAGACAAAACAAGACAGGGGTAGCATAGGGTGAAATAGGGTAGAAATGGTAAAAATGTGGTAGAAAATGGTAGAATAGGTAGAATGGAGTAGAATTGGTTAACATAAGATGGAATAGGGTGGGATGGGTTAGGATATGGTAGAATAGAATAGGGTAGAATAAGGTAAATTGTAGTAAAATAGGGTAGAATAAGACAGATTTAGGTAGGACAAGGCAAAATAAGTAGCATAATGTAGAATAGGGTAAAATTGAGTAAACTAAGATATAAAAGAGTGAAGTAATGTAGAGTAGAATAGGGTAGTGAAGAATATTAGGAGTAATAGGTTTCGATGGAACAGAATAGGGTAGAATAAGGAGGGCTAGTGAACAGTATTGTACGAAAAGACATGGTGAGATAGTGTAGAATAGTATAATATAGGGTAGCATAGCAAAGAGTGCTTTAGTAAAGTAAAACCTAAAACCAAAACACTGCAACGTCAAATGTTTGCACAAAAACGTAGCAGGATTTGCAACAGCTGTTACTGTGTTGGTGTGGAATGTCTATGTTTATGTGTGTGCCTGTGTATTTCAAATTTTTAGATATGTAACCTATGTATGTATGAAACGTATCTGTGTTGGTTTGACTGTCGGTGTGCAACATGCAGCATAAATGCCACAAGCAGCTTAAGCAGCGTCGAAATGCAACAAATTAAATTTAAATTGATGAAATTTTATGCAAGGCTATAAATGTACATTTTTCATGGCAATACTAAAATTTTTAACTATAAATTTTGTTCAATTAAAATTAAAATTTTCATTAAAAATTTTATATTTCATTAAAAATTTATTTTTTTACAAAAATTTAAATTTTTCATTATATTTCAAATTTTCACTAATAATTCAAATTTTCACTAAAAGTATAATTTACACTAAAAATTTAAATTTAATTATTTACTAAAAAAAATTAAAATAAACTAAGAAATAAATTTTTTCATTAATAATTTACACTAAATTACACTAAAAATTCAACTTTTCGATAAAACTTCAATTTTTCATTGAAAATTCAAATTTTCATTGAAAATTCAAATTTTCATTAAAAATTCAATTTTGCAATACAAATTCGATTTTTCACTAAAAATTCAATTTTACACTAAAAATTAAAAATTTCACTAAAAATTTAATTTTTCACTAAAAAATAAAATTTGTCTATAAAAAATTCAATTTTTAATTAAAAATTAATTATTTCACTAAAAATTTAATTTTTCATTTAAAATTGAATTTTTTCACTAAAAATTAAATTTTTCAACAAAATATTCAATTTTGCACTAAAACTTAAATTTTTCACTAAAAATTTAATTTTACACTAAAAATTCAATTTTTTAACAAAAAATTCAATTTTTTAACAAAAAATTCAATTTTTTAACAAAAAATTCAATTTTTCACTACAAATTCGATTTTTCACTAAAAATTCAATTTTAAACTAAAATTAAAAATTTCACAAAAAATTAATTTTTCCCTAAAAATTCAATTTTTCAACAAAAAATTCAATTTTTCAACAAAAAATTCAATTTTTCACTAAAAATTCAATAATTCACTAAAAATTAAATTTTTCACTAAATTCAATTTTTCAACAAAAAATTCAATTTTTCACTAAAAATTCAATTTTTCACTAAAAATTCAAAATTTCACTAAAAAAAAAAAAAATTGTCTATAAAAAATTCAATTTTTCACTAAAAATTTTTCATTCAAAATTTAATTTATCACTTAATATTTCACTAAAAATTCTATTTTTCAAAAAAAAAAAAATTAACAATAAATTTTCACTAAAAATTAAATTTATTACTAAAAAATTATAAAATTTTTAAAATAAGTTTTTTTTACAAAAAATTCAAAATTTCACTAAAAATTCAATTTTTCACAAAAAATTCAATTTTTCACAAAAAATTAAATTTTTCACTAAAAATTCAATATATCAATAAAAATCAAATTTTCACTAAAATATTAAATTTTCACTTAAAATTCAATTCTTCACTAAAAATTCAATTTTTAATTAAAAATTCAATTTTTCCACTAAAAATTCAATTTTTCACTAAAAATTCAATTTTTCACTAAAAATTCATGTTTTTACTAAAAATTCAATTTTCCACTAAAAATTCAATTTTTCACTAAAAATTTAATTTTTCATTAAATTCAATTTTTACTAAAAATTAAATTTATCACGCAAAATATGATGTACTTTATTATAACCTAAAGGTAAAATGTTCGAATCTTTTAAAACCAATCATTACTTAAAACACGACGCATTATGTTCGGTCTCTGACCGCGCTTAAAGCGTTCGCTAGATTGTGTGTGAAGCTGTGAAAGTTTAACTTTTTGGACCTCATTGCTGTCACAGCTATGACAAAATGTTGTACCATCCATGCATCTATTCATCCATCCAACAAAAAAAAAAATACCATGGCCAAAGTTTTATATATTTTTGCCAGACATGCTAACCAACACCTTGCAAGGACCTCTGATAAATACACCACGTGCTAGTGTCCTTTACGTCCTTTCGTATTGTATGTTTACTTTTCTGATGATTTGTAAGTTGCTCCTATTTACCCCCTATTATCCTCTCACATTCTTTTCTTTCTCGCTATCCGCCTACATTGACTTGTGTCCTGTTTAGTCCTTCGACAAAACTTTTCCCTATCCTGCTTTACCATCACTATAAAAAAGACCTGTAAATGTCTAAGGACATTTCGAACAACTACTAACTACCTCTGGAAAGACTTTTGCTGTTTTGCTGTCGATGTTGAAAGTGGAAAGGCACAAACAAACAAAATATATTAAAAGAGAATATCGTCGCTGTAGAACGAAAAGTCATCAAATACATTTTCAAAATGCCAAATATTCATTTACAAAAATATTTTTTAATCTGTCAATTTTTAATCGATGATCTCAATTTTTTTACCACATGATAAGGAAATGTAAATCTATCAATTGATATTTCAACTTTAAAAATGCATCAATTATTTTTAATAATATTAATCAACAAACTCGAAATTTAAGTTTTTCACAAAAATGTATTTGGTGACTTTTCGTTCTACAACGACGATATAACAAGAAATATGTATAAATTTAACTATTGTCGATCTGTAACATAAATTTTAAACTTTGTGTTTTTTTTAATAGTTATGATAATATTTATGAAATAATTTTACATTAAAACACCTTTAACTTGTTGAACATAAAAAGTCTATCATAACGAAAACTTTACAGCAAAATCATAAAAATACCGTTATCCCAAAAATATCTGCAACAAAAATAGCAAACATTTATTATGAAAGTACCCTCATCATAAAAGTACCATTGTCATAAATATATGGTTTATCATAAAAATCCACATGTTTTTTAGTTCTAAAAAATACTTATTTCCTAAAATTTAGTAAAATAAGCACAGTCTCACTTCGCCATTTGTTATAATATTTTTATATCGCCCATACCATGTTTTTAATGATATTTCATTCTAGGATTCTGTAAATCCTATTTATTATACATCTGCACAAATGTATTTGAAGTTCCCTCTGTAATATATGCACTACAGCATATTTTACACTCTACAGTATTGAGTGCATTTTGCAATGACAGTCGACAGTATTATAGTGAAGTCTCTCCAACGACTACACTTTCCAGTACACCCAGAAAAAATACTATATAAATAATAGTGTTTTACTATTAAAATAGGATAAATTATTATTTCAATCGGAAAATACCATTAAATACTAGAAAATACCATGACATTGCCATTGAGTTTATATGAAAATTTTCATTTTTTGTATACTATTAAATCAATAATTGTCCTATTGACCAATTTTAATGGGATTTGAGGGAATTTTTTTCTGGGTGTAGTATTTGTTTCATTGGTGTCAAGTAGTGTCAAGGCATTTAATTTTTCAAAACATTTAATGTTTTGAAAAACAAAACCAACTGATACTGCAACGAATACAGTGAGTGCAACTTGTAACGAGTGAGAAGATGAACATTGAAAACAACAACAACAAATCTGCCGCTCGGCGTTCGACGGCCTTACTGTTGTTGTATGTGTAAAATATTTATTTATGTGTAAATTTATATCCCAAAAAAAAATAATAATGAATAAAAATGCTGTTCGATAAAGACAAAAACTTAATATAAAATATTATATGACTTTCTTATACCTTTTGAATTTTTTCTATATTTCAATATTAATGAAAATTCCGAAAAATCCTTAGAGTAAGAATGATAAACAAAAATTTAAAATGCACCGATTACTCAGTGTCATAAGCAGTTCATTTCAGTATTTCAATTTTTATGGCACAACATTATAGACCTCTTCACTACAACTACGTCTTGTTTGTATTTTGTTTTGACAGTACTTGTGCTTTGTTGTTGTGAGCAACACATTCATTTGATTTTCAAGCATAACTGGACTCGGCGACAGTAAATGTTTTGAAATAATATGAATGTCTTGAAGGGATTTTATAACATAAAATATACTTAGCATAAATAAATCTATTTTATTCTATATAATTTACAATTCATCTACAATTAGCATATTTCTACATGGGCGGTTTTTTAACATTGTTGTATTCTAAGTAGACTTTCCAAATATTGATTTTTATTAAAATTCCGATCAAAATTTTGGCATAAACGGTAAAAAAAAACTCAAGATAATTACAAAAACTTTGAATGCTTCTCCTGCAAAACTTTTTTTTTAGATCTAGCATGTTATAGAATGATAGGGTCGATATATCAGCATAATTTTCAAAAAAATTACCTCATAGTTCAAGTATTTATATAATATTCCATTTGCACGATTTACAAATGTAATTCAGAAAAAATAAATGGAAATTCAAAACTTGTCAATTGTTATACAGAAATTCCAATGATCTAAAAAATTCTGTAATTCGGTTCACCCACTGAAATGAAAGGAAATTCTTGAGCGATTACAAGTTTGCAGTAATTCAGGATTGGTAGCTGAAGGTTAGTGCGTTGGACTACAAGCTGGAAGGTCCTAAATTCAAGGCTGGACTGGGGCTAACGACATATTTTCATAGAAACATTTTTCTATGCCGCGTTACCTCTCGGCAGTAAATGGCAAACCTACGAGAGTAAAACATTGCATACACAGAGGGAAATAAAATTCTAAAACTCAAGTTAAATTTGGCTCGAATTAAAAATAGAAGAATTTGACCAATATCAATAAAATACTACTAAAATTCAAGAATTTATTATCTGAATATTAAGAAATCAAATTACTTAGTTGTCAAAAAAGTAAACAAACATTATTCTACTGGATTTTGAGAAGTTAATTTATTGATTATTAAAAACTAAAAAGAACACGCAAAATTGTTGCTGTATTCTACGCAAAAGGAACACGTGTTCATGTATCTGCTGTTGTTTTCATCGGTTTTTCTTTCTCTGTAATATTCACTCATATGCTTTGTGTTGCGATGTCGCCATCTATTTATTAGTGTGTATGTCTGTCTATTGAAAGTAACTTAGTCAAATTCTTCTTGATATTAAGGCATTTTGTTCTTAGGTATCATAAAGTAACTAAGTACAATTTGTCTGGATTGCAGATGTTTTTTTTCTTAGATATCAAAAAACGGCATGATATACAATGTTTGCATGTGTGTGTTTTCACGAATAGAACAACAAAGCACAGCCAGCCAAGCAAGCGTCTGTGTATCTATGAATGTTAAAAATATAAAAATAGAAAAAAATGGATTTTCCTACGAATATTGGTATGGTTTCAGTTCGTAACCATTATTTGGGATGGAATTTTGCATAAATACCAATTTGATTTCATTCCATTGTTATCTAAATACACTATATAAGGACTGCGTCGAATAAAATTGTCCGCTACAAAAATGAAAAAATCTAGTAATCGAATTTTTATAGAATAAAATATTTTATTTTGCAAATTATTTTTAGATTTAAAAAAAAATATAAAAAACCAGAAATTCATATTTTTTAATAAAAAGTTTTAATTTTTCCGGAACCCCTTCCATTAATGTTGTAATGGTAGTTTCCTCACAGCTGCTGAAGACATTTTTCTTTTAAAGTCTTGAAGGTCTTTGGCCACTTTTTTTGTTGTCTTCATCTCCCTTTTTACTAAAGCCCAGTATCTCTCAATCGGCCTGAGTTCTGGACAGTTTGGTGGATTGGCTTCTCTAGGCACCAAAATCACTGCATTTTGTTGGATCCATTTTGCTGTAGTGACATGAAGCGAGGTCAGGCCAACAAAATGTGGACACTTCATGTTGGCGTAAAAATGGAAGCAATCTCTTTTGCAAGCATTCCTTCACATATATTTCGCTATTAATTGTACCCGATGTCACGAATGAGCTGCTTCTTTTTTCACAACTGCAAATTGCCTGCCAAACAAGGAATTTCTTTGTGATTTTTTTTCATTTTTTTTGATTTGAATTTTTCAGCGAAATTTCCTCGAGAATCGGCTGTATAAAATTCCTGCCCAGGTAGCTGAGAAAAATCCGCTAAAACATAAGTTTCGTCGTCCATTATGCAGCAATCGAATTTTTTAAAAAAATCTTGGTTCAGCTTTTTAGCTCGTTGTTTTGCGGTTTCATTCTTGACGGCATTTCTATCCGCAACTTTTTGAACCTTGTACGTCTTCAGCCCAGCTTCTTTCTTAGTCCTGCGCACGAAAGATTCGGAGCAATCCGCCTTTCTCGCCAATTTCCTTCCGGATATGCTTGAATCTTTCTGTAAAATATTCACAACCTTCTTCGACTTTTCACGATCATGTGGGCCTTTTTTTACCAGAACCTTTCTTCCGATCAATACTCAGGTCTTCCTTAAAGCGGTTGATAACGCGATAAATGGTCTTAGGGTTAGCCCCTACCTCCTTGGCAATTTTTTTAAAAGACCAACTAGGTTGTTTTTGAAAAATTTTAATTATATTTTCTCGCACTTCCATTTCGTTTGCCATTTTCGCGTTAAATAAATTTTGTATTGACTATAACTGACACAAATTTTTTTCTGCCATTTAATTCAGAGATACTATGATCAAATTTTTTAATTTGAATCTTGCAATAGCACATTATGGGAAAATATGTAACGGACAATTTTATTCGACGCAGTCCTTAATGCTTATGGGTAACGTGCGGAAGGTTTATACATAACCCACAGAAGAGGCAACAGAAGAGGAGAAAGTTTATAAGGTAAGTAAACGGTTTTAGAATAATATACATACATTAAATCAAATAATAATAATAAAAATAAAATAAAATAAACAAACTAAGTATTCAAACAAGTCATTTAATATACAAAAATACGTATAATAAAATACAGTAATAAATAATAAAATACATTAATAAAATTCTAAATAAACAATAAATTACCTAAAATATATTTTTTTATGTTAACTTCGAAATAATGACAACACAAACCAAATCACAATAGCGACAAAGCAAAATCGAAAAAACAACAACTATACGAGCACGTGTTCATTAAATTTTGGGACGAAAACAGCAACAACATTTTTAATACCTAAGAAATTAATAACTGCATTCAAGACTAATTCTACTTAGTTACTATTTTGATATCTAAGAAATTAATAACTGAATTCAAGAACAATTCTACTTAGTTACTTTTTTTGAAAACTAAGTAAATCTTTTTATTAAAATTAAGTATGTTTCGGTTTAGCTTCTTGATTTCTTCTAGATATTAGAACAAAGTCTCACAATTTTGAATACAAATATAACATGTTCATTTAATTTTGGGACGAAAACAGCAACAACATTTTTGATACCTAAGAAATTAATAACTGAATTCAAGAACAATTCTACTTAGTTACTATTTTGATATCTGAGAAATTAATAACTGAATTCAAGAACAATTCTACTTAGTTAATTTTTTTTTGAAAACTAAGTAAATCTTTTTCTTAAAATTAAGTATGTTTCGGTTTAGCTTCTTGATTTCTTCTAGATATTAGAACAAAGTCTCACCATTTTGAGTACAAATATAACATGCACAGCTTAAAATGGTGAGAGAGCTCGGCCTAAGTTCTTATAGGACTGTAGCGCCACATTATTATTATTTAAATTAGACCGACTATAACTATCCTAATGCTTACTAACTGCAACACACCAACTAACAATATTTCCCATGTGAAATCCGAAAATCTGTATAACAGAATCGTTTCGCTACATATTTAAAACTTAAATCGAAATGAGAGAGAAAACATAAATCTAAATCAAAAATGGTAATCGTTTTAATTTAAACGATGTCAAATATTATAATTATTTCCATCTATTACAAATGACAATGTTTAACTGAAAAAACTGCGAATCGCCTTAATATTTGTTCAACGACAAATTAAAATCAACGTAAAATTCTGACATGATTACAAATTTTAACTACATCAAAAATACAAACTGTAGCACATAGTGTAGAAAAACATAAAATGTACTATAGCAAAACATTTTGTGTAATAGAGAGAGTATGTATACTACGAAAAATCCTGAGAATGTGCACTGCCTTTTCTAAGAGCGTTCGTCGTAGATGTTGGAATTGTATTTTTTATGCTTTCCTTCTTTTCATTTTGTTCTACATTTTTTGGTGTTGTAAATGGTGTTGTTGTAAATATGGTTGTAGATATTTTGATATTATTCTTTTTTTTTAAATTTTTGTTGTTGATTTTTTTATATTGTTTTTTTTTTTTGTAAATAGCTATTTTTTTGTTGTTATTGTTATTTTAAGTTGTTGTACCGCATGTAAAAGCAAAAATCACAAACATTCAAAATGTGTCGCTGTGATGACGCAGATATTTTTATGCCAGGCACCTGCTTCCGTTTGTAACTGGCTATGCGCTGCTGTGCGCCTGTTGCCATTAACCTATGTCACTGTAACAGTTGCGACGCTGGCGCAGCGCGGCCATGCAAACCTGAGAAGTGGCAACACCACAGCGGTTACTTTAGAAGTGTTTGTGCTTCTTGTCTCTTTGTCTGTCCGTCTGTATATGAGGGTGAATGCTTTAGTGAAGCATGTGCCTCCTGCCACTTGCAACACGACGAATTACATAATTTAGTTGTGCAATTTTTTTTTTATAAATTTTTAATATTTTTTTTCTCTTGTCTTGTATCCCGTGTACTTTTTATACAAAACACTAAAAATTCAAACTTTGGTCTATTTTTTTTGGACATGGAAACTTTTCTACGTCTTTATTAGGAAGAGTTTTTTTTACATTTTCAACTATTAATTTATTTCTTCATTAAAATTTAAAAATATATTTAAATAGACAGGGGACGCAAGGAACGATTTTTGGATGCGAAATTCGAATCGTTTTTAAAAAATGAGTGGAACCGGAAATGTTATTTTATAAATCTTGGAACCAGTACCGATATTCCAATGGGTCCCTATCGGTGACAGCAAAGAACCGGATTTGGAACCATACGATTGTTTGAACCGGAACAGTTAATTAAAAATGTGCGGAACCGAAATCAGAACAGCTGTTTTGAAAATCTTGAAATTAGAACCGGAATCTATATTCCAAAGGGCTTTTGTCCCTGAAATAGATTAAAAACATCTATTTAAGGACTGTGTCGAATGAAATTGTCCGTTACATATCTTCCCATAATGTGCTATTGCAAGATTCAAATTAAAACCAGTTCGGAAGGTTAGATCACATGGGAAATTTTAAAGTAGGTGTAATTATGATAGTTAGGATTATCAAAATTATAGTCGGTCTAAGCCGACTATAAATACCCTACACATATGTGTGGTTACCATTCAAAGTGGTATATAGGTCACCAGGGAATACGAATCCTAAAAATAACTACAAACTTTCAATCGCTGAAGAATTTCCATTCATTTGATACCCATATTTACAAATGGGTAGGTGTACCGAATTTCGATTTTTTTTGTGAACCACAAGTCTTTTCGCCGGAAAACATTATTATCATGTATGTTTGACCAAAAAAGTTTACCTAAGCACGTATACGTAAAAATTGATCTTTATATGTACATTTTATATGAGGTATTTGAACATAAGTGGTCGGATCATAGGTCACAATGGACTAATCTCGTCAACATACAGCGTAGGTATATTAGTAATCTAAGTTATAAGTTTCATTTTTCTAGCTCTTCAATTTTAAAAGTAGTAGGGATTTCAACAGACAGACGGACAGACAGACGGACATCGCTAAATCGACTCAGGAGGTCATGCTGATCAAGAATATATATATACTTTTCCATACCGGAGATGCTTCCTTCTGGGTGTTACAAACGGCGTACCAAACTGAATATACCCTTTCACTCTTAGTGTAGGGTATAAAAATTTGATCATAGTAGCTCTGAATTAAATGGCAGAAAATAATTTGCGTCAGTTATAGTCAATACAAAATTTATTTAACGCGAAAATGTCAAACGAAGTGGAAGTGCGAGAAAATATAATTAAAATTTTTGAAAAACAACCTAGTTGGTCTTTTAAAAAAATTGCCAAGGAGATAGGGGCTAACCCTAAGACCATTTCTCGCGTTATCAACCGCTTTAAGGAAGATCTGAGTATTGATCGGAAGAAAGGTTCTGGTAAAAAAAAAAGGTCCACATGATCGTGAAAAGTCCAAGAAGGTTGTGAATATTTTAAAGAAAGATCCAAGCATATCCGGAAGGAAATTGGCGAGAAAGGCGGATTGCTCAGAATCTTTCGTGCGCAGGACTAAGAAAGAAGCTGGGCTGAAGACGTACAAGGTCCAAAAAGTTCCGGATAGAAAAGCCGTTCAGAATGAAACCGCAAAACAACGAGCTAAAAAGCTGAACCAAGATTTTTTTTTTAAAATTCGATTGCTGCATAATGGACGACGAAACTTATGTTTTAGCGGACTTTTCTCAGCTACCTGGGCAGGAATTTTATACAGCCGATTCTCGAGGAAATGTCGCTGAAAAATTCAAATAAAAAAAAATGACAAAATTCCCAAAGAAATTCCTTGTTTGGCACGCAATTTGCAGTTGTGGAAAAAGGAGCAGCTCATTCGTGAAGGAATGCTTGCAAAAGAGATTGCTTCCATTTTTACGCCAACATGAAGTGTCCACATTTTTTTGGCCTGACCTCGCTTTATGTCACTACAGCAAAACGGCCTTAGAGTGGATCCAACAAAATGCAGTGATTTTGGTGCCTAGAGAAGTCAATCCACCAAACTGTCCAGAACTCAGGCCGATTGAGAGATACTGGGCTTTAGTAAAAAGGGAGATGAAGACAACAAAAAATGTCGCCAAAGACCTTCAAGACTTTAAAAGAAAGTGGTCTTCAGCAGCTGTGAGGGTGTCGGACACTACCATTACAACATTAATCATCTGTTTTTTTATATTTTTTTTTTAAATCTAAAAATAATTTGCAAAATAAAATATTTTATTCTATAAAAATTCGATTTCTAGATTTTTTCATTTTTGTAGCGGACAATTTTATTCGTCGCAGTCCTTAAAATTCAACTTCCTATCGACGCCACTTACCAAAACAGGAACGTTTCAAATTTTTGTATGAGTAATTTTCATACAAAAATTTGAAATGTAAAAGGCCTCGAAATGCAGTACAATTTAGACAGGAATTATGTATAAAAAAATAAATTTTTAAAAAGCAAAAAAAAATCGAAGTAAATCACTTTCAAAAAAAAAAATATTTCATCAACTCAAAAATGTTTAATATATTTTGATCTAAAAATCCAATGTATTCCACAGAATTTTAATTTGACTTTAAAAAAAATATATAAATATTTAACTCTAAAATATCAAATTATAAAATCAAAAAAATTTTATCCATGATCTCCATGTGAAATTCCTCAGGATGTACTTCTAATCAAGACCTCATACTCAGTTTTTTTGGAATTGTTTAAAGTTTTTAAAATAAACCGAAATTCACTACAACATGAATATTTTATTATATATTAAATATATTTTATAATTTTTTGATCGTTATTTTTATTTGAAAGCATGATCAAAGAGCATTTGGGCATTTCCAGAAAAAACGTTAACCGAACGAAAAATTCAAAATGCTCATATCTTTAAAATAACGATAGATTTGAAATCTTAAATATCTGAATCTACATATCTAAAAAGAAATGTCTATTCCGTTAAAAAAAAATACTCATAAAGTTACGTTACTATGAAATATGTAAAATATAACAATTTTCATGTATTTTGACTAACCAAATTAATTAACTTTAAAGACATACAGATACAAAATAATATTTTCTGTTTTTTCAGGTGACATTAGTAATTATTTCTAAAGCTCAAAAATAATGATGCAAATTAAAATAACAATTCCAAAAATGTAAATATCATTTTCCTAGTAATTCTAGAAAATGTTTGACAGCTAATTGAAATCTGTCTCGTCCTGAACTTTGAGTACCTAAAGTGTGAAACTACAGTATAAAACTAATCAAAAAAAAAAAATTCAAAAAAAGTAAAAAAATAAATTAAAAACTTCAAAAAATCTGAAAATTTCAATAGTACATCACTTTTCATTTCATAATAATGATTTTTAATATTGTCATAATATAATAATAATAGTTTGGCGCTACAGTCCTGTATAGAACTTCGACCGAGCTCTCTCACCATTTTTGAGCTGTGCGTGTTATATTTGTACTCAAAGTGGTGGGACCTACAGTTTATTGACGAATCCGAACGGCGGGTGAAAGCTTTTCATAGGCAGTGGTTTTACTCTCGTAGGTTTGCCATTTACTGACGAGAGGTAGCGCGGTATAGAAAAATGTTTCTATGAAAAGATGTTGTTAGCCCCAGTCCAGGCTTGAACCGGGGACCTTTCGGCTCGCAGTCCAACGCACTAACCACTGAGCTACCGCGGCTATAATATTGTCATATACAAAATTATTTTTAGTAAGAAATGGTAGTGCAAACTTCTATACGGAACGTCCGGAATTATTCTGTTATTTATTACGAAATAACTGTAAATTTAGGAACAAAGTATACATTAGACTGACAAAGACTTTGTATAAAAAAAAATCATCGAGTTTGATTTTGAAGGTCACCCCCTAGAAATGTTCTATTGAATGAGAAAATTGATGTGGAGAATTTTCAGCGAAATCCGAATATGGGACATGGACTAGAGATGGGCGCGTGCCTGTTTTTGATGGCACGCACACGCACGGGCACGCCGATAGGTGACACGCAAGAGCAGGAGCCCGACGAAAAAGCATTGTTCCGGTAAGAATTGTCAGTTGGAGAGTTGTCTCGGGCTAAAATTACTGAGAATGATAATTGTCTCGGAGATGAATAATGCGAAAATGAATTATATTGGGAGAAGACTTGTCTCGGGAAAGAATTGTCTCGGGATTGAATTATCTCGGAAAAGAATTGTACCGAGAAGAAATTGTCTCGTGAAATAATTATCTCAGGAAATTTTAATTAATAAATGTTTCAATTAATATTAAAGAAGATTTAAAAAATGAATGAATAAAGGAATGATTTTATAAATAAATATAAATGAACATAAAATCATTTAATTCTATAACATATGATTTCACTTTAATGAAAATAATTATTCCATGAAAACATTTAGCTATTTGCAAAAAGTATGCTCCACTTTTATGCAAAACTTTCAAAATAGTTGTTGCTGCAACACTAAAGCGTTTCAAGTGTAGCCACTAAAAGTAACATTATTCGATTCTGCTGCAATTTGTAGTTGTCGCAACTAATCTGAAGTCTATGATGCGAAAACACGAAAAAAGCACCGGAACCTGAATCGTTTTTAAAAGTGTGAGGAACCGACACTGGAATCGGAACATATATATTTTTTCTGGTTGGAATCGGAACCGCTATTTAAAAATCTAGGAACTAAAACTGGAACAGCAGTTATAGTCCCTGTTATGGAACTCAAAGCACCGGAATCGGAACCGTTATTAAAAATGTATGGAACCCGAATCAAAACCCATTTAATTTTCTGGTTGGAACCGGAATTGTAACTGGGACCAAAATTTTAAAAATCTTGGAACCCGAACTGATATTCCAATAAGTTTTAGTCCCTGTAATAAATAATTCAAAAATTAAGTTTGATACTGTTTTATTCTCTTAAATCCATAAGTAAAACTAAAGTAACAGATTTTTAAAAAAGGTTAAAATACCACGAAATTTTTATTTTCAGAAGCTGGAAGTAATAGTTTTTTTTTTAAATTGAGGTAGAAACTTTAAAAATATGTTTAAAGGGCGCGCACTGGCACGCACGGAGATTTGCACGCACGAACTCGGTGACACGAAAAAAGCATGGCACGCGCCCATCTCTAAAATGGGCGGGTTCATTTAGGGACCTCAAAATAGGCGTTTTCGTACCTAAATCAGCAATTTCAAAATTTAATTTAAATGATGTCTCCCAAGCGCAAAAAACTAAAAATGTGGGTATGTCAACTATTGGAAAATTTTATTAGCTAGAAACTATAAATGAAAAAAAATCGGATAAAAAATACAGAAGCAGTGATTATTGAAAGCCACGCCTAGCCTGAAACACTTTAAATCAAAAGTTCGATTCCCATCTAAAATTTATTTTGAATATGTGCGATTATTTTAAGATGTATTTTTAGAATAAAAAATCGTACTGATAATTTCAATACGGAATTTTTTTCACCCCGAAATGTCATCTCCGGAATTTTTCTTTGATTTATTTTTAAAAAACTATAAACTTTAGGAACAAAGTGTAAATATACAAAGAATGCACATGATTTCAACTATTTTTTAAAATATTTCAAAAAAATCATTTGTACGCAAAATTCGCTGACTTTTTGAAATATCCATATGAACCTCGATATTTACTTTCATTTTTGTCCCGTCCGGAATGCCCATTATTTTATTTATATCTTTTGATCTATCGTATAGAATTTTGGCATATGTTTAGTCCTATTTAAATACTACATGCACAAAAAAATCAAGTAAATTCATTAATTTTCCTTCGAGATATTTCAGTTTTAAGCGTACGAATGTCCCGAATGGAACCCCAAGAAATGCCCATATATAAATCATTAACTTCATTAAAATATGTTACAGAGATATAAATAATTATTTGAAATAGTACTTTGATTTTTTTAAAAGGCATACAGTTGTTGTTCGTTTTAAATCAAAAAAAATAAATACAGGGTTTTTCAACAGGGACGCTACAAAAGTAGAGCGACAGGGACAGCAAACGACGCCATATTTCTTGGCGCTCTTTTGACATTTCTCTTCAGTAAAGTTTGCCATTTCATGATGGAAAAATATACGAGCCAACAACGAGTCGAAATTATTAAAATTTACTACAGAAATTCGGAGTCAGTGGCCTCAACGTTAAGAGCGCTACGTCCGATTTATGATCGTCATAATCGTCCTAGCAGATCAAAAATTGAGCGTCTAGAAGAAAAATGTGAATCCACAGGCACAGTACAAAATGATCCCGTGCCAGTAAGAAAAAGAAGTGCCCGCAGTGTCGAGAATATTGCTACCGCTGAGGCTTCAGTTGAAGAAAGCCCAAATGTGTCTCTCACACGTCGTTCTCAAGCGTTGGGCATCTCTGTGACGTCCTTGTGGCGAATTTTGCGAAAAGATCTTGCGAAAAGAACTGAAGCCGCTTGACAACCAGAAGCGTCGTATTGGGTTGAGCAACAACTTGAAAATGATTCGGATTTTCATCGAAAAATCATCTTCAGCGATGAGGCTCATTTCTGGCTGAATGGCTTCGTCAATAAACAAAATATGCGTTATTGGTCAGACAGCAATCCACACGTACTCCATGAGTCAGCATTGCATACCGAAAAAATTACGGTTTGGTGCGGTTTAGGGGCCGGCGGCGTCATTGGGCCGTACTTCATCCGTGATGATCAAGACCGGCACGTTACTGTGCATGG
This sequence comes from Dryomyza anilis, assembly GCA_951804985.1. Classification (NCBI taxonomy): domain Eukaryota; kingdom Metazoa; phylum Arthropoda; class Insecta; order Diptera; family Dryomyzidae; genus Dryomyza; species Dryomyza anilis. Next base: position 77,534,495 of record OX638134.1, on the reverse strand, counting down.
GAATCGCTACCGTTCAATGATAACCGAATATTTTTGGCCCCAATTGGATGATATGGACTTGGAGGACATGTGGTTCCAACAGGACGACGCCATAAGCCACACAGCGAATGCCACAATCAATTTATTGGAAACCAAATTTGGAGAACGTGTTATCTCACGAAATGGTCCAGTCGATTGGCCGCCTCGGTCGTGCGATTTGACGCCGTTAGACTATTTCCTGTGGGACTACGTCAAGTCTATGGTCTAAGCCAACAAGCATGCGACGATTGATGAACTTCGTACGTATATCGAACGTGAAATTGCAGCAGTATCGGCCGATTTATGCTTGAACCCGAAACGAAAATTTGGTTCAGCGTCTCGACTTCTGCAAGCGTGCCCGTGGTGGCCATGCAAAAAAAAATCGAGTTCCATGCATAATGGCATCGAACGTACTTTTACAGGAATAAAGAATTTCATTGATATCCATTGATATTGTTATATTTTCGTTTTTTTCTCGATGCCTATATCTATCTACAAAATTTCATCAATTGTGACCAAATGAATTTACTGTCTACTAATAATCTTCATACACAGACATTTAAAATAAATGTTTTTATATAACTCTTAAAAATAAAATATATCTCTTAACCGAAGACCTTTATTTTCTAAAAGATTTCTGAACTCTGCTACAAATTACAAATTTTATAGTAGAACTCTAATTTTTCTCTAAAATGTCAAAACTTTTAAATAAGGCATAAAAATCTGAATTTTTGTCAAAATTAAATTTCACCAAAAATATAAAATTCGGTATAAAATTTCTGAAAATTCATTAAAAAAATGTTGTTACTTTAGAAAAATATATATTACATTTTTTTTCAAAAAAAGGTTTTCTTCTTAAATTTTTTCTTATTTGAATTTTACAAGTATGACAACACTATGCACTTTCTTTGCACTATCTAACGACGTCATCGTTGAATAAACCATAATGTGCTGCTGTAAAATTCTCTTCTTCTACTATTTCTCCTACTACTATGTTTTGTTTTTGTATAATGCACCCACAAAGTATGCTCCTCATTTATTCAGCACTCACTCTTGTTCATTTCACCTACTACCTCAACGGAGCTGCTGCTGCTTTCAACAAACGTTCAGTCGTCGTTGTTACCGAAAATAACTTCACAATGAAGCTACAAAATTATACTAAATTCACATACACACACAAACACACATCAGCGTCATACACATCGACACATACACAAAGAAACACAAACACATACAAATTACAGCACATAAAAATGAAGAAATGTCGACAGAAACGGAAATAAAAAAAATAATAAAAAAAATTATAGCAGAAAAACACCAACAGCTCCTCTTCGCTGCCGAGCACAAGGACACTGGGGCATTAAAACGTTATCCTTCTGGTTATGTTTCCGCTGCACGAGCAACACTAACATATAAACTCACGTACACTCAGGCACACACACACACACAAACACTCATAAATATATGTATGATATACAAACACACACACATACACACAATCCCAGTTACAGTCACAGAGAATGCATTGCATACCGTTACACACGGCTTACGACGAGTTCAACGTGAATATAACGAGTTGCAGGAACGAGTAACGAGAGGAGCGCCGGCAGAAGAAGCGCACAGGCGAACGAAGAACGAAGAGCAAAGGCGAAAGCAGAGCATAGAGCGCAGGGAGAAGAGCGCAAGGAAGAGTGTATAAACACGTTTGTATAACGGTTCATGACACCCACCAATGCGCCGCGTGGCGCTCATAAAATTTATACCGTAACGTCCTTGTGCTGTCTGTCTGTCTGTCTGTCCGTTCGTTCGTTTGTTCATTCGACTGAATGTCTGTCTTTCGGTGTGTGTGCGTGTGAGTTAAACAATTCATCCAAACAACCAACTACCCAACCATCCGCGCTTATGCTATTTAGTCATACATCTGAATTTACACTGTGAATAATTTATTTCGGTAAAATATTATGTCAAAAAAACTATAACTGAAATTGGAACTAATACATTTTAACTGCACTATGAATCGTTTCAAGTTCTGTGCCTTTTATATGAAATCAACCGGAAACTTTTACATGGCGTAGTCCTATCACTCAACTGGTCTGCAATTAGAGAAGTTTAAACTGAATTAAATTCTCCAATTTTAAACCAATTCAGTGATAGGTCTAAAGGTCTGCATGAGGTGTTAGTAAACCCTTTCCTATGACAACGTCAGGTCAAAGTTACCGGTTGGTTTCATATAAAAGGGACAGAACTAGAACCGATTCATAATATTTTCAAAGATAGAACTGATGCTGTAACAATTAAACAATAAATGGAACAGATATTGAAACTAATATAATGACCTAAATTAAATTCGAAAATGAAACTGCTAATAACATTAAATACTGAAAGAAGTAATTGTAAAATTGAAACTCCAATTGAAACAGCAGCTAAACACAAACTAAAACACAACACTGGAATTAAAAGTGAAGAAAGAATTGAAATTGGAACTGAAACAAGAACTTTAACTAAATCTATTACATAAATTGAAAATGAAACTGGTACTAATTTCCGAGACATTATATTTGGAAGTACATCGGTAGATTATTGCATTCGTACAGCAGATTGTAAGCCGGCAATCGGTATGTTCAAATATTCGAAATTATATGTAAAATAGGCTGCTTTGTTGCACAGTTACGGCAGTACATCTATAATAATAATAGTTTGGCTCTAAAGTCCTGTATAGAACTTGGGCCGAGCTCTCTCACCATTTGAGATGTGCGTGTTATATTTGTACTCAAATTGGTGGGGCCTACAGTTTATTGCCGAATCCGAACGGCAGGTGAGAGCTTTTCATAGGCAATGTTTTACTCTCGTAGGTTTGCCATTTACTGCCGAGAGGTAGCGTCGCATAGAAAAATGTTTTCTATGAAAAAGATGTTTGGCAGTCGCTGGGGATCGAACCGCGGACCTTTCGGCTCGTAGTCAAACGCACCAGCGACTTTTCGCTCCTAGTCCAACGCACTAACCAGACGAGCTACTGACGCTACCAGTACCTGCAGTACATCTGAAGGGCAATAGTATGAATAAAATTTCGAAAACCAGCCGACAATCTGTTGATTTCATGCTGGAGAGATCCAGAGTTTATCTGTCTGCTGTTCGTCTGTTACCTGCCGTATTCAAAATAACTATCTGTATCGAAAAATAGGAAATAAAAAGAAAGTTAAACAAGAAATTAAATAAAGTTTGAATAAAAACCAGTTGGCGAAATTAGATCACATGGGAAATTTTAAAGTAGCGACATTTTATAGTAGGTGTTATTATGATAGTTAGGATTATCAAAATTATAGTCGGTCTAAGCCGACTATAAATACCCTACACATATGTGTGGTTACCATTCAAAGTTGTATATATGTCACCAGGGTATACGAATCCTGAAAATAACTACAAACTTTCAATCGCTGAAGAATTTCCATTCATTTGATACCCATATTTACAAATGGGTAGGTGTACCGAATTTCGATTAATATTTGGGAACCTCAAGTCATTTCGAGAGAAAACATTATTTTAATGTATTTGAGCATGAAGTCAATGTATAGTTGACCAAAAAAGTTTACGCATACAGTAAAATTGATCAGTAGATGTAAATTTTATATGAGGTATTTGATTATAAATGGTCAGATCACAGGTCACAATGGACCCATCTAGCCATACAGCGTAGGTGTATAAGTAATCTAAATTATCAGTTTCATCCATCTAACTCTTCAAATTTTTAAGTAGTAGAGATTTCAACAGACAGACAGACAGACGGACATCGCTAAGGAGATCATGCTGATCAAGAATATATACTTTTCCATACCGGAGATGCTTTCTTATGGGTGTGACAAACGGCGTACCAAACTGAATATTCCCTTTCACTCTTTTTTTTATAATGTGGAATAAAAAATAGAGCCACAGCACTCAGACAGGGTTATATCCATTGTGCTGTGACCGAGTTCCCTGGTTTTTAATGATACTTCTTAGATTCATTATTGAATCTAAGAAGGCTATTGTGTGATAAAGAGTAAAGCTGATCCTCTCTCATGACGTCTGTGCCAAAGATCTGCCTTCTAATTCTAGAAAATGCTGGACAGTTACAGAGATAGTGCTCTATGGTGCCAGTTTCTTCGTAGCAGGCAGAACATAAGGCGCTTTCGGCCAGGCCGATTGCGTTCATGTGTTTTTCACGTTAGAAGTCCCGTCAGTTTTCTGCACTCCTTTCTACTTAAGGAAAGTAGAAACGAGGCCGATCTTTTTGTTATCGTCGGTGTCATAAGTCGGAGAATCTGCATTTCGTCTCATTCAGCCATCTGCTCTTGTGTGCAGAGGACCCAAGAGCTGATGACGAATTTTCCCGTAGATGCAGGTAGTCCAAGCAGGTTCTGGTCCAAATGGATTATCCTCAGATCCAGCACGTGCTAGTTCGTCAGATGTTTCATTGCCCGAAACTCCTTTATGGCCCGGCACCCAAATCAGTTTCAGTGTATTGTATTTACCAACACAGTTGAGACGTGATCTGCATTGACGTACAATTTTGGATGTGATGACCGGGTTGTTAAAAGCCATAAGAGCAGCCTGACTATCGCTGCAAACTGATATAGCCCTGTTCTGCCATCTATTATCCGCAATGTAGTCCATAGTCATAAGTATAGCATAGACTTCGGCTTGAAATACCGAGGCATTGTCGCCTAAGGCGAAGGGAAGTCTGCGGTCATCCGGTTCCACAAACACTCCAGCACCAGATCCCTGATCGGTTCTGGAGCCGTCTGTGAAAATGCGGTGTGACCCTCTACCTGGCTCACAGTGAGGCGTTAGCCAGTCTTGAATGTCAGTTTGGCACACCTCAAAATTTCGTCTTGGTAATATTTCGGTTATCATTGCATCAGAGGGCATCTAGAGTAGACAGGTGTCTAATGGAGTGTCAAGTGCAATGTCAGAGATATTCCAGGGATCATTAAACCAGAAACCACCTCGTTTTAGTCTCCAGCAGCCCTTTCACTCTTAGTGTAGGGTATAAAAATAAATCTCAAAAAATTTATTTTAAAAATTAATTAATTGTAGACAATTTTAATTTTGATAATTTTTTTTTAACTGTAAAGTTTAAATTTTTAATGAAAAACTTAATTTTATTAAAAATTGAATTTTTATTGATTTGAATTGGCATAGAATGTTTTTAGTGATAAACTTTTAATGAAAAATGTAATTTTTAATAAAAATTTGAATTTTTAATGAAAATTTAAATTTTTAATGAAAATTTAATTTTAATAAAAAATTTAATTTTTAACGAAACATTGAAATTCAAGAAAAATTTTAATGAAAAATTGATTTTCTCATGAAAATTTGAATTTTAGTGAACATTGATTTTTAGTGAAAAAATAATTTATAATTGAAAAAAAAAATGTTTAATCTTAAATTTTTACTGAGGTTTTTTTTTAGTGAACATTTTTAGTGTAAAATAAAAATGTTTTTAAAAATTGAATTTATTATGAAAAATGCAAAATTTAATGAAATTTTTAATTTTGAATGGAAAATATAAATATTAATAAAAAACGGAATTTTTAATTAAAAACGGAATTTTTAATGAAAAACGGAATTTTTACTGAAAATGGAATTTTTAATGAAAAATAATTTTTTAATGAAAAATTAAATTCGGTGTAAAAATGTCAATGTTTAGTTTACAATTGAAATATTGTTAAAAATATATGAAAAAATGCAAATTTTAAATTAAAAAGGGAATTTCTAATGGAAAATAAAAATTTTAATAAAAAAATGGAATTTTGAATGCAAAATGGAATTGTCCACTTGGGACACGGGCGACTTTTCTTGTTGCTGCTACTAGCTGGAGTCGCTTTCGACCGATTTAATGATTCGCTTTATGTGAGTTTAATGCGGCGTTTACAACATTGCGTTAGCGGCGCGAACAGGAATTTTTAATGAAAATTGGAATTTTTATGTTCAATGAAGTTAATCATAAAAATTCAAAAAACCTTTACGGATTCTATATTTAAAAAATTTATAAATAATAATAAAACAAATATTATTTAAAATCACGAAAGCGAAAAATTCTAAAAGTAAAATATGTCTTTTTTTGTTACCTTTACTATTCAATATTTCGAACTACAACTTTTTCCAAGTGCAGAACAGATTCACATAACTGTGAGTTTGACGTTTCTTGGTAGCACTGCATATTTATTTATGTAGTGGTAGAGTATGTGCGAGTGTGTATGTAAACATTGAGTATATGTGACTGTGTGAATTTGCGTTATCGCGTGCGTGCGTGCGTGTATGTGTTTGGTGCTGTGCAAATTTATGCTCTGCATGCTTTTTGCGCGCTTTTCTGCTCATTTTTGTACACAAATTTCAGTTGTTCTCTTTCTCGCACGCCAACTACTTGCTTCCTCTCGCTCTCTTTTAACTTATCATTCACTCACTCAGTCTCTCTTACTCCTACATACACACACACACATAAATAGCACATTGCTGGTAGTCATAAAAACGATATAAATTTCGCTATAAATAAATACACGAGAAAATAGAATAAAAGTCAAATGCAAAAAGCTGCTGGCAGTTCTACCAACATTTGTTGTTGTTGTTCAAAAACAACAGCAACTTTTATTCAATGTTTATTGAGAGAGTTTGTCAGTTTTGCCAACACTTTGCAAAAAGGACCTCCAACATCATAGGCACCTACAAACAATAAAGCGCCACACTGAAAGAAAATTTTAATTTTTTAGTGAAAAATTTAATTTTAAGTGAAAATTTGAATTTTTAAGTGAAAATTTGAATTTTGAAAATTTGAATTTTTAGAGAAAAATTGAATTTTTAGTGAAAAATTGAATTTTTAGTGAAAAATTGAATTTTTAGTGAAAAATTGAATTTTTAGTGAAAAATTGATTTTTAAGTGAAAAATTGAATTTTTAGTGAAAAATTGAATTTTTAGTGAGAAATTTAATTTTAAGTGAAAATTTAAATTTAGTGATAAATTGAATTTTTAAAGATAGATTGAATTTTTGTGATAAATTTAATTTTTAGTGAAAAATTGAATTTTTAGTGAAAAATTGAATATTTAGTGAAAAAATGAATGTTTAGTTTTAAATTGAAATTTTAGTGAAAATTTGAATTTTTAGTGAAAAATTTATTTTTTAGTGATAAATTGAATTTTAGTGATAAATTGAATTTTTAGTGATAAATTTAATTTTTAGTGATAAATTTAATTTTAAGTGATAAATTTAATTTTTAGTGAAAAATTAATTTTTAGCGAAAAATTCAATTTTTAGTGAAAAATTACATTTTTAGTGAAAAATTGAATTTTTAGTGAAAAATTGAATTTTTAGTGAAAAATTGAATTTTTAGTGAAAAATTGATTTTTCGTGAAAAATTGAATTTTTAGTGAAAAATTGATTTTTCGTGAAAAATTGAATTTTTAGTGAAAAATTGAATTTTTAGTGAAAAATTGAATTTTTAGTGAAAATTTTAATTTTTAGTGAAAATTTGAATTTTTAGTGATAAATTTAATTTTAGTGATAAATTGAATTTTTAGTGAAAAATTTAATTTTTAGTGAAAAATTGATTTTTAGTGAAAATTTGAATTTTTAGTGAAAAATTGAATTTTTAGTGAAAAATTGAATTTTTAGTGAAAAATTGAATATTAAGTGAAAAATTGAATTTTTAGTTTTAAATTAAATTTTTAGTGATAATTGAATTTTTAGTGGTAAATTGAATTTTAGTGATAAATTGAATTTTTAGTGATACATTTAATTTTTAGTGAAAAATTGAATTTTTAGCGAAAAATTGAATTATAGTGAAAAATTGAATTTTTATTGAAAAATTGAATTTTTAGTGAAAAATTGAATTTTTAGTGAAGAATTGAATTTTTAGTGAAAAATTGAATTTTTAGTGAAAAATTGAATTTTTAGTAAAAAATTGAATTTTTAGTGAAAAATTGAATTTTTAGTGAAAAATTGAATTTTTAGTGAAAAATTGAATTTTTAGTGAAAAATTGAATTTTTAGTGAAAAATTGAATTTTTAGTGAAAAATTGAATTTTTAGTGAAAAATTGAATTTTTAGTGAAAAATTGAATTTTTAGTGAAAAATTGAATTTTTAGTGAAAAATTGAATTTTTAGTGAAAAATTGATTTTTAGTGAAAAATTGAATTTTTAGTGAAAATTTTAATTTTTAGTGAAAATTTTAATTTTAAGTGAAAAATTCAATTTTTTGTGAAAATTTTGAGTTTTAAGAGAAAAATTAAATTATTAGTGGAAAATTTAAATTTTTAGTGAAAACATGAATTTTTAGTGAAAAATTGAATTTTTAGTGAAAACATGAATTTTTAGTGAAAAATTTAATTTTTAGTGTAAATTGAATTTTTAGTGAAAAAATTAATTTTCAGTGAAAAATTTAATTTTTAGTGAAAAATTGATTTTTAGTGAAAATTTGAATTTTTAGTGAAAAATTGAATTTTTAGTGAAAAATTGAATTTTTAGTGAAAAATTGAATATTAAGTGAAAATTGAATTTTTAGTGAAAAATTGAATTTTTAGTGATAAATTGAATTTTTAGTGATAAATTTAATTTTTAGTGAAAAATTGAATTTTTAGCGAAAAATTGAATTATAGTGAAAAATTGAATTTTTATTGAAAAATTGAATTTTTAGTGAAAAATTGAATTTTTAGTGAAGAATTGAAATTTTAGTGAAAAATTGAATTTTTAGTGAAGAATTGAAATTTTAGTGAAAAATTGAATTTTTATTGAAAAATTGAATTTTTAGTGAAAAATTGAATTTTAGTGAAAAATTGAATTTTTAGCGAAAAATTGAATTATAGTGAAAAATTGAATTTATAGTGAAAAATTGAATTTTTAGTGAAAAATTTAAATTTTAGTGAAATTTTGAATTTCTAGTGAAAAATTTAATTTTTAGTGAAAAATTGAATTTTAGTGAAAAATTGAAATTTTAGTGAAAATTTGAATTTTTAGTGAAAAATTTATTTTTTAGTGATAAATTGAATTTTAGTGATAAATTGAATTTTTAGTGATAAATTTAATTTTTAGTGATAAATTTAATTTTTAGTGATAAATTTAATTTTTAGTGAAAAATTAATTTTAAGCGAAAAAATTCAATTTTTAGTGAAAAATTGAATTTTTAGTGAAAAATTGAATTTTTAGTGAAAAATTGAATTTTTAGTGAAAAATTGAATTTTTAGTGAAAAATTGAATTTTTAGTGAAAAATTGAATTTTTAGTGAAAAATTGAATTTTTAGTGAAAAATTGAATTTTTAGTGAAAAGTTGAATTTTTAGTGAAAAGTTGAATTTTTAGTGAAAATTTGAATTTTTAGTGAAAAATTTAATTTGTAGTGAAAAATTGAATTTTTAGTGTAAATTGAATTTTAAGTGAAAAATTCAATTTTTTGTGAAAAATTGAATTTTTAGTGAAAAATTGAATTTTTAGTGAAAAATTGAATTTTTAGTGAAAAATTGAATTTTTAGTGAAAAATTGAATTTTTAGTGAAAAATTGAATTTTTAGTGAAAAATTGAATTTTTAGTGAAAAATTGATTTTTAGTGAAAAATTGAATTTTTAGTGAAAATTTGAATTTTTAGTGAAAATTTTAATTTTAAGTGAAAAATTCAATTTTTTGTGAAAATTTTGAGTTTTTAGAGAAAAATTAAATTATTAGTGGAAAATTTAAATTTTTAGTGAAAACATGAATTTTTAGTGAAAAATTTAATTTTTAGTGAAAACATGAATTTTTAGTGAAAAATTTAATTTGTAGTGAAAAATTGAATTTTTAGTGTAAATTGAATTTTTAGTGAAAAAATGAATTTTCAGTGAAAAATTTAATTTTTAGTGAAAAATTGATTTTTAGTGAAAAATTGAATTTTTAGTGAAACATTGAATTTTTAGTGAAAAATTGAATTTTTAGTGAAAATAGAATTTTTAAGTGAAATTTTGGTGAAAAATTGAATTTTTAGTGAAAATTTGAATTTTTAGTGATAAATTGAATTTTTAGTGATAAATTTAATTTTTAGTGAAAAATTGAATTTTTAGCGAAAAATTGAATTATAGTGAAAAATTGAATTTTTAGTGAAAAATTGAATTTTTAGTGAAATTTTGAATTTCTAGTGAAAAATTTAATTTTTAGTGAAAAATTGAATTTTAGTGAAAAATTGAATTTTTAGTGAAAAATTGAATTTTTATGAAAAATTTAATTTTTTATTGAAAAATTTTTAATTTTTAGTGAAAAATTGAATTTTTAGTGAAAAATTGAATTTTTAGTGAAAAATTGTATTTTTAGTGAAAAATTGAATTTTTAGTGAAAAATTTTGAAATTATTTTTCAGTGCAAATTATACCTCCTACGTCCCAAACGACTGTTGAAAAGTACTTCTCGTCACTTGCTGCCCTGTCGCACCCACTCGTTGGGTGTTCAAGGATAATGCGGCCACTCGTTGTTTATTTTATTTACAACAATTCTTTTCGTTATTTATTTTTACTCGTCGTAACTTTATTCGTTTCGTTGTCTGTTTGTTCGTTCGTTCGTTCGATGCTAGTGGGTGTTTGCAACTGTGAGGCAAATATTATGGCGCTCGTTGCTCTCGTTACTCGTCGCCACGTTGTAGAATTCGTCGTCGTTGTTGCTACATTCGTCGTTCTTAAATTCATAGTCGTTTTATTCATTTTCGTTGTATCGTCATCGTTTATTCGCTGCATGTTTTGCTCTCTTAGTACTTACTACTTAGTATTGTAGGTACTCGTTTGTTTTGTTGTGCTATTTATTTTTTTTTTTCTTTTGTTGTAGTTAAATTGTAGAGTAGTTGCTACACTTGTTGTTGGTAATTTTTTTTGTTGCTTCCAGCACTCGTTGCTGTCGTTAATACATCCTTGCAGCATATTTGCCAAACAACGTTGAAACTGCCATTAACATTATTAGATGTCAAAATTGTTGGCTCTGTGCAAATATAAATGAAATGTTCGAAATACCGTGTGGGGAGTCTGATGTGAAAATAGATTTTTATTTTTTTATCAAAATGTGCTCTATAAAAATTTGATTTGGACAATTTTTATTCTAATAAGAAATATTTTTATATTTGGTGAAAAATTTAATTTTTAGTGAAAAATTTAATTTTTTGTAAAAATTAAATTTTTAGTTAAAAATTAAATTTTTGATAGTAAAAATTGTGTTTATAGTAAAAATTGAATTTTAAGTAAAAAAATGGAATTTTTAATGAAAAATTTAATTATAGTGAAAAATTTAATTTTTAGTGAAAAACTGAAATTTTAATTAAAAAAAAAAAGAATTTTACGTGAAAATTTGATTTTTATTAAAATCGTAATTTTCATGAAAAAATTTAATTTATTTTTTTGTGAAAAATTAAATTTTTAATGTAATATTTAATTTTTTAGTAAAAAATTAAATTAAAAATAAAAAATTGAATTTTTAGTAAAATAATTGAAAATTAAATTTTAATTTTAAAAAAATAGAATTTTTAATGAAAAATATTATTTTTTCTTTAAAATTGAACATATAGTGAAAAATCGAATTTTTAACTGATTGACTTTTTAGTGAAAAACTTAAATTTTAATAAAAAAAAAAAAAGAATTTTACGTGAAAATATGATTTTTTATTAAAATAGTATTTTTTTTTTTTGTGTGAAAAATTTAATTTTTAATAAAATATTGGATTTTTAGTAAAATAACTGATTTTGTAGTGCAAGTTTGAATTATGACTGAAAGGTGGAATTGTTAGATAAATATTTAATTTTTATTGAAAGAAAACAATTATTATAAAAAAAATTTGCTTGAATTTAAAATAATTAAAACATTTCCCTAGTTATCAACCTTTACAGTATTAAAACCTTATTCAACCAACACATACAAAATAACGTTTCGACAAACATAAATTGTCAGTTTTTGCGCCATATTTGTTTTGTTGCTTTTATTTTTGTTGTGGTTGTTTTTTTGTAAATACCACTTGCTGGTGTTTTGCAAACGACGTTTTTGCTTTTTGTTCGAATTGATTCGAATGTTGAAAATGGAGCAAACACCATGATGATATAAGCAACAACAATTGGAAATATACAACAACCACCCACTACAGTCACCCACTACAACAACTTTACATCCACTCAAACAGCAACATTAATATCAGCAACTACCTCAGCAGTGGCAACAAAATGTTGGCAGCAACAAAACGACACGCAAACGACAGAAATTACCGTTACATTTCATCCGGTGCAGTTATCTGACAACAACAACAATAGCAACAATATCAACAATAACGACAACAACAACAACAAATGAGTCGTTGTATTGTGGCAACAACAATATAAACAATAAGTACCGCGACGTGCAGCATTAACGTATTTGAGTTTGGCTGAGTATGAGAGAGAGTTCCATGCATTCGCCTCTCTGCAAGTTGTTACAGAGTTGCCAACAGTTTCGAACATAATATTATATTTAAAGATTAAATTCATAAAATATTACTTCAATGTACAGAATTCTTGCAAAGGAAAGTTTAAGTTTGAATCCAAAACAAATATATATAACACTACACAACAGCCATTCTGCGCAGCAGTCAAGATTATTTTTGTATTATGTAAAATGACGCCCTTATTCCGAAAATATGGTTTAATAATGTTTCTTTGGATAGGTTTACAAAATATGGGCCAATAACTTTTGGACCGAGCTTTCATAAAGGTGGTCACATATATTTGCAAATATTTCGCGTTCTAAATAACACATATGATCAAATATAATATCGAATGAAAGTTAATTAAATATCGAATAAACATTTCTTAGAACATTTTTAAATTGGTTCATTAGTTTAAGAGAACTCGAAAGGAGAACTTGAAAAAACATTTTTTTTCAACAAAAATTTTAGAAAAAATTCATTTAAAAAAATTGAAAAAAATTGAGAAAGTAAGATGATACACAAATTTTAATTTTTCAAAATTAGTTCACACTCTTTCAAAGAAATTGAGCTATAAATGACAAACATATATGGGTAAAATTTGAGGATAAAAAAAGTTATGTGAAAGCAATATAATTGAGTGCTATACAAATAGGCATAAAAATAAAAAATGTGAGCGGATCATGATTATTTTTTGAGCAACTATTGATAGTGATTGCTTGTAATTAATTATAAATTTTATAACTTTATCTTTAATACTTAACGAGATATGTAATCCTAAAAAGTAAACCCATATTTCGTAGTGAATGTAGTACATTACGTTGACTAAATCAACTCATTTTCGAACTTCGAATTACTATTCTACTAAAATATATTGAAAATAAATTTCACATCATTCGGAATAACAGTTTTAAAGTTATCGTGTATAAGCGGACAGACAAACGATCATATCTAAATCGACTCGGAAAGTGATGTTGACCAAGAAAATATATACTTTTTCATACCAGTCACGCCTACTAAGAGGCGCTAAAATATCCTCACATATATTTTATAACTTGTAACCCATGGGTATAGAGTATAAACATTTTATGCGATTTTTTTTAGTTAATACCCAATTGTAATGCTTTCACATGATTTTTTCTGTTCTCAAAACTTATACATAGATTTCTCTTATTTTTACATCATTTTCATTAAAAATTTTGCAATATTATAAACTGTGCATCGTCTTGCGTTTTCCATTTTTTAAATGCATTTTTTAATAAAATGTTGGTCGACCTAATTTACATTTTTCGAGTTCTTCTATAGAGTTCTCTTAAACCAGTAAACCAATTCCAAAATATTGTAAGAAATGTTTATTGAATATTTAATTATCTTTCATTCGATATAACAATGTAGTTTATTGGTTTTATTAAACGCGAGATATTTACAAATTTATGTGACTACCTTTTTGAAAGCTCAGTACAAAAGTTATTGTCCGAAATCTTGTAAACCTATCCTGCGAGTCATTTCCAATAATACAAAAATAATGGAATCTACTTTTTTTTCTCATTTTGTTGTGTAGTGTAATTACACTGCACAATAAAAAAATGTCCGATGGACTTTACGATTCTTATGATATGAGAATTTCATATTTTTTTATATGGCCTATCAGTTATTACATAAAACAAAAAAAAACAGAAATTCGCGCATTTTTTCTATATATTATAGACTTTAATTTTTTAGCAATTTGAATTTTATGTCTGTTTTCATTTGTAGTTATTCCATTTTTAATATATAATACATCAAAATATGATGGCATCATATTTTAAATATTATGTTCTGAATTTTCATATATTTTTTGTTTGAAAAAAAAAATATATATTTTTTTCAACAGTAAAATTTGCAATAATTTTTAAATAAATTTGCAACTTATTTCGAAAATGGCGTAGATTAAATCAAATTGTCTCTAGTACCATTTTTCGAAAAATGTAAAAACTATATCACAATAACAATATATCAAAAACTAGAATCTAGAATATGATAAAACTGACACCATTTTAGAAATCATAGTTATAAATTTATTCTTTAAAAAAATTTGTAGTAATTTTGAAATTTTTTTTTTTAAATATGATGCTATTAAAATACCATTTTGAAATTTTGGCATGAGCATTTATATTAAATCAAATAAAATTAACGTTTTTTCAGAATTTTAAAAATGGCCCTTTTTAAGGACAACACATTTTAAGTACAAGGATAATGACCAATAGCTTCATGTTAAAGTTTTAGAAATGCTTGATTTATTAGTTTAAAAATGATATTTCAGATATTTAAATATGAACAACTACACAAATATAATTTTTGGCTCATTTTTTGGAACTTTGAACCTCTGTTTCTCTGGAAGTAGTGGTCGGAAAAGTAAAAAAAAAAAATGATCAATGAATATCTCGAAAAAGTTAAATTTAAGATATTACCTTTTCGATTTCAATGCACCTGATATCATTGAAATCGAAAAGGTAATATCTTAAATTTAACTTTTTTAAGGTCGCTTTGGTTAAACACGTAAAATATACATTTTGACTATACATTTAACTTCTTATCTAATGCATAACATCCATCGTTTCTGTTGTTAAATAAAATGATTTATATTATGTTAAACTATCTCTATATTTTATGCTTTCTCATAATTTAATTTTGGAAATCACTGTTTAAGTTTTATTGAAACTTTAGAGAATATCAAAAAATTGAGTATGATGTTTTGATTAAAATCTTAAAGTCCATTGGAAAATCATACTAAAATGTGTATAAATTGAAAAAAAAGTAATTGTTGTCTAGTGTTAACTATTAAGATATGATAAGTTTTCTCACTACTTTTTTTTTAAATACCACTTTATATAATCACTTTAGTGTCGACCTTAATTCGTTTATTAATTAAGCTAAATGTAAAGAAATTCAGTAAGTCTTTGGCAACCCTATACCGAAGCGCTGTAGCGCGATATAACTATGCAGTACATAGAGTAAAATGTAACTTGTCACCGCACGGCAAGGCAGAAACGTTACGTGACAGAAGGAGATAGAATGAATGAAAGCAACAATGAGAGCGCAACCAAAGAAGAGCGCCCTGTAGGTGACGTTGATTTTATGGTTTTTCTGTTTTATTTTTTTACTTGCTGTGAGATAGGGAGTTGCATGGTTGTCGCAAGCAACCTGCTCTCATGGACAATAATGGCGCCCAACAGTAAATCAACGAAGTGTGTGTTTGTCTATGTATCTTTGACTATGTGTGTGTATGTTGCTTCCCAGCGGGCCACGAACTGAGCACTACGAACAATTTACCAATTAACGCTTTCTTTCTATAACGAAAGTAAAGCTTACAGTTCGCAGATTATTACACACTACAGTCCTATAAGAACTTTGGCCGAGCTCTTTCACCAGTTTGAGTTGTGGGTGTTATATTTGTACTCAAAGTGGTGGGACCTACAGTTTATTGCCGAATCTGAACGGCGGGTGAGAGCTTTTCATAGGCAATGTTTTACTCTCGTAGGTTTGCCATTTACTGCCGAGAGGTAACGCGGTATAGAAAAATGTTTCTATGAAAAGATGTTGTTAGCCCTAGTCCAGGCTTGAACCGGAGAACTTTTGGCTCACAGTCCAACGCACTAACCGCTGAGCTACCGTGGCTACTTAACTACCGCGGCTACTTTTTTGCGTTATACTGAATACTTATTCACTTTGTGTTTGCTGTATCGCTCAATGTCAATTTGAACATAGTCGAATAAAATTACCAGAATAAAATTACTACAATATGCAGTAAAAAAATACAATTGCAGCATCAGCGCATTTAGTGCATATTGTGCTAATAGTTAGGCGCTGTACAAAGTCTTTTAAAGCAAGTTTTTTCCCGTTGGGTATTTTAGCGTATAATTCTCGTTTACTTGGTGTGCGTGACTTCGTGGTGCTGCTGGCATTTTTGGCAACTTTGTATTTAATGATGACGTTGATAGCAAGTACTGCCAATGAACAAGATGATGATGGTTATGATGTGCGGCACAATGTTGATGGGCAACTGAATTTAAAATGTTTTTGTTGTTATTTTGAATGTTATTGTAGAAGTATGACATACATTGCATTAGTAGTATTTGTTTTTATAAATACTGTTTTATATATAATTTTTTTTTTATAAAAAAAAAACTGCATAACTAATAAACAGAGCGTCACATAGGATTCAAAGTCCTCGGTTCAAGGAAGTTTTTTTTTCTTAAAACATTCATAACGTCGTAGAGGAGTCAAAGTAGTATCATTTTATAGTGAATTCAATGTAGATTATTTACTGCAAAAATCATTAAATTCGGTCCACAGGTCCTGGAGAATTCGGCTGATGAGTGAAGGTTTTCTTAAAACACCGTCGTAGAGGAGAATTTTGGTGAATTTTAAAATCGATGTTTGGAAATAAAATTTCTGAAATTTCTCGTATCTTCTAAATTCGGTCCACTGGTCCTAGAGAAATCAATTGATGAGTCAGGATTTTCTCAACTCCTACATATCTTCTGAAAGGAGTTTCATAGATGGGTCATATTTTCTGCATATTTTTTTGGGGATTTTTGAAAATCAAAGATTGATGTAACTTTGTCAGATAGATCTCTTGAAAAGCTCTCTTAAGGAAATGTAAAAATGTTACTCATACGACACAAATTAGATACATTACTGATACGTCAAGTATTCTATTTAGAGTTCGTACAAATTGCTATATTTCACTCATTTTGAACGTGAGTGGAATGCAATAATTAATTAATAAAAAATACTTATGCTCTATATAAAATATCCAATATATCTGCATTTTTCTCAACATTAAACTTTTCAAAAATTTTGCTATTCGCTTCATATTTAAATCGACAGTATTCTCATCATCCTATATCCATTATTCCTCTTACAAAAGAACCGCTACCTCCTGCTACATCTTTCACTCTTCTTTTATTTGATCCTCCCATTATATAATTTTGCATTTCCTCCCTATTTCCAACCACTACATCACAAATTATTCAAGATTTTAAAATCATAAAATTTTATTAACAAAAGAAGAAAATATCTCTTGCGTGCTTCGTCGCACAGGGCAGCAACGCAGCATCGCAACCGCATAGGATGAGTTCGTACAGCTCCGCATTTGCCACTGAATCGTTGATGACTGCTGCGTTGTGCTTTTGAAGTTTGATGAAGCGTGTCAACGATGTCGCGCATTTATGCAGCTGTGACGAATTGACAGCGGTCCTTCCTGGCGCCCAAAATATCCTTCGCAAACAGAAAGAGGAGTGGGACATTTTTAAAAAGCGCGGATATAGAGCTTTTGTTATTTTAGTTAAGTACGCGTGTTATAAGTCGCACCGAAACCACATAGAATACAACGGACCCCAGAATAGACTCTCGCTGGCATACTTAACTTTTAAGCACTTTTTTAATGTTTCATTTCAAATATATTTTTTTTCATTTGTTTTGTGTCCACTGAAGTTGGCAGTCAATTGATGATTAATTGGTGTTTTAAACAACTTATTTACATATTAATGGGGCATAACATTCGCTCAGACGTTGATCAGAATAAAAATAGATTAACATAATTAAATTGTTGAAACTTTTAAAAGTTAAAATTTTAGATAAACAAATAATTTATCACAAAAAATTCAATTTTTCACTAAAAATTCAATTTATATTTGACAATTTTTTTATTTTAACTACAAACTGATTTTTAACTAACATTTTTATTGTTAACTAAAAATACAATTTTAAACTAAATTTCACTAAAAATTTAATTTTTCACTAAAAATTCAATTTTTCACTAAAAATTAAATTTTTCACTAAAAATTCAAATATTCACTAACAATTCAATTTTTCACTAAAAATTCAATTTTTCATTAAAAATTCAATTTTTCACAAAAAATTCAATTATACACTTAAAATTCTATTTTTCACTATAAATTCAAATTTTCACTGGAAATTCAATTTTTCACTAAAAATTAAAAATTTCACCAAAAAATTAAATTTTTCACTAAAAATTCAGTTTTTCACTAAAAATTCAATTTTTCACTAAAAATTCAATTTTTCACTATAAATTCAAATTTTCACTAGAAATTCAATTTTTCACTAAAAATTAAAAATTTCACTAAAAAATTAAATTTTTCACTAAAAGTTAAATTGTTCACTATGAATTCAATTTTTCACTAAAAATTCAATTTTTCACTAACAATTCAATTTTTTACTAAAAAATCAAATTTTCACTAAAAATTAAATTTTTCACTAGAAATTCAATTTTTCACTAAAAATTCAATTTTTCACTAAAAACAATTCAATTTTTCACTAACAATTCAATTTTCACTTAAAAAATTCAATTTTTCACTAAAAATTAAATTTTTTACTGAAAATTTAATTTTTCACTGAAAATTCAATTTTTCACTGAAAATTCAATTTTTATCTGAAAATTCAATTTTTCACTGAAAATTCAAATTTTCACTGAAAATTCAATTTTTCGCTGAAAAGTCAATTTTTCACTATAAATTCAAATTTTCACTAGAAATTCAATTTTTCACTAAAAATTAAAATGTTCACTAAATTCTATTTTTCACTAAAAACTCAATTTTGCACTAAAAAAATTCAATTTTTCACTAAAAATTCAGTTTTTCACTAAAAATTCAATTTTTCACTAAAAATTCAATTTTTCACTAAAAATTCAATTTTTCACTAAAAAATCAATTTTTCACTAAAAAAAAATAATTTTTCACAAAAAAAAAATCAGTTTTTCACTAAAAATTCAATTTTTCACTACAAATTCAATTTTTCACTAAAAAATCAATTTTTCACTAAAAAAAAATAATTTTTCACAAAAAAAAAATCAGTTTTTCACTAAAAATTCAATTTTTCACTAAAAATTCAATTTTTCACTAAAAATTCAATTTTTCACTAAAAATTCAATTTTTCACTAAAAATTCAATTTTTCACTAAAAATTTAAATTTTCACTAAAAATTCAATTTTTTACTGAAAATTTAATTTTTCACTGAAAATTCAATTTTTCACTGAAAATTCAATTTTTCACTGAAAATTCAATTTTTATCTGAAAATTCAATTTTTCACTGAAAATTCAAATTTTCACTGAAAATTCAATTTTTCGCTGAAAAGTCAAATTTTCACTATAAATTCAAATTTTCACTAGAAATTAAATTTTTCACTAAAAATTAAAATGTTCACTAAAAAATTCAATTTTTCACTAAAAAATTAAATTGTTCACTAAAAATTCAATTTTTCACTAAAAACTCAATTTTGCACTAAAAAAATTCAATTTTTCACTAAAAATTCAAAATTAAATTTTTCACTGAAAATGCACATTTTCACTGAAAATTCAAATTTTCACTGAAAATTAAATTTTTCGCTGAAAAGTCAATTTTACACTGAAAATACAATTTTCACTAAAAAAAAAATCATATTTCGACTAAAAATTCAATTTTTCACTACAAATTAAATTGTTCACTAAAAATTCAATTTTTCACTAAAAACTCAATTTTTCACTAAATATTAAATTTTTCACTAAAAATTCAATTTTTCACTCATAAATCAATTTTTCACTCAAAATTAAAAATTTCACTAAAAATTCAATTTTTTACTCAAAATTAAATTTTTCAGTAAAAATTCAATTTTTCACTAAAAAGTCAATTTTTCAATTCAATTTTTCACTGAAAATTCAATTTTCACTAAAATTATATTCTTCACTAAAAATTCATTTTTTCACTAAAAATACCATTTTTCATTAAAAATTAAATTTTAACTAAAAATTCAATTTTTAGCTAAAAATTCAGTTTTTAGCCAAAGATTCAACTTTTAACTAAAAACTAAATTTTTCATTAAAAACTTAAATTTTAATCAATATTAAATTTTTCACTAAAAAAATTAAATTTTTCACTAAAAAAAATTCAATTTTTCACTAAAAATTCGATTTTTTTCACTAGATATTCTATTTTTCACTAAAAACTCAATTTTTCACTAAAAATTCAACATTCACAAAAAAGGCAATTTTTCAATTCAAACTTTCACTAAAAATTCAATTTTACATTAAAAATTCAACATTTCAAAAAAATAAATTTTACACTCCTCCCAATATATTTCTATTTCTCCTTTGCACTGTTCTCCTAACCCACACTGCAGTATACCTAAAATTTTTAACAATTTAGAAACTCATTTAAATATTAAATTTTGTCAAACTTGTTTGTAAATAAAGTCTAAAGTTTGCTGAAAAACTTGAGGTTGTGTCAGACATAATAAAAACAAAAAATAGAAATTATTTAAAATGAAAAAACTCCTTTTTTCTTCTGTGCCGACAACGCGTTTAATGCGCATCCTGTGCGCGACGGTGGTGACAACGTTGTCAGCTGTCAACAATGCCAACAACAAAATGATTAAAAGGAGCAACAACAACAGCAACAACAACAGTAACAGCAGCTTGTCATTTAATTAAATGTGTTTATTTTAACCTCTTCTGCCGCCTGTTTTTTTGGTGAAGGAGCTTCTGCTTCCTTTTAGCGCCTTTTAACGTAGCCTTTAAGCGAAACAATAATGACAAAAACAACAACAACACTATGAAAAGTTCCTGCAACCAGCATTACAACATCCTACAGCAACAACACGGACAACACCTTGTGTTCTTCACATCCTTCGGCTTTTTAATTACATCGTAATGTAAGCTTTTGTTTTTGGAATTGTTATTTTATGTTGTTGTAAAATTTTGTTGTTTTAATTTATGTTACTTAATGTATTTTCATCATTATGATTATGTTTAATAATAATAAATGTTGCACGTTTTAAGCTATAAGTTATTCTTCTCCCACTTCTTGTTTTTCATCTTCTGCTGCTCCTTTTCTTTTCTTTTCCATTTTAATTTATTATTTTACCTTTCACTATCATCGCGGTTCATGTCATGCTCCTTCATCATATTCTCCACCATATATGGATCATTATATCTGTTCTGTAACTACACAGAACAAAAAATTTGTAAATTTAACAAAAAAAAAATGTAATTACTACAATTATTCTTTTGGAAACTTTAATTAATCAACATCATCCTGCACTATATCAGAATAATCTCTTATCTGCTCTGTTACTACATAGAACAACAATTTCGTAAATGTAACAAACAAATTTGTAATCCGTATTATTATTTTTAGAAAACGTGCATAAGTTTTAAATTTCTATAAATACAGCTCCTTTATATCCTACACCACATTAGCTTCATCTTTTTTTATTTTACAACTCAGAAATACAAATTCGTAAATGTAACAAAAAAAATTGTAATCACTACAATTAATTTTTAGAAAATTTCAACACCAACTTTCAGCACATCAGCATCATCTCTTTTCTTTTATTACATCGAACAAAAACTTCATAAATGTAACAAACAAGTTTGTAATCCCTATAACTAATTTTGGTAAATGTTCAAAAGTTTATAATTTGTATAATATCTTGGACAAGATCATTTTTTATTTCACAACGCAGAACTAAAAATTCGTAAATGTAACAAAAAAAATTGTAATTACTACAATTATTCTTTTGGAAACTTTAATTAATCGACATCATCCTGCTGTATATCAGAATCATCTCTTACCTGCTCTGTTACTACATAGAACAACAAATTCGTAAATGTAACAAACAAATTTGCAATCGGTATTACTATTTTTAGCAACCGTGCATAAGTTTTAAATTTCTATAAATACAGCTTCTTTATATCCTGCACAACATCAGCTTCATCTGTTTTATTTTACAGCTCAGAAATAAAAATTCGTAAATGTAACAAAAAAAAAAACTACAATTGATTTTTAGAAATTTTCAATAAATACAACACCAACTTTCAGCACATTAGCATTATCTCTTTTCTTTTATTACATAGAATAAAACTTCGTAAATGTTATAAACAAATTGGTAATCCCTATAATTAATTTTAGTAAACGTTCAAAATTTTTAAATTTCTATAATTTCTTGGACCACATCAGCATCATTATTTCAAAACGCAGAGCTTAAAATTCGTAAATATAATAAAAAAAATTGTAAACACTACAAATAGTTTTTAATAAATATTAATAAATAAAACACTGATGAGTGCTGAATTAGCACCATATCCGCATCTTCTTCTTTATAACTCAAAACAAAAAAAAATGTAAATCTAACAAAAAAAAAATTGTAAATCTAACAAAAAAAAATTGTAAATACTACAATTAATTTTTAGCAAACATTTAAAAGACATGAATTTCAATAAATATTATTCGAATTAAAAAAAAATTGTGTAGTTGTAGCAAAAATGTTTGTTGTAACAATTATTGCTCATTTTTAGAAAATATTTTAATTTCTAATTAAATGTAATAATTAATTAAATCGAACATTTAATAAATTTCTTCTCCTAAAGAACCAATATAAAAACAATTAATGAAAACCTCTACAATCTTTGTCGTAAATACAACGAACATATTTGCTATATAAACAAATATTCATAATATTACAAACTGTAAAGAGAAGTGTATATTTCTGTTAACAGTAACATATTTTGTTACTTTTTTATAACAATTGTGCCACCATAGCAAAAATTGTACGCATAGCAAAACAATTTTAATCACTACAATTATTTGTTGACAAATTTACAACATTTCGGTGTGATAATTATTTAAATTTATTTATTTAAATAACGGTCAAGGAAATTTAATGTACGTGAAAATTTAAAAAATTTTAATCGATAAACCAACGTAAACAAACCTTTTTATCGAAGTTTTTCTAGGAAGCACCGAAGATCTGCAGAACATAGCAGACTGGGTTTTGCCTCCATTGAATAATTTTTCGCATTTCGCACACTCAATTTTATTTTTTTCCTCATCTTTTTCTTGTAATTCTACTTATGTTTTTCTTTTTGCAACTTTTGACAAATTTATTTTCCTCTTCTTGTTCTCATTCTAGTTCTTGTCATTGCCGCATGTCGCCTAAGTAATTTCACAAGAGTGTCACCCGACGAAATGTTTTGCATATTCTGATATTCCTTTTTGCGCCGCTTCCAAGAACAAGCCGGAGCACTTCTACCTTTGTTCGATACACCTTCACATTTAACTACTCCACCCGCTTGTATGCTGTACCTATTCTGCTTCCTCTTCTTCTTTTCACCAACGTCTCCAAATTATTCACGAAATTCCAAACTTTTCCGACTACACTCTACACACTATGCAAACATTTTGCATACAAAAATTTACATTATGTTTTATATATTTTAACTAAAAATCAGAAACATCTTTGTGCTACGCTTTCTTGACTCCCTCTGATGCTGCTGCTTTTACAGCGAGGGCTCAATTAAAATAAATTTTTATATAGACCAAGCTATGGTTTCTAATTTGAGCGAAATGGTTTTTGTGATTACTAAAAATTGTTTTTGCTTAAGTAATGCAAGGAAGAAATAATTTATAATTATATTAAAAATAGGAAATTAAAACTACATTAAATAATG
This sequence comes from Dryomyza anilis, assembly GCA_951804985.1. Taxonomy (NCBI): domain Eukaryota; kingdom Metazoa; phylum Arthropoda; class Insecta; order Diptera; family Dryomyzidae; genus Dryomyza; species Dryomyza anilis. The sequence continues at coordinate 77,510,572 of OX638134.1, read as the reverse complement.
TGGTCATCATTGAAAAATACATTTTTTAATTACTTTAATAAATCATTTAAGCGAAATATTTAATTTAATTAAATATTTAATTTAATTAAATATTTAATTTAATTAAATATTTAATTTAATTAAATATTTAATTTAATTAAATATTTATTTTTAATTAAATATTTAATTGAATAAACTATTTAAATTAAAACTTTTTATTAAAATATATTTTTTAATTGAATTATTTACTTAATTGAATGAAATATTTAAATAAATTAAATGTTTAATTGAAGAAGCTATTTATTTAAATAAACAATTAATTGTTTAATCGAATTACTTATAGCAATTAACTAAGTAACTAACATAATTCTTAAAATGAGTTTATTATTTCATTAAAATATAAATAATTTTGAAATTACTATTTAAATCAAATAGCTAAATTACTATTTTGAATACTTAATTGTTAATTCAATTAAATAATTTGTTCAAATAAATTATATATTTAATTGAATTAAATAGTCAATAAATTTATCATTTCATTGAAATATCTATTTCAATGAAATAATAAATTCATTGAAATAACTAAGTTAGTTACTTAGTTAATTTATATAAATAATTCAATTAAACAATTAATTGTTTATTTAATTTAATTAAATAATTATTTAAATAAAAAATTTACTCAATTAAATATTTAATTAAAGTAAATATTGCATTTAATTAAGTATATTATTAAAATTAAAAAGGGTATTTTAATGGTTTTCAATTAAATAATTTATTCAATTAAATATTTAATTAAATTAAATAATTTATTCAATTAAATATTTAATTAAATTAAATATTTTATTTAATTAAATACCAAAAAATAGTAAAACAATTAATTAACTATTAAATTGAATGTCCTATTTAATTGAATTACCTATTTACTTAAATTCAATTAAAAAAACGTATCTTATAAATATAACTATTTAATTTAATAGCAATATAATTAATTCAATTATTTTAATAAATTGAAAGTATGGTTTCTTTTAATTTAATTTAATCAAGATAAAATTATTTAAATCTAATATTTAATTAAGTTTAATGAAGTACATAATTTTAAAAACCATAACATATAACCATACAATTTGCCTATCTCAACTACACATTTAATGTCAATATATTGATTTTACGCCCAAAAATATGCTCTAAAAAGTAACAGAAAGAAACAAAAACACATAAAGGTCACCGTCATCGTGTGCAAGACAGGCGGAAAAGGTCAAAATGCTTCAATAAAATATCAAATTACGCAGAAACCAGTCAGCTACACTTGAGTTTGACTTTTTGCATTTTGCGATACTGCGTAACAATTCAGTGTTGCCACATTATTGTGACATTCGAGTGAAAGCATTTGATGGACTACGACGGAGGATCCCACGCAGGATAAAGAAAGTCACTTGATTTTGTGTCCTTAGAAACTACAGAATGTGAGGGTTCAGCGAAATACTTAACATCAGAGAATACAAATTGTGCAGGAGGTACAAGTTACAGAGAGTGACTGAGTCGATGCTGACAGTTGCGACGGCTGGATGGTTGGTTGGTTGGTTTGTTCTGGTTGCATAGATGACTGAATTTCAGGATAGATGGTTGCTTGATAGCTTTGAATAACTAAATTCCCAATTAAGTCAAATGTCAGATGATGCTTGTGGTGAATTATAAGAAATATGCGAAATGTTCTTGTATAATGTTTTTGATTACATTGGCAAAGTTGGAATGTGATAAACATATAAAAAAAGTCAATGCAGACATTTTTAAAACTTTTCGACATAAAATACTTTTTTTTATTTTTAAATGTAATAAAAACCCCATCAAATTTTTTTATTAAAAAAAAAGTTTTTATTTTTAAATTTTCTAAAATAGCTTCAAGGGTTAATTTAAAGAAAAAAAAGCTCTTAAGCTTTTAAAAAGAAAAAGTTTTTAAGTTTTAAAAAATGCTTTTATAAAAAATCTTTTAAGCTTTTATAGAAATAAAAGCTTAAAAAAAGCTTTAAGCTTTGAAATTGATAACAAGAATGCAGAAATAAATCTATGGTTTTCTTTAAAACAAAAAGCGTTAAAGATATCACTAAAAAAACTTACCAAAGTTAAATATAAAAAAAAAGCTTTTAATTTTGTATTTTCTAGTACAAAAAAAGGGTTTTAGAATAAAAAATCTTTACATATTAAGAATTAAATACCTTGTGCCATAACATATTTAAAACTTTTAAGAAATTAGACAAAATAAACTTAAAAAAAAACTGACAAGCTTTCGTTTTACAAAGGGAAAAGTCGTTAATTTAAAATTTCTTTATACAAATTTTGTATATATTATATTTTTTAAGTCTTAAACTTTTTATATTTTTAAAATTTTTATAATTTTTATAATTTTTATAATTTTTTTAATTTTCATAATTTTTATAATTTTTATAATTTTTATAATTTTTATAATCTTTATAATTCTTATAATTTTTATGATTTTTATAATTTTTATAATTTTTATAATTTTTATAATTTTTATAATTTTTATAATTTTTATAATTTTTATAATTTTTATAATTTTTATAATTTTTATAATTTTTATAATTTTTATAATTTTTATAATTTTTATAATTTTTATAATTTTTATAATTTTTATAATTTTTATAATTTTTATAATTTTTATAATTTTTATAATTTTTATAATTTTTATAATTTTTATAATTTTTATAATTTTTATAATTTTTATAATTTTTATAATTTTTATAATTTTTATAATTTTTATAATTTTTATAATTTTTATAATTTTTATAATTTTTATAATTTTTATAATTTTTATAATTTTTATATTATTTATATTATTTATATTATTTATATTATTTATATTATTTATATTATTTATATTTTTTATATTTTTACATTTTTTATATTTTTTATATTTTTTATATTTTTTATATTTTTTATATTTTTTATATTTTTTATATTATTTATATTTTTTATATTTTTTATATTTTTTATATTTTTTATATTTTTTATATTTTATATTTTATATATTTTTATATTTTTTATATTTTTTATATTTTTTATATTTTTTAATTTTTTTTTTTTTTTATATTTTTTATATTTTTTATATTTTTTATATTTTTTATATTTTCTATATTTTTTATATTTTTTATATTTTTTATATTTTTTATATTTTTTATATTTTTTATATTTTTTATATTTTTTATATTTTTTATATTTTTTATATTTTTTATATTTTTTATATTTTTATTTTTTTTATTTTTTTTTATATTTTTTATATTTTTTATATTTTTTATATATTTTTTATATAGTTTTTATATTTTTATATTTTTTATATTTTTTATATTTTTTATATTTTTTATATTTTTTATATTTTTTATATTTTTTATATTTTATATATTTTTTATATTTTATATATTTTTTATATTTTTTATATTTTTTATATTTTTTATATTTTTATATTTTTTATATTTTATATTTTTTTTTTTTATTTTTTTTATTTATTTTTTTTATTTTTTATATTTTTTATATTTTTTATATTTTTTATATTTTTTATATTTTTGATATTTTTTATATTTTTTATATTTTTCATATTTTTTATATTTTTTATATTTTTTATATTTTTGATATTTTTGATATTTTTATATTTCTGATATTTTTTATATTTTTTATATTTTTGATATTTTTGATATTTTTTATATTTTTTATATTTTTTATATTATTTATATTTTTTATATTTTTTATATTTTTTATATTTTTTATATTTTTATATTTTTTATATTTTTTATATTTTTTATATTTTTTATATTTTTTATATTTTTTATATTTTTTATATTTTTTTATATTTTTCATATTTTTTATATTTTTTATATTTTTTAAAGTCTTTATATTCCTATGTTTTCCCACCATTTCTTAATTTATCCCAATTACCACATATCTCTGAAATTAATCCAGCTAATTATCTATCAAATATCCACTCAAAAATGCCAGCACCAATGCCAATCCGAAAACAATCCGCAAACATTCCAGCAACCGAATCAAATTTCAGGTCAAAGCTACTGAATGCTGTGGACAACATTCTGCTGTTACTGCTGCTGCTGCCTGCCACCACTCTGACTGCGTCTTATGTATTTGTGCAAAAAAAAATAAATAAAAAAAATCAAAAAGATTTATCCAGAAACAGGCTCAAAAGAACATTGCCAATGCAAGTGCAACGGCAGCAGTAAAAGCAACAGCAGCAACAACAACATTTGATTATAAACTGAAAATATTTCTAAGATGAAACTTTGCTTTGCATTTCACACAAAAGCGAAAAAGTGCGACAGCAACTGAAACAGGTTATCAAATGGATACAGCAGCAACAGCAGTGGGTACAGCAGTTGCTGGTCAACAGCAATAGAGGAAAATACTTAGCTGCTTGCATCTATTTGCTATTGCTGCTGCTGCAAAAATCTGGGCAATTATAAATTTGGGCAACATTTTGTATTTATTACATTTTAACATAGAAATGGGTAAAAATATGTACTCACCTTGTAACGTTGTTGCTGAAGTTAACAAAAACTGAAAAGAAATAAAAAAAAATTAAAAATAAAACATTCAAAAATTTAATAAAAATCATAAACAATTAAAATTTTGTTGGCAGAAAATTATTTACATAAAAAAAAGCTATCCAAATGTTATGTTTTAGAAAAGCTTAGTAAAAGCTTTAAACTTTTGGTTATTATTTAAGCATTTTTTTTTTTTTAAAGCTTTAAGCTAAGAAAAATAAAAAAAGATTCTTATAAAAGCTTTAAGGCTTTTTTTAAAAGCTTGAATATTTTTAGAAAAAGTTTAAGCTTTTTAGAAAAAATTAAAGCTGTTTAGGAAAGATTTGAACTTTTCAAAAAATCTTTAAGCTTACAGCTTTTTAAGTTTTAAGCATTTTAGAAAAACAAAAAAACATTTTTGAAAAAAAGTTATAAAATAAACAAATCTTTTTATACAAAAAACAAACAAAGCTTTTTGGAAATAAACAAAGTTTTGCAGAGAAACCACGCTTTTCGGATAAAAAACAAAGGTTTTTGGAAAATAAACAAAGCTTTTTAGAAAAAAAAATCTTTTTATAGATAAAAACAAAAACTTTTTTGGGAAAAAAAGCATTTTATAAAAATAAAATAAAACATTTTGGAAAAAAAAACCAAGCCTCTTAGAAAAACAAAATCTTTTTTGGAATAATATAAAAGCTTTTTAGCAAAAATATAAAAGCTTTTTAGAAATAAAAAACAAACAAAGCTTTTTATAAAAAAAAACAAAGCTTTTTATAAAAAAAAAAAACAAACAAAGCTATTTCGAAAAAAAAAGCTTTTTAGAAAATACAAACTAAGCTTTTTGGAAATAAACAAAGTTTTGTAGAGAAACAACACTTTTTGGAAAAAAAACAAAGGTTTTTGAAAAAAAAACAAAGCTTTTTAGAAAAAAAGCTCTTTAGAAAAAAAAATCTTTTTATAGATACAAACAAAAACTTTTTTGGGAAAAAAAGCTTTTTATAAAAATAAAACAAAACTTTTTGGAAAAAAAACCAATCTGTTTAGGAATAATATAAAAGCTTTTTAGCAAAAATTTAAAAGCTTTTTAGAAAGAAAAAAACAATCTAAGCTTTTAAAAATAAAAAACAAATAAAGCTATTTCGAAAAATAACAAACAAAGCTATTTCGAAAAAAAAAGCTTTTTAGAAAAAAAACAAAGCTTTTTTGAAAAAAAAACCAAGCTTTCAAAAGAAAAGGATTAAAAAAAAAACATTATAAGAATAAAAAAAATAAAGATTGAAAAAAGGTTTATAGAAAGAAGCTTTCGTTTTTTGAAAATTTTGTATAAAAAAATTAAAACTTTAGTAAATTTTCTTTTACCTCATTAAAAAAAAAACAGTTATAGTAATATATATTTTTTTAATTCTTTCAAAAAATAAATGCAAGTTTCTTTTAATCAATGTATTATAGTTCAAATAATAAAAAATTAATAAAATGAATATACAAAAATTAAATCAATCATTGATTATAAAGCACATCGCTAAATCTTCTATTAAGCACATGCACAATTCTCAAAGTAAATGAGCCAAATAATGCGGCGAAAAGCCGTCACAAACAGCTAACAGCCAACAGACAAGAAAAACAAACGACAGTCAAAAGAATGCAACCAAAAAAATAAAACTGAAAAACAACAACTGAGAACAAAAAAAAATCTTCGACAACAAAATATATAAAATCAAAGATTAAATTCAAATAAATCGACATGAAAACATTCACATGCGCTTCTTCTTGTTCTTGTTCTGCTTCTACTTCAACTTCGCATCACGTTGGATCCACAGTAAGTCAGCTTTTGTGTGCTTTTTTCTCGTTTGCTCTACACACTACGCTCAATTAGACCGTCTCCCTCTTCGGCTCTTCCGCAGTCGATTGCCTGCCATTGAGCTGCAAAAATCATCGCTTTACAGACAGCATCGTGTGACTAAGTCAATGGCACTGCTTTGCACATCCGAGCACATCCAACAACTCAAATGCAGACAAAGTCGCTGATGCAGACCGACTACAACCGCGATTCAGACTTTGACTCTTCGACTTTGTCTCCCAATTCGTCTCTTCGATCCTGCAGCACGTTGCTAATTCCCTCTACGTCACCAATTCAGAGTCCAACGTAGGCTGAATCCCCGAGTCAAAGACTTTTGCTTCTGATTTTGCGTCCAATTCTAAATCTGGTGTCGTTGTTTTGGTCGCCGAAGAGCGCCTGCGCGTCCAATTTGCGAATATTTTCATTTCAATTGCTGTGGATTTGGACAACGACAACGACATTTGCCTGTTATTGTTTTTATTATTTTGTATTTTAATTTTATTTTATGTTATGTTATTTTTTTTTAAAGCGCATTATTTTTTATTTTTATTTAAATGTTTTCATTTTTGCAGAGACTACCACACTGAATCTTCTTCGTCTTGTGGTGCTTGATTTGATGGCACCAAAAAGCAGAAGATCAGCCAATGGTACACTCAATCTTGGTGGTTAGTAAAAATCTAAATGGTATTTTGAAAGGTCAAAACTTTTTGGTCAAACATTATACAAGTCAAACATAATGAATCATGTTTGACTTGTATAAACTTTAAAATTTAAAATAAATGAAGAGCTTTACATTAAAACTATTTTTATGTCCAAAAAGCTTTAAGTGCTGTAGACAAAAGAGCCAATTCTAAATAAATATTCCCACAAATTATTGTTGGAATATGAAAAGCTTTATATTGTATTTACATGCAAATCTTTTTTCTCCCAAATATAACTTGTGAAAATATTTACCCATTTAGAATTTTCGTAATAAGTTGTTTGAAACCTTTTTAGAACTTTTTTTCCATCAAAAGCTTTCAAAAACTTTTTTGTTAAAAGCTTTTCAGAACTGTGTGTAAAAGCTTTAAACAACTTTTTATAAAAAGTTTTTCAGAATTTTTATTAAATAGCTTTTAACAACTTTTTAGAAAAGCTTTTATGAATTTTATATAAAAATAAAACTTACAAGAACTTTTTATAAAAAAAAATCTGATAATAACTTGTTTGTCCTTCAAAAAGCTCAAAAGTACTTCTTATAAATAAAGAATATTCAAGAACTATATTTATTTAATTTTCATTTATTTATTCAAGAATTTATTTATTTAAAATCAAGGATTGAAACCTAAACGAATAACGGTTTCGATTTCGGTTACGGGTTTAAGTTTTTATTATGAAACGAAACCGGTATACCGATTCCATGTTACGGTTTCGGTTTTGATTTCTGTTTTTGTATAAAATATTTCGTATCTTTCAATGTTTTCACCAAAAATCCTGGGGTAAAGTGGAACACGAGCACTGCAATTGCAATTTTTGACCATGTTTTTGCATTTAAAAAATAAAAACAATTGTCAAGTGTTTCTCAATATGGCATCAACTTTTTTCTCCATAGTTATAATAAAATTAATATCTTTTTTCTGCATATCGAACCAAGTTCATAATAAATATAAGGAATATTTCGTATAGGCGCATTTCTGTTTTCGTCGACAATAACGAATTACGATACGCATACACACACTTTCACAACGACAACTCTTCGTTGTTATCCTGTATCATCGCATAGCAAAAGACGCATGACAACAGACAGACGCATGACAACAGACAGTAGCATGGTACCACACTACATGTATGTATCTAGTACAGCTAACTAGTTGGCAACAGCAACGAGTTTTCTTTGTGGTACAAAAAATGTCCCGCCAAAAATTCTACCAAAAGCTTGGATGCTGCTTTATTCGCATTTTTATTGTTGTTGCACTTTCAAACGAATCAGCAAATTTGTGAAAAAAAAACAAAAACCCAAAAAGCAATATCAGCTAAATGAGGTACACTGTGAAAATGTTCATATATTATTTTTTTGTTTTTAGAAAATATTTTAGAAAGCTTTTTTATGGAAAAAGTCTTAAAAACTTTGTTTGGAAAAAGGTCTTAAATCTTTATATGGAAAAATTTTTACAAGCTTTATATAAAAAAGCTCTTAAAAGCTTTTTTTTATAAAGCTTTTAAATGCATTTTCATAAAAAGCTTATAAGAATTTTTTTATAAAAAGCTTTTAAGAATTTTTCCATATAAAGATTTAAGACCTTTTTCCAAACAAAATTTTTAAGTCTTTTTCCATAAAAAAGCTTTCTAAAATATTTTTTGAAAACATTCTTTTACGTAAAAAGCTTTCCACAACTTTCAATAAAAAGCTTTTAATAAGTTTTTATAAAAAGCTTTCAATAACTTGATTATTAAAAAAAAAAACATTTTTGTGATATATTTAATGATTTTATAGTATAACAAATTTTTTTTTTTTTTTGCAATTAAAGTTTTTATTATGAACTTTTATATATTGAGTGTATTTTCTGTTGCTATTGCTGTGACTGTGAATTGTGTTTGTTGTCTTTATGCGATCATGTAAATATATTTGCGGCCAATGACACAGGTCACCAGCAGCAACTGCAATGCGACGACGAAGACGTCAACAAGAACAACTACAGCAACAGCACAGCAAAAGCTAACGAAAAGCTGCGATGTGTGAGCGCGCCTGTGCGATCGCGATTGCTTACGAAGCCGCCATTATGTGCGCCATATTGTAAAAATTTGTCTTTAAAAGGCGCGCAAATGCATGTTGTATGGGATTCTTATTTTTTATTGAACATTTTTTTTTTTCAATTTTTCTTATTTTAATTTGTTATAGCTCTTTTTCAGCATGATTCTTTTATTTTTTTTTTGTTTTTTTTTTTTTTTTTGTGAACCTCTACAGGTGTTTATACGCATGCGCTCCAATTTAAACCGAATTTTGAGCGCGATCAATGTTTATTTTATTTTTCTTTTTATTACAAAAACGTTGCGTTTATTTATTTTATGTCTGCTGTTGCAACGTCGTCTTGGTTGTCGGCTGTCTTTCGAGCTGACTCTGACTCTTCGTTCGTTCGGTTGTCTGTCTATCTTTATTTTAGACTGTCGCGGACGCGCCTGCAGATCCATCTGAGATCCTTCAACGATCGCCGATCGGGTTGCTGTTGATGTTCGCGCCGCTGTTTCAGACGCAATGCGCAAACGCAGACGCATACACAGACGCATGCGCAAACGCAAGGCTATCATTATTTAGCTTAAGCGCTGATAAAGTCGCCGCAACAAAAAATTATTTACGATCATTTTGTCAGCGCGCTTCGGCTTCGAGTTAAATTAATGTGCGACAAGTACGGGTCCAAAATAAAAAAAAAAATACCAAAAGAAGTGAAGCAGCAAATAGCGGTCAAGTCAAATGTGCTATAGCTAGTCACACACTAATATCATTAAAATTAAAGACATGCGTCGAATGTTCAATTAATAAATATACTGATCTTGATAAAATAAACTCATAAAATTAATATTATCTACAAATTATGGTAGATCAGCAACAACAGCAAAGGAAACACCACAGTCTATACTGTAGATTATGTCAAGTTTGTCCTTTATGTGCTTTAAAAACAGCACCGATCACTGCACACGATCAGCAAAGATAAAAATGATATTTAAAACCAATTAATACAAATAAGTCTTTTGTATAAATGGTTTAAAATTGCTAGTTTATGATTCTTTAATTGGGTTTTATTGGCTACCACTTCAAAGTTTTCTTTTATTTGTGATTTTGTAAAAATATCACTTTAAATAATGAGCAAATATTGTAAAATTCACTAAACTTTTGATGATTTCAGATAAATATAATATGCACTCAGAAAGAAATCCTATTAAAATTGGTAAATAGGACCGTTATTGATTCAATACTATACATAAAATAATTATTTTCATATAAACACATAAACAATTTAATAGTATTTAATAGTATTTTGTATTATTTAATGGTATATACCCATTAAAATAATAATTTATCCTATAGTAAAAAAAAAACTATTGATTTTATAGTATTTTTTCTAAGTGCGATAACACCGTAAATATATCTGGTCAACTGATATGTATTCCTGATAATCGTTTTATGCTATATACTATAAGTAAATACTATTATGTAGCTATATTTTGAGGTATCTTTGATTAAAATCGCGACTAGCTAATTAGTTTATTTTAAAATAAAAAATATGTATGAAATTAATTATTAACAAATAATGTTTATTTTTTTTTTTAAAGCTCATCAAACGTTCTATAAAACTCCATTTGATGTTTAGTCCTAGTGTTGCTATGTCATTTATAAAAAATCGATGAATATGTCACTATCTTGAAATAGGCAGATTCTATTGAATCTTGGTACTCGATAACCGAATCATAAAGAGGTCTAATATTTTGTACAAATTGTAAGACTAATGAGTACTTATAACAAACATAGCTTGAATCAAATTCGCAACATTTAAATTTTTATAAAACATTAATTATTATAAAACTATGTACCTTCTGTCTGTCTATGTACCGACTTGACAGACATTTTACACGTGCATATTATGGAGCCCAGAGGGTGACGGGATTGGACAAAGGGGCGTAGCACCTTCGATACAAATTAAACTTATAATCGATATAACTCGGCACTTAGAACAGTTACAAACATGAAACGAAAAACTCTAATACTAAAAAATATTAGAAAAGCAAAACGCAAGGGCAAAAACAATATATCATAAACACTAAATCACAAAAACAAAAGAAAAAGCACAAAAAAAAAGCAACAAAAGCAAAAATGCAAAAACAAAAAAGCAAATGAAAAAATAAAAAGTAAAAACTAAAGAAAAGGTAAAAACAAAAACAAAAGATTTTTACTAAAAAACGAAATCGAAAACAGAAACAGATACAAACAAAAAACGCAAAGAAGGAAAACAAAACCAATGAACATTAAAAAGAAAACAAAAACGGGAAATACACAAAAGGCTAAATACCCAAATACAAAAAAAAATATTACAAAAGTATAACACAAAAGCTAAAACATTTAATCAAAAACACAAATCAAATCACAAAAGCAAAAACACAAGAAACAGAAAAACATAAAAAAAAACAAAAAAAAAACAAAAACGCAAAAATAAAAGCAAAAACAAGAGCAAAAATGCAAACATATAAGCAAAAGAAAAAGTAAAAACAATTAATCAAAAACACAAATTAAATCACAAAAACAAAAGCAAAAACACAAAAAATAGAAAAACAAAAACGCAAATATAAAAGCAAAAGCAGAAATGCAAATATGAAAGCAAAAGAAACTGTAAAAACAAAAGCAAAAACAAACAAAAAATGTAAAAAGGAAAACAAAATCAAATGAATAGTAAAAATGAAAATGGGGAAAAAACGAAAGGCTAAATACACAAATACTTAAACTACATTACAAAAGCAAAAAGACTAAATAAAAAACAGAAAATCGAAATCACAAAACAAAATAAAAATTGGAAAAACAAAAGCATAAAAAAGAGCAAAATCACAAAAACAAAAACAAAGACGCAAAACCAACATCAAAAATTTAAAAATACAAGAATAAAAATGAAAAGATATGAAAATAAAATAAAAGTAAATGCAAAAACACAAAGTGAGTCTCAAAAACAAAATCAAAAAGAGAAACAAAAAAATAACATTTAATCAAAAACACAAATCAAATCACAAAACCAAAAACACAAGAAACATAAAAACATAAAAAAAAAACAAAAAAAAAAGAAAAACAAAAACGCAAAAATAAAAGCAAAAACGCAAACATATAAGCAAAAGAAGAAGTAAAAACAATTAATCAAAAACAAAAACTAAATCACAAAAATAAAAGCAAAAACACAAAAAATAGAAAAACAAAAACGCAAAAATAAAAGCAAAAATGCAAATATGAAAGCAAAAGAAAATGTAAAAGCAAAAACAGAAACAAACAAAAAATGTAAAAAGGAAAACAAAATCAAATGAATAGTAAAAATGAAAATGGGGAAAAAACGAAAGGCTAAATACACAAATACTTAAACTACATTACAAAAGCAAAAAGACTAAATAAAAAACAGAAAATCGAAATCACAAAACAAAATAAAAATTGGAAAAACAAAAGCATAAAAAAGAGCAAAATCACAAAAACAAAAGCAAAGACGCAAAACCAACATCAAAAATTTAAAAAGACAAGAATAAAAAAGAAAACAATAAAAATAAAAAGATGGGAAAATAAAATAAAAGTAAATGCAAAAACAAAAACACAAAGTCAATCTCAAAAACAAAATCAAAAAGAGAAACAAACAAAAAATCGTGAAAAGGTAAACAAAATAAAAATTGGAAAAACAAAAGCAAAAAACAAAAGCAAAATCACAAATAAAAATTGGAAAAACAAAAGCAAAAACAAGAGCAAAATCACAAAAACAAAAGCAAAGACGCAAAACCAACATAAAAAATTTAAAAAGACAAGAATAAAAAAGAAAACAATAAAAAATAAAAGATAGGAAAATAAAATAAAAGTAAATGCAAAAACAAAAACACAAAGTCAGGCTCAAACACAAAAAGAGAAAAAAAAGAGAAACAAACAAAAAATCGTGAAAAGGTAAACAAAATAAAAAAAACAAACAAAAAATAGCATAAACAAAAACGAGACAACACAAAGGCTCAATTACCAAAAACTAGAAAAAATACTGAAGCTAAACACAAAAGAAAAAACACTAAACAAAAACAAAAATCGAAATAAAAAAAAGGAAAAATGCAAAAAAATAAAAGCAATAATACAAAATCAAGAAAGCAAAAATGTACGAACAAAACCAAAAATTTAAAAACAGAAAAGGAAGGTCAGTCTTAAAAAAAAAATCAAAAACAGAAACAAGCAAACAAAAAATATAAGCAAAATCTAAATAATAGTAAAAACACAAAATGCTAAAACATAAATAAAAATAAACAAAAACCAAAACAAACAAAAAAAAGAGATAAACATAAAAAAAAATAAATAAAACATAACAAATAAAATACTAACAAAAAAAAATTTACAAAAATCTTCATACAATAATCAGATAAAATTATATAGAAAGCCAATATAAACGGTAACGGTTTTAAAATATCATTAAAAAAATGTATGGAAAACAAATAGAAAAAAAATTAATTTTCATTTTTTTACATATTTTTATTAAAATTATAATTAAAATTTATATTTTATTGGTTTTAAATTTTATTGTGAGTAAATAAAATAGTTTGTCATTCTAAAAACTGAGCATACGAAAAAATTTCTTTAAAATAAAAATCGAAAATTTAATATGGAACCGATTCAAAATCATTTCATTATAAATCTTAAAATCGTAACTGAAATAATGAAGAAACTGAAATCGAAATCAATATTCGTCTGGATTTCAATACCTAATTAAAATTTCAATTTTATCAAATTTGTTTTTTGCTGTTCTGGAAACAGATTTTTTAATATTAAATACGGGTATATCAAACAAAGTTCTCTTCTATGAAGTGAATTTGATTCAAGTTTAGATGTCGAATTTTTGAATTTCTGTCAAAAGTCAATTTAAGATTCAGAAAAGGAAACAGAAAGCCTAGATAGTATATGGATAAATAAAGCATATACCAAAAACGGTATTACAAGTCTCTAACTTCAACATTATAAATTTTTATAAAAAAAAAAATAAATAAATAAAATGAAAAATCAAACTTAAAAAATCAAAGTTAATGAAAAATCAGACTAATAGCCAGAAGAAATATTGGACGAGCCCACATTATAACGAAAAAAGAAGTAGAAAAAATTGTTTACTTTGATATCGCATTTCTGATCTGCTGATTTCAGTCAGTATTGCTGTATCTTATATTTCATCATCGTCGACTTGTTCTTGAACGACATAAATCCAATGTTCTGGCAAATGCGACAAAAACGCACTCTTTGATGTTTGCATGGCAGGACGAAGCTGTCGAGGCAAAAGTAAAAATACAAAAATAAAAACAAAACCGGAAAAAATGTATTTGGGTACCGTGTGTTTTGCACCAAATTTTAGCAAATTCTGGAAATTTTTATATATATATTTTTTTATTTGTTCTTTTGTATTTTTTCAACTTTTGTTTTTTACTGCTGCAAATAATTTTAATTGAAGCAAATGCAAAAAAAACAACTGTTTTGCAAAACAAGCAAAAATTAAATGCTGTTCGATTTTTATTATTTTTTGTGCATTTCGATTTTTTCTGCAGTTCTTTTTTGCTTTTAAATTTTTTCGTTTTTAATTTTTTTATTTTGCAATGAATTTTTTTTTAAGTTTTATATTTTACCTCTTTATATTTCTGATCTTTAATTTTATATATTAAGCTGCAACATGTGCATTTTTTCGTTGTTTCTTATTTGGCGGTTCGAAAACGTTTACATCATAAAATTTCAATTCGCCAGATACTTTTGCAGATACTTAAGCGGGCAGCAGCCACAAAAGCAGCTGCATTAATTCCTGGAAATTTGCGCTTAATTCTCATTTGTTTTTATATCTTTTACAAATTTCATTATTTTTTTCTTTTGCTTAATTTGTTTCCTTTTATTTTTTTATTTATGAGTTTACGCAGTTAATCCAGCATGTGTATCTTCGAGATACCAAAAACGTATCTCTCAGATACAAGCGGTAAGCGTCGCATTTATGGCTGGCGCTGGCACTCAATTTTTAATTGACTTAAAAGTCAAATTTAGTGCAAAATAAATCAATATTTCACTAAAAATTCAATTTTTCATTAAAAATTAAATTTTGCACGAAAAAAATTCTATTTTTACTAAAAATTAAATTTTTCACTAAAAATTTCATTTTTCACTAAAAATTTAATTTTTCACTAAAAATTTCATTTTTCACTAAAAATTTCATTTTCCAATAAAATTCAATTTTTCACTAAAAATTCAATTTTTCACTAAAAATTCAATTTTTCACTAAAAATTCAATTTTTTCACTAAAAATTCAAATTTTCACTAAAAATTAAATTTTTCACTAAAAATTCAATTTTTCACTTAAAAGTCAATTCTTCACTAAAAATTCAATTTTTCACTAAAAATTTCATTTTTCACTAAAAATTTCATTTTTCACTAAAAATTCAATTTTTCACTAAAAATTCAATTTTTCACTAAAAATTCAATTTTTCACTAAAAATTCAATTTTTCACTAAAAATTCAATTTTTCACTAAAAATTAAATTTTTCACTAAAAATTAAATTTTTCACTAATAATTAAATTTTTCACTAATAATTAAATTTTTCACAAAAAATTAAAATTTTCACTAAAAATTAAAATTTTCACTAAAAATTCAATTTTTCACTAAAAATTAAAATTTTCACTAAAAATTCAATTTTTCACTAAAAATTCAATTTTTCACTAAAAATTCAATTTTTCACTAAAAATTCAATTTTTCACTAAAAATTCAATTTTTCACTAAAAATTCAATTTTTCACTAAAAATTCAATTTTTCACTAAAAATTCAATTTTTCACTCAAAATTCAATTTTTCACTCAAAATTCAATTTTTCACTAAAAATTCAATTTTTCACTAAAAATTCAATTTTTCACTAAAAATTCAATTTTTCACTAAAAATTCAATTTTTCACTAAAAATTCAATTTTTCACTAAAAATTCAATTTTTCACTAAAAATTCAATTTTTCACTAAAAATTCAATTTTTCACTAAAAATTCAATTTTTCACTAAAAATTCAATTTTTCACTAAAAATTCAATTTTTCACTAAAAATTCAATTTTTCACAAAAAATGCAAATTTTTCACTAAAAAAAATCAATTTTTCACTAAAAAAAAAAAATTCTAAAAAATTAAATTTTTTACTAAAAAATTCAAATTTTCACTAAACATTAAATTTTTCACTAAAAATTAAATTTTTTCACTAAAAAGTAAAATTTTTACTAAAAAGTTCAATTTTTCACTAAAAATTCAAATTTTCACTAAAAATTCAATTTTTCACTAAAAATTAAAATAAATTCACTTTTAACTCAAAACTAATTTTTTAACTAAAAATTCAATTTTTAACTAAATAAAATTTTTTAACTAAAAATTTAATTTTTCACTAAAAATTAAATTTTCACTAAAAATTCATTTTTTCTTTAAAAATTCAATTTTTCTTTAAAAATTAAATTTTCACAAAAAATTATTTTTCAACTAAAATATTAAATTTTTCAGTAGAAATTAAATTTTTCAATAAAAATTAAAATTTTCAATTTAAATTCAATTTTTAACCAAAAATTAATTTTTTATCCAAAAATTAATATTTTCATTAAAATTTCAATTTTTCACTAAGAGGCAGAAAATAAAATAGACAAAGCAGAATTATTCATTTTTATTGCTTTAATGACTACAACTGTAAACCAGGATTTTTCCGATTTCCCATCAAGTACTAAACAATTTAGCATCCGCTAGCGGCAGTGGCAACAGCAGTGACTGCGACTGCGACAGAGGCCACTATAACGCGATTAGGGGCCACGTTTGAGCCTCAGTTAAACGTGGTCATTACACTCAATTGACGGCACGCTAAGGTCAATACAACGCGTGGAATTCGATACGCCGGGCATTAGGTATGAAAAACAAAGCACACGAAGAAGAAGCAGCGGCAGCAGTAATAGCAACAGCAACTTTTATGTTGCTCACAGCAACGCGATCGCAGCAACAGCAGCATCAGACAGCGGCAGGAGCAGCAAAGGAAGCGCAACGCGTGGCGCGTCTCTATTACCGCAGAGTTTGCAAACGATTTGTCCTGAAGTTAAACAGCAACAAATACAGCAACTACAACAATAAATGTAAAGAAAAAAAACCAACAACAGCACCAATAGCAGCAACATTATATGCAGTAACAACAACATTAGCCTAAGCCAAGTTCTAAGCGCTCAGTTCGAGTATCTGAATGTATCTGAAAAAAGTATCTGCAGTTGCCAACGGCACGTAACTTTACGATACTTGTTTGCGGATGCAATTGCTGCAAAGTTCGGCTAATGCCGAGATGCATCGCGTTGTGTGCTACACCGAATAAATATTTACAAAGACGTCAACGAATTTAAAAAATATACTTTGAAAAATTTATCTTTAAGATGGATTTATATATTTGAGATAGATTAATATATTTGAGATAGATTTATAACTGTGAGATAGATCTATAGCATCAAGATACATTTTTTATACTTCAGTTAAATTTGAAGTATTGAGATAGTTTTGTATCTGTTAGATTTTTGTATCTTTGATATAGATTTCAGATAGGTTCGTATATTTTTTTTGAATTTTTGTATCTTTGAGATATATTTGAAATATATTTATATTTTTTAGCGATTTTTGTATCTTTCATATCGATATGTATCTACGAGATAAATTTGTATATATAATATTGATATATATCTTTAAAATTGATTTAAAATTATGAGATCTCTCTAAACGTTGATTTGTAGCTTTAAGATAGATTTGTAGCTTTAAGATAGATTTGTATGTTTGAGATTGAGATATATCTTTTAGATAGATGTATCTCTTTAAGATGAATTGTATCTTTGAGATTGGGATGTATCTTTTAGATAGATTTGTAGCATAAGAAATAGATTTGTATCTTTAAGAAAAAATTGTAGCTTTGAGATAGATTTGTATATTTGAATTCAAATTGTAGCTTTGAGTTAGATTTGCATTTTTTAAATAGATTTCTATTTTTTAAATAGATTTTTGCCTTTAGATTTGAATCTTTAAGATATATTTTAAAATTTTTGAGATTTTTTATTTGAGATAGATATGTATCTATGAAATGAAGTGGTATCCTAGAGATATAAATTTGTTTTCTTTAGATATATTTGTATCTTAAGGATAATTTTGAATCTTTGAAATAGTTTTATATCTTTGATATAGATTTGTATCCATTATAGATATTTGTATCTTTTAAAAATATTTATATTATTAAGATAAATTTGTATATTTTATATAGATTTGAGTCTTTGAGAATGTGAAAATGATTTTTATCCTTTAGATAGATTTAAAAATCTCAGATTTTCATTCTTAAGATACATTTGTATCCTAGCGATAAATATAATATTGACACCAATTTGTATTTTTGATATAAATTTTTGTGCTATAGATGTATTTGTATCTTAAGGATAAATATGAATCTTTGAGATAGTTTTGCTTCTTTGAAATAGAATTGTATCTTTTATAGATAAATTTATCTTCTAATAGATTTATATTTTTGAGAAAAATTTGTATAATTGAGATAGATCGGAATCTTTGAGATAAATTAATATCTTTGAGATAAATAGATGTATCTTTAAGATATATTTGTATGATTGATTTGAACCTTACAAATCTGTGAAATAGATATATATTTTTGAGACATATTTCTATAATTGAAAAAGATATGTGGCTTTTTAATGATTTGTAGCTTTGATATTTTTTGTAGCTTTGATAGAAATTTGTATCTTTGATATAAATTGTTATTCTTTAGATATATTTGTATCTTTTGAATTAAAGAAATTTGAATCTTTAAGATAATTTGTAATAGATTTGAATCTTTTAAAATGATTTATAGAAAAATTTATATATTTGAGTTAGATATGAATCTTTTGTATCTTTTAGATAGATATGTATCTTTATGACATAGTTGTATCTTTAAAAATAAATATGTAAATTTAAAATAGAAAATGCATAAAATCTGCGTCTTTAAATTTCATAAAATTTGACAACCCGTAATATTACACCCAAAACCTACCATTTATAATGTATGTTTTAAATGGAAATATGTGAGAAATATCCTAAAAAATGCCAGCAATTTGGATTAGGGAAGGAATAAAATTTGAATCAAGTATAGTACACTAACAAAAATATTTGGCGTAATCGCTTTTCTATAGCCATTGCCAATAGTGTTAAAACGCTATTTACGTATATCGTCAGCAACAATTACTAAGATTTATATACTAAAATAAATAAATTAATACAAAAAAGTTGATAAAAAAAAAAACATTAACACAAAATTCGCAATACTTGGCAACTTTATGAAGTGCATTGCATTTGTGTGGCGGAAATTCCACAAAAATCACAAAATTATTTTTCTAGCCTGCTGCGTAGCATCAAACGCCATCATCATCAACTGGCAGTAACAACTACAACTACCACCACATAATCCTCAGCATCACCATCATCATCATTATGATCAACATGATCATTCGCATCATTGGGTTCATTTGTTACTGGTTGGCAAATCGTTGACTTGTCGTCGTTGTTGTTGTTTTGTCCTGCTGCCTCCAGCGCCCTGTCTGCCTGCCACGGCTGTGCGGCATTCGTCTCTTTAGAGGCTGAACTGCGAAAAATACTTGCGCCGCGTTTTGTTTACAGCTGAGAGTAGCTTTGAGGCAGATTTTTCTGCGATCACTGATCACTTAAAAGCGGATTAACTGCCTTGAAAGACGAGAAAATAATAGAAGAAAATGCAAAAAAAAACATCCAACAGAAGAGTTTGAATGCAACCATGCTTTTCTGCTATTAACAATTTTCAAAAAAAAACTCTACCTTTTTTTTGTTTTTTTAATGTACAGATTAAATTTTTCTACTTCTTCTAACATTTTCTACTCGCAGCAATGAAGAAGAACAACAACAAAAAAAAGCTTCAGAGCAATAGAAACATTTTTCCATTTCGGTCAGGTAATAAAATCAATAATAGGGGTTCCAATCAAATACCACACTTTAAATTTTATTATTTATTTCCATAAAATCTTATTATTTTTGTGAACTTATCGAAATTTTATAACTGCTCAGATTAAGAGTTTTTTGTTCGCATTGAAATAAAAAAATGTAAAAAAATATGTGTTATTTTTAAAGAATATTTGCGGCATATTTCCGAGAAACACACAGAAAATGTAAGTGTGTGGAAAGCGTAAAGCAGCCATAGAAAAATTCTTTAAAGCAGAGGCGAAGTTTATATCAAATACTCAAATCTACCATAAATCTACCGAATATATGCCCTTTAAAACATTTATCAAATTTATTTGTATGTGTGGAAATATTTTCAGAAGTATTCCAAGAGAAAGTATTCCAAGAAAATGTCACAAAATATGTCTCGGGATATAGCAGACTCAGACAAAATTTTAGTTATATAGAAACAACTGATTTGATGCATGCAAAAGCAGAGTTTGTGAGATATGCTGGCTATTTTCTGACCATTATCCAAATATTTCTGAAATCTACCTCTAAATTTCACACATTTTGATAACGTAATATGCTGGAAATATACTTATATTTCTGAATATAGTCTGAAACACATTTTCTAATAATTTTTGACAGACAAAAGCGACGTTATAGTAAAATCTGTCTATTTTCTGCCCGTACCTAAAAAATTCCGGGAATCTTCTGTTATAATTTTACAGAATTTAATAAACTGCTATATGCTTACTACAAACTTATTTTTATTTGTTCCTGAAAAATGACAGGAATTTTATGTCGGAAGGTTATAAACCCTTGACAATTTTTTTAGGCAGTTCAAAAACTATTTCCCAAAGTTTGTAAGCAGTGAAACCTAATTTCTGCCCTTACCCAAAGTATGTTAGTAATCTGCATTGAAGGTAGTTCAAAATTTGATAACCTACAATACGTCACACACAACCTTTGATTTATCTGTGTGTTTTCTAAAATATTGCCGATAAATTTATGAAAATACTTTTTGGCAGGCAATTTAGAATCGTTTTCTCGAAATATTTTAAGCAGACAAAGGCGGAGTTTGTATCTAAAGCTGGCTCTTTTCTGCCTATTCCCAAAATATGCCGGGAATCTATCTATATAATTCCATATAATTTGATAATATACCCGAGACAAAATTTTTACCATTTTTCTGGAATATTTCGGGCATATTTCCGGCAAACGCACAGCTAAATGGAATTTCTTGGGAAGTGTATAGCAAGTTGTAAATGTTTTGTGGAAAGTTTTATGGCAGATTCACGCCATATTTGGAAAACGGGCAGAAAACAGACAGCTTGTGATACAAACTCCGCCTTTGTCTGTTTTAAATATGTGCACAAAATGTTTCTAAGCTGCCTCGACTCTGCTAAAAATTTTGTCTGGAGTACGATACGCTTCCCAAAAACTTTCATTCATCTGTTGTTTGCCGAAAATTATCGGAAATTTTCCTGAAGACTATCAAAATTTTGGTCTCGGGTAGTATTTACGAAATATATACACAGAAAAAAATATATGTGTAAATATAGCAAAAAAAAATATAATTATTTTTTAACTGTTTTGTCGCCGATATGACATTTAATTGTATTGATTAAATATTTAATAATATTAATTAATGAATTAATTAAACACAAATTAAAGGAATTAACACATTCGATGAAACATTTTTTTTGTTTATTTTTTATTTATATTTTTTTATTTGAATTGTTTTTTCTTTTATTTTGCTACGTATTTTTCGAAGTTTGAACCACGTTCACCTCACCAATAGAGCGATATATAATGAAAGGGAAATGTGAAACACAAATATGGGAGAAAAATATCAAAGTTATGATATCCGCACGATGTACGAAAAATAAGATACCTGTAATACTGTGTAGCCGCGGTAGCTCAGTGGTTAGTGCGTTGGACTGCGAGCCGAAAGGTCCCCAGTTCAAGCCTGGACTGGGGCTAACAACATCTTTTCATAGAAACATTTTTCTATACCGCGCTACCTCTCGTCAGTAAATGGCAAACCTACGAGAGTAAAACCATTGCCTATGAAAAAGCTCTCATCCGCCGTTCGGATTCGGCAAAAAACTGTAGGTCCCACCACTCTGAGTACAAATATAACACGCACAGCTCAAAAATGGTGAGAGAGCTCGGCCGAAGTTCTATACAGGACTGTAGCGCTAAACTATATAATACTGTGTAGTGAATTTAAAACTGTATAGTGATTGTAAAACTGTGTAATACCTGTAAAACTGTCGATTGGTGTATATGCTACATATGCTATATATTTTTAAACATATACACCAACATAGAAAAGTATCGATTTATACTATTAAATAATAGAATTAATTATTTCGTATCAATTAATCTCAGTTGCTATATTTACTTTTAATATTTCTTTCTGTGTACAGTTTTATAGTTTAATAGGTCTTTTATGAGTATTGTCTTTAATAACTTCGTGACTGGAACCCTATATCAGGCATCCTCAATGAGGATGCAGATCATTTTGTGGATCATTAGTTAAGTAAGTGCAACGGCAACAGATGCCGCGCAGAGGCGAAAGAAAAGGCTGCAGCAGCCACAGCAGAAGAATAGCAACAAGTTGAAGCAACAGCAGCAGCAGCATATCGTTCGCAATACTTGACTGTTGCTGATATTTAAACAACTTCTGCAGCAACACAGCTGCTGGCTGGCCACTCGTTGCTTAGGATGATGATAGTTTTTGTTACTGTTACGGTAGAGAGCTTTATTTGTTGTTGCTGCAATATTTGTTGCTGCTGCTGCTTTATTAGTTGTTGGCGCTTTCTTGCTGCTGCTGTTGTTTTCGTTGCTGTTTGCCTTCGAGTGCGCATAGTGACAGCAGCAACAGCCAACAACGACAACAACATTTTTAACAACAACAACAATAACAGCAACAACGCCAACGACGACAGTAACAACTACTTAAGCCGCCCTGTGGCGCGTCAGCACACGTGCAACAGCAGCAGCAGCAAGAACAACAGCAAAAAAAACATATGTGTCTTCCTTGTTTTCTCTCTCTGTCTCTCACACACACTCTATGTGCTGCATCTCTTTAGCCAAAGTATGTTATTGCTTTGCACTCGTTTTTGTTCGCGATCATTCGGCTCAGGTGTTGCATGTTTTGTCAGAATTATTTGCGTTTAACTATCCGCTTGTTTGGAGATTTAGACAGACAGACGGACTGAATGACGGACAAACAGGGAGACAGGCGGGAAGACTTGCAGTCAGACAATAGGGAAATACAGGATGATGGAGTGAGAAATGCTGTGGGACTTTGACAAATAATTAGAAAAAGTCTTGCAGATGGACAGAGGGAACGGTGATGAATACCCAAGACAACTTTTTTTGGCAGATTTTGTGCAGAGAGAAGCGGAGTTTCCCGAGACAAAATTTGTGGAATTTTTCAGTAATATTTGTGCCTATTTCCGGAACGCACACAGATAATTGTAATGTTTAGGGAAGTGTATAGCAGGTTGTCAAATTTTGTGGAATTTTATTGGAAGATTCACGGAATATTCTGAAAGCATGTGATCCAAACATAGCTTTTGTCTGTTTGAGAAAGGTCTGGCATTTTCAGGCATATTTCCGGCAAACACACAGATAAATGGAATATTTTAGCAGCTGGTATACACTTCTCAAAATAATCTATTTTTTACAACCTATTTTTTGTGGAATTTGAATGGCAGATTCACGGCATATTGTGAGGAACGGGCAGAAAACAGACAGATTGTGATACAAACTTCGCCGTTGGCTTTTTGAAATATTTCGAAAAGATGTTTCAAAACTGCTTCGACACTGCCAAAAATGTTGTCTGGGGAATGATTCTAAATTGCCTGCAATTGACAGAAGATTTCTGAACTGACCATCCCTGAAAATATACCATTTCAATAACAGAGTATGCGACATTAAGTGAGTTCGGAAAAAGAGAGTCGTCGTCAACAGGAAAAGCAAAAGAACTGCTACAATCAACGAACGAACGGCAGCAGCAGCAACCGACAGCAGCACAATCCATACAGTCGTCGTTAAACGAAGTGATGAAATGAATGCGCAAAGAAACAGGTTCGTATTTGACTTCTTTTTTTGTGTGCAAACAGCAACTCTTTTTTTTATTTCTTGCATTATTCACTCGTTTCAAGCATTTTTAACGTATTTATTTCACTTCCTTGAATATTGAAATATTTTGTTGCATGAGGCACAGAGTTAACAGTGAGTGCGCGTTGATCGTTGAAGAATTATGATGATCGTCGGCGTCGACGACGAACGAAGTACCACAGCTGAGGCGGAAGTTTTAGGTTTTTTTTTCTTTTTTGTAAAGACATATTTTAGGCAGCTTTATTTGAGCTTGCATTTAAGCAGAAAGGCAAATTTATGTAATCGGCAAGATTTTAGAAAATTTTGTAGAGGTTTAAAGACAAATTTTTGAGGTTTAAAGTGTGACATATTTTATGGGGATTTGAAAAAAAAATATTGTAAAATCAGCATCAAAGCTAGACGCTTTTTATAGGTTTTTGAATTGAAATAATTCATAAATTTGTCCCCAAGATATCCACTATTGAACACAGTTTTTGGGCTTTAAAAGGCTTTTAATTTGAAATCGATATAGAAAAAAGTGGATTATTTCAATTTAGTTTGTTCTAAAAATGTTTTGAAACATTAATTAATACAAAATGTTTGGCATTTTTCAGGTATATTTTCGGCATATTATCGGAAAAAACACTGATAATTGGATTACATTGGGATGTATATAGCAGGTAGTAAAATTTTGTGGAATATTAATGGCAGATTCACGGCATATTTTGCGAATGGGCAGAATCCAGACAGTTAGTGATACAAACGCCGCCTTTGTCTGTTTGAATTATGTCAAAAAAATGTTGCAAAACTTCTTCGACCCTGCCAAAAATTTTGTCTGGGGGGATCCCGAGACAAAATGTTTGGCATTTTTCTGTAATATTTTGGGCATATTTCCGGCAAACACACAGATATATACAATATTTTGGGAAGTGTATAGCAGGTTGTAAAATTTTGTGGAATTTTTATGGGCATTTTTATGGCAATTTTTATGTGGAACGGGTAGAAAACAGACATCTTTTGATACAAACTCCGCCTTTGTCTGTTTGAAATATATCGACAAAATGTTTATAAGCTGCCTCGACCCTGCCAAAAATTTTGTCCGGGGGGATGTCGTAAAAATGTTTCTTAATAGCCTTGACCCTGCAAAATATTTTGTCTGGGGAATACTAAAGAAAACGAGAAAAAAAATGGCCCAGAAAATCCCATACATCAATTATATATAATTCGTGTCTGATGATTTGAACTGCATACAAAGTTTTTTTCCTATTACGTAAGATTTTTAAGAAAATTTTTATCGAAATTTTAGTTTGCTTTCAGCCACTTTTTAGAATAAATAAAATACAGTCCGCTATGCAAATAGTTTTCTCAAAAAATGTAAACGCAATTATTCTTTCAATTGCCAAGACTATTTTTAATATACAAATAAATGCTAATATTTCGATATGTTTTTAATATATTTGAATACAAACTCGACTCATTTTGATTTTTTTAGACTATTTTTGGATGATTAGTTTAAGATTTCAGATCTAATAATAAATATGAAATTGTTTTATACACGCAGGAAAAATGTAATTGGATATGTTTGAATTCAAATATAATCTGTTCTTAAAAATCAATAAATATGTTTACAATTTTAATAAATTAGTTTAGATGTAAATATAATATGTAATATGTGAATATAAATATTAAAGCAATAAACATATTTTATTTGCAGCTTCATTATACCATAATTATGTTTGCAATTAAAATATATATTATGTTTCGATATAAATATATTATATTTTAATAAACTCTGTATATATCGTTGTCTCTTTTTCACTCATGTAATATTTGCATGCGAGTGAAATAGATAAAATTGAGAGCACATTGAGCGAAGATTTTTATGGTTTGATTTATTCTCTTTATTTGCTGTGTTAATTAAACAGTTGAGTGCAACGTGAGTAGTTGTCGTCGCCGTCTTAAATAAGTAAGTAATAAAAGCGTTAAAAAATCGAAAATTAATGAATAAATGAAAGAGAAAAATAATGAAAATATGTGTTTAGTTTAATAAATAAATAAAATGTTAAAAATGTCCGTATAAGCAGACAGAAGAATAAAAGTCTTAAAGTCATTGCACTACAATTAAACTTATATTTGCAAACTAAACTGTAAAGTAAATTATCATTGCGAAAGAAAAGGACGCGCTTTTTGGGTGTATAATAATCTCATCAGTCAAACATAATATGCTTTGCAAATCAATTTGCAAATAATTGTGTATTTGGAGATAAAAATATTTGCTTTATTTTTTAATTTCTGCTCAATATCTAATTAAACAATATTTTATTTAATTTTAGCAGCGTTGCTTGTGCAGATGTACTGGATAAAGCCCTCAACATCTAGATCAACCACGACAAGGCCACCTCGACAAGGCTGGGGCTCTTTGTGCTCAAGATGGCGCAATTCATATGATTCAAACATATGATGCAAAGATAATATGTTCACAGGCGAAACATATTTATATTCCCACCCAAATATATATTATGTTTAGAGCCAAACATATTATGTTTGGAATATAAAATTTTCGGTTTCCACCCAAACATATTATGTTTAGATCCAAACATATTATGTTACAATATTCCAAATATATATTATGTTTACAGTGTTCCCAAACATATACGTAGTTTGCTGCTAATTATGTTTGGCAGAGCCCTTTTTTTCCCTGCGTGTAGTTATGTAGAGCATAGCTCAAACTAACGATCAAAAGTAATAACTTTTCATCATCGGTTCTCGTTCTTAAAATAAAAATCAACGCACTTACCGTCAAAAACTGAAAAATAGCAGTTTTAGCCGAATTTTTCTCAAAAAGGCAACGTAGTAGGAAAAAAACTGAGTATGCAATAAGACTTAGCCTATTTTAAAAAGAAAGTAATTATAATTTCAGATTACAGGCATAAGTATTTTTTTTAATGAAAATTGATTATATCAAGGAGTATCAAAATTAAAATTAGGAGTATCAAAATTTAAAAAAAATAGAATCGATAGAAAAAGTTAGTAATTTTGACCGTTAGTTGGAACTTTGCTCTACAAAACCAAAAATAATTTTCTTATTTATCATTAGATCCTAAATGCTAAAAAATAAATAAGAAAATGTTCAAAAAAAAATATTTTTTTTTCTAAGTTTAGATCCAAATATCTTAAAAACTTATTGTAATATTAACATTCATTAGTACATTAAATTTAGCCTTGATAATTAGCTTGACAATTAAAATTCGTTTAAGTTTTTTTGTAAATCTATTCTTCAACTGTACTACATTTTATTTAGTCTACATAGTTCTTGAAAATGGCTTAAAATTACGATTGCGATTACGAATTATATAAAATTTATGCTTGACATATCCATGGGAAAATCGTGTTTGGTAGTGCAATTTTTGCAGTGCACACCATGAAAAAGTCACACTAATCTGTCCTTCTAATCTAATTTTTTGCCTCTTTCATTCAATATCACGTGTTAAACCATCTACAAAATGAGCCTCAAGGTTGTTGCAATTCTTTTTTTTTTGTTGATTTTTCTGCAGTTTGTTTTTTTTACACATTTGCATTTCTGGTTGTTGCTGCTGTCATTTTATTGGTTATTTTTGCAACTGTTGCCATCGTCATCATCATTTGTTGGCCTCATCATATAAGCCGCATTCTTTAAGCCAATTTCATATGCGTCGCACGACAATGACGCTGGAAGAGGAAGCGTAAAACAAACGCGTTTTTGGAGCCTTGCAGGCAACCAAAATAATAAAAAAAATATATTTAAAAAAAAAAACTTTATACAAAAAACACCTTGGCACGCAACAACATCAAACAGCTGCAACTGCGTGACGCACATGCGCAAAAACACAACAACAGCGACAACAAAAAGCAGCAATAACATCGACAAAAGTTTAATTAAAAAGTTCAATGCAACGCTGACAACAACAATAAAAAAAAAAACAAAAAGCCTACAAAGCGAAGACCGCCAGCGACAGCGCATCGTCGACGTCTGTCAATAAATGTTGCGCATGCGCAGCCAACGAGACAGCAACATAAACAACAGCAGCAGCCAACGCAACAACAACTAATTGAAATTGCAGCCACGCACAGCCGTCGCAGAAGCGATGAGCCGCTAATTAGCGCTGCTAATTAATTGCAAAAAAAAAACTAAAAAGAGACTTCGAACCGGTGAAGTCAATGTGCACCTTGGTGTAGTTTTTAGTTGCAGTACCAATTACAATTGTTGAGAAATTGGTAGAAGTGTTAGGAGAAGTAGTGATAGATGTAGTTTAACTGATAAAAGATGTAAGTAGAGACACAAATGATAATAAAAGAAATAGATATAGTAATAATCATTGTGAAATCATTGTGAAATAGTACTTAATAGAAGATCTGATGAAGTAGAAGTGGTAGAGATAGTGAAAAAAGTAGTCATAAGAGTAGTGATACAAATTATAATAAAAGAAATGAAAAATATGTCATAAAAGTAGGTATAAAAAAAGTGATGTACGTTGTGATAGAGGTAGTGATATTAGTAGTTGTTTTTATTTCGTAAACTCTTGATTGAAATAGTAATAGAAATAAGTATAACTGTAATGGAATATGTGATAGAGTTAGTAAGAGAAGTAGTGATAAAAATACTAGGGGTAGATGATGTGATAGAATAAGTGATAGAGGAAGCGATAGAAGTAATGATAAAAGTAGTAATACAGTTAGTGATAGAACTAGTGATAAAGGATGTAGTGATAGAATTGGTCAGAGAAGTAGTGATAGAAGATGTGATTGATGTAGTGATAGAGGTAGTGATAGAATTAGAGAGATAATAAGTAATAGAAGTACTAATGGAAGTAATGTTGGTATTTGTGTAGGAATTGTGATAGAAAATACTAATACAAATACTGGAAGCTGTAGTGAGAGAAGGTGAAAGAAATGGTAAAAAAAAAATAGTAATAGAACTAGTGATAGACATAGAATTTTATATTAAAGTAACTATGGAATAAATATTAGAAGTCATGAGACAAGATATGTATAATAGATGTAGGAATAGAAATAGTTATAGAGCTAGTAGTATTATTTAGACAAATTTCAGTAGCAAAAATAGAGATTGAAATGATATTTTATAGTTATTAATTGCATAGTATTGTGAGTGTAAATGTATTGAACTATGTAGAGAACTGTGAAGTGGTAAGTAATGTGATATTTTCTTTATAGATATAGATATGTCTCAAAGCTCTCGATTTCATATGAATATTTCCGGGTAATCCGGGTTTGAGAGTACACGAACGATCGAAATTTAGGTTAATATCAGCGTAAAAACCGCATATTAACTGTTTAAGCAACCCATGTACTTCAAGCTACAATGTACTACATTGTGGGACATCGAATGCTACCATGTTCGGTGATCCCTGTCCCAAAAGAGGGTCAAAAACTACTTTTTTTATTGTCCACATTTTTTTTATTGTAATGAATAACGGATATCATTGGGTGGTCAAAGACCCCCAAAGGGTACAATGTACCAATTCAAAATACAAAAAAATCAATTGTTCACTAAGAATTCAATTCTTTACTAAAATTTAAATTTTTCAGTAAAAATTAAATGTTCACTAAAAATTAATTTTTTCAATAAAAATTCAATTTTTCACTAAAAATTCAATTTTTCACTAAAAATTCAATTTTTCACTAAAAATTCAATTTTTCACTAAAAATTCAGTTTCTCACTAAAAATTCAATTTTTCACTAAAATTCAATTTTTCACTAAAAAATTCAATTTTTCGCTAAAAATTCAATTTTTCACTAAAAAATTAAAATTTTCACTAAAAATTCAATTTTTCGCTAAAAATTCAATTTTTCAATAAAAATTCAATTTTTCACTAAAAATTCAATTTTTCACTAAAAATTCAATTTTTCACTAAAAATTCAATTTTTCACTAAAAAAATCAATTTTTCACTAAAAATTCAATTTTTCACTAAAATTCAATTCTTCACTAAAAAATTCAATTTTTCACTAAAAATTCAATTTTTCACTAAAAATTTAATTTTTCACTAAAAATTCAATTTTTCACTAAAATTCAATTCTACACTAAAAAATTAAATTTTTCACTAAAAATTCAATTTTTCACTAAAAATTTAATTTTTCACTAAAAATTCAATTTTTCACTAAAAATTCAATTTTTCACTAAAAATTCAATTTTTCACTAAAAATTCAATTTTTCACTAAAAATTCAATTTTTCACTAAAAATTCAATTTTTCACTAAAAATTTAATTTTTTTATTAAAAATTTAGATTTTCACCAAATTTTCAAATTTTTCACTGAAATTAAATTTTTTACTAAAAATTCAATTTTTCACAACAAATTCATTTTTTCAATAAAATTAAAATTGTCTCTCAAAATTAATTTTCACTAAAAATTAATTTTTCACTAAAAATTCAATTTTTTCAATAAAAATTTAAATTTATCATTAAAAATTTTATTTTTTCACCAAAAATTCAAATTTTCACTGAAAAAAAAAATCAACTTTGCGCTAAAAAAACAATTTTTCACAAAAAAAAAAAAACAAATTTTCACTAAAAATTCAATTTGTCACTAAAACTTTAATTTATCACTAAAAATTCAAATTTTTACTATGAATTTAAATTTTCACTGAAAATTCAATTAGTCACTAAAAATCAATTTTACAATTAAAATAAATTTTGATTAATTTATAAAATATCGTTATGAAAAATAAGTTTGCATAATATATTTTATTATATTTTTTTTTATTCTAAGCCAAATTACCAAATTTTTTACTATGAATTATATGTTATTACATCGCATGAAAGGGTATCAATAATTAGAGGGTTTTGTTAACAGCATTTTATGTGATAGCTTTATTGTCACGTCGCTTGTTCGCATTGTTGTCAACGTTTTTGCTGTTGCACCAACCACACCACGATCGATGTTGGTGTCGATTTAAGTGGCTGTTGACATGATTGCCGCCACAGCAGTTGTTGCCGCCACCGTTGGCAACAACATATATAATTTTGCATATATTTTTTGTTGCTGCTCTTGTGTTTGTTGTCGCTCTTGTTTGGCAACAGACTCAACAAATTGTTGGTGAAACTTGGTCACAATGTGAGCCCTTAATGGGCGGTCAGCTGCTGCCACTGCGCACGCGCAACCTGATTTCAGCTGTTGGCAGCATTTGACAGTTCCTCTTATATGCAGCAACTGTTGCTCGTTTGTTATTGCTGTTCTTCTTTTATTGCTTGATTACCCGCTATTGCTGTTTTCTTTTTCCTTTTTTAGTGTATTTTGGTTTGAACTGTCATTTAAATTATGCGCTATCAGCATTGTCGACTCGTAGTAGCAACAGCAACAACATTCAATTACCATCAATTACATTACATGTTGCTGCTGCTGTTATTGTGGCCTCTTAATGAACGGCTATTAGTTGTAATGCGAGTCCGTGTGGCTGATGTTGCTGCTTTGGCGGCAACTTAGCAACAGCAGTAGCAGCAAGAATAAAAAAAAATGCAGCGGCACAAATTTGACCTTAAAATTATTAAATAATTTCTGAGCTTAATTAAATTAATTGTTTTCTTTATCGTCGAAGCTAGTTGGCGATGTCTCAATTTTTTAACTTTTGTTTCAGGGGGGAAAATGTATGTTTAGTAAATATTTAATTTTTTTTAAATAATAATTTTTTTTAAATATTTCATTTTTCAAAAAAAAAATTTACCGAAAAATTTGTCCACAAATTCTGTTCTGCACAGTTCATCGCAAAGACAATTCTGTCCAGCACAATACTTCCCTTAAAAATAAAAATCCGGACAATATTTCCTGGAAAATTATTTCCAGGTACAATTTCTCCCCGAACATTTCTCTCCAGAGACAATTCTTTCCCGGACTTTTCTTCCCCTGAATATTCTTCGCCGGACTGTTTTTCCCCGCTACAAAATCTTCTCGAACTTATTCTTCCCCGGACAATTCTTCCTCATAAAATTCTACTCCGTACCATTCACCCAGGACAATTATTTCGCGGGAAAAATCTTCACAGAGACAATTTATTCCCGTACATTCTTTTTATATACAACTCTTTCCCGTACAATTTATACTCGAGCAAACACAGAAAAAAAATGTACGTCATATTCATGAATTCCATTCCTCAAACCATGATTCATTGTATTGAAGAACCATTCATATTATTTATTACTAACGCCATCAATGTTATGAATGCTATCATAAATATGAAGAACGTTTGGTAACTGTCGAAAAAGTGTTCTTCAATATGATAAATTCTATGTGAAGAATACGGTTCATCATATTAATGAGTATTGAAGAACGCTGTTCATTAAACCAAATTTCTATCAAAATATATTTTTTTCGTTCATTTTTTGTCGTACTTCCCAGTTCTCAAATAGTTCTTGTATGTTATTTCTTATATAATGCTTGGTCGACTTGCATAAATTAGTAAAATGTTTTATAATATATTTAATTATAATTACAACTTTTTATTAATAAAAAGTTATATTTATAAAAAACATATTTAAAAAAAAAAAAAAATTTAAACAATTTTTTTTTTCGACAAATTTTATTTTCGAAAAAAAAAGATTTCGAATTTTTTTTTTTTGAAAATTTTTTTTTGGGAAAAAATTTACGAACAATTTTTTTTTCGATTTTGTTCTCGAAAAAAAAATTTTTTTTCAAAAATTTTTTTTTTTTCGTAAAAAAAATATTTTTATCGGAACAATTTTTTTTTTGTCCGAAAAATTTTTTTCGGAGACATTTTTTTTTTAATTTTTTTACAGTTTGTTTTGAAATAAAATTTGTTTTTTCGAATTATTTAATAATTTTTTTTTTTTTTAGAAATAATATTATGAACAAATTCATCAATATGACAATTCATTGTATTGAATATTTTGTTCATATATATAATGAATGCATTCATTAATATGTCATTTAATGAACGGTGCATTCATTAATATGTCATTTAATGAACGGTGCTATCAATATGATGAATCTGGTAGTTGGTGAAAAAATTCATAATTTTTATGAATAAATTCATCATATTGAAGAATATTTTTCCTGTCAATTCTTCTCGGAACAAAACTTTATCGAGCAAATGCTTTCCCGTTGAGGAAATTCAAGCAAAAAAAAAAATGTTCCTCAGACAATTCTTTCCCGGGAAATTCTTCCCCCAGACGTCGAGACTACACACAAAAAGAAAAATTTCACCAACTACCAGTATTCATTATATTGATGATTTCATTCATTGAACTAAAATCGTATTTTTTTCAGTGTTTTTCTTTTTTAATATATTTTATATAAAGAAATTTCAAACAAAAATTGGTCTCCATTTACACATTTACGTATTTATAATTCTTATAAGATTTATGACATGTAAATTAATATGGTTTGATGACCAAAATTCATCAATATGATGTTTACTTTTTCATTAATATGATGAAATGGAGGCTTCGAATAATTAGCAATTATTTATTATAAATCATTTAAGAATTATAAATACATAAATGTGTAAATGGAGATAAATTTGTGTTTGAAATTTGATATTAAAAAAATTAAAAATGAAAAATATTTAAAAAAATACGATTTTAATTCAATGAATGAATTCATCAATATGATGAATCCTGGTAGTTGGTGAAATTTTTGGTACAT
This sequence comes from Dryomyza anilis, assembly GCA_951804985.1. Classification (NCBI taxonomy): domain Eukaryota; kingdom Metazoa; phylum Arthropoda; class Insecta; order Diptera; family Dryomyzidae; genus Dryomyza; species Dryomyza anilis. The sequence continues at coordinate 77,476,739 of OX638134.1, read as the reverse complement.
TTTTTTGTGTGTATACAACATTCATTCTAAAAGAAAAAACATTTTAAAAGAAAAACTTTCCTCATCGTCAGACAATTTTTCTACGAGAAAATTCTTTCTCGAACAAATATTCTCCGGACTAAACAATTCGTTCTCCAAATAAATCATTCATCGACAATTCTTCTCCGCGCGTATTGATTTATAAAACTAAGCAAACTTTCAGAATTTTTATGATTTTCTTATGAGTACAACCAAAAATAGTATTTTTATTTTTTCTTCTATTTGCATTACAGCAACTATTAACTATTTTTTTTATTTGTATTTATTTTTTTGTTTTTTCATTTTTAAATTTCTCAATATGTTATATTTATTCAGTTTTTTTTATTTTATTTTGTATTTTTTATCATAGAGAATTTTGAACTGATACTGAAAATAAATTCTATCCTTCTACATTGCCCTTCCAACCACACCCCATAATTCTCTTCTTCTTTTAAACTTTATGCATTTTTTCAACATTTTTCTTTTACATAAAAATTCTACAAAACATCGTCACATCCTGCAGCAACTATTTCATTCTCTGCACTTTGCAAGAAGCCAGCACTAAAAGTTCTTAACTTCTACACATACGAAAAGGTAGCTGCTACTTCTGCTACCCCTACATTGTGCAACACAACATATAAATAAAAATTGAAAAAAGAGCTACAAATTCACACACGTCCCACATTGGACAGACACAACTGCAAGTTGCAAGTACAACTCATAATAGTAGTCAACATGTAAATACGAGAACATTTTGCATGTTGCAACAACATGAACAGTTTGAAAAAAATATATTTTTTAAGTTTAAAAAAAGAAAAAGAAAAACATTGTACACAAGTTTTTCTATATTGTTTTATAATAAACCCACCATCATTGACTTTTATCAACGATCATCCATATTATGTTATTAGGAATTAATATATCATTCGTTTTTTATCATGTTCATCAGTTTTTGCCTTTTATTCAGTTATTTTTTTTAATTTCTTCCATTATTTTTCATTTTTAATCCATTATTTACAGGTATTCATCATCATTCATTCGTTTTCTATCGTTATTCAACGTATAAATATCATTTTTCATCAATTAGTTTTAACATTTTGTTGATATGGATCCTTTTTCAAGAGTTTTTTTTTAACATCATTTATTATTTTACATTTTTTTCGTCATTTTGTATCTGAATTTGTCACTTCATCAGTTATTTGCTATTTTTTATCACCATTCATCCGTTTTTTGTCATCATTTATCCTTTTTGCATCATAATTCATCCGATTTATATCATCATTTATCCGCTTCTTAACATTTTTCATCACCTATTTATCATATCCATTTTTCAACAGTAGTTTTTGACAGCTTTGAGAAATTATTTGTCTTCTATGAATACATTTTTCATCATTTTTCATCAGGATGATAAATCCTTCATATTCATTATATTGCATTAGTTTTTTACCATCATACATTTGTAATTTTTATTTTTTTCATCATTTTGAATTTGATTTTATCATCTCGTCAGCCATTATGTACCAACCTTCATTCGTTTTGGCAAAATTCATCCGTTTTGCATCATAAATCATCCGATTTTTATTATCATTCATCCGATTTTTAACATCTCATCCGTTTCTTAATGTTTATCATAAGTTATTTGTCAATCTGTTTACTTGTATTTTACAACAATAGTTTTAAACAGCTTTTCAAAATTATTTGTCTTCTATGAATAAGTTTTTCATCAGTATGATAAATCATTCATATTGATCATATTGCATCAGTTTTTTGACCATTTGTTATTTTTATTTTTTCATCATTTTGAATCTGATTTGATCCCTTCATCAATTATTTGCCATTATGTACCAACTTTCATCCGTTTTTTGTCACTTTGCATCTGTTTTACAACAGAATTCAGCCGATCTTTATCATCATTCATCCGCTTCTTCACATTTTTCATCAGCTATTTATCATATCTCTTTATTTGTATTTTGCAACAATAGTTTTAAACAGCTTTTCAAAATTATTTGTCTTTTATGAATACGTTTTTCATCAGTTTTCATCAGTATGATAAATCCTTCATATTCATTATATTGCATCAGTTTTTAACCATTTGTTAATTTTTATTTTTTCATCATTTTGAATCTGATTTTATCCCTTCATCAATTATTTTCCATTATGTACCAACTTTCATCCGTTTTTTGTCACTTTGCATCCGTTTTACATCAGAATTCTTCCGATCTATATCATCATTCATCCGCTTCTTCACATTTTTCATCAGCTATTTATCATATCTCTTTATTTGTATTTTGCAACAATAGTTTTAAACAGCTTTTCAAAATTATTTGCCTTTTATGAACACGTTTTTCATCAGTTTTCATCAGTATGATAAATCCTTCATATTCTTCATATTGCATTCGTTTTTCATACAATTGTTAATATTATCCCTTCATCAGTTATTTGCCATTAGGTACCAACTTTCATCTGTTTTTTGTCATTTTGCATCCGTTTTACATCAGAATTCATCCGATCTTTATCATCATTCATCCGCTTCTTCACATTTTTCATCAGCTATTTAGTATATTTCTTTATTTGTATTTTGCAACAATAGTTTTAAACAGCTTTTCAAAATTATGTGTCTTTTATGAATACGTTTTTCATCAGTTTTCATCAGTATGATAAATCCTTCATATTCATCATATTGCATGGTTAAACCATTTGTTATTTTTATTTTTTCATCATTTAGAATCTGATTTTATCCCTTCATCAATTATTTGCCATTATGTACCAACTACCGTCCGTTTTTTATCACTTTTAATCCGTTTTGCATCAGAATTCATCCGATTTTTATCATCACTCATCCGCTTCTTAACATTTTTCATCAGCTATTTACCATATCTCTTTAATTGTATTTTCCAAGAGTAGTTTTTGACAGCTTTTAACAATTATTTGTCTTCTATGAATACGTTTTTCATCAGTTTTCATCAGTATGATAAATCCTTCATATTCATCTAATTGCATTCGTTTTCCATACATTTGTTATTTTTTTTTTTCATCATTTTGAATCTGATTTTATCACTTCATCAGTTATTTGCCATTATGTACCAACTTTCATTCATTTTTTGTCAACATTCTTCCGTTTTTTATCATAATTTATAATCATTCATCCGATTTTTATCATCTCATCCGTTTCTTAATGTTTTTCATAAGTTATTTGCCCAATCGCTTTATTTGTATTTTGCAACAGTAGTTTTTAACAGCTTTTCAAAATTATTTGTTTTCTTTCATCCGTTCTTAGTAATTTTTCTCTGATTAAAATAATCTTAGTTTTCTTTCACGTTTTTTTTTTAGCTTTTCCTATTTTTTTCATTCAGACTCTATCTCCAGCTCTTCACCTCCTCTTTTTCTTCTTTTTTTACTTCCGTTACATGCAACTTTATTTACACTGCATATTTATCTGCATCAGTGTAAAATGTAAAAGTTTTCACAACGTTGCGCACTTGCCTGACCTCGCTCGTGTGTGACACGAGTGCAGACTACAGACACACACATCCACATGTATTACATATACATGCACATTTATTACAGGCAGACATACAAACGGACGGTGGGAACAAGGTAGGGAGGGAAAGACAGACAAACACACGCAACCCGGTTACTTATTTATTTCGCACACTGACACAAATGCTCACTTCCAAATGCACTTAAAGATGTTGTCAATGTTTTTTGCAATTTTTTTTTGTCAAAGTTTGGATTTTCGTTGTTGTTGTTATTAAATCTTCATTGTAGCACTATAAGTCACCATATACATTTCTATGAAAATCTTAAATTTCAACTTTATTGGTAATTATTATAAAAAGTAATTAAAACATTTTTAATTTTGAAATACCAATTAACAGATACACATTTTCTTTTCATTTGTTACAAATACTGTGAGCGCACGCCTAATAAAAAAAAGTCGCACGCGTGCGCGCACAGAGTTGCAATCGTGTGTCCGCAATTGAGACTCAATACGCTCGCACTAGTGCGAGGCATTCGTGAGTCGCATTTGATCATCAATATAGTCGGACGAGTACGTACAAAATTTTAAAAATCAGTAGCATGAGACGCATATGCGCCTAAATATAGTCGCACGAGTGCTGAACAAAATAGTGTGCGTCGCATTTGAGACTCAATATAGTCGCACGAGTGCGAGAAAATTGTGTGAGGCGCATATAAGACTCATATAGCCTGCACGCATGCTGAAAAAATAGTATGCCGTATTTGTGACAGATTAAAATGAGGCTCAATAGTCTCATATGGCTCGCACGAGTGCAATCAAAACAAATAAACAAATATAATATTTAGGCATATATAAAATGTTGTAAACAATTTAAAATGACAGAAAAAATTAGAACTAGAATTTGCAAAGTGTCATGAAACATCGACTTCATTCTCTTCATCCAAAACTATCGCTTGGACTAGGTGATGCTCAAAGTTGCGAACTCGCTCGATACCCGCGAGCCATTGTGTCGGCTATTTAGATGTTCAGTACATACGCAAGGGCGCAGCTCAAGTAGTTTACCTTTGCATATAATATGTTGTCGCACATTTGTTGCTGAACCAATTTGGCACATTTAAGCATTTTCTTGATCAAGAGCTAAAACTAACATAAAGCAATGTAAACGAACGTAAGCATACCCGAAAATGTTCCCTTATTGATGGTTGATTTTCCAAAGACACGCAAAATGAACTGAAATGTCTGTTATCATTTCAATATTAATTTAATTGTTTGTAAAGTCAAGGGAAATTTAATAAATCAACCATTCAAATGAGTTTTACAGTACTCGCACGAATGCGACTTTTGTGATTTGTGTGTGCTCGCACTACACACTCATGTAGTGCGCCTGATTTTATACGATTTTTTTATTTTTAAGTGCTCGCACTATGATCTCACTATGAAATCATGTCGTGCGCCCGCACGAATGAGAGTTTTGTGATTTTTGTGTGCTCGCACACTGCTCTCATATTGCACTCAAGTCATGAGCCCGCACTAATGCGACTTTTGTGATATTTTGTGCTCGCACACAGCTCTCACTACGCAAGCCCACCCCTTCGTAGTCCACTCGGCTCTCAACAGAATCACGCATTATAGAGAGAATTCGTTCTTCAGTCGCACGATACGTTTGTGAAACAATCTCCCTGCGTCCGTTTTTCCCGACATTTTTGATATTGGCAAGTTCAAAACAAACATTCACCGACACTACTCTATCTTTCTTCCCTCCTTTTGACCTATCATCCCTTCTTACGATCAACACTGTGCTTTGCATGAATAGAGGGGGCATCCCCTGAGCGTTGGTTAATTTGTAAAAAAAAAAAAAATGTTAGCCCGCATGACAAGATATTTTGTGCGACACACGTTTGCTAACTGGGGAGGTTGTTGAAAAGTTCATAAAATTTAACATGATTTCAAAAACAGAAATCTAAACCGATATAGCATACCGGTATAAGCGCTATAACAAAACCGCGTAATCAAAAAGAGAGAGAAACCCGCTATCGAAATCGAAATTCGTTTTGATTCTAGTCAGGGACTAAACCCCTTTTGAATGTCGGTTCCGGTTCAGGTTCTAGTCCCAAGATTTTAAAAATGTGTTCTGATTCCGGTTTCGGCCCCAACCCATTTTTTAATGACGATTCCGGTTTCAAAAATCGAACCGGTTCCAGTTTTTCGCGGTTCCTGATTTAAATTCTTGTTTAAAATTAAATGTTTACTAATTGTTTAATGTAATTGACATATTCGATTGGCACTGCAAATATTAGCATATACACAAACCAAATTGTTGTAAGTTGGTTGTAGCATAAACTGCCACCTTTTAGTTTTGGTTATGAGAAACGATTTAATAGTTGAGAGAACAGATTGTTTGGAACATATAATAAAAACAAAATAACCAAAGTTGACAAAAAAAAAGTTTTTATAAAAACAAACAAAAATGTTTTTAAAATAATCAAATTTACAACACCACTCAACAAAACATGGACGAAATTTACCTATGAACATCCCTTACATCAAGTCTATATAATTCGTGGATGCTAATTTTACTGCATACTCTGTTTTTGCTATTGCCTAATTAACAGAAACTTTTTTGTGTAAATAATATACAGTTCCAAACAAATAGTTTTCCATACAACAGTAAAGGCAATTTTTCTTTTAATTGTGAAGACTAGTTTTAATATACCAATAAATGTTATTATCCGACATGTTTTGAAGAGATTTTAGTCTAAACTCGAACATTTTTGAGAAAAAAAAAATTTTTTAGAAAAAAAAAAACTAAGTATACAGTCAACATCAACACCAACAAATTATATGGAATTGATGTACGGGATGTCTATAACTACATAAAATTTAAATAACTACATAATACTTTTACTTTTACTACATTTTGTTTTTATATATTGTTCGAAAAATATAATTTCCTGTGTATTACATCGCTTTAAATGAACAACATATTAAGTAAAATTTTCATCACGTTCATCTTATTAACCATCTGCTACTTTTGAAACATCATATAGAATCGATGTATGGTATGTCCACGTCCATAACTACATAAAATTGAAATAACTACATAATGCTTTTACTTTTACTACATTTTGTTTTTATATTTTGTTCGAAAAAGATAATTTCCTGAGCATTGCATCGATTAAATAAACAACATTTAAAGGTAAATGTTCAACAGATCCACCTTATTATCCAAATACTAACTTTGAAACTCTATATCACATTTCAATGTATTGAACAGCTATTTTAATTTTACTACATGATTTTTTTAGTGTATGTTAAACCAAAATATCTAAATAAAAATATATATTTTAGCAAACTCTTGAATTGTACAATGAAACTGTTGAATCCGTAGAATTTTAGTCTGTATCATGTGTGACTGTCAGGCACTTGTTTTATCTACTCTTTATATGTACTATAAATTGTAAGTACTTGCTACACTTGTGCTCAAACATAGAGTCAACAATGTTTGTCATTCGCATTTGCTGTTGAGCTTGTTTTGGCTATTTAATTTTATAACAATTGTCAGAAATACTTTCATTAGTTGCAACAGCAAAGTGACTCTCAATACACACGAAAGACAGACATTGTGATTCAACCAACAGCTAAAACCCACCCGTACGAATATTTGTTACTATTTTGCACATATTTTCTACTAATTTTTCGGTATATACAGACTGTGACCAGAGGATACTACAGAGCAAAATCACACACTTACCTTGTACACCTACTACCACTTTTATTTGTTTTTTGTATTTATTCATTTATTTATTTATTTGTTTGTTTGTTTATTTGCAGACAGTCTGCTGAACTTTTGATCACACTGTTTGGTTATTTTAAATGCAATCAAAATATATTTCGGAAAAAAACCTTTTGATTGAGTGCAAATCTGTTGTGAGACAATACAATGCTGGACAGACAGGACTACTGAATATTTGCACAATTTAAACACTTAAATACCGAGTAGCAGTTGCTAAACAATGAGACATTTTGTTTGTACTTTGATTTATTTATTTTATATTTAATTTTATTTCTAATTTTATTTTTATTTATAGCTTTATTTATAATTCATTATTAAATCATTAGAAGGACATGTCGTATGGGTGACATTTTGTACAAATTTTCACTTGAATAGAGATAAAAGTTTTTATTTAAAATTAAATTTTTCAGTTAAAATACAAATTTTCACAAAAAAAATTCTATTTGTCACTAAAATTCCATTTTTCAGTTAAATGCAATTTTTCACTAAAAATTAAAATTTTCACTAAAAATTTAAATTTTCACTAAAAATTTAAATTTTCACTAAAAATTTAATTTTAACTAAAAATTCAACTTTTCACTAAAAATTTAATTTTTCACTAAAAATTTAATTTTAACTAAAAATTCAACTTTTCACTAAAAATTTAATTTTTCACTAAAAATTTAATTTTAACTAAAAATTCAACTTTTCACTAAAAATTTAATGTTTCACTAAAAATTTAATTTTCCATTTAAAATTTAGTTTTTCACTAAAAATTCAATTTTTCACTAAAAATTCAATTTTTAACTAAAAATTCAATTTTTTTCTTTAAATTCAATTTTTCACTAAATATTCAATTTTTTTCTTTAAATTCAATTTTTCACTAAAAAAAATCTATTTTTCACTAAATATTCAATTTTTTTCTTTAAATTAAATTTTTCGCTAAAAATTCAATTTTTCACTAAAAATTCAATTTTTCACTAAACATTCAATTTTTCACTAAAAATTCAATTTTTCACTAAAAATTCAATTTTTCACTAAAAATTCAATTTTTCACTAAAAATTCAATTTTTCACTAAAAATTCAATTTTTCACTATAAATTCAATTTTTCACTAAAACTTCAATTTTTCACTAAAAATTCAATTTTTCACTAAAAATTCAATTTTTCGCTATAAATTCAATTTTTCACTAAAACTTCAATTTTTCACTAAAACTTCAATTTTTCACTAAAAATTCAATTTTTCACTAAAAATTCAATTTTTCACTAAAAATTCAATTTTTCACTAAAAATTCAATTTTTCACTAAAAATTCAATTTTTCACTAAAAATTAAATTTTTCACTAAAAATTCAATTTTTCACTAAAAATTCAAATTTTCACTAAAAATTCAAATTTTCACTAAAAATTCAAATTTTCACTAAAAATTCAAATTTTCACTAAAAATTCAAATTTTCACTAAAAATTCAATTTTTCACTAAAAATTCAATTTTTCACTAAAAATTCAATTTTTCACTAAAAATTCAATTTTTCACTAAAAATTTAACTTTTTACTAAAAATTTAACTTTTTACTAAAAATTCAATTTTTTACTAAAAATTTAATTTTTTACTAAAAATTTAATTTTTCACTAAAAATTTAATTTTTCACTAAAAATTTAATTTTTCACTATAAATGCAATTTTTCACTAAAAATTCAATTTCTCACTCAAAATGCAATGTTTCACTAAAAATGCAATTTTTTAAAAGAAAATGCAATTTTTCACTAAAAATGCAATTTTTCACTATAAATGCAATTTTTCACTAAAAATTCAATTTCTCACTCAAAATGCAATTTCTCACTCAAAATTCAATTTTTCACTAAAAATTCAATTTTTCACTAAAAATTCAAATTTTTACTAAAAATTCAATTTTTCACTAAAAATTCAATTTTTTACTAAAAATTAAATTTATCACTAAAAATTCAATTTTTCACTAAATATTCAATTTTTCACTATAAATTCAAATTTTCACTAAAAATTCAATTTTTCACTAAAAATTCAATTTTTCACTAAAAATTCAAATTTTCATCAAAAATTCAAATTTTCACTAAAAATTCAAATTTTCACTATAAATGCAATTTTTCACTAAAAATTCAGTTTCTCACTCAAAATGCAATTTTAAAAAAAAAAAATCAATTTTTCACTAAAAATTCAATTTTTCAGTAAAAATTCAATTGTTTCACTAAAAATTCAATTGTTCACTAAAATTTCAAAACAAATACACTCAAAATTCAATTTTTCATTAAAAATTCAATTATTCAGTTCTAAATCAAATTTGAATTCTTCACTAAACATTCAATTTCACTAAAAATATATTTTTTCACTAAACAATCAATTGTTCACTTAAAATTCAATTTGCCACTACACTAAATATAACATTGTTCAAATTAATTATGAAAAATGTTCGCACTAGACGTATGAGCAACATACATTTTTAAGTCTATGTATTTATTGTATAAAATGTTTGTGTAAAACTTTATTTAAAATTCAATTTACATTAATATAAATTGCTGAAATCCACAAATAAACCAAAAACAATGTAAAAACTGCAGGACTAAAGTACTAAATTGTGTAAATATTTTGTGTGTGCTTAATGCACAGAGGTCAGAAATCTCAATTTGCAGACAAAGGACAACACAAAACTCACAACAACAAAAAATAAATAAAATACAACAAAAACAATGAAACAGTTGAACCCAAAAAAGTCTACTATTTTCCCAAAGCCCAACACGTTGCGAAAACTTAAACGTTTGAATGGTGGGATTCCCAAAAAAAAAAAGGTCGGCTACAAATTTCTCACAGTGTAACAAAGCGAAAACTACACAACTTATGGGGTAGCTGAATTCACAAAAGAATGGAAGGACCTTTTTTGCAAACTAATTTACTGAATTGCAAAAGTTTAGCAAAAATACAAAAACACACACAGAAGGAGTCCTTACAACAACTAGCTGGCAAAGAGCATTTAATATAAGTGTTGTGTAGTTGGTGTTTTTGATGTTGTCAGGACATGAGTAGCACCCGATAATATGTAGTAAACGGTATATCCACACACTGTTAAAAATCTGACTTAGTTAAAACTAAGGAAAATATTTGATATTTCATTTATGTTTAGTTATGTTAACAAACATTTTTGTTATTTTAGCAAAATTTGTTGTTATATTAATAATCAATTTTATAGTATTTTTATTAATTATTAAATTTACAAATTGATTTATAGATCTATAAAATTAACTTAATAGAAATAAGTATTTGTCAATTCAATTACTATTATGTCAATTTATTAATTATAAAATATTTGTTATTTCAAGAGACTATTTGTTTTTATTACAATTAATTAATACAAAAAATATATTTTCTATTTAATTAGAATTGGTTCAGTAATTAAAGCAACGAAACTTCTTGTCATTTTAGCAAACTATTTTGTTATGTTAACAATCATTTTTGTTATTTTCGCATAATATGTTGTTATATTAATAATAATTTATATGGTATATTAAATTGATTTGAAATGAATTATTATAGATCTATGAAATTAACTAAAGATGTGTTTGTCAATTCTCTGACTATGTCAATTTATTAATTACAAAATATTTGTTACTTTAAGGGAATATTTGTTTTTATTACAATTAATTAATACAAAACATATATTTTCTGTTTAATTAGAATTGGTTCATTAATAAAACCAACCAAAGAATTAGTCATTTTAGAAAATTATTTAGTTATGTTAACAAACATTTTTGTTATTTTTACAAAATATGATGTTATATTAATAATCAATTTTTATAGTATATTACATTTATCTCAAATAATTTATTAAATAAACAAATTGATTTATAGATCTATGAAATTAACTAAATAGAAATGTGTATTTGTCAAATCAATTACTATGTCAATTTATTAATTAAAAAATATTTGCAACTTCAAGGGAATATTTGTTTTATTACAATTAATTAATACATTTACTTTTTAATGAAAATTTGTTTGTTTATTAATCTAACGAAAATATTTGTTATTTCACCAAACGAGTTAGTTATATTTACAATAAATGTCATTCATTTCATATCATTCATATGTTGGAAGATATTTATTTATTTAAAATGGATTTATTAAAATTACAAATTGATATTTAAAGATCTATAAAACATTATTTGTCAATTCAATTAATATTTTTTAATAATTGAAAAAATTAGTTTATCAAGGAATATTTGGTTTTATTACACTTAATTAATAAAAACAAATCCAAAGAAAATATTTGTCATTTTAGCAAATTATTTAGTGATATTAATAATTATTTTTAGTATTTTAGCAAAATATTGATAAAAAAAATTTAGGGTACAATTCATGACTATAAAATGAAATTATTAAATCTACAATTTGATTTATATATATAATAAATTAACTAAATAGAAATATGTATTTGTCAATTCAATTAATATGTTAATTTATTAATTATAAAATATTTGTTATATCAAGAAAATATTTGTTTTTATTACAATTAATTAATACAGAAAATATAGTTGCTATTTAATTAAAATTTGTTCGTTAATTAAACCAAAGAAAATATTTGTTATTTCAGCAAACTATTAATTAATTTATTGTTAATAATACTTCGATAATGAACTATTATAACTTAGGTTTATTAAATTTACAATTTGATTTATAGATCTACGATATTTACTAAATGAAAACATATTTATGTCAATTCAATTATTAATTCATTAAACAAAGATTTGTTATTTCAAGAAATTATTTAATTACATTACAATTAATTAATGCAGCAAAATTATTTGCTATTTTAAAGCAACAATTTAATAATTGAGTATTTAGTAGAGAACTATAGCATATATGTTTTGTTAATTTTATAAAAATTTGTATTTGTTATAAAACAAATATGTATTAATTGTATTGAAATACATTTTTTGTTATATTTATAAATATTTTATTTGCTGTGTACAAAAAAAAACAAAAGCAACAAAAAGTACAATATGAACAGGACAATGCAAGCAAGCGAGCACTTGTTTGCTTTTGTGTTAAAATATCCTTAAAATGACCGCATTGCATGCAATTACAAAAACACACGTACACACATTGACAGCAACAACAACAACAACAAATACAACAAACAACAAATACAACAAACAACAAATACAACAAACAACTACTGCGAAAACTACTATGTAAGTGTTGCCTTCAACTTTGTCGTCCTTTTTGCGTTGCTGCTACTACTTTTGCTGTTGCACATTCGTCCTTCAACTCATTTCGCCTGCTTTATGTGTCCCCTTTTTGACTCTTCATTTCCAACGCTCATGTGGCTCTTTTTTTCATCAACCTTCTGTTTACTTCTACTCCTCTTGCTGTTGTTCAATACTTGCTGTTGCTCCTTTTGCAAACTTTTTTCACATTTTGCTCCTTTTGGTCTGCACATTGCGACAAAATGTTGCAGCGCATTTCTTGCCAAAAGACAAACACAAAAATAACAAGAAAACAAACTAAAAACAAAAATGCTCAACTTAGTTAAAGTTACTTGCTTTTATCCGTTCTGACTACTATGTCCTGCTGCCTGCCTCTTCATTATCATCTCGACTGCATGTTCTTTGCAACTTCGATTTCGTTGCTTTTTCGTTAAGCGAAAATTACTTAAAACTTTGCTGACGTTGTTTTTTTTTCTCGTTTTTCTACAGTACAAAAGTTTGGAAAAAAGGACATTCTGCGCTTTATTTCAAGATAGCGCAGCGCGCAATTTTGGTGATGTCGTGGCATATAAGAGTTTACGAGACGTTCAAAACATTTTTGGAAAAAAAATAGTTTTTAAAATTTGAGTACTCAAAATTTTAGTATTCAAAATTTGAGTGCGAAAAATGTCGATAATTAAATTTTTTTTATTTATATATATTAATAAATTTAAAAACTCAATCAATTAGTTCTTAAATTTGTGTTTAAAATAGTTTCGAAAATAAAGGATACTCCACGTACTATTGCAGGACAATGTCGATCCTAATTTTCTCCATGTTAAAGCGTAGAACAATTTAGGAGACTTTCGAAACAATACAAAAAAATGTAAGTTAAGATTTTTAGTACCAAAATTGAGTACTAATTAGTACTATTTTATTTTAGTATTAAAAATAATAGTACTAACATTTTTAGTACTAAGGCTTTCGAAACAAAAAAAAAATAACTAAATATTTTAGTACTAAAATATTTAGTACCAAAAATTATAGTATTAACTATTTTGCAAAGTACCAATAATAGTGTTTTTAAAATTTTGTGAAAAAAAGGACACTCGACAAATAATCGCTTGATAATGTAGAATGAAATTTTATATATGCCAATGTGTAGAAGAATTTAATAGACGTTCGAAACAATTGTCAAAAAGAAGTACTAAAAATTATTCTATAAATTATTCTACTATATTTTACAAGTTTTTCTACTTTTTATTTTATAGATTTAAAATTTAAAAACTCTGTAAATTAGTATTTAAAATTTTATCTTAAAACTCGGACACTGTCTTTCAGGAAAAATTTAAAACAATTGTGAAAAGGTTGTGCAGAATATTTAAGTTCTTAAAAATTACTGTGCAAATTTGACTAATAAAATTATTTTTATACATATATATACATTTTTTTGGTTCAATAAATAGGAATAAAAAATTGTATATAAAAAGTTTAGAAATAAAGGAAACTCACAATTTGGCGATGTCACGCCGTAGTAGACTTTAAAAGATGTTCTTAATAATAATGGTGAAAAAAATAGTACTAATTATTTCTGTATCAATAGTACTCAAAATTGTACTCAAAATTGGGATATAAAAACTTTTGAAATAAAGGACATTTGAAGCACAATAGCTTGATAGTGTATCGTATAATTTTGTCAGTATCACAGCGTAGCAGACTTTAAGAGGCATTCGAAATCTTTTTTTTTTAAATTGTACTACTGATTTTAGTACCACAAATTGAAATACTAAAAATTTGCATATTGAAAATTTTGCTACTAAAAATATTTGTACTTTATACATTGAAAACTATTAAACTAAATAAATAAATACTAAAAATTGGATTTTAAAAACTTTGAAATAAAGGACATTCGATGCACTATCGCTGAATAAGGTAGCGCGTTTTTTTGTCGATGTCACAGCATACTAGACCTTGAGAGGCGTTCGAAATCAATTTTTAAATATTTTACTAGAGATTTTAGTACTAAAAAATTTAGTACTATAAATTTAAAATAACAAAAATAAAAATTTTAAATTAAAATTAGTACTAAACAATTGTATCTTAAACATTTCATTTAGAATAAGTTTTAACTAAAAAATTTAGTTGCAAATATTTTTAAATATTAAATATTTCTCTTACTTAATTTTTTATTATATATATATTTTTTGCAAAGTTTGTATACATCTTCATCCAACTGTAATCCTCAATAAAACCATGTTTAAAAATGATTTCTTATCGATTTAGTAGTTACTCAAAAAATGCTATCAAAAAAGTTAGTCGAAAGGTAGTTAGAGCCAAAAACATCCACTGGGAATATTCGAAGCACACAGACACACGGCACCATTCATTTGCACACTTAGTGCTCTTATTTTTCGGGTCTCTTTGCCACAGCTTCCAGCAGTTCCTACACTGTCTCAAACTCTTCTAATCATTTTCTAGAACCTTTCTATCTACTCACTTTCCTCATATCCTTCTTTTTCACCTTCCCTTTCCCTACATCTGTTTCCACCGCTGAGACAATAAAGTTTTTGTGTCTTCCACACACTCTGTGTTTTACGTTTTATATTAGGCATCCTTGTTGGTGCCCTCAAATGGGACCTTATGCGCAGGTGGTGGCGCTACCAGGCGGCAATCATACCCAATCACCTTATGTAGTACTCCTGCTTCAAGGATTACAACACAAACAGCTTCTTGCTCGGTTATCTACCCGTTCGGTAGCAGCTAAAGTTTAACATTTTGTTTATTGCTTAGGTGTCGTTGTTTTTACTTCATTTACTACTTTTTCACATTTTTCTGTCTTTTTTCAATTATTTACATTTTTCTCTGCTTATTTTACAACTTTTTTTACAACTTTTTAATATTTTGTACTACTTTTTAATATTTTGTACTACTTTTGAACTACTTTTTTATTACTTTTTACTACATTGTCACTACTTTTGTACTACTTTTTTTACTAATTTTGTACTACTTTTGTACTACTGTTGTACTACTTTTGTACTACTTTTGTACTACTTTTGTACTACTTGTGTACTACTGTTGTACTACTTTTGTACTACTTTTGTACTACTTGTGTACTACTTTTGTACTACTTTTGTACTACTTTTGTACTACTTTTTTGCTACTTTTTACTACTTTTTTACTACTTTTTTCTAGTTTTGATTACTTTTTTACTAATCTTACTCTTTTTACTAAAAGAGTTACTACATTCTTTTGGATTTTTTTGCGTAATTTTTAAATTCTGTCTGCTTATTTTTTACGACTGTTTTTACTTTTTTTAAAATTCTTTATCCCGTAGTTTTTACTAATTTTTAATATTTTATTTTTTCGCAAATGTTTTCACTGCTTTTTTGTAACTTTTTTCGACTACTTTTTAATATTTTTTTTTTTTTAATATTTTGACAAAATATTTTAGTAATATTTTTACTACTATTTTAGCTACTACTTTTATTCAAATTTATTACTACTTTGCTAAACACTTTTTAAATCTTTTTGAAATACTTTTTAATTTTTTACAGTTTTGTTAGCTAATTTATTAATTTTGTACCTTCTTCTAACTCTTAACTACTTTTTGAACTATGTCTTCAATATTTTTTTTTCCTCCGCCCTTTTGCTTTGCCTGCTCCTTTCTTATGTAGTGCTTTTGTTTTTATTGATGTCATGTTACATGCTGCAGCATTTGCTGTTATGGCAGCCAATTTTTTGATGCTTCCGCTGCTTTTGTTTTATCTGCAACTTTTGCTCCTTTTATGCTGCTGCAACTGCTTCTGCTACCTTTTTATCCCCTTTGCTCCTTCTGTCCCTTTCCAATTTATTCTTCTTTAGCTCCTTCTCCTCCTTCCGCACCCCATTCGTGCAGGTGCCGCCTCGACGTCTCGAACTGAGTCATTGTTACCATAAGTTGCGAGTCAAGGACTCTGTGTGTGTGTTGCTCCTTGTTTGCACAATGTACGTGTTGTATGTCGTCATGTAGCGCATACTCTATACGTGTGTGCGCATTTATGTCCTTTTAGGATCTGTATTTCATTGTATGTGTGTGTTAATTCAACAACAAGCTGTCTCTGTCTTGAATTTTATTTTTTTTTTTTTTTTGTTCTATGATTTTTATTTTTCCTGCCATTTAAAGCACCTTAAATGCTACTGCTAGCTATTGGATATATTGCGTAGCACTGGTTACTGGTCCCTGGTGTAATTTTCGTTATGTCTATGGCACAATATCGACAGCTATATTTTACTCATAGCCAGACG
The DNA here is from genome assembly GCA_951804985.1 of Dryomyza anilis. Classification (NCBI taxonomy): domain Eukaryota; kingdom Metazoa; phylum Arthropoda; class Insecta; order Diptera; family Dryomyzidae; genus Dryomyza; species Dryomyza anilis. The sequence goes on along the minus strand of OX638134.1, from coordinate 77,459,977 downwards.
CAGTGATTGCGGCAACATTTAATAGATGTGCACAAAGTATCGATAATAATAAAACTCAAACTCTGTGTTTTTTTCACAAAAATTATATAAAAAATTTTTCACTAAAATTTAATTTTCCCTGAAAGTTCAATTGTTTAATAAAAAAAAAAATTCTTCACTAAAAATGTAAAATTTCCTTCAAAATTCAACTGTTCACTTAAAAATAAAATGTTCACTAAAAAATTAAAATGTTCACAAAATAAATCAATTTTTAACTTAAAATAAATTATTTCATTAAAGAAAAATTTTATTTTTCAATAAAATTTAAATTTTAAACTAAAAACTCCGTTTTAACTAAAAATTCAATTTTTCAATAAAAATTCAATTTTTTACTAAAAATTCAATTTTTAACTAAAAATTTAATTTTTAACTAAAAATTCAATTTTTAACTAAAAATTCAATCTTTAACTAAAAATTCAATTTTTAACTAAAAATTCAATTTTTAATTAAATATTTAATTTTAACTAAAATTTAAATTTTTTAACGAAAATTTAAATTTTTTAACTAAATATTCAATTTTAACTAAATATTCAATTTTTAACTAAAATTTCATTTTTTAAATAAAAATTTAATTTTTAATTAAAAATTCAATTATCAACTAAAAATTCATTTTTGAACTAAAAATTCAATTTTTAACTAAAAATTCAATTTTTAACTAAAAATTCAATTCTTACCTAAAAATTCAATTCTTACCTAAAAATTCAATTTAAAAAAAATAAATTCAATTTTTAAATAAAAATTCAAATTTTATCTAAAAATTGAATTTTTCACTCAAAATTCCATTTTCACAAAAAATAATATTTTTACTTAAATTTAAAATTTTCACTTGAAACTCATTTTTCCATTAAAATTCAATTATTCACTACAAGTTAAATTTTTTAACAGAAATTTTTGACTAAATTTTTAATTATTTCACTTTAAAATTCAGTTATGGCACTAAAAATTTAAATTTTACCAAAAAATGCAAAAGTTCACTAAAAAAAATAAAATTTTCACTAAAATTCGATTTCTTACTAAAAATTCAATTTGTCACTATAAATTCAATTGTTCACTAAAAATTCAAATGTTTACCAATAATTAAATTTTTCATTGAAAATTCAATTTATCAGTAAAAATTTTAATTTCACTAAAATTCAAATTTTCACTGAAACTTGAATTTTCCACTAAAAATTAAGTTTTTCACTCAAAAATTAAGTTTTCACTAAAAAATTATATTTTACGCCAAAAATTAAAATTTTCTTTAAAAATTCAATTTTTCGCTTTAAATAATCAAAACTCAATTTTACGCTCAAAATTCTACACTCCACCAAAAATTTATTTTACACTTAAAAATCAAATCATCACTCAAAATTAAATTTTTCACTCAAAATTAATTTTTTACTCAAAATTCAAATTTTCACTAAAAATTCAATTTTTAATTAAAAATAAAATTTTTAAACAAAAATGCAAATTTTCACTAATAATTGAAATTTTTACTAAAAATTCAATTTATCACTAAAAATTAAATTTTGTGGGGGAGCCTGGGGTAAAATGGACACGTACTGATTTTTCTCCCAAAAGTATATTTAAATAATTTTTTGTATTCTTTTGAAAGGTCTATTCCATAGACTGGTTCATTATCTAACTTTTTGAATTAAAAAATATATATATTTGTCTTTTAATTGATTTTTTAGCTCTATTTCCAACTTGTTAAAAAATGTTGGGGTAAAGTGGGAAACTTTTTTTTTCACAACGAAGTCAAATATATTAAGAATAAAAAAAAATAATAAAACACTTGACTTTACAATGATTTTTATTTTTATAAGTTCAAAAACATTTCCAAAAATAACATTTTCCTACATTACCCCATGTCCCACTTTACCCAAGGTTCCCCTACTAATAATTAAATTCTTTATTTTTTTTTTGTATTTTTACCACTAAGCATTAATTCCAATGCATAGTGGATAAGCAGCATATATTATATGATTTTATAGCCAGCCACTTATTATTAATTGAAATAATTAATAAAATAATTTATTTAAATCACTCATACGACTTGATGTGCTTTTGAATAATTTAATTATTTTTACAAACAGCACATCTACATTTAAAATGTTTAAAATAAAATTTTAATTTTTATTGATAAATAAAATAAAATAATGATTTCCATCAAAATTCTGTTTTTGTATTTTATTTTTTATTTAAGTGCAGCAGATGTCCTGTTTTTGTTGTGGGTTAATGCTGCAGGACGTGTGTAGGCAAAGGGGGGCAAAGTGGGGCAAAAGTGGGCGGTTTCAGTTGTTTGGTTGGGTCCTTGACACCGTTCGCTGAACTCGTTGTGTAACACGTTGCAATAAATATTTTATATTTTAACCATTTTAACCGCAGCCACTACCACAGGACGTGAGTGCATTTTGTAGTAAGCTGACAACAGCAAATACAAATAAAATATAATAAAAATAAAATTAAATAAATAAAAATAAAATAAAATAACAATAAAAGAAATTAAATGAAATAAAATAAAATCACATCACATTAAATAATATAAAATAATATAAATTACATAAATAATCTATTCGGGTGTTTCCCACGACAGATCAATTGAATTTTTTCAGCACCATCTCAGAAATTATTGAAATTTTGTAAGATGGACTGAAATTAAGAAAAACATAAAATTTCAGTTTCAGAGATATTGCTCCATGTAATATTAAAAAACGCACACAAAGAGCCTCTGAATGTCTCTTTGAGCTGAACACTAAAAGAGTTATTTGCACAAAACAAAGTTAGACGAATCATAGTATCAGTTTTTACTATATAAATTTTTTTATTTGGTTCTGAAAACCATAGATGTTATGCAATCAATTATAATATTTATACCTTATAATTTATGTTTTGTTTACGTTTGAGTGGTCATAAATTTCGCCATATCTACTCGAATGTTATTGGGTTTATTTTCAAATATTAACTGAAGTATTCTCAAAGAAATACATAAGAAGTTAGACAGAAAAATTCAAATTGCTAAAAAGTCAAAATGCAAAATATAAAAAAAAAAATACGAAAATAATAGAAATGTTCATTTTCGGTAATACCCAGTCTGCCATGTCTCGGAGACCTTCGATGCCTCGAAGCTTTCTCGAATAACTTCGATAAAAAAGTTCGATCTCGTTGCTTTGTCGATTCTAATTTTTAAAAATTTTCGTACATTCAAATTCTTTGACAAGATACGATATATAAACATTTATCAAATCGATATCGCAATATTTTTCGCAGCAATCTCGACCTTTGATCATTTTTTTCTTCGATATCGTTCCGATTTCAATTTCTCGTATCGATTTCTCGTATCGAGAACTCCGACAGAACGTTCCGGTATCTACCTATCATCTAGGTCTAATTTGACGCTCGATATCGATACGAGAACGGGTCCGATATCGTGTAATTTCTCCATCTACTCGCATTGATCTCGTAACGATATCGATACGAATGGCATACTGGGTAGTTAAAAAACAAAAAGCAATACAAAAAAATTGTGTATGAAATCTGATTATACTCTCGAAGTCCATCTGAAAACCATATTAAGATCGCGGATATTTTTTTTTATGTGCAATTTTAAAAATAAAAAACTTTGCAGCTTCTAAATTTTTTCATTTGTAAGCAAAAAAAAAAAACTTAAACATTGGGAGTTATTGAGAAATTGCTCTTATACCTAATAAACAGAAAAAAAATTCATCAAAATAATGAATTATTCATAAATATTAAGAATTTTTCGCCAACTACCAGATTCATCATATTGATACCACCGTTAATTAAATGACATATTGATGAATGCATTCATTATGAGGAACGAAATATTCAATACAATTAATTTGAATCGTTATATTGGTGAATATATTCATAATATCAATGAATAATTTGAATTTTTTTTGTAAACTGTTCATAATATTTATGAATATAATATTCAAAATAATGAATATTGTTAAACTAATATTTTTTTTTTCAAAATAAATTAATTGATGATGTTAGAATTGATGTTTTTTAAGAATTTTACAAAAAAAGCAAAATTGTTTTTAGAAAATAATTAAAAAAAAATGTCCTTAAAACCAAAATTGTTGGAAAAAAAATTTCTTAAAAAAAAATACGATGCAATTTTTTTTTTGATATTTTTCGACAAAAAAAAATTAAAAAAAAACATTTTTTTTTCGAAAAAATTCTTTTTAAATTAAAAAACATTTTTTTATTTATTATTTTTTTTAAACAAACAAATTTTTAGTAATATATTTTTTATAAATATAACTTTATATTAATAAAAAGTTGTAATTATTAATAAATACATTACAAAAAAATTTACTAATTTAAGCATGTCGAACAAGCAATATATAAGATACCAGCTGGACCCGTGCACGACTCGTGCAAAGATTTTTTAAATGTGATTCCCCGTAGAATTCTTCCCAGTAGAAATCTTTCCTGTAAAATTCTTTCCCGTTGTCCAATCCCGCCCACAGTCGGCGAGACTGTTTAGAATGGATAAATATAACGCTGACCAAAATTTCATTACATTTGCTATCCCAATTGCTGATTTAATGTTTTTAATTTTTGGGTTATATGGGAGGTGCCACGCCCAGTCCTCCAATCTCACCGAGATACAGCTTATACTCTGCCCGGACCCAACCTACATATTGTGTCAAAATTTTATTCAATTCGGTTTTGACATCTATTCGGAACATACATACATACATACATACATACATACATACATACATACATACATACAAACATTCACAAATGTATAGTAGATAACATGCAAGAACTACTTAAGAACTGAAAAGTATGGCAAAAAATGAACGAAAAATAAATATTTTGATTAAAATTTGGTCTGATAAACAGCATTCTTCAATATAATGTACATATATGTTGTATTTTATAAATTTGTTCATTAATATGATGAAACGTATTCTTCACATCATATTGATTGAGGAACACTTTTTCGACATTTACCAAGCGTTCATCATATTTATGAACGCATTCAAAACATTGATGTCGTTAGTCATTAGTATTATGAATTGTTCTTCAAAACAATGAATCATGGTTTGAAGAACGGAATTCATCAATATGATGCACATTTTTTCTGTGTAGCTAAGCAATTCCAATTTTGTGCTTTTTGTGTGCTTTTTATACCCTACACTAAGAGTGAAAGGGTATATTCAGTTTGGTACGCCGTTTGTAACACCCTGAAGAAAGCATTTCCGGTATGGATATTCTTGATCAGCATGACCTCCTGAGTCGATGTCCGTCTGTCCGTCTGTCTGTCCGTCTGTCCTTCTGTCTGTCTGTTGAAAAAAGTAGAAGAGCTAGAGCAATGAAACTTTAGATTTGGATTACTTATACATAAGTTGTCTGAACAAGAAAATTGGCATGATCGATTTATTGTGACCTGAATACATGAAAATAATGTTTTCTGCGAAACGAGTTGTGGTTCCCCAAAAAAAAATCGAAATTTGGTACACCTACCCATTTGTAAATATGGGTATCAAATGAATGGAAATTCTTCAGCGATGGAAAGTTTGTAGTTATTTTCAGGATTCGTATACCCTGGTGACATATATACAACTTTTAATGGTAACCACACATATGTGTAGGGTATTTATTGTCGGCTTAGACCGACTATAATTTTGATAATCCTAACTATCATAATTACACCTACTTTAAAATTTCCCATGTGATCTAACCTTTCCAACTGGTTTTATATTTCAAGGACCTATATCTCTGAAACTATGGTAGTTAGCACACTAACATTTCTTTGTGTTGCTTAATTTTAAGTTTTAAATCGATCCTACAACAAGTAATTTCAATAATTTCTGGGATATACAATTCATTTGATCTGGCACAAAACCACCCTTGTGTAAAAAAAATACAAAAAGTGTATTTTTCTCATTTACTAACATTATTTATATTTATATTTACTAACTCTTTTTAATAATATTGATATCAGACGATTTGTATGAATTAAAATTCAATAATTTATCATGAATTAAATTTAAATGTTCATTAATATCACTAAAGAATAACAAAGCATCTAAAAATTCAATCAAATTGTTCACTAAAAATTTAATTGTGCACTAAAAATTTAATTTCTCACAAAATTAAAATAGTTCACTACAAATTCAATCTTTCAATAAGAATTCAATATTACATCAAAACGTAAACAGCATTACAAAATGAATTTGTACAGTACGTTTAAAAAGTCAATTGTACACAAAAAATTAAAAAAAATACTTAAAACTATTTTTTTGCAATAAAAAAATATATAAATTGTACACTAAAATTAATCCGTTCAATAAATAAAATAAAAGAGAATTATAAAAATTCAATAAATTATATAAAAAAATAAATTCAAAATTAAAACCAAAAGAAAAAATTAAAAATTCATTAAAAAATACTTCAACAATAAACCCAACGAAATAACTTTAAAACATACATACTATGTATATAAAAAAGAAGCAAAAACAACTATATTAAAACCACAACAAAAATAAAATTAAAAGCAAAAACAACAACAACAAAAACTATAACAAAAATAACAACAAAATAACCACAGTAAATGTTTCTGTAAAAGCCTTAATAAAACAGCAACAAACTGCATAATAGTCAAAAATGATGGTGGCCGGTAAATATGAAAATACAGAAACAACACATACATAATAAAAACGGACAACAACAACAACATAAAAATGCAATAAAATACAGGACGACAGTATTTACGTAGAAACATACGAACGAATGCACACAATATTGTTATTTGATTAAATATTAAATTTAAAACGAACAACAAAAAAAAAAGAAATAAAAACTTTATTGCAATTATTTATTTATACAGCAGCCGATGTTATTTATACAGTAGCCGATATTTATAGGGTTGCCAAATATAAAAAATGAATTTTACACTAAAAATTCAATTTTTCATTAAAAATGCAATTTTTCACTAGAAATGCAATTTTTCACTAAAAATTCAATTTTTCACTAAAAATTCAATTTTTCACTAAAAATTCAATTTTTCACTAAAAATTCAATTTTTCACTAAAAATTCAATTTTTCACTAAAAATTCAATTTTTCACTAAAAATTCAATTTTTCACTAAAAATTCAATTTTTCACTAAAAATTCAATTTTTCACTTAAAATTCAATTTTTCACTATATATTGATTTTTTCACTTAAAATTCAATTTTTCACTATATATTGATTTTTTCACTTAAAATTCAATTTTACACTAAAAATTCAATTTTACACTAAAAATTTAATTTTTCACTAAAAATTCAATTTTTCACTAAAAATTCAATTTTTCACTAAAAATTCAATTTTTCACTAAAAATTCAATTTTTCACTAAAAATTCAATTTTTCACTAAAAATTCAATTTTTCACTAAAAATTCAATTTTTCACTAAAAATTCAATTTTTCACTAAAAATTCAATTTTTCACTAAAAATTCAATTTTTCACTAAAAATTCAATTTTCACTAAAAATTCAGTTTTTCACTAAAAATTCAATTTTTCACTAAAAATTCAATTTTTCACTAAAAATTTCAATTTTTCACTAAAAATTCAATTTTTCATTAAAAATTCAATTTTTCACTAAAAATTCATTTATCACTAAAAATTCAATTTTTCACTAAAATTCAATTTTTCACTAAATATTGATTTTTTCACTTAAAATTCAATTTTACACTAAAAATTCAATTTTTCACTAAAAATTCAATTTTTCACTAAAAATTCATTTCTTCATTAAAAATTCTATTGTTCATTAAATATTGATTTTTTCACTTAAAATTCAATTTTACACTAAAAATTCAATTTTTCACTAAAAATTCTATTTTTCACTAAAAATTCTATTTTTCACTAAAAATTCTTTTTTTCACTAAAAATTCTTTTTTTCACTAAATATTGATTTTTTCACTTAAAATTCAATCTTACACTAAAAATTCAATTTTTCATTAAAAAAGCAATTTTTCACTAGAAATTCAATTTTTCACTAAAAATTCAATTTTTCACTAGAAATGCAATTTTTCACTAAAAATTCAATTATTCACTAAAAATTCAATTATTCACTAAAAATTCAATTTTTCACTAAAAATTCTATTTTTCACTAAATATTGATTTTTTCACTTAAAATTCAATTTTACACTATAAATTCAATTTTTCACTAAAAATTCAATTTTTCACTGAAAATTAAATTTTTTACTAAAAATTCAAATTTTCACAAATAAAATCAATTTTTCAGTAAAATTCAAATTTTCCCTAATAATTAAATTTTTCACTAATTTTTTTGTTCACTAAAAATCCAATTTTAATGTTTCATTTGATATTTGTCTCGTATGTATAAAAAAAACATAATCTGGCAACACTATGCCGTATTATGTATCGGAATTGTATGTTTGGTTGTTTGCCACCTTTTGAATGCAATTATTTCGGAATTTATTATTTAATTAATTTTAATCGTAATCATCTGCAAATATACTGATTTTTAAATATGTTTGTAATTTGTGCATTGTTGTTGCTGCAATTTATTATATGATGGGTTTGTAATGATTTGTGTTTTGTTTTAAATTATTTCCCCGTTAATGTTTATGTAGCTGCAGTTGTGCATTTGGTCCTGCGTGTGATTATGTGCTGTGCGTGTCCAGCACGTGTGTGTTGATTTAATAGCCAGCAGCACTTTGTGGTGATGATGATTTAATTTTAATTTTATTTATTTTTTTCTTTGCGACTTTTTTTATATTTTGACATCAATAAATTAATCGAATTTTTAGTAAATAAAATTGAATAAATAAGTAAAATTTTCAATTTTAGCTGAAAATTTATAATAAAATAAAAATTTAATTTTAAGTGAAAATTTTTGTTTTGTTGAATTTTAAGTGAAAACTTGAATTTTTAGTGGAAAAAATGAATTATAAGTGAAACATTTTTTTTAGTGAAATCTTGATTTTTTTTAGTGAAAAACTTAATTTTTAGTGAAAAATTTAAATTTAGTGATAAATTGCGTTTTTGGTGAGATACATTAATTTTCAGTAAAAATGTGATTTTTTATTGAAAAATTGAATTTTAAGTGAAAATTTGAATTTTTAATGAAAAAGTGAAAAAATTATATTTTTAGTGAAAATTAAAATTTTTAGTGAAAAATTGAATTTTTAGTTTTAATTGAATTATTAGTGAAAAATTGATTTTTTTAGTATATATTAAATTTTAGTGATAAATTAAATTTTTAGTGAAAAACTGAATTTTTAATGAAAACTTGAATTTTGAGTGAAAAATTTAATTTTTTGTGAAAAATTTAATTTTTTAGTGATAAACTGAATTTTTAGTGAAAAATTGAATTTTCTAATGAAAAATTAAACTTTTACTAAAAATTGAATTTTTACTAAAAATTGAATTTTTAGTGAAAAATTGAATTTTTAGTGAAAAATTGAAATTTTAGTGAAAAATTGATTTTTTAGTGAAAATTTGATTTATTAGTGAAAAGATGAATTTTTAGTGAAAAATTAAATTTTTAGTGAAAAATTAAATTTTTAGTGAAAATTTGAATTTTTAGTGAAAAATTAATTTTTAAGTGAAAAATTGAATTTTAGCTAAAAAAAAAATTTAATTTTTAGTGAAAAATTTAATTTTTCGTGAAAAATTGAATTTTTAGCCAAAAATTGAATTATTAGTCATAAATTGAATTTTTATAGAAAAAATTGAATTTTTGTGAAAACTTGAATTTTTATTAAAAAATTGAATTTTTAGTGAAAATTTTAATTTTTAGTTAAAATTGAATTTTTAGTGAAAAATTGAATTTTTAGTGTAAATTTGAATTATTAGTGAAAATTTGATTTATTAGTGAAAATTTGAATTTTTAGTGAAAAATTAAATTTTTAGTGAAAAATTAAATTTTTAGTGAAAAATTAAATTTTTAGTGAAAAATTGAATTTTTAGTGAAAAATAAAATTTTTAAGTGAAAAATTGTATTTTTAAAATTATTTTTAGTGAGAAATTTAGTGTGAATTGTATTAATTATTTTTTGTAAAAACTGCATTTATTAGTGAACATTTTTTAATTTTTGTTCAACTTTTAATCATTAGGAAAAATAAATGTATATGTAATACGAATGTTTATTCGAAAATTGGCCACATCGCACAATTTGAATAATCAATATAAAATTTGTATACAAAAATATTACAACTCAATTATTTAATATAGCTAATAGTAGTTTGGACTGCGAACAACATCTTTTCATAGAAACATTTTTCTATACCGCGCTACCTCTCGTCAGTAAATGGCAACTACGAAAGTAAAACCATTTCCTATGAAAAAGCTCTCACCCGACGTTCGGATTCGGCAATAAACTGTAGGTCCCACCACATTGAGTACAAATATAACACGCACAGCTCAAAATGGTGAGAGAGCTCGGCCGAAGTTCTGTACAGGACTGTAGCGCCAAACTATTATTATTATAATAGTAGTACCAGAGTTAATACAAAGGATTATTTCAATATTAAAATGAATGAATTCAAACAAAAAAAGTTCATAAGAAATTTGACAACATTGCGCATTTGAATTTTGACAACGATGCAAGTTTTTGAATTTCCCATTTACTGACATTTAACTGATTAAAACTAATAGCACCGCTTGTGGAGGCTAAAGTAATTGCTATGGTTTATTATTTACATAGATGTACACACGAATATTTAGTACATTTACCAAGAAATGTTGATTTCCGTTTGACAAATATTTGGTTGGCAAAATAACTACTACATGATGCTCATAATTCAAACTACTACTGAGTGCTAAGTACTTAGTGCTGGAGGCGTTGAGTACAAAATATGTGCGGATTGATGTGCAAAATATTGATGATGAGTACATGATGACAGATGATTGCATTTGGAAAGTGATTATGAAAATAGAGGACTGTATTGGAATTGAACTTGGAAGTAGAGGATATCCCTAGTAGAAATTTTCTCCATTAGGGTAGGATGGATATTGTCATGGTATTATCATGTTGTTCAGATAGCGATACGGGTTAGGGTACGAAAAATATTAAATATTCAGATGCTAATCATGTCCCTAGAATAATTTCCGCTAGAGGATAAATAAATTCATTAAAAACAAGTGAAAAACTGTAAGATAATTTCATAGATAAAGGGTATAAATATTACATACTGAAAAAAGATCACAACACAAATCTATATATGCCACAAATTAAATTTTCTTTAAAACTTACGTCGACTTAAACATCTTTAAAATATGACTAAGGGCATTTCTAATTAAGTTTAACCAAAGCGAAAAAGATTAAAGGTGAAGCCCTTGTAAAATCGATTATACGCTATTTAGTCATTGATAAAAACTAAATAAAATATGTACTATATAAACATCCATCATCTTATTAATGGATAACTTGAAGCTTTGAAGCTCCAGCAGCTTCATTGTCCACACTAAACTTGCGAAACTCCAAGTGCCGACCCTTTTCAACCTCAAGTGGAGTTCGTCATTGTCTGACTATTTGGATCTGGTCTAATGAGCTGTCAATCTTGCAATCGAAATGTCTGTTTGTTGTTACGTTTAACTGGCCATATGTCTGTCTTAATTTCTATCTTTTGTACGAAGCATCATTGGCAACACCCTGCAGTCAGCAGTTACCAGCCAGCCAGCCTCACTTAATTCGGTCTCAAAGAGCTGTCATCCACCTTAATGTTAACAGTCACCCTTACGCAAAGGGCTGCCAATACTTTGGTCATTGCAGAAATCATCGCCGTTGACCAATTTATATTTGTTGCCATTGTGCACAGAGAAAAATGTCAAGTCCACAATTGGTATTTTGAACTGTTTTAGAATCAATTAAGATTTTAGTAAAATAACTAAGATTTAAGTAAATTTATTAAAGTTTATTAAAGCGTTTAAAATGTTCGTAAAATAAATTAATTAAAATGTAAGCAATGAACTTCGTCGTAAATATAGCCAGCAATATTAATATACGCTTCAATGGTTTTTTAATGTTATTAAATTATCTGCTAAAATGGCAAATTTTATAATTGAATTCATTAATAGGTGTAATATTTTAAAGCAATTTTATAATATATATTTTCAATGAAATTTTATTACAATTATTGGAAATTACATTTAACTAGATTATATGTAATATCTGCAAAACAATTTGTTATATTAGCAAACATTTAAATCCGTTAAACACTTTGTTAAAATTATAATAATTTTTGCCAAACAGTTTGCTATATATGCAAATTTCATTTCAGTCAAATATTTTGATGAAATTATAAAATTTTTGTTGTATTAATAACACAATGAAATAATTCAGTTTAATTAAATAATTTGCTAGAATGACAAAATGTTTGCTGTATTAGACAAGCATATTATATTTAAATTCTCAATTTCAGTAAACAATTTATTATTTAAGCAATCAGTTCCATTAGTTTAGCTCCGACTACGAAAATTTTTGTTTTATCAATTAAAAAGTTTGTTATATTAACGAACATTATGTTTAATCAAATATATTAAAGTTTGTTGTATAAAGAAAACTTCAGTTTCAATAATTCACAAAATAACGGTTGTTATAGCAAAATAATTGGCAAAATTAGCAAAATAATTGGTTGCAAAAAATTCTAGAAATAATTTACTAAAAGCAGAAAATAATTCCTGTATTGACAAAATAATTGGTTATTCATAAAAAAAAAAAAAAAAACAATTTCTGGAAAATATTTATGTATTTTCCAGAACACTTGCACGCTTTAGACAATTTATTAAATATGCAAACAATTTGTTAAATATGCAAACAATTTGTTAAATATGCAAAGTATTTTTTAAATATACAAACAATTTTTTAAATATGCAAACAGTTTGTTAAATATACAAACAATTTCTTAAATATGCAAACAGATTGTTAAATATGCAATGAATTGTTTAGATATGCAAATAAGTTTTGAAATATGCAAGAAATTTGTTAAGCATGCAAACATTTTCTTAGTTAAAAATTACATTGGACTACAAAATTATTTGCCTTTTCAACAGAAAAGTTTATTATATTAACAAAAATTTATTACAATCAAATACATAGCTGTAAGTATAAAATATTTATTGAATTTGTGCATTTTTATTGAAATAAATTATTAGCAATTTTTATGAAATTAACAAAATTGTTTTTTTTTTATTAAAACAAATATATTTGTTATTTTGACTAATACTTTTTGCAATATATTAGATAATACTTTTATTTTTACTGTGTTGGCATTAGCTGCCGAGGGGAGGTACTTGTCATCAGGACCCTCTTCAACGAAAGGTCGATACGACGACGTCAATACGCAGCCACAATGCATTTGGACGGACGGACGAACGAACGCATAGTATAGACGTACAATTGGCAGCGCATGTGGTTGATATAAATTAACTCATTATGCGCATTAAACAGATACACTCACACACACACACACATTAACCTAAACACAGATACACATGTGACATGTGACTAACACAAACACTAGTCAAAATACACATATGATACAATGACGCACACTCAGAAAAAATACCATAGAATTTATAGTTTTTTTACTATTAGTCAACAAGATAAATTATTATTTAATCGGTAATACCAAAATTGGTCAATAAGTTATATTCGTTTTATATTCCGCAAGTACCATTACATATAACAAAATACTATTAAATTATTTTAGAGTACTTTAGATAGTATTTATTATATGTATACTATTAAATCAATAGGATATTTTTTCTGAGTGGCATCATCTACTGGTACTGTACCAAAAAGCTACAGATAGATTTAGTCAATAGTACAAATACACACGGACAGCTAGAAAATCTCACGCATACCACCAGATAAACACCACAAGACCAACGGTGGCGCTTTGTTTGTCGTGGTCAGATGTTGAAACGCATCCTTCGAGCCGCTGATCTGGCGTTTTACCGCAGGCGATGCGACGCTTGAATACATCAAACACTGTGTTGAGAAAATGACGAATAAAAAAAATACTTCGCTATGATTGCCAAAACTTCAGCAAATTTCATTTATTATTATAAAACCAACTTTAAAAGATTCGTAGGATGTTAACTAAAGTTATGATCAGTTATAGATACAAACTTTAGTTATTAATATAGAAATTAAAGTGAAATTCAAAGATCTTTCACAAAAGAGTTTTCGTAAAGATTTTCGTAAAAAATGTTAATTTTTATGTATTTCACTTAATACTCGTTTTTTTCTAAGTGCAAATATGAATTTATAGAAAGAGAGTAAAACACAACTCGTTATCATAATATAATCTTTATAACAATTTGCGAGTATCAATTTTGTAAAATCAATTTTCGTAAATTCGATTTTCGTAAAATGTATTGGACCCATATTATGTTTTCCTTTTTTAAGGTTGTCAAAGGTACATAATTTACATATGAAATATGAAATGAAAGTAAAATACGACTCTTTACGAAATTTCACAAAATATAATTTCGTAAATTAGATTTTCGTAAAAAAGCCCAATATTTGATGTATATTTATATTGTCGTAACTTAAGATATAAATTTATTGAAATAATTTAAAATACAACTCGTTAACGTAATATAATATCTACGACAATTTGCAAGTGTCATTTTCGTAAATACGTAAAATTGGTAAAATGTGTCAAAGGTACAATTTCAAATATACAAAGAGAAAGTAAATTACAACTCCTAATCTCTGCGATATTTAACAAAATATATTTTCGTAAATTAGATTTTCGTAAAATAGTCGAATATTTGGTGTATGTGACTCAATATTCATCTGAATATAATGCAATATATGGGAAGAAAATTCATATATTTTACGTAAATATATTTTTGTATTTTTTGAAAGAATTTGAAACCAATATCAGCATTTCGTAATTTTACGAAATTTTTTTTTACAATATAAATGAAAGTAAAATACAACTCCTAATCTTTACGAAATTTCACAATATATAATTTCGTAAATTAGATTTTCGTAAAAAAGCCCAATATTTGATGTATATTTATATTGTCGTAACTTAAGATATGAATTTATTGAAATAATTTAAAATACAACTCGTTAACGTAATATAATATCTACGACAATTTGCAAGTGGCATTTTCGTAAATACGTAAAATTGGTAAAATGTGTTTGACTCATATTTTGTTTTCTTTTTTTTAGTTTGTCAAAGGTACATATTTCAAATATACAAAGAGAAAGTAAATTACTACTTCTAATCTCTACGATATTTAACAAAATATATTTTCGTAAATTAGATTTTCGTAAAATAGTCGAATATTTGGTATGTTTGGTATGTGTCTCAATATTCATCTGAATATAATGCAATATATGGGAAGTAAATTCGTATATTTTACGAAAATATATTTTTGTATTTTTTGAAAGAATTTGAAACCAATATCAGCATTTCGTAATTTTACGATTTTTTTTTACTATATACGCATATTTAAACAAATGTTTTCATAAAAGTGTAAAAGTTGTTTCAATTTTTTCGTAAAATTTAAAAAATACTATTATAGTAAAGTTTATAAAATATATTTACGAATTAATTTGTATATTTGACGAACTCTTTTATAAAATTAAATAATTAGTTTAATTAGATATTTTGTATAGAATGATATTACTAAATATACAAATATTATGCGGTACTATATTTTATTTTATGCATTCACCATTTTTTGTATTTTTACGTTTTAAATGTATGAGTAAAACAAAGTCTATGTTTTTATATAAGTTTAAAATTGTATAAGTCATTTCAAAAATTGAAAACGATCTAATTTAAATCATATATATATATATATTCAGTTCTAAAATGAAAAAAATTAGTTTCAAACAATTGTAATTTGTATCTTTAACAAAGCATTTCGTAAACCTTTTAATAGTCGTATAATATGTTATTTTTTTCTTCCTTTACATGCAAATTAAATTACAATGTACGATTGATTACAATGGCAAAACATTTTCCATACATTTCGAAAACAACACCGACACTTTCAAGACGATGAAAATACCAATCAATCTACAATTTCAACCCACTGTGTGTGTTGTCAACAATAATTGCTGGAATTTACACAGATTCTTGAACTATCTCTATTACTCTAACTATTTAGCTTAACTTTTCACACACTCAAACTGTTTCACACACTCAAACTCAGTCAGACACACACGCATTGAGACAGATATACAGACAGACAGACACACAGTCGCTTTGCCACAAAAGCACCTGCTGTGTTAAATAAACAATTTGGGCCTAAAATTAGGCTACAATTTCTTAGTACGTAGTCAGGTTTCGCACATTTGTTGACAAAATATTGCGGCAAATATTTGGCTTCGTTAGACAATGTTGCAACAGTAAACTGTGCAGTTACAGTAGTTTTAATTATGCAATTAATAAATTACTTTGAGAGAAAATAAATAATTTAAATATAACAAAATTTTATTGCTTTTTAATCATTTTATTTTAATTTTAAACAGTTTATAAATTGTTTTTAATTGTATTTATTTTTAATATTTCATTTTTAGATAATGTAATTTTCATCATTTATTTAGTTTTCTTCATGTTTTTACATTTTCATCGGATATTGAATGCAATTTTAATCATTTAATGCATTTTTCATCATTTCATTAATTTGTTATGATTACTTTTTTTTATTCTTCATCGATTCATAAAATGTTAATTATTGTTCATCAATTTATACATTTTGCATCAGTTTATAATTTTTCATCATTTCATATATTATTCATCAGTTGATTAATTTAGCAACATTTCAATTATTTTTCATGATTTTTTAATTCTTTTTGATTTTAATAAATTTTTAATTTACGTTAATGAATTTTTTTATCCATTTATTAAAAAAAATCTGTTTCATCTTTTACATACATTTTTCATTTAAATTTTTTTTGAATATTTATTTTACATTTTTTTTACCAAATTTGAGCCCACTGTGCCAAATAGCAACGCTTGACAGTTGTAGCCAGCAAATTTAATAAGGAATTTAAATTGCACACAAAATTTAGTTTAGTTATTCAATGTTTATTTAATTAGGCAATGTCCACTTAAGATTAAATAAACAGACAGACGCACACATGCAACACACATTTAATACATACACACTGCACATACTACTGTGTACATATTTACATATATTGTACATATTTACATATATAGCACGATGCACAGTTCATATATATGCATTGCCAAATATGCATGAAGATGAACTTACCCAGTGGAAAACATTTATATTGTAAATCACTCTATACTTCAATTTTAAGAATTTTGAATTATATATAAAGGGTTTTTCATTAAGAGCGCTACAAAAGTTTTTTTCAATGGATTTTCAACAGGGACGCTACAAAAGTAGAGCGACGGGGACAGCAAACGACGCCATATTTTTTTGACGCTCTTTTGACATTTATCTTCAGTAAGCCATTGCCATTTCATGATGAAAAGATATACGAGCAAACAACGAGTCGAAATTATTAAAATTTACTACCGAAATTCGAATTCGTATATCTTTCCATCATGAAATGGCAAACCTTACTGAAGAGAAATGTCAAAAGAGCGGCAAGAAATATGGCGTCGTTTGCTGTCCATGTCGCTCTACTTTTGTAGCGTCCCATTTGAAAAACCCTTTACATACTAGTTGGACTCGTGCATGACTCGTGCCAAGATTTAGTGAATGCAAGGATATCAAGGGATTTTATTAATAATTATTATTTATATCTTCCCCGTAAAATTCTTCCGCGTAGAAGGCTTTCCCGTAGAATTGTTCCCGGTAGAATTCTACCCGACAGAGTTCTTACCCGTAGAGTTTTTCCCCATAAGAAGTTTTAGTGTGGTGAATTTTGGTGTGGTGAATTTTTGTGTGGTGAATTTTAGATTGGTGCGCTTCAGTGTGGCGAGTTTTAGTCTGGTGAATTTTGATGTGGTGAATTTCGCTGTGGAGAATTTTGATGTGGTGAATTTCGGTGTGGTGAGTAAAAAATTATGGTGGTTGATACCCTGGTGTGAAATATCTTGATATTACTATAATAACTGTTGACATACACCATCTGGAAAAAGTACCTTCTATGGGGGTGCCACGCCTAGTGGTCCAATCCCGCCAACATTCCGGGAGACCGTTTAGAATGGTTAAATATAACGCTGACCAAAATTTCATTAAATTTGCTATCCTAATTGCTGATATAATGTGTTTTTAATTGTTGGGTTATATGGGAGGTGCCACGCCCAGTCCACCAAACTCACCGGGATATAGCCTATACTCTGCCCGGACCCAACATACATATTGTGTCAAAATTTGTTTCAATTCGGTTCAGCCCTTTAGATGTCTATATGGAACATACATACATACATACATACATACATACATACATACATACATACATACATACATACATACATACATACATACATACATACATACTTGCATTCACAAATATATAGTAGATTTTATATATTTTTTATTTTAATCCTAAATGTCTAAAATTAATTGATGAACATTGACAAAAAAACTAATGAATTTATGAAAAGAACAACAGTTTACTAAATGAAAAAAACTTAAATATCTAAACTAATTATAATGAATTCAAAATGTTTTAAAATTCTGAATTTCAAAAATGATTAAATAGATGAAAAGTTAGTTCATTGATGTAAATTGATGAACAAGATTATACATTTCTGAGATATTAGAAAAAAGCACAAATATTAAAATTTTCAATTTCAAAAAAGTGATGAATAAATTATATTTTATTGCTCAATATAATATTTTTGTTTATTGATATTGATAAAATAGTTAGTGTTCAACTGATATAAAATCTTTAATTGTATGAAAAACTCTTATATTAATGAATAACTATTAAATTGTTAAAAAAAATTGAAATTGACAAAAAAAGGAGAATTGATGAAAAAATGTTGAAAATATACAAAAAACACTGATAAATGAATAAGCATTTATTTATTGAAGAAAAATTGTAAAATTGAAGAAAACATTTTTAATTGATGAAAAACTATTAAATTATGAAAATCTGATAATATGATGAAAAATGTTAAAATTTTGAAAAACCTTTTAAAATGAAAAAAAAAACTGTTTAATTGACTGTTGATAAATGAAAATGTTTCTGTAATTCTATTAAATTAATGAAAAACTGTTAAATTGATGAACAATTTTCAAATTGATGAACAATTTTCAAATTGATGAAAAACTGAAGAAAACTAAAGAGAAACTGTTAAATTGATGAAAAATTATTTAATTAATGAAAAACTGTTAAATTGATGAACGATTTTCAAAGTGATGAAAATTTTTTAAATTGATGAACGATTTTCAAATTGATGAAAAACTATTAAATTAATGAAACTCTGTTCAAGTGATAAGAAACTGTTATATTGATAAAGAACTAATAAAATAATTTTGAAGAACTGTTAAATTAATGAAAAACTGTTCATTAAAAAAAAATGTTAAGTTGATGGAAATTATTTAAACTGATGAAAAAAAGATACTTATATTTTTAAAAAATATCGAGTTGTAATTTTATATAATTTTGAATCTAAAAATTCTGATTTATTTATAAAAATCGCCCAAGAAGAACAAATCAATAAAATGGTTAAAAAATTCATTATTTTGAATTTATTTTAATTTTACAATGTGTTGATTAAGTGCTGAAGAAGAGTGATGAGTGTTAGGAGATCTACTACACCTGTGTCCATTACGATTAAGAATATTCGGTTGAGGAGTAATTGGAAATTTTTGTATCGTATTTTCTAAATTTAACTTATGAAATGTTTATGAATTTAAACTTTTTTCTTCTTTTTTTCGTTTTTTTTTATTACATTATTATAATATATCGTCGTTGTAGAACGAAAAGTCGCCAAATACATTTTTATGAAAAACTTAAATTTCAAGTTTGTTGATTAATATTTTAAAAAGTAATTGATGCATTATTAAAATATCAATTGATAGATTTACTTTTTCTTATTATGTGGTAAAAAAAATGTGAGATCATCGATTCAAAATTAATTGACAGATGTATAAAGATTTTTGTAAATGAATATTTGGCATTTTGAAAATGTATTTGGTGACTTTTCGTTCTACAATACTTAATATATTTAACTTTCTTATGAAAAATAAAAAAACATGAAAAAATTGCATTTGATAAACATTTTTAACAATTTCCATTGTACCCCAGTATTTTTCAAAAAGTCCGAAATTGTGCAGTTTTGAAAATAGCTCAAAATGTAATTAAAAGGCATATAAATGGTATTCTGTTAATGCAAAAAGTTAGATCATGAACCAGACTATGGATTAGATCCATCAAAAGAATTTTAAAAATTATGCAAATGTTCTTTTTTTTAAGGAAAATCAAAACGTGTCTCACTTTACCCCAGGCGCCTCTACTAAGTAATCAATACAATTTAAGGTATTTTTTAAATGTTTTTAAAACCTAAATGTTTACCTTATATAGCAAGCAGTACAACCTATATAAACTTTTCATTCTACAATTTTACCAACTGAAAAGAACTTTTAAAAATGAACTGTTAAAATTAATAACAAATGTTTAAAACTGAAACTAAACAGAATGTTTTAAAATTTAACGAAATTATTTTCAAAAATGTTTTCAATTAAAACGAAATTGTTTTCAATATAATCACATAGGTTTTAAGACGAGAGTTCGCGAGTTGCCCCTAAATGTATGCAGCATTTACGGTATGTAGCATAAATGTGAAATGCATGCATACAACTAGGGGCAGCATTTGCGCTTTAAACAGAAACTTTTGGTTCGATGTCACCCTGTTAGTCCTATAATTCGTAGACTCTTTTTGAGGGACAACATTTTATAAAACACACAAACAAATTTTAAATAACTCAAATAAGAACATAAAAATATATATGATTTAAAAAAATAACAAATAATATAAAAAATATATATTTTTTCATATTTTTTACTAAAATAAAAAATAAATAAATTCTAGAATTTATCTGCCTTCTTTACGGAGTTTCCACTGGGTTGAATACTTGTGCAGCCAATGCAAAACCTAGTCTTGGGCAATAAATGCATATTAAATGCAATAAGTGTTGAATACAAACACATATACGTATATTGGGTTTAAAGCACACACACACAATGAGAATGATATATATGAGGTCTATGAATTATTTAATGAATTTAATGAAGTGAATTCCTAAAATCTGAAATCGAAAACCAGCCATCGGCTTATCACAACCTAAGCCAAGAATTGCTTTGGTATTATGATTGTTCTAGTTGTTGTTGTATATATCTACATTACTGTGTGTGTTTTTGTGTATGAGTGACTGTGACTGTATGTGTGACGCATACAAGCATCAGGATAAACATTTGTGTTAACAAAGTGGTTTCACGCACGAAATTAAGAAGCTTGCAATAATTTATAATATGAAGTGGCAAACGTTGAAAAGCACAATAATCATGTTGAACAAGATGATGATGATGATGTTCAGAATGACTATAATAAATATGTTAAATAAAATAAAGATGATGAATATAATGCAGAAGTAGGCAATCACTTGCTAAAGAATGCTAAACATCGAGATAAATTTGGAATTTATATTGAGAATATTTCGAAAATATGTTGTTGATGATGATGATTATATTATTATTAATATTATTATAATTGTTTATGTTATTTTAGACATTGAAGGCAGGTGTAATATTTAGCACTTC
This sequence comes from Dryomyza anilis, assembly GCA_951804985.1. Classification (NCBI taxonomy): domain Eukaryota; kingdom Metazoa; phylum Arthropoda; class Insecta; order Diptera; family Dryomyzidae; genus Dryomyza; species Dryomyza anilis. The sequence goes on along the minus strand of OX638134.1, from coordinate 77,438,248 downwards.
GATGCAGTCGATGCATATGGGCATTTGTAATAATTGCAACTATCAATGTATGAAAATTCTAATCGTTGAGATAACTGATTAGCAATATAAGCTAACAAATGAATAAGTTTGTTTTTAATGTTGGCAATTGTTTTGAGATCAAATAAATGCTTGTTAGTTTTGTTTTTAATTTTATTTTAATTTTGAAATCTTATATTTCAGATTGATTTTTTTTTGTTTTTTTAAATGCCATATTTTAAAAATTAGAGCAAATGGAAAGTTAGTAATTTGGAACGTTTGTTTGAACTTTGTTCTGGATAAGCATAAATCATGTTCACGTTTATCAATGGTCTCTAAATGCTAAAGAAATTATTCAGGTAATATTTTTTAGAAAATTAATCGCTTCTCGTGTTTAGATTGTAATATCTTGAAAACATATTGGAATATTGGTACACATCGATATATTAAAATTAGTCTTGACAATTAAGATAAAAATAACGTTTAAAGTTTTCGGAAAAATCTGTATGTTACAGTAATGTAATTTTTTTATTCTAAGAAGTGATTGAAAGGATGTCCATTGGAATGTCAATGGTTTTAATGATTTCAAAACAAAAATCGAATATCAAAAATAGACCCGCCGGAATCTCAAAGTTCAAGTTTTGATACCCAAATCGACAATTTCAAAACTGAATTCAATGTCGTCTCCCAAACACTATACATTTAATTATGAATATATAGAAAAATATATATTTTTTGATTAGTGGTCAGAGAGTGACTCTGAACTTAATTACGGCTTTAAAATCGATTTTTGTTTGAATTATTTTGAAAATTCATATTAAGATGAAAACCTCATTAAGAACCAAAAATTCACTTTCAACACAGAAAAAAATATTCATATCGATAAATTTCGTTCTTCAAACTACGATTCATTATATTGAAAAACAATTCATAATATTAATCACTTCAAAACAACAATGTTATGAATTTATTATCATTTTTGCACTTTTTATCGAAAATTTAAATAGCTATAGTATCTAAACGGAGCGTCGTAGAGGGGTCAAACTTTGCACTTTTTATCCCATATTAAATCTAATTACTTGGTATAAAAATCATAGAGATCGTAGGAGTCGAGAAATTACATCTTTAACTTCAAATGGCTGTAGAATCTAAACGGAGCGTCGTAGAGGGGTCAAACTTTTCACCCCATATTATATATGATTATTTGGTACAAAAATCATAGGGATCGTCTTAGTAGGACTCGAGGTACGATCCCTATGATTATTTGGTACAAAAATCATAGGGATCGTCTTAGTAGGACTCGAGGTATCACATCTTTAACTTCAAATGGCTGTAGAATCCAAACGGAGCGTTATAGAGGGGTCGAACTGTACTCTTTTTATCCCATATTAAATCTGATTACTTGGTACAAAAATCATAGAGATCGACTTAGTAGGAGTCGAGAAATTACATCTTTAACTTCAAATAGTTGTAGAATCTAAACGGAGCGTCGTAGAGGGGTCAAACTTTTCACCCCATATTATATATGATTATTTGGTACAAAAATCATAGGGATCGTCTTAGTAGGACTCGAGGTACGATCCCTATGATTATTTGGTACAAAAATCATAGGGATCGTCTTAGTAGGACTCGAGGTATCACATCTTTAACTTCAAATGGCTGTAGAATCCAAACGGAGCGTCATAGAGGGGTCGAACTGTACTCTTTTTATCCCATATTAAATCTGATTACTTGGTACAAAAATCATAGAGATCGACTTAGTAGGAGTCGAGAAATTACATCTTTAACTTCAAATAGCTGTAGAATCTAAACGGAGCGTCGTAGAGGGGTCAAACTGTTCATCCCATATTAAATATGATTATTTGGTACAAAAATCATAGGGATCGTCTTAGTAGGAATCGAGAAATTACACCTTTAACTTCAAATGGCTGTAGAATCCAAACGGAGCTTAGTAGAGGTGTCAAATTTTTCACTTTTTATCCTAACTTCAAATGGCTGTAGAATACAAACGGAGCGTCATAGAGGGGTCAAACTGTACACTTTTTATCCCATATTAAATCTGATTACTTGGTACAAAAATCATAGGGTTCGTCTTAGTAGGAATCGAGAAATTACACCTTTAACTTCAAATGGCTGTAGAATCTAAACGGAGCTTAGTAGAGGTGTCAAATTTTTCACTTTTTATCCTAACTTCAAATGGCTGTAGAATCCAAACGGAGCGTCGTAGACGGACAAATTTTTCACTTTTTATCCTAATTTCAAATGGCTGTAGAGTACAAAAGGAGCGTCACAGAAGGGTCAAACTGTACACTTTTTATCCCATATTAAATCTGATTACTTGGTACAAAAATCATAGAGATCGACTTAGTAGGAATCGAGAAATTACACCTTTAACTTCAAATGGCTGTAGAATCTAAACGGAACGTCGTAGAGGGGTCAAACTTTGCACTTTTTATCCTAATTTCAAATTGCTGTAGAATCCAAACGGAGCGTCGTAGAGGAGTCAAACTTTGCACTTTTTATTCCATATTGAATCTATTATTATTTTTAAATAATTTGAAATACAAAAACTTTAAATTTTTAATTTATTTTTTTTATTAAAATCTATTTTTTTTTTACACATACACAAAATAACGTTTGGACTGCGTACATGCCACCGAACACATATCGGCCAATTCCGAAAGAACTTCATCGAACAGCGATCGCATCGAACGCAACGTTGTATCCATCAGATGATGAAAGCCTTGAACGGCGCCACCACCATCGCCTAATGCATCGAGCGCATCATTGGTACGTCCGATCGATTCCCGATTTAGCGCAGATTCTGTGGCGATTTTTTTGAGTTCGTCACAAAGCGATAATGCTTTGCCGCTGGATTCCTATAAAGTTCCAATATCGAGGACGAATTTTGATTTTGAAATTATTTGAAAAATTAATTTTACTTTAGTTTTTCTCACTTGGACACATAGAAATGCACTTAAAAGTATAAATAATATATAAATCATGGACATCTTGCGTTAAATATAATTTTTACGTTGTGATCCAGCAACTTTAGCACATAAACTAATTATAAAATAACAAAAAAAAAAATTTACAAAATATTTTCTTATCAAATAAACAAAAAATTATCATTATTCGAAAATGAATACAGCGCGCGACAATGTTATCGGTATTGTCAAAAACCGTCTGACAGCTGTTTTTTTTTTTTTTTGGGAATCATGCAATATACTATTTATTTATAGGTCAATGCCAAAGGTTAAACACCGAACAAAAATAAAAAAAAAATGTATATATTTTACACTATTTTATAATTTTTTTTATATAAAATGTTTTAGTTTTACAACCAAACTCATGGGAGAAATTCGAAATATTTATTATATTTTAAATTAATTTTTTTACTTAATTTTTATATGCCGCTGTGTGCTGTTTGTCCAACTTATTATTTATCATACGCAATTATTAAATATTCATCGGTTTACTGATTTTTCATAATTTTATGAAATCATTTTTCATCAGTGTTATAAAATGTTCATCAGTTCAATCACTTTCAATCACAGTCGAAATTACCAAATTTTTGAATCTGGCATTACTAAAATCTATATTATTTTAGCAAATACGCAAACCATTCATATTTTTCCTATGATTTGGGTTTGGAAAATAGAAAAACATAGCTTTTCAGTAAACAAAAAACAGCTGTACTGAGAAAAATGTCAAATATTTGTTTGTGTGATTTTCTTCATTTTTGCATTTTTTTCTAATTTGCTTTGTAAACTTATTTTTTGGATGAAAAGAAATGTGTAGTGTATTCAAAAATTATTTGAAATTGTTCTGTATCCTTTTTAGGTGCAATTAGTGTTTTTTTTTGTGAAAATTTTAGAAAACGGAGCCAAAAAAGCTGCCGTCTCATTTGACACAATATTCGTGCGGTTGAGTTTTATGAAATACAAATTATTTCTTTACGTCGGCGCTTACCGTGTGACGTCAGACGTTTTGGGCTTTACAAAATACAAACAGCCAGATATTGTATCTCGATGTGACTGAGTCCTCTCACATGTGAGTACTCTCACATCGTCTGAAAAGTTGTATTTCATATCTTCACACATTCCGCCCGTTGGCTCTTACGTTGACCTTGTTCCCTCTTACGTTCTATGAAACCGCTGTAAACATCCAAACATTTAGCGTTACCAACAATCAAACTTGATCCAAAATAAATAAAAATTTAGTCGAAATTACCAAATTGTGAATCTGGCATTACTAAAATCTATATTATTTTAGCAAATACGCAAACCATTCATATTTTTGCTATGATTTAGGAAAATAGAAAAACATTGCTTTTCAGTAAACAAAAAACAGCTGTACTGAGAAAAATGTCAAATATTTGTTTGTGTGATTTTCTTAATTTTTGCATTTTTTTCTAATTTGCTTTGTAAACTTATTTTTTGGATGAAAAGAAATGTGTAGTGTATTCAAAAATTATTTGAAATTGTTCTGTATCCTTTTTAGGTGCAATTAGTGTTTTTTTTTTGTGAACATTTTAGAAAACGGAGCCAAAAAAGCTGCCGTCTCATTTGACACAATATTCGTGCGGTTGAGTTTTATGAAATACAAATTATTTCTTTACGTCGGCGCTTACCGTGTGACGTCAGACGTTTTGGGCTTTACAAAATACAAAAAGTCAGTCACACGGGCGTGCGTGACTACTTTCGTCAATTATCGAGATACAATATCTGGCTGTAAAACTAAAATGTTGAAAATTTCAATAGGAACCACCATACGAAAGTTATCATTGACAATTTTTTAACTTTGGACTGTATCTCTGGAAGTGTGGTGAATGCAGATCCCGATACCCTATATCAGTTGCCAAAATATCATTGAAATCGAAAAGAGTGAGTTAATCCTGCGAGATTTGGTGTAGATTTGCTCATACAGGAGTTGAAAATTGTATTTCAACATTTTTATATTTCGGCATTTAAATTTTCGACATTTTTTGAGCCTATATAAAAATAATTTTGTGTTTATAGTTTTAAAGATTTTTCGACATTTTCTAGCTTTAAAATATTTTTCGACATTTTGTGATTCGGCCAAATATTGTTTCGGCGTTCTAAGGCTTTTATAATTTCGTCATTTTAAGGTTTCGACATTTTTTTTTTCGACATTTCGTACGGATCCCCAGTTTATGAACTATTCATTGTTTATTCATATTTCGTCGGTTTACTCATTTTTCATTATTTTAAAAATGTTCAAGAGTTTATTCATTCTTCATCACTTAAAACAGTTTTTATTGTTTTACAATATTTAGTTTTATAATATAAATTATGTTTCTTCAGTTTATTATTTGTTCATCTATTTATTAATTTTTCATCAATTTTTTATTTACTTTTTAGTTTTTTTTTTTTTTTTTATTTCTGTTTTTACATTTTCATCGTCGTTTATTAACTCAGTGATCATCATTATAAGAATGTTCATAAATTTGTTCATCAGTTCATTCATTCTTTATTAGTTTTGCACATTCATCAGTTTAATCATACACAGTGCGACTTTTTATGTTTTTATGCTGAATATTTTATCCATGGACAATATGATACATTTGTCACTCCTTAATATGAAATTAGTCGATTATGTAGATTGATCCTTTGAAAATCATTAATATTGGTATTAAAAGGACGACATAGAATTTTAATATGTACTATAGATATGATGCCTTGGACAGTGGGTACATGTGGTTCTCAGACAACAAATCCATAACTACTATAGTTTTTTCAATAAATCAACGGTAATATTGCAATCACTTTAGGACCTTTATTGTCATATATCTCGTAATTCTGACGTGATAGGACATAAGTTTTTTAGGTGAAATTTATTCAGGTTTCTCAGGGACTCTGAAAAAAATTGTCAAATCTCTGGCACCAAAAAAAAACGTGGTTTTTTGCTGCACTGTGTTATTCATCGGTTTCATCATTTTATTTATTTTTCATCAGTTTACTAATTATTCATCAATGTATATATTTTTCATCAATTTATACATTTTTTACATACATCAGGTTATTCATTTTTCGTCGGATGTATTATATATATTTTTTCATTTTTCATCGTTTTTTATTTGTAATGATTTCATCATTCATGATTTCCTTATTCATGATTTCCTTAATTCATGATTTTCTTGATTTTTTGTATTTTCATAAATTTTAAATAAATATTATGATTTTCATAAATTTTATAATGTGTCTAAATTTAACGCTATTCATAAATTACATGATTTTTTCATAAATTTGATGATTTTTCATAAATATTAAATGTTTTCATTAATTTGATGATTTTCGTAAATTTCTTGATTTTTTATATATGTTATGGAGTTTTTTTATAAATTTTATTTATCCAAATTTTGTGATTTTTCATAAATCTCGCGATTTTAATCATATTTCGTATTTTTCACAAATTACGTAATTTTTATATGGCCCATTTCACACCATATCGACCAGCGGTTGGAACTCACCTTCTTTGATTTCAATGAAATTTGGACAACTGATAAACGGTATCGAGATATGCATTGACCAATTTTTATTATTTTTTTCGACCTCTACTTCCAGAGATACAGTGCTTTAAACTTTAAAGTTTAAAGTTACAAAAAATGATCCAAAAATCACATTTGGATTGTGGTTCGTATTTCAATATCTCTTAAAGTAGAAACGCTAGAAATTTCGTTGATGGCTCGTTTTAAAGCTAATAAAACATGCTTTTAGACAAATTAAGTTGTAAATTCTAAACTTTAACATTTGGTCCGTGGTCATTATCCTTGCACTTCAAAATTGATTTCCTTAAAAGAGACCCTTTTTAAAATTCTGAAAAAAATCATGTAATTTCATTGATTTAATCTAAATGTTCATGCCAAAATTGAAGATGGTATTCTGATAGCATCATATTTTAAAAATTAATTTTCTAAAATTGGTCAAAGCATTATCAGCTGCCCAAATTTCATTGAAATCGAAAAGGCAAAATCTTAAAATTTACTTTTTTTTGTCAATTTGGTGTGGAATGGCCCATATATTTTATGATATTTCATAAATTTCGTTATTTTCATAAATTTTAGAATGTCGTATTGTATAATATTCAGATTATCATAATTTTCAAATATTTATCTATTTTATGTTTTATATTCTTCATAAATATCATGAATTTCATAATTTTTGTGATAATTTTATAATGTTCATCAATTTAATGATTGTCTTTAATATTTCATGTTTTCATCAATTTTATATTTTCCCCCGATTTTATCAATTTTGAATTCTGATTTTAGTGATTTTTATAAATTTTATAATATTCGGATTTTAATTAATTCTATGGATTTATAGATTCTATGGATTATAGATTATAAATTTAATTATGATTTTCAGTTTTCTTTTTATTGAATAGACTTTTTATAATTTTCACCAGTGATATGAATTAATAACTCATAAATCATCAACCATAACTCATCAATTCAAAAAAAAAGTAATAAACAATTAATTTTTTCATCAAATTATTTTTTTACAAATTTCGAAATTTGTAAAAGTATTTAGAAAATTTTTTGTAGTGTAGATATTTTAACAATCTCAAAATTGAATTAATAAAATACAAAAAAGAAAAACAATTCATTCACAAAAAATAATTTATTATCAGCGAATGAAAATGTAGAGTAAGAATAAAGTAGTGAAACAATTTAAGAAAATAAAAATGTAGTAGTTGAAGAATAGGTTCTTCGAGAGATAGCGACTTATAGAAATATTATTTATATTTTTGATGTGGCAGTCGCGCGTGTTTCGAACACGCAATCTTATAGCTCGCAGTACAATGCACTTACCACTGAGCTACGGAAGCGTGTACAAAATGTTAACTATTTTTAAAAAAAACTAGTTTTAATTACTGTTAATAAAACTTTTATCAATTCCTCCAAACTATAAAACAAAACAACATTTCAATTTAATTTTAAATAAATTTTAAAACACACAAAAAACCCCAACAACATATGTGACAACTTAATGGCGTATCGTTGGTTGTTCGCCAAAGTACTCTGAATACCAAAGGACACTGTTCAGTCCAACCAACCATTCATACATCCCCAGTGTGTTATTCTTGTTAATTTAATTTGAACTCGTGTTTTATTGTTGCGCACGTAAAATGATTAAAATCTGAAATATTAACAGCAGCCAGTATTATCGTCAAAAGTGCATCAGAATGTTGTATATATATATTGCACAATATACACAACACAGGACAACAAAAAGCAACCGCATCGAAATCTCATTAAATAACACTTCGCAGCTGCATGAAATTTCAATAATTTTACTGCATTTTACAAACACAGCCACATATATAAAACTCACACCGATGAACAGAAAGACAGAAGCACATATAGTCAGTCAGTCATTCTGTCGCACAAACTCTGTCACCCGCACTTTGTTTTTTTTTTTTTATTTTTTAATGCGTTTTGTTACAAATTATAACTTTATGTTGCAGACAATTTACACATTTACATTAAATGACAGACACCGAACAACTTCCATCACCACCACATATGTACATTAAACCCCTTCATACATACGCTTAAATACACTCAAAAACAAATCAATTAAAAATATTACTTTTGTCGTGTAATTCAACCCCACCATTCCAGAGAACAAAATGAGATGCGAGTGCTATGTGAAAAGATTCATTGTACCAAATAAAATCTCAATAAAAATTCAATATTACTCAGTGGTCATTTTCTGATCATTTACTGATCATTTACTGATCATTAACTGATCTTTTTCAGATCATTTACTTATTATTATCTGTTTTTGATCTTATACTATTTTTTCTGATCTCTTAATATTTACTCATCTTACTAAATTTTGTAATAATTTTTTATTTGTTTTCCTTTTTTTATTTTAATATATTTACTGTTTTGATGCATAATTTTTACTGATCTGTTACTTAGCTGATGACACTGACCAACAAAGATGGCTATGTGAAATACTCCATTGAACCAAATAAAATGTATACAAAACTTTTTCATTGCGAAGCTATATTTGTATATATTACTCAGTGATATTGCACTGATCATTTAGTGATATTTCACTGATCAAATACTGATATTTTAGTTATATATTTTTATTATATGTTTATGGTAAATGTTTATGATCTCATACTAAATTTATTCAGAACTCTTACTTAATATTTACTCATCTTATTAAATACTGTAATAATAAACATATTTCTCCCGGCAGTAAATGGAAAACATCCGAGAGTAAAAACATTGCCTATGAAAAGCTCTCACCCGCCGTTCGGATTCGGAAAAAAACTGTAGGTCCCACCACTTTGAGTACAAATATAACACGCACAGCTCAAAATGGTGAGAGAGCTCGGCCTAAGTTCTTATAGAACTGTAGTGCCAAACTATTTATTAAATACTGTAAATGATTTCTTATTTCTTCTTGTTGCGTTACATCTTTTTTACTGATCTCTTACTTGTTTGTTACCTATCGTTTGCTGATCTCACACTGACCAACAAATTGCGATGCGAGTAGTACCTATGTAAAAAGATTAATTGAACCTAATATAATCTATACTGATCTAATACAGATCTGTTTAAGTTCTACAAATGAATTTAAACTTTTTTACTTATTTATTACTGATCTTTTACTGATCTATTACAACTGATTTTTTACTGATCTTTTGCTGATCTTTTACTGATCTACTAGTAAAATGTTACTAATCTGTTATTTATCTGTTAAGTAACTGTTAGTGATTTTTAAATGTTACATTACCGATCTAATACAGATTACATATTTGTCTAAAGACAACTGATATTGAACTGATGTTTTACTTATCTTTGACTTATCTTATAAAAATATTTAATAGGTATATAATAAATTATAACTAATCTTTTAATCGATCATTATTTACTTATATTTAACAGATATATCTGATTTTTTATAATGTAATTAATTCTATTTTTCATAAAAAAAAAAATTCACTGAAAACTCATTATTTCACTAAAAATTATTTTTTTTACTAATAATTATTTTTTTTACTAAAAATTAAATTTTTTCAATTTTTTAGTAAAAATGAATTTTTCACTATAAATTCAATTTTTCATTAAAAATTCAGTAAAAATATAATTATTGACTGAAATACAATTTTGTACTTAAAATAAAATAAAATTTCAAATTTTCACTACAAATTCAAATTAGTATAAAAATTAAATTTTTGACTTAAAATTCTTTTTTACTAAAAACTCAATTTTTAGTATATTTTTCATTTAAATTCAATTTTTTAATTAAATTCAAATTTTCACTAAAAATTGAATTTTTCACTAAAAAAAAAAATAAAATGTTCACTTAAAATTCTTTTTTTACTAAAAATACAATTTTTAACTAAAAATTCAATTTTTAACTAAAAATTCAATTTTTAACTAATAATTCACGTTTTCACTAAAAATTCAATTTTTCACTTAAAATTCAATTTTTCACTTAAAATTCAAATTTTCACTTAAAATTCAAATTTTCACTTAAAATTCAAATTTTCACTAAAAATTCAATTTTTAATATAAATAGATCTTTTCACTAAAATTCAACTTTTCACTAAAATATTAAAATTTTCACTAAAAATGGAATTTTTCACTAAAAATAAAATTTTTCACTTAAAATTCAATTTTTAACTAAAAATTCACGTTTTCACTAAAAATTTAAATTTTCACTAAAAACTCAAATTTTCACTAAAAATTCAAATTTTCACTAAAAATTCAAATTTTCACTAAAAATTCAATTTTTCACTTAAAATTCAATTTTTCACTTAAAATTCCATTTTTCACTTAAAATTCAATTTTCCACTAAAAATTCAATTTTGTACTAAAAATTCAATTTTTCACTAAAAATTAAAATTTTCACTAAAAATTAAAATTTTCACTAAAAATTTAAATTTTCACTAAAAATTAAAATTTTCACTAAAAATTAAAATTTTCACTAAAAATTAAAATTTTCACTAAAAATTAAAATTTTCACTAAAAATTAAAATTTTCACTAAATATTAAAATTTTCACTAAAAATTCAATTTTTCACTAAAAATTCACGTTTTCACTTAAACTCAAATTTTCACTAAAATTCTATTTTTTAATATAAATTCAACTTTTCACTTAAAATTCATTATAAATGCAAAAATTTAACTAATTTTAATCAAAATGGAAGTTAGTGTATTTCTGCATGGCACTTGGAAAATTGCAGCGTGTAATACGCATCGGAAAACACGAATATTAATAAATCATATCAGTAGTGTCTATGTGAATTTGTATGTATATCAAAGTGGGCAACTCAAATATTTGTGCAAGTTTGTGTTGATGTTAATGTGGTTAATAATATCTATATATACCATGTAGGGTATAATTGTAAATGCATGTTTTAATATACACATGAATGTGTACAAAATTTGCATTTACTGGTTGAATACACAAATAAAAAAAACTCAACTTTTTCAGAAGGATTTTCGAAATCAAATTAAAAACAAGTGTTACGAATTCGAAAGGAGAAAAATGCTGTTTAGGATTATTGTTGTTATTGTTTATAGGGCTAACCCTATTTTAATACGATGAAATAATGATAAATTTTCGATTCTCAACAAATAAAATTTGTTTATCGAAAATAAAAACTATTTCGATATCAACTTGATACACTTTTTTAAACGATAAAAACAATGATATCTAAAATCCTATCATTTTCGAATCATTATCCATTATCGAAAACGACAATTTGCTCTTATAAACTATATCGTTGCGATATCATTAAGCTATCGTTTGGAGTGTTGATAATTATCATTATAAATTATAGTTTTGAATGAAGCATTTTCTATTACTATCAAACATATTTTCTTTTCAGTGTATATAAGTTGAACTGCATGTATTTTGCATGCCTGTGAATGCAAAACCGTTAAGCAGAGAATTTAACCACTTCACGCTGACATATGTCACATAATAATACATATATTGCAGGCAAACATACATATATTTGCGACAAACATGTAGACAACTAGACACACTTATAAACATGTTGCATAGGTAGCTCTACTGTTTTCGTTGGTGTGAATGTTGACGATGATGCTACTGCTGATAATTATATTGTTGTTGCAGTTAATGTATGTAGTTATTGTTAAAGTAAATATTGTTGTTGTAATAAATAATGTTGTTTGTGCACAGTCAAAAATATTTTCATTATATAGATGAATTTGTACATTACAACTCAAAATGCTAGCAAATTTGATACAATTATGAACAATTCATAATATTAATGAAATATTCATAGTATTTAGGAATATAATCATCAATATTATGTATCTAGTAGTTGGTAAATTAAGTATTGATTAATTTTTTCTGTGTTTTATTATTGCAACTAGTAATGTTGATTGCAACATGGATGGGATGGTGTGAATAATGATGGTGTCAGTGATACTATTGGCGTTTATAGCTATTGTGTAAATCAGCGGAAACGGAAATCAACCAACGACCACATCAACCAGCAACAGAAGTAAAAGCAAATAGTAAAAGCAATAAAACATGATGCATTTAAATATAATTACTGGAAATTGTGCGAATATTAAATACAACCATTATTTCATATATACTTTTAATGCAATTATGTATAGAAATGCATTTATGTACAGAAAAGTGGTCTACACTTTGATTAAATTTAATAAAATGACTTAAAATTCTGCTAAAAGATTAATGAGATCAAAAAATTGTTATAAACAATGTCAGGTACTTAATAATTACTATAAATATTGTTTCATCAATATGCGAAACAATTTATTAATAGAAGCTATTTTGAACATCACATAGATGAATTCGTACATTAATTCTGCAACGCATTTTTGATGATACTTAACGATTGTATCATGAAAAATGTGTAATTTGCAGTTTTCCATCAATGTATTAACGATTAATTGCCGTAGTAAAAATTGTAAATGAGTTCATGTTCAGGAACTGAAGATTTAGTTTTTACAATGTCATAACCTGACCATTAACAGAAATATGATATCCCCATGATCATTTCTGTAATAATAGGTTCAATTTCTGCTAGTTTATTATAAAATTTCATTTTATGAGTAAATTATAAATTCAACGAAATGTGTTTCATGAATTTTTAACATTATCAACTATCAATTAAATCTAATCACGTATCAGTAATATTACTGTTAATCATATGAATGATGTGACAATTCTTTTCGAGAGAATTCATCTCTGACTCTATTTCCTATTAAGGAAGACAATTGAGGAGCTCATTTCCAAAACGTGCTATGTGAAACGAAGATAGGTTTAGTAAAACCTGAATTACTGGATCATATTGGATCAAAGGTGTATTTCATTTCTAATATTTTCCTTATCTCGTTAGTATATTCAATTTTTATTAAATAATTTTTGGACCGTATCACAGTGGATCGAATCAATTTTTTGTGCAATCATAAAATAGACATTCTACTGAATAGAAAACCATTAAATGAATTATTTTATATGTATTATTTTCAACAGGATATCAGTCAAAAGTGGACTCTTTTTTAATTTTTTTGTTAATTTTAATATTTTTTAAAAAATTTAATTTAAATTAATTCTTGTTAAGTTATTACATTGAAATTTTCACATATTATAGCTTAAACCAGGTATTTATTATTCAGTTTAAAAAATTACTAAAATTTGTAATTTTTAAGTTCCACATTCGGCGACAACAGTTGCAAATTATGAAATATTTCGAAAAAACTTTTTTGTAAATGGGATGCAACTTGTGTGGCTAATCTTGGCTAATGCAAAACACACTAGGATCAATAACTACAGATATTTAGTCATATGCTAGTATAAAAACTTGGGCCCGGAACGCCCCGGAGAGATAAAAAACTTATTTGAAAAAGTGTCTTTTTTTTTAAATATAGACAAATTTATACTATTAATTATACCCTACACCTATGAGGTATTGAGGCCGGCGTCAGCAGTCCAGAGGTAGCGGGCTGGACTTGCATTCTGAAGGTCTCGGGTTCGAATCCCGGCTTGGGCATGGGCGCTCGTGGTGATATTAACCACAAAATTGTAGGGAATAGATTTCACAGTACAATGGATATAGTCTGTCTGAGTGCTGTGGATCTTAGTAGATATTCCAAAAAAAAAAAAAAAAATGAGGTACTGGGTATATAAAGTTTGTGCAGATATGGTAAAGCTCCATAGGATGCATAGCCTTTATGGATTAGTATATATATATTCTTGATCAGCATCACCACCCGAGTCCGTTTAGCCACGTAAGTCTGTCTGTCTATCCGTCTGTATATCTGTTACACGGTAACTTGAGAAATACTAGTCGGATTCCGAACAAATTTTGTTCTTATATGTTATTCCAAAAAATTAGTCAAATCGTTCAACGGACACGCCCACCTCCCATACAAGATACTTTTATTTTACTCTCTAGGATCCTATAACTCGAAAAGTACTGAAGATACAATTACAAAATTTAAAACGTATAGTTAGAATTTACCTAAAAATATTTGTTCCAAAAATCGGCGTGATCCGCCCACATTTTTTTACATTGTTTCCAGGTTTTTTATACACGGATAGAAAAGATTTGTTTGAATATGTTTGAATGTAATTAAAAAGTAATACGAAATTACCATACATATATTAGGAATGAAGTGTAATTAAATTATAATCGAAATTGAATTTATTTTTGTTCACGTGTAAACATTATTATATTGTCCAGCAGAATCTGTCAAATTTACCATAAATATGTTACAATACCAACATAAAATTTTAATTGCATTTGAATAAACTATTTCTTGGCAATTTACTTGGTTAAAACTATTTTTCGAAACACAGAAAATGCTAATCAAATCTAAATACAACGTATGTTCGCAACGCTCGTCTATATTCGATAATTTATCGACTGAGGAAGTTGGCAACGTTATGTAGCATTTTCTACCGACGCCATCGTTTGAACATATTGATGTTTACAAACAAACAAAAAATAAATTGGATTTAAATAAGTGTATTCTTGCAACATTCTTCTGGTATACGAAGTTGGCACTCGTTGAGCTGAATTTTCTACCTACGGTCACCGAGTTGACACGCATTTTCTGCGTACGTGTCTTGTTGTTCGTTGAGAAAACGTGATCGTGTCGGTAATAATTTTGTTATTGGTAAATTAAATAAATATATAAATTGTGTTACAAAAAGTACAAATAGTAGCAGAGTATAATATAGTGCAGTATATCATTTCTGAAACTACTTAAAGTGAAAAAACCACAAATAAAAATCTGTGTTTCGATTTTCAAACAGAATTTGGCATGTTTTTTTACGAAAGCCTCCGTGAATTCCGTGCACTGGAAACATATTTATATTCAGATCGTTCAAAGTAATGTGTTATTTTGAACATATATATGTTTCGGTTCAAATATTTATTTTTTTTGGATGTAGTAATTATTGTGTTTTCATTAGAACATACACCATTTTAAGGGGCAACATAAAAATGTTTCCGGGATGTTATAATGTAAGTCAGAGCTCATTACAACACTGTTCAAGTCTCAATACAACCCTGTTTACAAATGATTTATCAGTCAATTATATATTATGTTTACATACAATTCCAAACATATATGTTAATGCCTGCAAAATTATGTTTGGGAGAGCGCTTTTTTTTTGCAGCGTGTAATGAAAATTTTAGTCGTATTTCACATTTTGTTCAATAATTACTTAATTAATGAACAAAAATGTAACTGATTATGCCAGTAATAAGACTATTATATAAATTAATATAATTCAATGATATTTTGTTGAAAAACTAGGAATTTCTATTTTTTTATATATTTTTTTTATATCAATAAATTAGTCAACTCTGCCTTTCAATTACTTGTAGGGTACTCATGGAACAAGATTAAAACTAAAAGATATATTTTCCCTGAAGTGTATAGTTTTCAAAACAATTTTTCTTTTTTCAAAATCTTTTTTAGTTCAAAAGTTACATACAAAAAACATCGATGCGCGCCTTTTCCATACACTCAGCCCAATGTGCGTATATTTATAAATAAGGGCATTTTGTTTTTTAGTGTATAGCACGTTTTGGAAATGAGCTCCTCAATAATTCCCTATAGGGAATATTGAAGCATAGGACAAAATTATAATTTTAAACGAGCGTAAGGCAAAAATTATCTTTTTTTAAACTAATTTTTTAAGTTTATTGATTAATATTATAAAATCCTATTGATCAATCAATAAGTAGAATTTTTGTAATCTAGTTTTACTTCTACCACAACGGTATATTTTATGGGGAAACATTGGCTGAACATATAACATGTTGAGGATTGCATACGATTTTATGAAAATTTCGGAACAGTTATAAAACAGTTGTGTTCTGAATGCGGCCATTGTCTAGGGAAAGAATTGTCCAAGTATGAATAGAGACTAATTGTCGGGGAAGTATTATCTCTGAAAATAAGTATTATCTCTGAAAATAATATTCCCGGAATTATAATCTCGGGAAAGAGTGATTTCTGAGAATAAGTTAGGGCAAAACTATACGGGTAAGAATTGTCCAAAGAAGAAATATCACGGGAGATTTGAATTAAAAAAAAATAATAATCGGAAAAACATTATCTCAGGGATTAATTTATCTCTGTTTATAATTGATATTAGAAAGAATTGTCCGGGGAATAATTGTCTTGGATAATTGTTATAGGGAAAGAATTGTCTTAGATGTGTATTTTCGGGGAAGCATTGTCTCGGAAAGAATTGTTTGTGGAAAGAATTGTAATTATTGCGAGAGAAACAATATCTCGTGGAGTAATTGTCTATGGAAAGAAGTGTGTCGGAGAAAAATTGTCTCGAGGAAGAATTATCCTGGAAAAAATTGTCTCGAGAAAGAATTTGCCATGAAAGTTTTCGAGAATAATTGTAGGGGAAGCAGTGTCTCTGAGAATAATTGTTCGGGGAAGAATTGTAATAACTGTTGATTGTCTCGGGGTAGTATTGTCTATAAAAAGATATATCTCGGTGATTTTTCTGAAGGAAAAACTTTAATGGAGAATTTTTGTCGGAAAAATATTGACCCCCGGGAAGAATTTTTCGGCCAAAAACTATATGATTGTATGAAGTTCTTTCAATAAAACATATATAAAATTTAATGAATTTGTTGGGGAAAATTTATGAAAAACAAATACAGCCAAGAGGTAGTGTTAAGGAAAAATTCAGCAGTTTAATGAATGTAATATAAATTTTAAAGTATATCTAGAAAAACATAGGACAGAGGTAGGGATGTTCAACACAATTAAATAAGCGAAGTTCTTTAGTATAAAATTGTTTAAAATAGAGTCAATCTGGGGGCAGAAATTCAAGGAAAACGAAAAATGGACATACTCATTTCAACTAAACGAATGCGCCCTATAAAATATTTAACAAAGTTAAAATTGAAACTATATCCTAGGGGGTTTTAGAGGAACAACAATAGCAATAAGGATGGGATCTTCAAAAGAATCGCAAAAATAAAACCATATCGATAAATACAACATAAAAATACTAAACCCTCAATTATTTCAGAAGTTCAACAGTAATTGAGCCAATAAAATAAAATAGAATTGAATCATTAAATAAATATTTCATATTATAAAAATGAAAATAATTAAAACTCTTGATGCGTTTTTGGACATTTATTAATGATTGATATCAATAAATTGTGTTGATTTCATTCTTATTTATTGTATAATAATTTGTTTAATATTTTACACATGTATTTCATAAATTATTGACATGGATGTGAGAATAGTTGTATGCACTGTTTAATGCAAACACAAAAATAAAAGTATTTTAAAGTATTATTTATTTATTTATTTATTTATTTATTTATTTATTTATTTATTTATTTATTATTTTTATGCGACAAATACATAGAAGTATTTTAAATAAATTTCATAGAATTTCATAGAAAAATATAGAAATGTTTGCATAAAATACAACTATGTATTCGTGGCTGTGTACCTTCTTTTAAATGCTTTATTTTATATATTAATTAATATCAATTATTGTATATATATTTTTATTTATATTTTATAGCAATATTTATAAATAATTTGTTTCAACTTTACTTTGTTGCTATAAATTTCGTTAATAGAATTTAGCAATTAAAATGTATTTGTCACATGTATTGTATTTCATGAAAATTTGCGCTACTTGTTTATTTTATATTTATAAAATAAATATATTATTTTTTACAAATAAAATTTTTCAAATATTTTGCAATAAAATGTTTAAAAATTTTGTGTTTTACATTTACAAAAAGTTTACAATAAAATAGTTTGCTATCTGCAGTGCCTTTTTTTAGATATTTAATTTGGGTTTTTATTTAATTTTTTTTTTATATTTTTAATTTTTTTTATATTTATTAAATATTTATTTTGTTGCAGTACATACTAGTTAATAATAATTGCATACTTTGCGGCTGCCTTGAAATTCAATTTTATTTCAGTTTTTCAGTATTTTATATTAATTTTTATTGTTATTTTTGCTATGTTTTTATTAAATATATACAAAATGTATAGCAGTTTAAGTGTGATTGGCATTTTGTATTTTTATTGTATTTTTTAAAATTTTAAACTATTTGTTGTGTGGTATTCAGCCTAAAATTGTAGACGGCGACGTTTAGCTATGCAACAAGTTGTCTTTTTTATATTTTGTGAATTTTGAATTTTTTTAAATTTCCAAATGGTAACAAATATTTGTTCACAGTACATTTAGGCGTAATTTTAAAAATATGATGAACAAAACCAACTTTATTAAGGAAAAAAAATTTGAAAATTAAAAAAATATATATATTTTTATAACAATTAAGTAAAACAAATATTAGCAGGTACAATGATATTTTATTTGTAATAAAAATAATTAAAATTAGCCAAATAAATCGAAATACAAATTTTTAAATGCTTCATAAATGAAATTTTGGTGTGAGATACTTTTTGATGAGATAAATTGATATGCCTTCTGATCTTTTCCGATTTCACTCAGTTCAAATGATTTTATTACAAACTTTCCCTCTCACTAAAAATTTTTAAATAAATATAAAACTTTTCCCTTTTTATTTCAAATATTAAAAGCAATTTATGTGATAAATCAATTTGTCAAAAAAAAAAAAAAACATTGACAAAAATATTCAATTCATTAAAAAAATTCAATTATTCATTAAAATAAAAGTCATTAAAAATTCAATATTTCCTTCAATATTTCACTCAAAATTTAGAATTTCACTACAAATTCAAATTTTCACTAAAAATTCAAATTTTCATTAAAAATTCAAATTTTTACTAGAAATTCAAATGTTCACTAAAAATTCAAATTTTCACTAAAAATTCAAAATTTTACTAAAAATTCAAAATTTAATTGAAAATTCAAAATTTCACTAAAAATTTAAATTTTCATTAAAAATTCAAATTTGCACTAAAAATTCAATTTTTTACTAAAAATTCAATTTTTTACTACAAATTCAATTTTTCACTAAAAATTCAATTTTTCACTAAAAACTCAATTTTCACTAAAAATTCAATTTTCACTAAAAATTCAAATTTTCACCTTAAATTCAAATTTTCACTGAAAATTCAAATTTTCACTAAAAATTCAAATTTTCACTTAAAATTCAAATTTTAACTAAAAATTTAAATTTTCCCTAAAAATTCAAATTTTCAATAAAAATTCAAATTTTCACTAAAATTCAAAATTTCACTAAAAATTTAAATTTTCACTAAAAATTCAATTTTACACTAAAAATTCAATTTTTAACTATAAATTCAAAATTTCACTAAAAATTTAAATTTTCACTAAAAATTCAAATTTGCACTAAAAATTCAATTTTTTACTAAAAATTCAATTTTTTACTACAAATTCAATTTTTCACTAAAAATTCAATTTTTCACTAAAAACTCAATTTTCACTAAAAATTCAATTTTCACTAAAAATTCAAATTTTCAACTTAAATTCAAATTTTCACTAAAAATTCAAATTTTCACTAAAAATTCAAATTTTCACTTAAAATTCAATTTTTCACTAAAAATTCAATTTTTCACTAAAAATTCAATTTTTCACTAAAAATTCAATTTTTCACTAAAAATTCAAAATTTCACTAAAAATTCAATTTTTCATTAAAAATTCAATTTTTCACTAAAAAATTCAATTTTTCACTAAAAATTCAATTTTTCACTAAAAATTCAATTTTTCACTAAAAATTCATAATTTCACTAAAAACACAAATTTTCACTAAATATTCAAATTTTCACTAAAGATTCAAATTTTCACTAAAAATTCAAATTTTCAGCAAAAATTCAAATTTTCACTAAAGATTCAAATTTTCACTAAAGATTCTAATTTTCACTAAAAATTCAAATTTCCACTAAAAATTCAAATATTCACTAAAAATTCAATTTTTCACTAAAAATTCAATTTTTCACTAAAAATTCAAATTTTCACTAAAAATTCAAATTTTCAGCAAAAATTCAAATTTTCACTAAAGATTCAAATTTTCACTAAAGATTCTAATTTTCACTAAAAATTCAATTTTTCACTAAAAATTCAATTTTTTACTAAAAATTCAAATTTTCACTAAAAATTCAAATTTTCACTAAAAATTCAATTTTTCACTTAAAATTCAAAATTTCACTAAAAATTCAAATATTCACAAAAAAATTCAAATTTTCACTAAAAATTCAACTTTTCACTAAAAATTCAAAATTCACTAAAAATTCAATATTTCACTAACAATTCAAATTTCCACTAAAAATTCAAATTTTCACCAAAAATTCAAATATTCACAAAAAAATTCAAATTTTCACTAAAAATTCAAAATTCACTAAAATTTCAAATTTCCACTAAAAATTCAAATTTTCACTAAAAATTCAAATTTTCACTAAAAATTCAAATTTTCACTAAAAATTCAACTTTTCACTAAAAATTCAAAATTCACTAAAAATTCAATATTTCACTAACAATACAAATTTCCACTAAAAATTCAACTTTTCACCAAAAATTCAAATATTCACAAAAAAATTCAAATTTTCACTAAAAATTCAAATTTTCACTAAAAATTCAAATTTTCACTAAAAATTCAAATTTTCACTAAAAATTCAAATTTTCACTAAAAATTCAAATTTTCACTAAAAATTCAAATTTTCACTAAAAATTCAAATTTTCACCAAAAATTCAAATTTTCACTAAAAATTCAAATTTTCACTAAAAATTCAAATTTTCACTAAAAATTCAAATTTTCACTAAAAATTCAAATTTTCACTAAAAATTCAAATTTTCACTAAAAATTCAAATTTTCACTAAAAATTCAAATTTTCACTAAAAATTCAAATTTTCACTAAAAATTCAATTTTTCACTAAAAATTCAATTTTTCACTAAAAATTCAATTTTTCACTAAAAATTCAATTTTTCACTAAAAATTCAATTTTTCACTAAAAATTCAAAATTTCACTAAAAATTCAAATTTTTACTAAAAATTCAAAATTTCATTATAAATTCAAATTTTTACTAAAAATTCAAATTTTCACTAAAAATTCAAATTTTCACTAAAAATTCAAATTTTCACTAAAAATTCAATTTTTCACTAAAAATTCAATTTTTCACTAAAAATTCAATTTTTCACTAAAAATTCAATTTTTCACTAAAAATTCAATTTTTCACTAAAAATTCAAAATTTCACTAAAAATTCAAATTTTCACTAACAATTCTAATTTTTACTAAAAATTCAAATTTTCACTAAAAATTCAAATTTTCACTAAAAATTCAAAATTTCACTAAAAATTCTACTTTTCACTAAAAATTCAATTTTTCACTAAAAATTCAAATTTTCACTAAAAATTCAATATTTCACTAAAAATTCAAAATTTCACTACAAATTCAAATTTTCACTAAAAATTCAAATTTTCACTAAAGATTCAAATTTTCACATTAAATTTAAATTATCACTAAAAATTCCAATTTTTACTAAAAATTCAAATTATCATTTAATTTTTTTTTTAGTGTAAGAATAATAAAAATTTTGAATGATCTTAATAAAACAAAGTAATCATGCCTGTTTTTAAAGTACAAAAATGTAGCGACAGGGTTGCCAATATTTGGCAATAAATATTTGTTTATTAAAAAAAAACAAAGCATACTTTTAGGTATAACTATAAAATATTTAAAATATGCTACAATATAAAAGTAAGAATAAAAATAAAATATAAGAAAATATACAAAAAGACTTTAACAAACTATAATAAAATTTTATTTTATAATATAATATAAAGAGATAAAGCTTATAAATTGCCTACTATATAAAAACTACAAATATACGCATATACACAATAAATGCTTACAAATAATTCTTACATTAATAAAATTGTTAAATATTTGTAATAAATTATATAAAAAAAAATTCTTTGCATAGACATGTTGTTCTTTATTTTCTTAATTATACTAATTTGCAATTAATTGTCTCTAAATTAATTTAATATTTAATAAAATTTTATAAAATATGTATATAATAAAAAATAAACTAAATAAATCTACTGATACTCATCGTCGCTGCTCAGCAACATTGTCTTCTCATTGTAATTTTGACTGATGGTCGCAACACGCTGACCGCCTGGCATAAATTTGCGCTGATTTCCGAGCGTCTTGGATGCCATGCAACCGGCTGTAGCGCCGCCTGCAGCACCTGTGCCGCCACCAGTTGCACCGCTAGCATTAGCTGTGAGGCTGGCCTGTGTCTGAGCGCTGGAATCATCGGGATCGTAGGAGGTAGCGCGAATGCCACGCGTATTTTTGCCTCCTATTTGTAGTGATGGTGATGAAATTGTGGAGTTTTTGTAGAGGTTGTAGTTTAGTTGGGAAGAATTTTATTAAAAATGCAAAAAATTTATTATGTCTGTCTGTTTTTTTGGAAATTGTAAAATAATTTATGAGAAATGCACGCACGCACGACACATGCACATGCAATAAAAATGCTATTAGAAGGAAATTTCATTTTATTTTTTAAATTAAAAATATAAAATAAAACTCTATAAATGACACCATAAAAATAACTATTAAAAATGTTTGTAAATAAAACTGTAACAATAAAATATATGAACTAAAAATATTAAATATAAATAAAATTAGGAAAAAAATATTTAATATTAAAAATGTAAATAAAAATAAAATAAATAAATAAAATGAGTGTAAATAAAATGACAAAAAAAAGTATAAGAAAATTAAAACATAACAAATAAATTCAAATAATTCAAAACTATTAACAATAATATATAAATTTAATTAATTAAAAATTATTGAAAAACAAATATTTAAAAAAATTAAAAAAAAAAATTAAAAAAAAATTAAAAAAAAAATTAAAAAAAAAAACAAAATAAAATAATAATGAAGAAACATAATAAAAAAAATGGCAGATTTATCAAAAATACCACCCGATACAAAATTTCTGTCATTTTTCAGTAATATTTCCGGAAGCATACAAATAAATGGTATAAGTTAAGTTAACTGATAGTTTATAATATCTATTTTGTTTTGCTAAGTAAATTTAGTTGATAAAGAGATAAACTTATGAACTGTGAGGTGATATTTTGGGCAAAATAAGTAAAATTGCAGATTCAGGTTTTAAGTCATTTTTAGTATTTATTATATTTAAAATATATGGTATTTTATACTTGTGTATTTATATTTTATTAAATAATAGTGTAAGGATTAATTTTATTTTTTTTTTAATTTAAAAAATTAATGTCTAGAATTTCTAGTGGGTAAATGCAATATTCGATATTAATAATGACGAATTAACAAATCCAGGTATTAAATTAAAAGAAACCCAACATTCAGCATTTTCCTTCTGGTCTTAATCGTGGCTACTTGGAGTATTATCAATCGACCTCATAAAGCATATTTAGGTAGATTTATGGCAGATTTAGGGCAGGTTTTAGAAATTGCCTGTCTCACGTAGTCAACGTGGATAATTGGAGTATCATAACTCGGCCTCATAAGACAGATTTCGGATAGATTTAGAGGCGAATTTAGAAAGACAAGACGTGCCTCACGTAGTCCACGGCCGTAAACCTATGACAGATAACAGGAAGATTTGTCGAAAATCGGTTGATTTCCTGCTTTTTGCCTGTCCTATATTGTTTGTTTGTACTTTATTAATAATCGAGCCTTCAAAGGACATATTCTGTCTGAAGAATGAACATTTTAGAGCAACATATATATAAAAATATAAAATGCCTGTCTATTAAATTAAATGAAATTATTATTAATTTATATTATTATAAATTACAATGTATTCAATCCCTTGAGTAAATTTTTGGCAGTCAATTTAGAAACAATTTTAAAAAGATGTAAAGCAGTAAAAGTCAGCTTTTATAATATATCCGTTTTCAAAATATGCCGGAAATCTGACTATAAAATTCTGAATAATTTTATATCCATCTCACCAGAGCTGTAAAAGTTGGATTACGATTACTTTTGATTAGTCAACATTTTCTATTACGATTCTTTAGTAGTTTCAATAAAATATTTGTTTACGATTATAAATAATCAAAAAGTAATTTGATACATAGTACATTTTTTGATTATTTTCACGACTACTTAAAAATAATCAAAAAAATTCAAAAAAAATTTGTTTGGTTTGTTTGAAAAATGTTAAACGTTATGACTCAAGGTGTAACATAATAAAATAATAAATTTACAATATATTATAATCATATTAATTGAAAACAAAATAAGAAATAAAAACAAATAAATTGAAATAAAATAAAAACTATGACAAAAAAATCAATTATAATAAAGAATAAATAAAAGTTCTATAAAAAATATAATATATAAGCAATATTATTATATATTGAGACATGTGTCGGTTTTCGATCGAATTCAGATCGAATTTCATATTAAATTTGTAAACAAACGAATTTGAATACAATTTCACAATACAAAAAATCGTTTTGTAAACGAATTTAAATCGTTCAAATTAAAATAAAATGATTGTATTTAATGGAAGCATAAATGTCTGTACTGAGACATCGAATTTTAAAATGATATTTTTTACAAATTGTATGTAAAATTCAATCTAAAGCCGGAACATGGAACAAGTAAAAATCGGTAGACACAAAAAAAGGAACAACACTCATATTGTGGCTTATGAGCTTATATTATAGTTTTCTTTATTCATAACAATTTGTTTATACAATACAATATTCTCTGTTACCATAATTACTTGTTTAGTATTATTTATATAATTTAAATTAAATTGTTTTAAAATTTATTAAAAAATTAAATTTTTATTTATATTAGATTTCATTTAGATATATTAATTTTATTTATTATATTATTTATTTTAATTTTTCAGATTAAAACATTATATTTTTTTCATTTTTAAAGTTAAAATTTGTCAAAATATAAATTTTATAGTATTCATATTAAAATTTTATGTTTAAATTTTATATTTTTCATATTTAAATTTTATATTTTTAATGTTTAAATTTTATATGTTTTATATTTAAATTTAATATTAACATATTTGAATTTATTATTTTTCATATTTAAATTTTATATTTTTCATAATTAATTTTTATAATTTTTATATTTAAATTTAAATTTTTCATAATTAATTTTATATTTTTAATATTTAAATTTTATATTCTTTATATTAAAATTTTATATTTTTCATACTTAATTTTTATATAAACTTTTCATATTTAAATTTAATATTCTTCATATTAAAATTCTATATATTATATCATATTAATTTTTTGTTATTTATATTTAAATTTTATATTATTCATATTTAAATATTATACTTTTCATATTCAAATTTTATATTTTTCATATTTAAATTTTATAGTTTTCATATTTAAATTTTATATTTTTCATATAAAAATTTTTTATATTTCATATTAAATTTTATATTATACATATTTATTATATACTGCATTAAATTATATATTTTTCATATTTAAATTGTTTTTTAAGAAATAATTTTTATTACTTGTATTTCATATTTGTTTTCTTTCATTATAAAAAGCATAAAGAAAAAACTATCACATAAAATTAAGACTGTTAATGTAAAAAGCATAAATACTATATAGTTTTTGTGGTATATGGTTTTTACAGAATTTTGAGCAGCACATTTTAATAATATAAAAATTATGAAAACAATAATCAAAAAATATAAAAAATAAATGTTATTAAAAGAGCAAATTAAAGCGCATAAATTGCGAATTAAAACAGTTTATATTTTAAGTACACTTTGGCGCTGTAAATGCGTTCGAAAAATACGTATTTGAAAACTGTTATAAAAATTACAGATACTTTCAAATTTAAGTTGAATTTTTTAGAGACGCGTTTCTCGAATTTTGATTGTTTTAATTATAGTAAATGCTGTTGTAAAATTATTTGGACGAAATTGTTACTTTTAATAAAAACTATATAAAAATTAATAATTTATGCTTTCAAAGAAATAACATTTTTTTATACAAAAATATTTTAAATACAAAAACATTTATATATAAAATATAATTTAAAATAAAACATTCAAAATTCATATATTTCATATTTTTTTTTTATAATAAACATCAAGAATGAATAAAATTGTGCAGCAAAAAGGTTTTCCAGAAAATTCTTTAAACAACACAATAAATATTACAATAATTGAGCCAGTTAAATTTGTCAACAATTAAAAAACAAAAAGTAATTTCAAAAATATGTTTAAATGCTAATTTATATAATGCAATATACACAATAATAATAATAGTAATAATGAAGTGGTTAAAGAAAATTCATTGAAAAATAAAATAAAACTTACGTCTAAAAACTTAAGTGCTAAATATAATGCATGCGAAAGACAGCATGATACAAACTTAAAAACTAAATGAATAAAAGAAAGAACTGAAAAAATATAAAATACTGCAAAAAAAAAAACAATAATTGTATAAAAAAAAATAATAAAAAAACAAAAATATTTCAAGACGCCTAAAAGATATTTTATTTAGTTTATTTTGAGTTTTAGCAGTAGTTTCCAGGCAATAGCGCTTGTTAGGTTTTTGTTTTATTTTCAGTTTTTATTGAGGTTTGATTTTTGTATTTTTCATTTAACAGTAGAAAAATAATGTCTTTTGCATAAAAAGTATTTTTTTTTTTTGTTTGATTTTGTTATATTGCTTTTTCTTTTATTATATAAGAAGCATAGTTTTTTGTTTGTTTGGAAAGATTTGTTTTTAAAACATAGTTTTTTTTTTATATTTTATTTGTATTTTGTGCTCTTTAGAGTTTCTCATAACGCTGAGACGTTGTAACTTCTGCAATGGGAAAAAAGAAAAACGAAGAAAAATAAATTGAAAACTCCTGAAAAAGAGCAGTGAATTACGAGGGCGCACAAAACCAATACAAGCATTTGGGAAATATGTTAACTAAACTAGATATAAATGTTTGCAACTACTATGTATTGTGTGTGCCTGGTGTTTTTTAGTTTTTGCGGCAAACAACCAACGAATAACGGGGTGTAGTGTGTGAATTTTTGAAAACTTTAGAGTATTTGTAGTGTAGTGAAACCAGCACCAATATGTTTTAAACTTATTAACCATTAAAGTGTGTTTTGAAATTAGCAAAAGTTTCTAGAAAAGCCTAATATTTGAAATATAAATATTTCAAATGTTTTTGAGGCACTTTATAGAGCAGCATAGTTTTTATTGATATTTTTAATAAATTCAACTGTTTTGCTTTCAAGTTTAGAGGTTTTAAAATTTAAAGAATACAAATAAGTAAAACTAAAACTTAAAAAAACAACAGTTTGATTTAGTAAAAATATTAATTTAATGAAAAAAAAACATAAAATAGCAGTAATCAACATAAAACAAATAAAAAGAAACACAAACGAGTAAAGAAAATAGCAAATATACAATAAAAAGATGAAATGTGCAGTTTGAAATGTGGTTAAAATATAAAAAATTTTTGTTTAAAATAATATATTTTAGAAGACAGTCTAATAATGCAATGAATATAATGAGAAAAACCAAAAGAAACAAAAAAAATGAAAGGAAAACCCAAAAATACAATGTAAAGATTTAAAGGAAGTAGTTGAAGTGTAGTTTAAATATTATAAAATCCGTCAAAACTAAACTATTATAGAAAACAACCTAATAATGCAATGAAAATAATAAGAAAACCCAAAAGAAACAGAAACGATTAAAGGAAAAAAAAACAAATATACAATAAAAAGTTGAAATGGATGATTAAAGAGTGGTTTGAATAAATGTTTTTAAATTAAAGTATTTTAGAAGAGTGTCTAATAAAGCGATGAGAATAATGAGTAAAGCCCAAAGAAACAGTAACGTTTAAAGGAAAAACCAAATATATACAACAAATAGCTGAAGATGAGTTTGTTTAGAAGTGTTAAATATAATAAAATATATTAAATATAAAGTATTTTAGATCTTATTTTAGTGCAGCAATCGGTGCAGTGGTGAATTTTAAATAGTAGCAAAACATGCAACGTGTAAAGCTTAAGGCGCGCTGTTCTCAAATCTTTTATATTTTTTATAGAAAAATGATTTGTAGCTGAATTTTTAGAATAATAATTTTTCAAGAATATAAATTTTTAAAATAGTTTTTTAATTCCTTAATCTGTTATCTTTTTTATTGCAATTATTGATGACCAAATGCAAGAACGAGATACCTTTCATGCAAAGGTATTACGTTCTTGTTCTTGCTTCGTTAGGTCATTCTTGTTCTTGCAGCGGTAGTTCGTTCTTGTTCTTGCATCGGTAAATGGCATTTGGAATGAATAGCATATTAAACTATTAATTCTTGGCTTTTTAGCAACTAGGGATGATCGAATGCAAGAACAGGACTAGTTTGTTTTCATTTATAGTGTCGTTCTTGTTCTTGCAGTATTCAAATAGGTAGATCGATTCTTGTTCTTGCTGCAATAGTCTTGCATTTCTAACAATTTTAAATAGACAAATTCTGTTATATTAAACGATCATTTGTTTGCTTTTTAGTAGACTTACTGATAATCAAATGCAAGAACAAAAACAGAGCACGGTAGTCTTGTTCCTGCCCATGGGTTTTCGTAGGGGCGTTCTTGCATCTTACACTGCTGCGTCGTACGTGTTTTTGCATTAATTATCAATCTTATGCTTGCAGAGTCGTTCTTGTTCTTGCTTCGGTAGGTCGTTCTTATTCTTGCATCGGTAAATTATACCTGTTCTTGCTTGAATAAATGCAATCAGGACATAGTCGTCTTGTTCTTGTTCTTGTTCATGTTTTTCGTAGGGGCGTTCTCTTACACCGGTAGGCCATTCGTTTTTTGCATCGATAGATCAATCTTGATTTTGCAGGGTGATTCTTGTTCTTACTGCAAGAGTCTTGTATTTCTGACAGCTTTTATATAGCAAATGACTGTAATATTAAACGAAACCTTAATTTGTTTGTTTTTTAGTGCAATAAGTATTGAACAAATGCAAGAGCAAGAACAGGAGATATCAGTATTTTTCTTGTTCTTATTTTCGTACGGACGTTCTTTTTTTGCAACGGTAAGACGGTCTTGTTCTTGCATCGGTAGATCGATTTTGTTATTCAAGGGTAATTTCAGTGCTTGCTGCAAAAGTCTTGCATTTTTGGATATGTTAAATAATAATGTGCTGTCAAATTATACGATTCATTCCTTAATATGTTAGCTTTTTAGTAAAATTGGTGATGAAGAAATGCAAGAATTCCGTATTTGTTCTTGCACATTGATACGTAGATAGATAGGTAGGTAGTTCTTTGTCAAGGTCATTCTTGTTCTTGCTGCGAAATTCAATTCTATTAAACGATTCACTCCTTAATTTATTTGCCTTTTAATGGAATTAGTGTTGATCAAATGCAAGAACAGGTAATGGTTGTCTTGTTATTGCTCTTGTTTTTGTAGGATCGTTCTTGTTCTTGCAATTATAGGTCGTTCGTGTTCTTGCATCGATAGATTGATCTTATTCTTGCAGGGTGATTCTTGTTCTTGCTACTGGCAATGCTAAATCGTAAAATGCTGATATTTTAATGATTAAATCCTTAATTTCTTTGCTTTTGAGTTCAATTAGTGAAAATCAAATGCAAGAACAAGAACAGAAGATGGTAGACTTGTTATTTTTCTAGTTATTTGTAGGGGCATTATTTTTCTTGCAACAGCAGGACGTTCTTGTTCTTGCAACGGTAGCCTGAAAAAGTCTTGCATTTTTTGCAATTTTATGCAGAAAAATTCTGTTATTTGTAACGAATTTAACCACTTATGCAAATTAATAAACGTAAAAGTTTTTTTGTTGCATAAACAGCATAACATCAAGAAGCTGCCATTTTTTTTGTTCTGAACTTTTGGCATTTGTAAAGTATTTCATTAGTAAAACATTTTATATATTTTTCATATAAAACATATTTGGAACAGCGCTTTTTATCATTTACAAATAAAAGCAACATTTATCAAGGCAACAACATAGATTTTAGCATGAATATAAAATAAGTTGACAAAAACTTACCAGAGCTATATTGCGTGTACTGCTGATACTGTGGATGGAAATTGTGTATAGCATCGGTCATAATATCCTTTGGATTCATTGTCTCCTGTAAAATGGAAAATAATTGAAATTACTAAAAGTTTTAAAATATATTTTGTAATGTGATAAAATACTTTGAGACTGCTTGAAATCGATTGCATCGTAACGGAGCGTCCATGACCATCGCCGATGCAGCTGCGTGCATAGACCTAAAAGTAAAATAATAAATTTTTATGTAAAGTAAACACAGAGTAAAATTTTGTAATATATTGAATTACTAAATTTTTGAATACAATTAACACCTAATATACTAATAAACTTATTTATTTTCCATTTAATACATTTAGTTCTAATTTTAATCAATTTTTAACACGCAACTTGTTTCATATTTATGTAACAAAATATAAAAATGTACAATTAGTACAAACAAGTAAGTAAGTACAAGTAATTGATCCCAAATTTGAAAAAAGAAACAAAGTTGACAACCACCAGTCTACTTTTCTTTAAAGGTTAGTCTTGTTCTTGGCCTTTTCTCCGTGTTCTTGCAAGGACAAAATTTGGTTATATGAAACGAACCTGCAGAGTACATCATGTTCTTGCATCTGCAGGTCTGTTTTGTACAATTTCCGTGTTTTTCTTGCAACAAATTTTGATCTTCTTCTTGCATTGGCAGGACGATCTCTTCTTGTACTTCTGCAATAGTCCTGGATTTCCTCCAATTTTAGAAGAAAACTGTGAAACGAACGTTTTTGTTCTTTAGCTTTTCTTTGAAGATTAGTATTGTTCTTGTCCTTTTCTCCGTGTTCTTGCAATATCTGTGTTTTTCTTGCAAGGACACAATTTGGTTATATGAAACGAACCTTTTCTTGCAAGCCTTATTTTTTCACTTTTTTCTTTTAGAATAGATAATGCTCTTTATCATGCAGATCTTTCTTGTTATTGGTGAAATTGTCGTTCTTGGTGATATTGCCGTGTTTTTCTTGCAATTTTTAGGACCAAATTCGGTTATATGAAACGAATGTTCTTGTTCTTGCACATTTCTTGAAAAGTTAGTCTTGTTCTTTCCCTTTTCTTACAGAGTAGATCATGTTCTTGCACTTGCGGGTCTATTTTGTACAATTGCAGTGTTTTTCTTGCAATTTTAGGACCAAATTCGATAAACAAAAGGAAAGTTCTTGTTCTTGCACATTCCTTGCAAGGTAAGTTTTGTTTTTGCCCTTATTCTTGCAGAGTAGAACATGTTCTTGCATCTGAAGGTATATTTTGTACAATTGCCGTGTTTTTCTTGCAACTTTATGACCAAATTCGGCTATATAAAACGAATGTTCTTGTTCTTGCACATTCTTCGCAAGGTATGTCTTGTTTTTGCCCTTATTCTTGCAGAGTAGAACATGTTCTTGCATCTGAAGGTCTATTTTGTACAATTGCCGTGTTTTTCCTGCAACTTTAGGACCAAGTTCGGTTATATGAAACGAATGATCTTGTTCTTGCATATTTCTTGCAAGGTTAGTCCTGCTCTTTCCCCTTTTTCTTGCAGAATAGATCATGTTCTTGCATCTGCAGGTCTATTTTGTACAATTGCAGTGTTTTTCTTGCAACTTTAGGACCAAGTTCGGTTATATAAAACGAATGTTTTTGTACTTGCACATTTCTTGTCCTTTGTCTTTTTATTGCAGAGTAGATCTTGTTCTTGCATCTGCAGGTCTATTTTGTACAATTGCCGTGTTTTTCTTGCAACTTTAGGACCAAATTCGGTTATATAAAACGAATGTTTTTGTTCTTGCACATTCCTTGCAAGGTAAGTCTTGTTTTTGCCCTTATTCTTGCAGAGTAGAACATGTTCTTGCAACTGAAGGTCTATTTTGTACAATGGCCGTGTTTTTCTTGCAACTTTAGGACCAAATTCGGTTATATAAAACGAATGTTCTTGTTCTTGCACATTTCTTGCAAGGTAAGTCTTGTTTTTGCCCTTATTCTTACAGAGTAGAACATGTTCATGCATCTGAAGGTCTATTTTGTACAATTGCCGTGTTTTTCTTGCAACTTTAGGACCAAATTCAGTTATATAAAACGAATGTTCTTGTTCTTGAACATTCCTTGCAAGGTAAGTCTTGTTTTTGCCCTTATTCTTGCAGAGTAGAACATGTTCTTGCAACTGAAGGTCTATTTTGTACAATGGCCGTGTTTTTCTTGCAACTTTAGGACCAAATTCGGTTATATAAAACGAATGTTCTTGTTCTTGCACATTTCTTGCAAGGTAAGTCTTGTTTTTGCCCTTATTCTTACAGAGTAGAACATGTTCATGCATCTGAAGGTCTATTTTGTACAATTGCCGTGTTTTTCTTGCAACTTTAGGACCAAATTCAGTTATATAAAACGAATGTTCTTGTTCTTGCACATTCCTTGCAAGGTAAGTCTTGTTTTTTCCCTTATTCTTGCAGAGTAGAACATGTTCTTGCATCTGAAGGTCTATTTTGTACAATTTCCGTGTATTTCTTGCAATTTTTAGGACCAAATTCGGTTATATGAAACGAATGTTCTTGTTCTTGCACATTTCTTGAAAAGTTAGTCTTTTTCTTTCCCTTTTCTTACAGAGTAGATCATGTTCTTGCACTTGCAGGTCTATTTTGTACAATTGCAGTGTTTTTCTCGCAATTTTAGGGCCAAATTCGATTAGACAAAACGAAAGTTCTTGTTCTTGCACATTCCTTACAAGGTTAGTCTTGTCCTTTGCCTTTTTATTGCAGAGTAGATTATGTTCTTGCATCTGCAGGTCTATTTTGTACAATTGCAGTGTTTTTCTTGCAATTTTATGACCAAATTCGGTTGTATGAAATGAACGTTCTTGTTTTTGCACATTTCTTGCAAGTTTAGTCTTTCTCATGTCATTTTCTTGTAGAGTAGATCTTGTTTTGCATCAGCAGGTCTATCTAGTTCAATTCCCGTATTTTTCTTGAAATTTTAAGTACCAATTTTGGTTTACTACATACTATTTTCAAGGAATAAATTAGAGGTTGTCTCGCATTCAGAAAAACTGTATCATGTGAATCTTCGTAAGCTTTCAAAATAGCAAATAATTTAATATTAACAGTCCTATAAAATAATATAAATCGAAAATAACCAACAACTTTCTAAATGTAAAAATCAACAAACATTAAAAACATAAAAGACAACTTAAAACCACAATAAAAACTGATTCATTTCCCGTTCGATAAACATATTTCCACTGATTGGATAGATATTAATAATAGTACAATTTGTTGTGAACTGGCATAAATTTTAATAGCTTGTTTAACCAAAAATAAAACAAAAAATAAACCAATATAAACACATAGTCACAACGAGTAAATTTGCAATAAAAAAATAGATAAAGTTTTGCGCCAATATTGGGACACATGAATACTGTGTATGTGACAGACCATGTGTTAATTACAATACGAAAATATTTATTTCAGCGCTTATCTTATCTGCAAATATGTATAGAGACATTGCGATAGTGCACCTAAAACACATAAAAAAATAAAATACTAAATAGTTGATTTTAAAGAAAAAAACAAAAAACATATGATGACTTTTAACTTATCATATTTTGCTGATTTTAATGATATAAAATAGCATTTCACATCAAGAAACAATTAAAACGCAATAATTAAATGATTTTATTATTAAAATATTGATACTTTTATGAAATTAAATTAAAAATTGTATATTAAAAAATAAATTTTAAATGAAATTTGGAATATTAATACTTCATAAATATTCTAGACGTTATAAAAACAATTTAAGACTATTTTAATGCAAATGAAAATCTGTTTTGGAACATTTTGTGAATGTTTTGTGAATATTTTGTGATTTCAATAAATGTTTAATCTAAACTCAGAAGAAAATGTCCCATTAAATACTTAATACTGTTTTTATCGTTTATGTATTAATCGTTTGTTCATATTGTTTCAAAAGTTTTGTAATGAATTTGATAGTATATGAAAAATTCAGTACTATGAATATAATAATATAAAAATTATTGAATATAATGGTATTCATACTATTTTTTAAAGTTGTTTCTTTAATAAACGTCTCACTATGTGGCATATAAAAATATAAACATATACGAATAGAAACATACTCGCTTTGTACAACTTGTACAACAAATTATAATTAAAGTCTAATCAAAAATTCTTAGTTCATTTACCTGATAGGGAAACGCATAACGAAGCGCAATTGCAGCGAGCAACATTTCGATGCAAATAAAGAAATTCTGATAGCCCGCTGAGACGGTACCAGCGGAGGTGACAGTGCCAGCACTGTCCACAATTGGCGAGATCACTTTAGCCTTTTCCAAAATGGCCAAGCCAACACCTGACAAAGCGTAAAATAAATGATGATTAATTATTTTTCATTGTGGTGATTTATTTTGTATTTTGTTTTGATGACTCACCCTGCCAGAACGATAAGAAAATCACCGACTTGATTGTGCAGAATTTGAGCACCGGTTCGAAAGGTGTCAACAAATCGCGCGTGGCAAAATAGAACAAATAGAGGCCGTATAGTGCCAACGAGACGGAAATGTTATAGATGACAGTAATGTAGATGTAACCGCCATCGGCGCTAAAATGAAGAAAAAAGGTATTAAATATTTTTGATGTGCAAAGAAATTTATTTCAATTTAAATATTGTAAATATTAAATATAAATAAAAATAACTATGGCGAATGCAAATAAAAAAACTAAGAAAATATATATGAAAATATCTATAATATATTCAAAAATGAAAAAATAAAATACTACATACTGTATTAAAAATTGTTACTACAGTGATGTAGTTGTTTCTGTATGGACAACTACTACAGAAATTAACTGCAAAATTTTACAACATTTTGTATTAATTTAAACTGCATTTTGTATTTAGTTAAAAGTCCACAAATATGTAGATTAATTACATTTTTTTTTACATAACTCTGTATTTATTTGAAATCATGAAAATTGTAAAAATTACTACATTTGTATTTATTTTAATTACATTCTGCTTTTATTAATATTAAAATTGTGGAAAAATTATTATATATACATTTATTTTGACTATATTGTGTATTTTTTTAAGTAAAAAAAAATAGTTTACTACCTCAAACAAGATTATTTGTTTTTACTACATTGGTGTAATTATTTTTGTGTGGAAAACTTGTACATAAATGTGCGGAATTTCTATAGTCAATTTTATTAAATTTGTATGCGATATAACTACTTCAGAAATATACTGAAAAATTTTACAACATATGTAGATAAATTACTACAGTTGCATTTATTTTTACTAAGTTTAGTATTTATTTAATCTGACGAAAATTGTAAAAATACTGCATTTGTATTTATTTAAATTTCATTTGTAGAAAAAATACTACATCTACATTTATTTCTACTATATTGTGTATTTTTTAGTGGTAAAAAAGAAAAAAAAACTTTCCAAGCAAGATTATTTGTTTTTACTACACGTCCTGTAGTTGTTTTTGTGTAGAAAACTTGTACATAAATATGCGGCATTTCTATAGTAAATTTTATGAAATTTGTATTAAAAATAACTACATATTTTGTATTAATTTAAACGTTCAGAAATATATATTTATTTTTACTACATTCTGTATTTACTCAGGTAAAATGTAAATTGTACTACATATGCATATATTTTAATTATTCTCTATATTTATTTAAATTTTAAATGCAGTAAAAAATGTAGTAAAAATACCACATCTACATTTATTTCTATCGCATTCTTTATTTATTTAAAAATCAATTAAATTAGTTATTCTCTCATAAAATAATATTATACATACAATACTTATGAAAGTCTGTATTAGAAATATATTTTCCTAATAATGAAGTTTCCATCTTATCTATAACGTAATATGCAAACTTTATCATCATCAGTTCTGATTACTCAAATGTATCACAAACATTTTAGTTTTGCTTAATAGTTATATCAAATATGAACTGGAAATTATTTATTTTATAGCTTAACGGCATATTGTGCACTTGCTGCACACTTTTGTAGTTCTCTCGTCGTGTGTTCACACGAATTTCAAATAATTGAAAAATGCAGAAAATAAAAACATGTTAAAGTTTTTGCAATATGTAGAAATCGAATTTCTAATACATTGTGTAGTAAAATCAAGTCAAATAAATTCAGATGTACTTAACAAATAGAAAAATTTAGTAAAATTATAATAGCTCAAAAAGAAATAGACAAATGTAGTACTGCGTGCGTTAATTTGTTTGGTATATTATTTGATGAATTGATACAGTTTTCTGTTCAGAAGTACAGACTTAAATTACTTGATCAATTCATTAATTTTTCTATATACAAATAAATAAATCTAAATATATCTCTAACTTATATCTTAAAATATATATATTTTGTACACATTTACCTCCAATCACCATCCTGATAGTGTCCAAACACTTGCAGAAATATTATGATAAATGCCACCAATGGTTTTACCAGACAAAACTGCAATGTGGCCTGTTTGCAGAAACGCAAAA
Organism: Dryomyza anilis; assembly: GCA_951804985.1. Classification (NCBI taxonomy): domain Eukaryota; kingdom Metazoa; phylum Arthropoda; class Insecta; order Diptera; family Dryomyzidae; genus Dryomyza; species Dryomyza anilis. The sequence goes on along the minus strand of OX638134.1, from coordinate 77,401,162 downwards.
ATCCAATAGTATATGTTTTGCCCTTCAGACAGCAGGTGCCATAGAGGCAAGAGTTCTTAATGGGTTTGCCACGTATCTCGGACATGATGTTGCCCTCGCCGCCCAAGTACTCATAGCAAAGCGACAAGAAGCTGTATATTACAAAAGCTATAACGTAAGAGAAACCAATTTATTAAAACATGTAATAAAATTTTAACGATGTTTTTCAAATTTGATAATAAATTTAATATGTCATGCTCTTCGATGGCTCTTCGATTTAATTTCATTTACATACCCTCATAACAGTCGCGCACCGTGAAAAAGTAAACATAGACATTGTCCGAATTGAAAAAAAGCAAACTTATCCAAGAGTATGTGGCATAGATGGGGACGATAAAAAGAATGCGCACAATCCAGCGTTGCTCCTGTGGATTTGTGTACCAACGCAAATGTTGATAAATCTACGAAAGAACGAAAGAGAGATGGGGTAAAAGAAGGAAAAAAAGAAGTAAAGCAAGATGTGACATTGATATAAAACCAAGTGACATTTAGAATAATACAGAAATATAGATAAAAATATAAAAAAAAAAAAATGAAATAACTAACAAAAATGTTTAAACTATTTAGAATTTTTAATGAAAACATTCGTAATTACTATGAATTTATCATTTATAGTATGAATAATTCATAAATACTAAGAATACTTTAAATTTCTAATTTGTAAAAATCAAAACTATTATTAATTTATCATTTAAAATATGAATAATTTATCATTTTAGTAAGAAAAATTCATAACGACCATGAATTTATAGTAAGCATAATTCATAAATACAATGAATAAATCATTTGCAGTAAAAATAATTCATAAATACTTTAAATTCCTTCTTTATAGTATGAAAAAATGTATAATTACTTTGAATTTATCAGTTATATTTTTTTTTGTATGAATAATTCATCATTTGCAGTATAAAAAAATCATAAATATTTTGAATACCTTATTTATAGTATGAACAAATTCATAAATTCTATGAATTCATCATTTATAGTATGAACATCATTTGTAGTATAAATAATTCATAAATTCATTGAATTTCTTCCTTTTAGTATGAAAAATTCATAATTACTATTAATTTATCATTTATAATATGAATAATTTGCCATTTTAGTATGAAAAATGTATAACTACCAAGAAAAAAATTCATAACTAGTATGAATAATTTCTAAATACAATGAATTCATTATTTGCAGTATAAATAACTCATAAATTCTTTGAATTCTCTCTTTATAGTATGCAAAATGTATAATTACTATGAATTTATCAGTTATATTATTTTGTGTATGAATAATTCATTTTTAGTATGAACAATTAATAAATACTATGTAATCATCATTTGCAGTATAAAAAATTCATAAATATTTTGAATATCTTATTTATTGTATGAACAAATTCATAATTTCTATGAATTTATCATTTAAAATATGAATATTTCATCATTTATAGTATGAACATCATTTGTAGTATAAATAATTCATAAATACTATGAATTCATCATTTTTAGTATGAATATCATCAATAATGATGAATAATTCATCCTTTTTAGTATGAATAATTATGAATAAATGATGAATTCATACATTTGCAGTATAAATAATTCATAAATACTTTGAAGTTCTTCTTCTTAGTATGAAAATATGTATAATTAATATGAATTTATCAATTATATTATTTTTTGTATGAATAATTCATGATTTGCAGTATAAAAATTCATAAATATTTTTTATATTTTATTTATAGTATGAACAAATTCATAAATTCTATGAATTTATCATTTATAATATGAACATTTCATCATTTATAGTATGAACATCATTTGTAGTATAAATAATTCATAAATTCTTTGAATTTCTTCCTTTTAGTATGAAAAATTCATAATTAATATGAATTTATCATTTGTAATATGAAAAATTCATCAATGAACATCTTTTCGTAATACATTTTTAGTATAAATAGTTCATAATTTTTAGTATGCATAATTAATAAATACTACGAATGCATTATTTATAGTATTAACCAATATATAATTGCTATGAATTCATTATTTATATAATGTATAATTGATAAATATATTAAATTTTTATAGTTTTCTGCGTTTTATTTAATATATTCAACAATGTACTGAGTTCTTCTGCACAAATTCAGCTTTATTATGTATTCGTTGCGTCTAGTACTAAATTTGTATGAAATAGAGAGTGAAATAATGGTAGCTACCTGTTGACATGTGATAAACAATGCACCCCACACAAAGACGCCGGCCAGTATTTGTGCGGTTTTTGTTTGCAGGAAAATACCATCGCCCACATGGCTCAATGGATCGATGGGCGAGGACATTTTTACTGCTGATGCTTGTACGATGTAGTTGGTTTTGGGCGTTGTTATAACAGTTCCATTCGGATCGATGAAACTGGCATTAGTTGTGCTCATGCTGAAAGAGAAAGCGAAAAAATCCATAAGTTAAACAATAGTGAAAACAAAAGTTAATAGAAAAATATGGTTTCTATGTAATTAGAGCATAAAATAATAGAAGGTTATGTTTGTTTATGGACTTATTATATTTGTATTTGATCAATTAAGTTATTGAAAATAAAAATAATATAAAATGAATAATATAAATTTTAACGAACATTTTTATTTTCTGTTTTTAATAATTCGAAGAAATTTCTCTATTTCAAATATATATCTTTTTCCAAATTTAAATAATTTTCTATAATCATGTTTAATAAAACATTAAAATGAAATAAAACTATAAATGTCAGCTTAAAGTCATACGACTTAATACAAAATAAAAGTAAAAAAAAACAAGGTGATAACAAAGTTAAACGACTTTAGTTACTGCTCAAAATAGGCAAACAATGACTTGTGAAGTTTTATGCTGTAATTAAAGCGCATCAATGTCGGAAAATATAAATTAAAAACAAATTTGCTGTTCGTTGCATTAATTACGTTGAATAAACAAACGAACGAACAGGTGTTTAATTCGAGAATATTCACGTTGATGGCACATTCTGCAATAAATGCAAATGTCAAATGAAAAAAATAAATAAAACACGAACGAAACACAATCAAAATACTATATTATTTGTCAGCAATTATACAATTTCGATGGAGGAGAAGGCAGAGGCGGACAGTTATATAAAAATTGAACGAGCTTTATTGTTTTTAAACCGCGAAAACAAAATGATATTTCGATTTTGATCATTTCTATTTGTTAAAATAATTCAACAAAAAATTAATTTATAAAAAACAAAGAAAGATTTCTTTAAATTATATACCATATTAAAAAACAATGTAATTGTGTTTACTATATTGAAAACTATGTAAATAAATTGACTGCACATCGGTACAAATTTGACTACATTTGTATTAAAATACATAACATCATTTTGTATTTATTTAAGCGTCTCGAATTATTTAGTAAAATTACTACATCTTCATTATGCTATCTGTATTTATCAAGCTTTATGAAAATGTAAACAACTAGTACATATGCATTAATTTTTACTACATTATGTATTTATTAAAATATAATTAAATATATCTAAAAAAACAAAACATCTGATCGTTTTTTACTGCATTTTGTGTTTATTAAAAAGACAAGAAATATATTCTCTTATAAATAATGGTTATAAATACTTGTCAATGTGTGTCTAACAAATATATTTTCCTGTAGTTGAAGACAAAATATAATTAAATATACAAATTATATCATCATTAGTTCTGACGACACAAAGGCATCACAATCATTTTCACTTGTACCAAATGTGAAAAATATGAAAGAAAAGAAAATTCTTTGTATCTGTTTTTCGTTCAACGCTTTTCTTTAAGTTACTTGGAATTGTCTTGATTTTGTTTGTACCTGCACATTTTCGCAGTACATGCAGGAACTTTAAATAATTTTAAAATGCCAAAAGTAAACCAATCAACACAACAGTTTCTGTAATATATATATATAGAAAACAACTTTCTAATACATTATGTAGTAATATAAATTTAAATAAATATAAATGTATTTAAAAACTATAAAAATGTAGTAAATGTAAATTGTTCAAACGAAATACATAAAAGTATTAAATTTTACTACGATAATTTTCTCGGTGTTATTTCTTAGGTAATTTTTAACCCAAAATAGCCTTTCATATGCTATCAGGGCGCTTTTATTATTTACATCGATATTTTAGATTAACAAAACTATTGTTCGTCAATCGAAACAATGCCCAGAAAAGGACAAATCAGACTATTTTCAGTCAGAACATGTCTACTCTATAAGGAAAATTTCAACTTGGGAAGGTCCTATTTGATATGTAAAAAATAGGACATCTCTTGTTTAGACGGCAATTTGCCATTAGTAATTTTAGTATTTTGCACGAATTTTTGAGTAGTTTTTAATATGGTTATTTATTATTTGATATAAATTATATGTTTATTCATCCGCCCCTAATGAAAGCTCTATTGGAAGATTTGATCAGTCCGCCCCTGGTTTAAATCATAGAATAAGAAAAGGTTATTCTTAGTACCAACAAGTTGTAATAAAAAGATAAATAAAGTTAAACCAAACCTTATCATTGAAAAAAACCACAAAACGTGATAAGAAATCACGTACTTTGTAGTAGTTTTAATGGAATAAAAAGCATAGAGCATTAAAAACATACAAATAATAACATCAGAAAATGAAATGTCTCACTGATAAATAGCGTAGAGTGTAAAAACCATAAAAACAAAGCACAAATGTTGGATACTATAACATAATTTATTAGTAAAGAAATTAGATCATCGTAAAAAGTGCTTTTAAAAATGCATGTGTGTGGAAATTGAGACGTATAGAAAACGTAATAAAAATAAAAATAAAGAAAAAAGAAGATTCGAAAGAGAAAATCTAAAAAATAATATGAAATTGAAATGAAATGGCGTAGAAAAGCGTAAAAGAAACAAGGTGTGGGCGAGACAGTGAATGGTAGAGTGCTTAGGAAATTAGGACGACGACGGCGTCCACAACGATGACAGTTATGGACGAAATAAATAACGTTCATGGTCAACGATTGTGTTTGTCCGGTCATTCGTTCGTTCGTTCGGTTGGTTGATGGTACGACGTTCGATATGGAGATATTAAGACACAAGTAACCTTATGAATAAATATAGGATTGTAATAGGTACTTCCAACACATGTTATACGTTATTGCACAAAAAAGAAGCACTAAAAAGCAATGCATTCAATTTGCATTTTTCTATACTGAGTATGAAATGATGATAATAGTAAAGGACGACGTCAGAGCGCTTAACATAAAATTCCATATTAGACCCTAAGCAAGCAAATAAGATCGAATCGAATTTCACTAAAAAATTTAATTTTTCACTAAAAATTCAATTTTTATCAAAAAAAAATCAATTTTTCACTAAAGATTCAATTTTTCACTAAAAATTTGAATTTCACTAAAAATTAAACTTTTCACTAAAAATTAAAATTTTCACTATAAATTCAATTTTTCATTAAAATTAAATTTTTCACTTAAAAAATTAAAAATTTAATTTTCTCAAAAAAATATTTTTTCACAAGAAATTTAATTTTTCACTAAAAATTCAATTTTTCACTAAAAATTCAAATTTTCACTAAAAAATTCAATTTTTCACTCAAAATTCAAATTTTCACAAAAAATTCAATTTTACACTATAAATTCAAATTTTCACTAAAAATTCAATTTTTCACTAAAAATTCAATTTTTCACTAAAAATTCAATTTTTCACTAAAAATTCAATTTTTCACTAAAAATTCAATTTTTCACTAAAAATTCAATTTTTCACTAAAAATTCAATTTTTCACTAAAAATTCAATTTTTCACTAAAAATTCAATTTTTCACTAAAAATTCAACTAATTCAATTTTTCACTAAAAATTCAATTTTTCACTAAAAATTCAATTATTTACAAAAAAATTCAATTTTTCACTAAAAATTCGAATTTTCACTAAAAATTCAATTTTTCACTAAAAATTCAATTTTTCACTAAAAATTCAATTTTTCACTAAAAATTCAATTTTTCACTACAAATTCAATTTTTCACTAAAAATTCAATTTTTCACTAAAAATTCAATTTTTCACTAGAAATTAAAATTTTCACTAAAAATTAAATTTTTCACTAGAAATTAAAATTTTCACTAAAAATTCAATTAAAATTCAATTTTTCACTAAAAATTCAATTTTTCACTAAAAATTCAATTTTTCACTAAAAATTCAATTTTTCACTAAAAATTCAATTTTTCACTAAAAATTCAGTTTTTCACTAAAAATTCAATTTTTCACTAAAAATTCAATTTCTCATTAAAAATTCAATTTTTCAATAAAAATTCAATTTTTCACTAAAAATTAATTTTTTCACTAAAAATTAAAATTTTCACTAAAAATTAATATTGAGTGAAAAATTGAATTTTTAGTGAAAAATTAAATTTTTCACTAAAAATTAAATTTTTCACTAAAAATTCAATTTTTCACTAAAAATTCAATTTTTCACTAAAAATTCAATTTTCACTAAAAATTCAATTTTTCACTAAAAATTCAATTTTTCACTAAAAATTCAATTTTTCACTAAAAATTCAATTTTTCACCTAAAATTCAATTTTTCACTAAAAATTCAATTTTTCACTAAAAATTCAATTTTTCACTAAAAATTCAATTTTTCACTAAAAATTCAGTTTTTCACTTAAAATTCAATTTTTCACTAAAAATTCAATTTTTCACTAAAAATTCAATTTTTCACTAAAAATTCAATTTTTCACTAAAAATTCAATTTTTCACTAAAAATCAATTTTTTACCTAATATTCAATTTTTCACTAAAAATTCAATTTGTCACTAAAAATTCAATTTTTCACTAAAAATTCTATTTTTCACTAAAAATTCAATTTTTCAATAAAAATTCAATTTTTCACTAAAAATTCAATTTTTCACTAAAAATTCAATTTTTCACTAAAAATTCAATTTTTCACTCAAAATTCAAGTTTTAACTAAAAATTCAATTTTTCACTAAAAATTCAATTTTTCACTAAAAATTCAATTTTTCACTAAAAATTCAATTTTCACTAAAAATTAAATTTTTACAAAAATTTACATTTTCACTTAAAATTCAAATATTCTTTAAAATATTCAATATTATATTAAAAATTCAATTTTTCACTAAAAATTCAATTTTTCACTAAAAATTCAATTTTTCACTAAAAATTAAATTTTTCACTAAAAATTAAATTTTTCACTAAAAATTAAATTTTTCACTAAAAATTAAATTTTTCACTAAAAATTAAATTTTTCACTAAAAATTAAATTTTTCACTAAAAATTAAATTTTTCACTAAAAATTAAATTTTTCACTAAAAATTAAATTTTTCACTAAAAATTAAATTTTTCACTAAAAATTAAATTTTTCACTAAAAATTCAATTTTTCACTGAAAATTAAATTTTTATAAAAATTTAAATTTACACTTAAAATGCAAATTTTCTCTAAAATTCAATTATTCTTTAAAAAATTCAATTTTTCACTAAAAATTAAATAGTTCACGAAAATTAAACTTTTCATCAAAAATTTAAATTTATCACTTAAAATCAATTTTGATCTATAAATTAAAATTTCAATTTCAATATTTTTATGTGTTTCCTTTTTAACGCGTCTGTCCTACATCGCTGCCCATTATCCTTAATTAGCTTTTACTACTACTACGTTTTCATTGCTTTTTTTTTTTTTTTTTTGCTGTCCATTGCATGTCGTGTCCATACATAATGCTCATAATTTTATTATTGGGTTCAAGGCTCTGACGTTTTGACCCAGCCGCACCTTTTATTTGCACGATACGCAACATAAAAATCAACATGGAGCGACATGAGTGGCACAGCTGAACAGCTGTTCTAAGGATTCTATAGATTCTAAGGATCTAGGTGTTCCTATCACTGTCTGCGTGTGACACACAGCTCTGTTTCTTTCCTGTGCCATTTTTAATTTATTTAAGTGTTTCAACTTATGATGACACTTTACGCAGTAGTTAGATGACTTGTTCTATTTTAATGCGTTGACGATGATAATGTTGAGAAGTAGAATGTTGTTGATGTTGAGAGGAAAATTTATTATAATTCCATTACTGTTGATGACTTTAATATGCGTTAAAATAACAGAGATGTGTAGGTGTTGCAAAGCTTACAACTTAACTCTTAAATGCTATGAATTCGTTTCACAGAACTTTTAAAAATTTGTTCAATTGAAATAACTTATTGAATATATTTTTTGATAATATATTATTTATATTTAAAATACATAAATGACTAAATAAGTGCGTTATTTATTTTAAAAATATATTTACTACAAAAAATTGCAAATTACAATGTGTCGGAATTAGGTGCATGGAACTTTGCATTGTAGGTAATTCCGACATAGTTGTGGTAATTATAAATAATATGGCTTCAATTTAATTCACAAATATAGCCAAATTTTTATAGAAAAAACACAATTTTTTGACCTAATTACGACTTATTAAAAAATGTTTAATTTTATGCTTCTCGCAGATATTAAATTTTATATTTAAAAATATAAATTATTATCTACTACGTGTCACAAAAAAAATCTACAATCAATAGTAGAAAATATTTAATACAATACAAAACAACAAAGGTTCATTAAACCCCAAGAGGAGGAGAGTTTGAGTCGTAAAAAAAACACAAAATTAAGCCTAATGCTGTACGCAATTAGGAGGTAGCAAAAAATATCAGCTTTCAAGTAAATCAAGCTAATAGTTGGTTCAGCTACAAAAAAGATGAAAACCACGATTAGTTTGTTAAACATAAAAAAAAAACAAGCTACAAAAAAACTAAAACCGTTAACCTTGAAATTACCAACTGTTAAACACGTCAGGGGAGGTAATGCCTAAAAACAGAGTATAAAACATGGACTGTTGGACAGAGGTCTCATTGCAGGTGATGCATGAAAATGTGGTTTGTAAAAAAACCAGAGCAATAATTACAACAACTAACAAAATACGTCAAACCATGTCCGCTTTAAAAGCCATAACGGAAGTAAAAATAATAATTATAAATTAAATATAAACTGATGACTAAATGAAAAAAATAAAACACAAAAGGTTTTTGCATGAGTAAAAGTTGCTCAACAAGAAATACAAATAAATTTAAATATATAAAGAGAATGAAGATAATGACGTATTGAATATAATGTTTAAATGAAGATAAAAGATGGCATAAAATTAATTTTGAAATTAAAATATTTTTGAAAAAAAAGATATTTATGAAATGTAAATAATGATGAAAGAAAGATTCAGAGAATGATATGAAAATTAAAATTTAATAAAATGAAGACAATAATAAAATCACATGAAAATCATATCAAATTAAAAATAAAATAAAAAATGAAGATCAAAATGATGATCAATATAAAATAAAATGCAGTTAACAAAAGAAAACTGATATTAAAGAAAATCAAAGTAAAATGTACAAAAAAAAAAACAAATAAGATCTGAAGTAAAATGAAGATTTAAATAAAATTAAGATCAAAATCGAAATAAAATCAAATCAATTTAAAATTAAAATTGAGATCTTAATTATACATATTAAAATCTAAATAAAATGAAGATCAAAGTAAAACAAAAATAATATGAAGATCTATATCTAAATAAAATGAAAATTTCATTAAAATCAAAATAACATGTAGATCTAAATCAAATAAAGATCAAAATAAAATGAAGAATTAAAATAAATGAAGATCTAAATTAAATGAAGATCTAAATTAAATGAAAATCTAAATAAAATGAAGATCTAAATTAAATGAAGATCCAAATAAAATGAAGATCCAAATAAAATGAAGATCTAAATAAAATAAAGATGTAAATTAAATAAAGATCTAAATAAAATGAAGATCAAAGTAAAACAAAAATAATATGAAAATCTATATCTAAATAAAATGAAAATTTCATTAAAATCAAAATAAAATGAAGATCTAAATCAAATGAAGATCTAAATCAAATGAAGATTCTAGAAAAATGAAAATTTAAATAATTTAAATAATCTAAATAAAATGAAGATCTAAATTAAATTAAGATCTAAATAAAATGAAGATCAAAATAAATGATATAAATTAAATGAGGATCCAAATAAATGGAAGTTCTAAATAATTAAAGATCTAAATTAAATGAAGACCTAAATACAATTAAGAACAAAATTAAATGAAGATCTAAATAAAATGAAGATCCAAATAAAATTAATATCTTAATAAAATGAAGATAAAATGAAGATCTAAATAAACTGAAGATCAAAATAAAAAAGATATAAATAAAATGAAGATCCAAATAAAATGAAGATCCAAATAAAATGAAGATCTGAATAAAATAAAGATCTAAATTAAATGAAGATCTAAATAAAATGAAGATCGAAATACAATTAAGATCAAAATTAAATGAAGATCAAAATAAAATGAAGAATTAAAATAAATGAAGATCTAAATTAAATGAAGATCTAAATTAAATGAAGATCTAAATTAAGTGAAAATCTAAATAAAATGAAGATCTGAATAAAATGAAGATCTGAATAAAATGAAGATCTAAATAAAAAAAGATCTAAATTAAATGAAGATCTAAATAAAATGAAGATCCAAATAAAATGAAGATCTAAATAAAATAAAGATGTAAATTAAATGAAGATCTAAATAAAATGAAGATCTAAATAAAATGAAGATCAAAATTAAATGAAGATCAAAGTAAAATAAAAATAATATGAAGAAATATATCTAAATAAAATGAAGATTTCATTAAAATCGAAATAAAATGAAGATCTAAATCAAAGAAAAATGAAGATTTAAATAATATAAACCCGCAAATAAAATGAAGATTTAAATAAAATCTAAATAAAATTAAGATCAAAATAAAAGAAAGATCTAAATAAAAAGAAGATCAAAATAAAAGGAAGATCAAAATATAATGAAGACCTAAATAAAATAAAGATCAAAATAAAATAAAGATCTAAATTTAATGAAGATCAAAATAAAATGAAGATCAAAACAAAATGAATATCTAAATAAAATGAATATCTAAATAAAATGAATATCTAAATAAAATGAAGATCTAAATTAAATGAAGATCTAAATTAAATGAATATCTAAATAAAACGAAGATCTAAATAAAATGAAGATCAAAATTAAATGAAGATCAAAATAAAATAAAGAATTAAAATAAATGAAGATTTAAATTAAATGAAGATCTAAATTAAATGAAGATCTAAATAAATGAAAATCTAAATAAAATGAAGATCTAAAATAAATGAAGATCCCAATAAAATAAAGAACTTAATTAAATGAAGACCTAAATAAAATGAAGACCTAAATAAAATGAAGATCTAAATAAAATGAAGATCTAAATTAAATGAAGATCTAAATAAAATGAAAATCAAAATAAAATGAAGATCTAAATAAAATGAAGATCTAAATAAAATTAATATCAATATAGAATTAAAATCTAAATAAAATGAAGATCTAAAATAAATGAAGATTTAAATAAAATGAAAATCTATATAAAGTGAAAATCTAAATAAAATGATGTTAGTAAAAAGAATATCTAAATAAAATGAAGTTTTAAATAATATAAATATAATATAAAAATAAAAATATAATAAAAATAAAAAATCATAAAAAATTAAAAATAAAATCATAGAAAATTAAAATTTAAATAAAGATATATATATTAAGGATCAGAAAAAGTTCAAAAACATAACAAAAAATATGAATATCAAATCAAAATAAAGGTATTAATATAATTAAGATAGAATTTAAATAACTATCAAATTATAATAAAGTTTCGTACATATTGAGGAGGGTTCCGTACGATATGTCGCAAAAACAAAAATAGTCGAGACCTAAAAATGTCGAAATTTTAAGATTAATAAATCCCAAAACTATTTTGGACTAAACAAAAAATTTCTAAAAATTATTGAAGATGTCAAACAAACTTTGCAACATAAGATAGACAAACTATTCGGCAGGTTACTGAGAATATCAGAGTTGGGTTATTTTCTTTTTAATCCACTTAAAAAAATTCATGATTTTTGACTTTTATTGATTTTGGAACATTTTTCGAATTATAAATTAGGAAATATATTTGTGGTTTTCAGAGTACGATTTATTTTATAAAAATTTAAGAATTGCATATAAACAACCAAATCGAAAACAATTCTTTGGACCAATGCTGAATGAAATCTCTGGAGAAATTCATAATGAAATGATTCATGTCTTATTTTAGACAACAATGCCAACATACGTATTAGCCAGCTTAGGGCCATTAAAAAAGGATTTGATCAGTCACTTAGGCCGCTTCATTTTCTCGCCCATATGATTATTTCAGTATATAGAAAACCAGTTGGGAAGGTTAGATCACATGGGAAATTTTAAAGTAGATGTAATTATGATAGTTAGGATTATCAAAATTATAGTCGGTCTAAGCCGACTATAAATACCCTACACATATGTGTGGTTACCATTCAAAGTGATATATAGGTCACCAGGGTATACGAATCCTGAAAATAACTACAAACATTCAATCGCTGAAGAATTTCCATTCATTTGATACCCATATTTACAAATGGGTAGGTGTACCGAATTTCGATTTTTTTTTGTGAACCACAAGTCTTTTCGCCGGAAAACATTATTATCATGTATTTGAGCATGATATCAATATATGTTTGACCAAAAAAGTTTACCTAAGCACGTATACATAAAAATTGATCTTTATATGTACAATTTATATGAGGTATTTGAACATAAGACAGACGGACAGACAGACAGACGGACAGACAGACGGACAGACGGACATCGCTAAATCGACTCAGGAGGTCATGCTGATCAAGAATATATATACTTTTCCATACCGGAGATGCTTCCTTCTGGGTGTTACAAACGGCGTACCAAACTGAATATACCCTTTAACTCTTAGTGTAGGGTATAAAAAAACGGCTTCCAAATCCAAGACGATGAAGTTTTTCGACAAAGTATGTTTTAAGCAAAGTTTTTTTTAACAAAGGATGGAATGAAATAACTTTAAAAACCGATAAATCCTATTGAAATTATGTTATTTATAAAGAATCCAATAAAAATCAAAAAATCCGGAAGAGTGGATTTTTTTTTTAATCCGGATTTTTCCAGCCCTTGAGAATATCGACAGATTTCTGGCAACATGTTTATTATCTTCATTTTTCTTGTTTAGACAATTTTCATACTACATTTTTGTTTTCAACTTATAGTACTACCAGAACCATTGAGAACAATGGTAAAAATTTAAAATATGAGACAATGATGAAATGGAGTTAAAAAATGATGATAATGGCAAAACAAAAATAATTGTATAATAGAGTAAATAACAAAACAAAAACGTAGCTGTAATAAAGCAACAACCTACAAAACACGTTCCACAAAAACGTCAGTAAAACCTGATAAATATGAAAAATAAAAACTCTTCACCAACAATGACTAATTTAAATTATTAATAAAATGTTTTCAGCAGCAAACAAAAAAAAAACACAAAAAGTGCCAACAGTAACAACAAATAAAACTGGATATTTTGGCAATGAACAACTAATACTCGTTGTAGAAATGGCCAACAGAGAAACGCATAACCGCAACATCACTCTTTTTTTCTTTTTTTGAAATTACTTAAACAAGTTAACAATCAAAGTGTCTGTCTTGTATTAAAGCCAAGTTTTAGTTGGGTGAGGGGGTGTGGTACAGCTGAGGTGGAGCCTGCGTGCGTGCGTAAAATTCCAGCTAAACACAGAAGTTATTTAACAACAACAACAAAATCTGGCCTTTTACGTGTTGCGACCATAAACAATTTTATAGTTGGCAAAGTTGTTTATTAATCAAAGAGCAATGCAGCAGCGGCAGCAGAAAACAAATGTTTTTTAAAACATGGCTAAGCAAACAGCTGACGGCAGGAGGCAATTTAAATTTGAAAATGTTTTTGGTGTAATAACTGACAGTTAAAATGTTGGCAACTTCAAGAAAACCAAAGAAAAAAAAACATATTTTTGAAAGAAATTGTTTACTTAAATTATTATTGTGGGGTTCAAACGAAAAATATAATCTTCAGCTATTCAAATATAATTAAAATAAATGGAATGGAATGCAAAATAAATGGAATAGAATGCAAAATAAATATAATAGAATGAAAATGAATGGAAATACCGCTGTGTGAAAAATAATAGCAGCGCTCTCCTATAAATTATAAATTCGATTTTTTAGAAGTGTTGGGTTTTTCTTATTACCCAATTTTTTTTATAATTTACATGTATTGGAATTATGTCATTACAATGCAGTCTTATTTTTCCATATTCTTAACATATTTGAAAAAATATGGTACCTTTTGTAAATGAGTCTTGAATTTAGGTGTGAAAAATAATAGCAGCGATACCAAATTTGTTACAAAATTCATTATTTTCTTCAGAGTTTTAAAATTTATAACTTGTATTTATATTAGTTAGGCTAATTCGAACCGTACTGTTGAATATTTGAAATAATTTGTGTTACTTTGATTAAATATGGAAACTACACAACCTTGTTTTAGTAAATCGCGAAAAATCCTTAAATTTTTTAATAGAGCTTTCAAAATTATACAGGATATTGTTTATTTCATAGCTAAAATGTTAACTGAAGCAAATAATTTGACAATAAATACGAAACACGTGACTAAACGTAAAAATAGTATCAAAAAATCACTTGTTTCAATATTACATATGATTTAAGTAACCTTTTCTGTGAAATGTACCAAAGTGAAAAAAAAAAATATGGATATGCTATTCGAAAGATATGATTTTAGAAAACAACTCATAAAATAAGTTTTTTATGAAAGGAGCCCTGAAGGACAATTATAGGCCACGGCAAATATTGAAATACTAATTAAAAGTATTTAAAAATAGTGACTAACTCTCTGAACCATTAGTCTAAAAATAGCGGCATTTACTACTGTATTGGACAGTATTCTGATATTTCAGGAATCAGTCGTGGCAATTTTGAACCATTGGATCATACTAAGTTACGCTAGAGGTTACATCATGTTACGCTTCTGATAGACACGTGCAAACTCGAGATGTATCAATATTATGTGTATTATGGTTCTTAATGGCTTCTTACAGAAAGAACTTCTTCTATGAGTTGTTCTCTAAATGTTAATCTTTCAAATTGCATATCAAGATTTTTTCCACTTTGGTACATTTCAAAAAAAAGATTACTTAAATCATATGTAATATTGAAACAAGTGATATTTTGATACTTTTTTTACGTTTAGACACGTGTTTCGTAGTTTTTGACAAATGTTTTGCTTTAGTTAACATTTTAGCTATGGAATAAAAAATTTAGGCCACAATTATAAACATTTTCAGAGTATAGATTCTTAAAAAGGTATAGGAATATTAGCTTTCGGTGCCGTGACATAATATCCAATTCGAATTTTGGGGTTATGACCGTCGGTGTTTCGGACATAACACCCAATTTTTCGAATTTCAAATTTGGGGTTTAAGTCCAATTATGAATTCGGCCATTACCCCCATTGGCGGTTATGTCCGATTATATATTCTCACAATTTCCCTCAAAATCCCTCAAATTCTCTCTGTACCTCAAATTCTCACAGTTTCTCTCTGAACCTCAAATTCTCACAATTTTCCTTAAAATCCCTTATATTCTAACAGTAGCTCAATTCTTTTTATACTTTACAGACAAATTTTCAGTTTTAAATGAATGAGAATGATATTCCGTTATTTCTGTCTGCATTTATTCACCCGCGATGTATTTTCTCGTGCGGGAAATATCACTTTTGTGAGAATTTTTTTCTCACACGAGGGATTTTTTCCGAGGGAAAAAAAACTCAATTTAGTGTGAGAATTCTTATATCTCGCAAATGCTAAATGTTCTCATAAACAGTATTTTTCCTACAAAACTGGCCACGTTGAGATCGATAGATTAACCATTAAAGAATAATTCATAGAATAACTTTTTCCTGGGAGAAGATGAGAAATAATTTTTAAGACGTAGCAAAAATATTACAAAAATCATCAGTTTCTTCATGACTATCTGTCTGGCCTATTTGTGCAAATAAGGACTGCATCGAATAAAATTGTCCGCTACAAAAATGAAAAAATCTAGAAATCTAGTAATCGAATTTTTATAGAATAAAATATTTTATTTTGCAAATTATTTTCAGATTTGAAAAAAAATATAAAAAACCAGAAATTAATATTTTTTAATAAAAAGTTTTAATTTTTCCGGAACCACTTCCATTAATGTTGTAATGGTAGTGTCCGACACCCTCACAGCTGCTGAAGACCACTTTATTTTAAAGTCTTGAAGGTCTTTGGCCACTTTTTTTTGTTATCTTCATCTCCCTTTTTACTAAAGCCCAGTATCTCTCAATCGGCCTGAGTTCTGGACAGTTTGGTGGATTGGCTTCTCTAGGCACCAAAATCACTGCATTTTGTTGGATCCACTCTAAGGCAGTTTTGCTGTAGTGACATGAAGCGAGGTCAGGCCAAAAAAATGTGGACACTTCATGTTGGCGTAAAAATGGAAGCAATCTCTTTTGCAAGCATTCCTTCACATATATTTCGCTATTAATTGTACCCGATGTCACGAATGAGCTGCTCCTTTTTCCACAACTGCAAATTGCCTGCCAAACAAGGAATTTCTTTGGGAATTTTGTCATTTTTTTTTATTTGAATTTTTCAGCGACATTTCCTCGAGAATCGGCTGTATAAAATTACTGCCCAGGTAGCTGAGAAAAGTCCGCTAAAACATAAGTTTCGCCGTCCATTATGCAGCAATCGAATTTTATAAAAAAATCTTGGCTCAGCTTTTTAGCTCGTTGTTTTGCGGTTTCATTCTTGACGGCATTTCTATCCGGAACTTTTTGGACCTTGTACGTCTTCAGCCCAGCTTCTTTCTTAGTCCTGCGCACGAAAGATTCTGAGCAATCCGCCTTTCTCGCCAATTTCCTTCCGGATATGCTTGGATCTTTCTTTAAAATATTCACAACCTTCTTCGACTTTTCACGATCATGTGTGCCTTTTTTTTTTACCAGAACCTTACTACCGATCAATACTCAGGTCTTCCTTAAAGCGGCTGATAACGCGAGAAATGGTCTTAGGGTTAGCCCCTACCTCCTGGCAATTTTTTTAAAAGACCAACTAGGTTGTTTTTGAAAAATGTTAATTATATTTTCTCGCACTTCCACTTCGTTTGCCATTTTCGCGTTAAATAAATTTTGTATTGACTATAACTGACACAAATTATTTTCTGCCATTTAATTCAGAACTACTATGATAAATTTTTTTTAATTTGAATCTTGCAATAGCACATTATGGGAAGATATGTAACGGACAATTTTATTCGACGAGGTCCTTATATTACCATTTTCAATTGTTTAATAAATTAAAAAATTGTTTAATAAACTTTTTGGGATACTTGGAAACACTATATGCATTTTTGAGCTATTAGACAATACTAAATTACACTCATGGTCCAGACTGATAGTCATGAGGAAACTTATGATTTCTTGAAATATTTTTCTACGTCTAAGAATTTATTTGTGATCTTCCAGAAAACAGTTTTTCTATGCGTTGTTTTTTAATGGTTAATCTATCGATCTGCATACTAAGACTTTTAATTACTTTGATGGCTGCCGAAGAATAAGATACTCAAATCATATGTCAACTTCAAGCAAGTGAATTTTTGATATATTTTGTCGTTTTATCCTAGAGTTTCATGTTTTTTTGCATTATCTTTGTATTAATTCATATTTTAGTTAAGCAATCAACATTATGCTTAATAATTTTGAACAATTTTTAAAGTTGTTTTTTGTCCAGGATGCAGTTTTAAGGATTTTTTGGGTTTCACTAAAACAGGGTTTTGAAGATACTATACTAAGATAATCATATCAACAGAAAATATATCAAATATTTTACAATTTTTTATCCAATTAATCACTCTAATACAAATAAAAGCTTTAAATTCAGTAATTTCATAAAATATTTCGATTTTGTAACATATTTGGTAGCAGTACCAACATATAGCAGTACATTCACGACTCGCCTAGGTAAATTAAGTCCGTGAAGTTAAATTCGTCGCGAACTTAGCGGATACACAAACCATATAAATTTAACAGTGCTCTGTTAAGATACTGTTAACCATGGTGATGGTGCTCTTTAGGTCAAAATTCCCGAACTCTGAAATATCTGCTGGTATCAAAATCAGTATCATTAAAAAGGTAATTAAATTACCTTTAAAACGTATTATGATTCGTAAACGCACTATGAAAACTGTGGAACCAGTGACTAATTAAGTGACTTTTCAGCCGTATGTGTACCCTTTAAGTCAAAATTCCCGAACTCTGAAATACCTGCCGGTATCAAAATCGGTATCATTAAATAGGTAATTGAATTACCTTCAAAACGTATTACGACTCGTTAACGCACTATGAAAACTGTGGAACCAGTGACTAATTAAGTGACTTTTCAGCCATATGTGTACCCTTTAAGTCAAAATTCCCGAACTCTGAAATACCTGCCGGTATCAAAATCGGTATCATTAAAAAAGTAATTGAATTACCTTCAAAACGTATTACGACTCGTTAACGCACTATGAAAACTGTGGAACCAGTGACTAATTAAGTGACTTTTCAGCCATATGTGTACCCTTTAAGTCAAAATTCCCGAACTCTGAAATACCTGCCGGTATCAAAGTCGGTATCCTTAAAAAGGTAATTGAATTACCTTTAAAACGTATTATGACTCGTTAACGCAATATAAAAACTGTGGAACCTGTGACCATATAAGTAAAGCTGGACATGTGACCTTGAATTTTAGGTCAAAATTCCCGAACTCTGAAATACCTGCTGGTATCAAAATCAGTATCATTAAAAAGGTAATTGAATTACCTTTAAAACGTATTATAATTCGTTAACGCACTATGGAAACTGTGGAACCAGTGACTAATTAAGTTACTTTTCAGCCGTATGTGTACCCTTTAAGTCAAAATTCCCGAACTCTGAAATACCTGCCGGTATCAAAATCGGTATCATTAAATAGGTAATTGAATTACCTTCAAAACGTATTACGACTCGTTAACGCACTATGAAAACTGTGGAACCAGTGACTAATTAAGTGACTTTTCAGCCATATGTGTACCCTTTAAGTCAAAATTCCCGAACTCTGAAATACCTGCCGGTATCAAAATCGGTATCATTAAAAAAGTAATTGAATTACCTTCAAAACGTATTACGACTCGTTAACGCACTATGAAAACTGTGGAACCAGTGACTAATTAAGTGACTTTTCAGCCATATGTGTACCCTTTAAGTCAAAATTCCCGAACTCTGAAATACCTGCCGGTATCAAAGTCGGTATCCTTAAAAAGGTAATTGAATTACCTTTAAAACGTATTATGACTCGTTAACGCAATATAAAAACTGTGGAACCTGTGACCATATAAGTAAAGCTGGACATGTGACCTTGAATTTTAGGTCAAAATTCCCGAACTCTGAAATACCTGCTGGTATCAAAATCAGTATCATTAAAAAGGTAATTGAATTACCTTTAAAACGTATTATAATTCGTTAACGCACTATGGAAACTGTGGAACCAGTGACTAATTAAGTTACTTTTCAGCCGTATGTGTACCCTTTAAGTCAAAATTCCCGAACTCTGAAATACCGGCCGGTATCAAAATCGGTATCATTAAAAAGGTAATTGAATTACCTTCAAAACGTATTACGACTCGTTAACGCACTATGAAAACTGTGGAACCAGTGTCCATATAAGTAAAGTTTGACATGTGACCTTGAATTTTAGGTCGAAATTCCCGAACTCTGAAATACCGGTCGGTATCAAAATTGGTATCATTAAATAGGTAATTGAATTACCTTCAAAACGCAATATGACTCGTTAACGCACTATGAAAACTGTGGAACCAGTGACCATATAAGTAAAGTTTGACATGTGACCTTGAATTTTAGGTCAAAATTCCCGAACTCTGAAATACTGGTCGGTATCAAAATTGGTATCATTAAATAGGTAATTGAATTACCTTCAAAACGTATTATGACTCGTAAACGCACTATGAAAACTGTGGAACCAGTGACCATATAAGTAAAGTTTGACATGTGACCTTGAATTTTAGGTCAAAATTCCCGAACTCTGCAATACCGGTCGGTATCAAAATTGGTATCATTAAATAGGTAATTGAATTACCTTCAAAATGTATTATAACTCGTTAACGCACTATGAAAACTGTGGAACCAGTGACCATATAAGTAAAGTTTGACATGTGACCTTAAATTTTAGGTCAAAATTCCCGAACTCTGAAATACCGGTCGGTATCAAAATTGGTATCATTAGAAAGGTAATTGAATTACCTTCAAAACGTATTATGTAATTATTACCTTCAAAACGTATTATGACTCGTTAACGCACTATGAAAACTGTGGAACCAGCGACTAATTAAGTCACTTTTCAGGTATATGTGTACCCTTTAAGTCAAAATTCCCGAACTCTGAAATACCTGCTGGTATCAAAATCAGTATCATTAAAAAGGTAATTGAATTACCTTTAAAACGTATTATGATTCGTTAACGCACTATGAAAACTGTGGAACCAGTGATCATATAAGTAAAGTTTGACATGTGACCTTGAATTTTAGGTCCAAATTCCCGAACTCTGAAATACCGGTCGGTATCAAAATTGGTATCATTAAATAGGTAATTGAATTACCTTCAAAACGTATTGTGACTCGTTAACGCACTATAAAAACTGTGGAACCAGTGACTAATTAAGTGACTTTTCAGCCATATGTGTACCCTTTAAGTCAAAATTCCCGAACTCTGAAATACCTGCTGGTATCAAAATCGGTATCATTAAAAAGGTAATTGAATTACCTTTAAAACGTATTATGATTCGTTAACGCACTATGAAAACTGTGGAACCAGTGACTAATTAAGTCACTTTTCAGCTATATGTGTACCCTTTAAGTCAAAATTCCCGAACTCTGAAATACCGGTCGGTATCAAAATTGGTATCATTAGAAAGGTAATTGACGAGCGTCAACGAGTCATAACACGTTTTAAAGGTAATTCAATTACCTATTTAATGATACCAATTTTGATACCGACCGGTATTTCAGAGTTCGGGAATTTCGACCTAAAATTCAAGGTCACATGTCAAACTTTACTTATATGGTCACTGGTTCCACAGTTTTCATAGTGCGTTAACGAGTCGTAATACGTTTTAAAGGTAATTCAATTACCTTTTTAATGATACCGATTTTGATACCAGCAGGTATTTCAGAGTTCGGGAATTTTGACTTAAAGGGTACACATATGGCTGAAAAGTCACTTAATTAGTCACTGGTTCCACAGTTTTTATAGTGCGTTAACGAGTCACAATACGTTTTGAAGGTAATTCAATTACCTATTTAATGATACCAATTTTGATACCGACCGGTATTTCAGAGTTCGGGAATTTGGACCTAAAATTCAAGGTCACATGTCAAACTTTACTTATATGATCACTGGTTCCACAGTTTTCATAGTGCGTTAACGAGTCGTAATACGTTTTAAAGGTAATTCAATTACCTTTTTAATGATACCGATTTTGATACCAGCAGGTATTTCAGAGTTCGGGAATTTTGACTTAAAGGGTACACATATGGCTGAAAAGTCACTTAAATAGTCACTGGTTCCACAGTTTCCATAGTGCGTTAACGAATTATAATACGTTTTAAAGGTAATTCAATTACCTTTTTAATGATACTGATTTTGATACCAGCAGGTATTTCAGAGTTCGGGAATTTTGACCTAAAATTCAAGGTCACATGTCCAGCTTTACTTATATGGTCACTGGTTCCACAGTTTTCATAGTGCGTTAACGAGTCATTATACGTTTTAAAGGTAAATCAATTACCTTTTAAATGATACCGACTTTGATACCGGTAGGTATTTGAGAGTTCGGGAATTTTGACTTAAAGGGTACACATATGGCTGAAAAGTCACTTATTTAGTCACTGGTTCCACAGTTTTCATAGTGCGTTAACGAGTCATAATACGTTTTGAAGGTAATTCAATTACCTTTTTAATGATACCGATTTTGATACCGGCAGGTATTTCAGAGTTCGGGAATTTTGACTTAAAGGGTACACATATGGCTGAAAAGTCACTTAAATAGTCACTGGTTCCACAGTTTTCATAGTGCGTTAACGAGTCATAAAACGTTTTGAAGGTAATTCAATTACCTATTTAATGATACCAATTTTGATACCGAACGGTATTTCAGAGTTCAGGAATTTTGACCTAAATTTCAAGGTCACATGTCAAACTTTACTTATATGGTCATTGGTTCCACAGTTTTCATAGTGCGTTAACGAGTCATAATACGTTTTAAAGGTAATATAATTACCTTTCTAATTATACTAATCCTGATTCCGGCAGGTATTTCAGAGATCGGGAATTTTGACTTAAAGGGTACACATATGGCTGAAAAGTCACTTAATTAGTCACTGGTTCCACAGTTTCCATAGTGCGTTAACGAGTCATAATACGTTTTGAAGGTAATTCAATTACCTATTTAATTATACCAATTTTGATACCGACCGGTATTTCAGAGTTCGGGAATTTCGACCTAAAATTCAAGGTCACATGTCAAACTTTACTTATATGGTCACTGGTTCCACAGTTTTCATAGTGCGTTAACGAGTCGTAATACGTTTTGAAGGTAATTATATTACCTTTTTAATGATACCGATTTTGATACCGGCAGGTATTTCAGAGTTCGGGAATTTTGACTTAAAGGGTACACATATGACTGAAAAGTCACTTAATTAGTCACTGGTTCCACAGTTTTCATAGTGCGTTAACGAGTCATAATACGTTTTGAAGGTAATTCAATTACCTATTTAATGATACCAATTTTGATACCGACCAGTATTTCAGAGTTCCGGAATTTTGACCTAAAATTCAAGGTCACTTGTCCAGCTTTACTTATATGGTCACTGGTTCCACAGTTTTCATAGTGCGTTAACGAGTCATAATTTTTTTTTTTTTTTTTAAAGGTAATTCAATTACCTTTTTAATGATACCGATTTTGATACCGGCAGGTATTTCAGAGTTCGAGAATTTTGACTCAAAGGGTACACATATGGCTGAAAAGTCACTTAATTAGTCACTGGTTCCACAGTTTTCATAGTGCGTTAACGAGTCATAATACGTTTTGAAGGTAATTCAATTACCTTTTTAATGATACCGATTTTGATACCGGCAGGTATTTCAGAGTTCGGGAATTTTGACTTAAAGGGTACACATATGGCTGAAAAGTCACTTAAATAGTCACTGGTTCCACAGTTTTCATAGTGCGTTAACGAGTCATTATACGTTTTAAAGGTAATTCAATTACCTT